>CM069593.1:45755553-46955553 GCA_035771175.1 Paratinospora sagittata
GTTGCCAATGATGTGCTCGAGGAAGAAAATGTGGCAGTTTGACTTCATTAAGGACAAAATGTGGAGCTACTTACAGAGATGGAAGGAGAAGTTGTTCTTAATAGGGGGCAAGGAAATCCTTTTGAATGCCGTGGCTCAAGCCCTTCCAGCTTACGCAATGAGTTGCTTCCGTCTTCCACATAAATTATGTAATGAGCTCAATCTTCCACATAAATTATGTAATGAGCTCAATTCGATGATGGCCAAATTTTGGTGGGGCTTTTCCAAATCAGGTTCAAAGATTTATTGGAAAAGGTGGACTGATCTATGCAAGCCAAAGGCATTAGGAGGATTGGGGTTCAGGAATTTAGAAGATTTCAATAAAGCCCTTTTAGCCAAGCAAGGATGGAGATTAATCCAAAAGCCGCTGAATCTCTTAAGGCCAAGTACTTACCTAAAGTCAAATTTTTGGAGGCCAAGTTGGGCAAGAATCTCTCTCATACTTGGAAAAGTATCATTTGGGCTAGAGACCTTATTAAGGGCCTTAGATGGAGAGTGAGCAATGGAGAAAAGATTCATGCTAAAAATGATCCTTGGATCCGTAGACCATCCACATTTAAAATTATCGCCCCGAAATCTAGGGCCAATGATTGCAAAGTTGCTCATTTCATCATAAATGATAAATCTTGGGACAACAACAAGCTAAAAAATGTGGTGTGGAATGTTGATTTTGAGTATATTATCAAAATTCCTATCAGTCTTAGAAATGTTGAGGATAGACTCATATGGCACTTCTCCAAGGATGGGAGTTATTCAGTTCGAAGTGGTTATTGGATTCTTCAAGAAGGGAAAGATCATGGGCAGGCATCCAACGGTTCGGATAGAAGATGGAAAGTGTTATGGAATCTGTGCATTCCTTCTAAAGTGAAGATATTTTATTGGAAGGTGCTAAATGACATCCTCCCAACTAGGGTTAATCTTTTCAAAAGAAAAGTCTTAAGCTCTCCCATTTGCCCCATCTATGGAAATCACCCTGAGACTATAAGCCATGCCCTTGGCAGATGTAGTTATGCTTCTGATGTGTGGAAGTCTCAAGAAGTCGTAGGATATCCGAGCTTCATTCCTACTCCAATTATCAAAGGAGATTTCTTCGCAGTGTTGAACTCTTGTGGTAAAGAGATGGCTGAGGCTATTATTATGATTTGTTGGTGCATTTGGCATGGTAGAAATCTGCAGGTCAAAAATAGGAAGTCCTTTAGATATGCAAACAACCCTGACAGGGCCTTAGATATGCTTAAAAAATTCAAAGATATTCGTTCTCATTTTAAAAGTTGTTTGCCTAGGCCTATGCCAAAGTGGACACCTCCTTCAGGCGATGGGTTCAAGATGAATATAGATGCAGGTTGGAGGAATGATGCAGAAGGTGCTGGTATTGGCGTAACCATCAGGGACAAGTCGGGGTTTGTGATTGCAGCCATGGCTAAAAGGGTTCAGGGTGCTATTTCTGCTGCTGTAGCTGAAGCTCTCGCCGCTAGAGAAGGATTGAAATTTGCTCAGGAAATTGGAGTGCCTGTTACAATAGTGGAAGGGGATTCTATTTAAGTCATCAAAGCTTTATCTTCTGAGTCTAATAGTTTAGACGAATTCTCTCTTATCATTGAGGACTGTAAACAAGTTTTGTACATAGAATTTGCAATGTTGCTACTCATAGGTTGAGCCAGTTTGCACCTTTGGTATGGCTGGAGGAAATTCCTCCAATAATTTTGGACGTTGTACAGTTTGATTCTGGGTAAAGTTAATTCCAAAATCTTTTCCGAAAAATAAAATAAAATAAATAAGGCTTAAAACCATTTATTCTCTTTTATGGTGTGTAAATGGATTTTTAAAGGAAAATTAAAGGCTCACGGATCTATTGATATGAGAAAGATCAATAGAAAAATTTAATTAGGGTACTTAGATATCTAAAGTATACACTAAGTTTTGGATAACATTATAAAAGATATCCAATAGTACTTGAAGGATATAGTGATACAAAAGACATTAAATTCACAAGTGAATATGTGCTCACAATTGAAAAAAGAAGCACAGTACCATGAAAATTCATAAATAAAGTTGTAGCTATATTCACAATGGAATTTGATGAGCTTTGGAGAAGCAAAAATGGCTTCTTAATTTTAGAGGATTTTTCATGTTGGTCAAAATCTGTCTCTGCAGAATGCATTCATTGTAAAAGTATGTTTGTTATAGCTAGAGCATAGAATAAAATGTAAAATGGTAAGTCAAGACATATACGTCGAAGACAAATTGAGCTCCATAAACTAAATTAAAGGACAACCTTGCGGATCTACTAACTAAAGGTTTACCTAGAAATCAAGTAAACTGTTCATCGAGGGGAATGATATTAAAGCCTATTAGATAGAGTTTCATAATGGAAACCTAACCTAGATGACTAAAGATTCCAAGAACTAGGTTAAAAAGGGATAACTAAATTATGAAATCTAGTATAATACTAAGGAAATCAACATTCCTACCCACTCTTGTGATATAATAGTGTTGCCTACAAAATGAGTAAGGATAAGCATAACTTTTAATGTTTCTATGACATAATAATTATGTGGGTATGGCAGAGATACTCTTAATAGGAAATCACGTATGTGAGTGTTAACTGGGTTAATTCTATGAGGATTTTAAGGCTTAAATTCTCTAAAACACTCATGAATCTAGAAGTTGTTCAGGGCCAAAATGAACACAATTGTAAGAACCAATAATGTTAGGAAAGGAATTGTGTGAATATTATTGTCTTGGTTTACATCAATGGTTGAACAATTCAAGACATTGCGTTCACTGATTAGCTAGTAAATCTGATAGTATCTCACTAGGAAAGGTTCAAAGCCACAAGCTACCTATCCTGATATAATTTCATTCCGCCAGTACTCCCTCGAGTGTCTACATTACATTATGCATTAAAAATTCATTTATGTGGGGGATAGATTAAAGAGTGCAATTTTCATTCGTGTGGGGATTGTTGGAAAAAATGGATATTAAAAATCCCATTTTAAAATAAATGGAAAATTGGGAAGATGGAAATGTGTGTTAAATGGGTGTGCCCATTCATACAACACCTATTCATTTAAAGGGATGTGAACTTTTAAATGGCGTCTATTATCACGATTAGACATGTCTTTAGGAAATGTCTTTTTCCAATGACACCTTTTTGATTTGCACTCTTTAGGCAAGTATAAATAGTTATCCCCACTAGATTCATTCAATCATTAGATCAGATTCAATTAGAACATGCATTCTTTATTTTAGTCATAGTGTGTGAGAGGAAAAGAGTACTGCATATATGTTGATTCGTTGATCTTGTAATTTGAAGTGCTACTGTTACAAGATGTGATCGGTGTATCTTAAGAGATAAGTGTCATACACCGTTAACACCTAAACTTGACATAATTATTTTAAGCACGTAAAATCAAACTCAAGCCTCGATCAATTTACAATTCTCCTTGGTAAGTAACGCACACTAATTCCTACAATAAGTGTTCTTTGTCGTGTAACCTTTCAACAATAGATTTGCATACAAAAGCTCATTCCATGTATCTGGGACACCGGGGAGACACCAGTGGCTGCAATCTTGAACAAAAGGAACCGACATGCTAGGCTCACGGTGAACCGAAGGGTGCCCATCTTTCCTAAACTCGGTTAGGTATGTAATATTCAGAAACTCCACATTCTTATACGCATCTTTCATCTGTTTAATTGTTTTATGAATCAACAAGTTGTTCCATGGCTCAACTTCCAGCTTCTTGTAGTTCGATTCGGGCGCTACACTATTGTCACATCGCCCCCCTTGATTCCATTTTCCATCTCTGCAAAATATAACTTTGATCATAAATAGTTTGAACTGTTTAGCTAAAATTAATATCATGTAGGCTGGCCAGTTGATCAACTACATATAAGATCAAAATTTTGTTCTAGTTCTAGTAAATTACTTACCTGAAATGCACTGGAGAGTAGCTCCTAAAGAAGATGTAGGTATTAGTAGGATCCAAATTCTGAACAGCCCATGATTTCCAAGTCTGTAAAGACCTCCAAAAAGCTTCCATAACATTCATGGTCATGTTAATGGCTTCACCTTCTTGGAAATAGAATCCCCTGAAAAATAAATAAATAAAAGTGTTGGTAACTAATTAACTTTGGGCTTTTTCGATATATGTTTTTGGAAAAACACTTTTTGAAAAAGTTCTAGCCAACTTCTCCAAAACACGCAGAAACTTTTTTCTACTGTAGTTTGATATAAAAGCAAATGTTGTCAAATGGCCCAAATAGGGCCTTACTTCAATATCACTGGATTTCAAAGGAAAATTGGAGTTCAAAAATCATTCATATATACATTTTGATGGTCTTGTCTTGGTTCCACCAATGTCCAGCATTGAAAACTAGGACATTTGCTCCTTCCCACTTCTTCGATCCCTAGTGTAATTTATCAATCCGAATGGCGCTTCGAACTTGGCTAGAAGAGTTCTTGGGTGGGTGATCTATAATCACTAGGAAAGGAACTCGATAGTATTCAACAGTGAGGTTATAGTCATGGAATCGCATTGAAAGGTAGCCCTTGTGTTTGGTTATAGGATTCCCGTTTTCTTCGTAAATCTTTGAGGTCTGGTTCGAGACTGCTTGTGCTAGCATGCATACTAGAGACTCCCATTGGTTTCTTCCAATTGAGTCGCCAACAAATACTATGCGCCCATTTTGACTTCTTTCAAGAAGATCACTTGCATTGAATCTGTTTATTTAGCAGGAAACAAAGTACGTCACAAGTTTGCAAGAAAAAGAACAGTTCATAAAAAAAAATGTTCTATGAAGATCAGTAGAAGATGATTCATATGTTCTTATTCCATATTGTGTAGCACATGCCCTTAATTTTAATTTTAATTTTTTTTATTTTTTTTGCTTGGAACCCCTAAAATTTGTTGAAATGTATATTTAAGAATAAAGCATAATTGGTTACACTAAATTAGGTTGACTATGCGCTGATTTGAAATACAAGTCAAAAGTTAAACCAAAATAAGGCAATCATATCCAACAATTCCATTAAAATTAGATTAGACTTCCATAATAATAATAATAATAATAATAATAATTTATACTATTATAATAAGAATACTTATGACAGTTGACGGTAAAAAATTCTACCTAAACTATCCTGAAAAAGTTTATCTAATTTTTTATTTTTTAAAAAAATATGTTATTGTTAATAGGGCTAAAAAAGCAATCTTGCAATTAACTAATTTTTAGTTTTTTCGACACCATACATTTTAGGCTTTTTTTAAAAAAAATTATCCTGATTTACCCTTCTAAGTTTTAAGTTTTACTACTAATTTCTTTCATTCATATGCAAATTGAATGATTTTAGTCATTTGAGATCATATTAAAAGATAAAATATATATAATTTTTTATTTTAATTATTTTTAATAAAAATTATGTGCAACACACCTGTTACAAACGTAATAATAATAATAATAATAGATTTTGACTCAATAATAACCTAGCTCACTTAGCTGTACTGAGTTTGTTGGGTTTCGGGTTTTGGATCTTGGGTCAGGAATAAACCCATACTTATTTGGGCTGGGCCTTAAACCCTAATCCAATGGGCCCATCTAAAAACTAGCTGAACTCATTTTCCAATAATTAAAGAATTCAAAAGTCAAAACTATAGAAAACCGGATCTAATCCAGAGAATAAACCGTTTCCGAACCAACCCTCATCTTAAAAATACAATAATATATTAACGAAAATAAAAGAATATTGCCGGCGTCAGCACCAAAGTTGTGCAATTCATGCAATACATTGTTTGTTTCAACGAACGTAAAAACCACCGTTACCTTGGAAGATCACAACCTTGCGGCTTCCACCGCCATCGGAGATATCTGTCGTCCTTCCTCCCATTCAAACGACATTGAAAACCTCGATCAAGAAACGGGCAATCTTCATCGTAATATCGAGACGTGCCATAAGTTTCATCATCGATATTATTATCTCGAACCCATCTTCCATAAGAATAATCACAAGTTTTTGAAGTATTCGGGATTTTTGAAAATTGATCGATTCGAAGAAGAGAGAAGGGGTAGATGATATTGAATAAGAGGAAGAAAGAGAGGAGAAAGAGGAAGATAAGGAGAAGAAGAGAGAGGGCAGAGGTGAGTTCTCTCTTGATGAAGATTGGAAAAGAGAGAAGTTTGAGGTTTTGAAGTGAAGGCATCATGGGATTATGGTTTTGATCAGTATTAGGATCCATGAAAAGAGGAGAAGAGAGAATTTTGAGAGGAAAATTAAATGGGCGGCTTTAAAGAGAGGAGATGATGACAAAAGAACGGTTTTAGAGGTTTTGTTGTTGGCTTATAATATATATATACGCCCTTATACATATATATATATATATATATATATATATATATATTACCCACTACTTTTAATATAAAATTATCAAATATGTATAAAATATATATATTTATGGGTAATTTAATAAAAATGCACTACGAGACTTCTTTTGTAATGTTGATAAATGTAAGATTTATTTTAAGAATTATTCTTTTTTATCATTTTCAATTCCTTTCTTTCTTTGTTTTAATTTTTAGCCCCGTTTATTTTTATTTTTTTGGTAACTTTTAACTACCTTTTATACTTTTTTGATAATTTTCAGCCTCCTTTTTTGTTTATTTTTTAGTAACTTTTAACCCTTATTTATTTATTTATTTTAACTTTCAATCCTTTTAATTCACGTGCCCAACGCATGTGATTCTGGACTAATATATATAATTTTAAAAGTTTCAAGGCTCATGGTGTTTAGTGTGTGCATTTTTAACATTCTTCTACAAATATCCTTAACATCTTAGTCATGATTTTAATTTAAAATATGATTTTATTGATTCAAGAGATGTTGTAGTAGTTTAATCAAATAAGTGATATTAAATGAATGCCATTCATAATTAAAAGCTTGTCGTAGTCATTTGAAATTGTTCATAATAAGTATAATGTTAGTGCTATATTTATTAACGCTAATAAATTGAAGAACAATTATGTATAACTTTAATTACTATTCTTTTGTTGTATATGAAGGCCTTAATTATATAACCGGGTGATAGTTCAGTTGGTTGAGGAACTAAGTATAAGTAGGATTAAGATTCAGGTCTTGAGTTCGAATCTAGACGTGCCCCCATATATTCATCTCTGTTGGGAGGGCCAACCCAAATACCTCTTTCATGCCTAACTTCAGGAAGATTAGTCTCACTCAAAGGAAAGGAGGACATCTCTCAAGTGATAAAAAATTGGTAACCAAAAAAAAAATGCCTTAATTATACGAGAACAAGAACAAAGCTAAACATTGGAATATATATTAAGTTTTTTTTTTCTAATTTGAAAAATTCCCACTGCCATTATTATTTAAATAAAATTTTGTAGCAAATGATCATGATGAGGGGAAATAGACTGATAACTGCCTTTCATTATTGAGTTTTGTTATTCTTTGGAGCCAAAAGTCGGGTGACATTGAGTCAATTGTGATGCCCCCAACATAGGATTCGTTTGACAACTCTATTTCAAACCTCTATTTTACTAAATCTTTGATTCAAATAGAGTTTTGTAGAAATAGATTGTTTGGTTAGAATTTTAAAACTTCTAAAAGAAATAGATGTTTAGCAAAATTAGAGGTTAAATCTCTATTTAAAAAAGTGAAAAAAATTTGGCTTTTTTTTTAGAGGCTAAACCTCTATTGCGGGTAGAGGAGGAGTCGTAATTTTTTTTTGAAAATCCCAAATTGCCCTTCTTCTCCCAACAATTCGTTTCTTGTTTAAACTATTTCCCTTCTCTCCAACGACTTTCTTCTTTTCTAAACTCTTCTCTTTCTCTCTTCTCTCTGTGTCTCATTCGCTCTTCTTCCCACCTTCATTGCATAATTTCAAGGTAAAAAGTTTTAACTCTAAAAAAAATAAAAAATAAAAATAGAGATTTCTCTCTTCCGAAGAGACAAAGATGGAGCCTTCTCTCTGTCACGCGTGCGACAGAGAAAAGATTCCTCTCTATTGTGAGCTACTGTAGAGAGGAGAGCAGTGCCACTACGGAGAGCGCTTCCTCTTTGCACGCTGCAAAGAGGAAGCGCTCTCTGCACAGCGCACAGAGAGGTGTTTTTTTTATTATTATTATACTTTGAAAAAAAAAGTTTTTTAATTTTTTTGTTTATTTATTTTATTGTATGCTTTTATTTGTTTAAGCTTTTGATGCATTGTTTGGTTTAATTTTTTATTTTTTTTTGTACATAATTTGTTTGTTTGTATGTTATTCATTGAATGCTATTATTTATTTATCTTTGTGCATTATTTATTTATATATATGATTCTTGTACCAGTTTTTTTATAAAAAAAATGAGTACTCACGAGCAAAACATGACAAATATAAGAGAGAAAGATTCTGAGAAGAAATCAATTAGGGCTGAGTGGAATAACGCCACTAAAAGGATATTTATTGATATCTGTATTGAACAAATTTAACTGGGTAGAAGATCCGGTGCAAATTTTAATAGAAAGGGATAAGGTAATGTGTTAGATGAATTCAACAAGAAAACATGGTTAAAGTATGATCAGAAGCAATTAAAAAATCAATGGGATTTACTAAAAAAAAATTGGGTTGCCTAGAACAAATTGATTTCTCAAACTGGTAATGGACGAGATGAAACTGATCAACGAGTTATCATGGACAATGATTGGTGGGATGAATATATTAAGGTAGTTTTTTTATATAAGTTTTTTATATATAAATAGTATTATGTATTTTAGATTGTTCTAATAGTTTATTTTTTAATTCAGACAAATCCACACGTAAAAATTTTCAGAGCCCAACCATTGTTATTTACTTCATGTACTATTCGAAAGGGTTTCAACTTCAGGTAAATCTGCATATCATGCTAATGGGTCTATTCCGAATGATATTATGTTAAGTAGAAGTTATGTAGACATCGATGCAGACGATGAAAGACATTTACCTAATTCACAAGATGCAATACAAAATTCAAAAATTGTAGAAATTGAGAATCTTGACGAGAAAGAAGAGTTCGATAACCGTATGTCAGATATTAGAATTAAACGTTCTCGACCATACAAAGGGAAAAACAACACTGTTAATGTGATTGAAAAGGGACTGGAACGTTTTTTTTTCTCAAATATTGTCTGAAGAAAGTGCAACAAAAACAGTGTCAACCATGGCTGAATGTGTTGCATCTTTGAAAAAAATGACAGAAATACCTCATCAAAGCAAATTATATGTGTTCGCTCTCACAAGTTTCATGAAGCCAGAATTCAGATAATTGTGGTTGTTACAAGAAGATGACCCAACAACTCGGATCCCAATTCTAGAATCTCTCATATTAGAAAATGAAAAATCCAATCATTAGTGTGCTAGGATGTCTTTTTGTTTTATTTTTTAAAGACCTGAGATTCTGTATTGAAATAATTTAGTTTTTCATCTTGTAGATCAATTACAATGAATGATTTGATTATTTAATTATTTAATTTTAACAAATAAACTTACGTTGATTTTGTTGTAAGTTCTTATATATTTGTTTGTTTAACATTATCTTTTTTCTTTTTTATTTCAGCACCAATGAACATAAAAAAGATATTTGTTATTCTAATCTTATTATATATGAGGAGTCGTAAACAACAAAGTTGTGTTATAACACAACTACCTTATAGAGTCGTATCTGGGCATAAATTTATGTGTGATTTAATGGACGGTCATCCCAGAATATGTTTAGAATTATTTAGGACAGAGAATTTTTTTTTTTTTCGTCTATGTATGTAATTTAAAGACAAAGAATGGCTAAAAGATAGTTGGTACACGAGTGTTGAGGAACAAATTGGCATTTTTGTAATGACCATGGGTCATAATGCAAGGAATAGATTATTGCAAGATAGATTTCAACATTCAAGTGAGACGATATATCGACCTTTTCGTTCAATATTGATAGCAATGTTAAAGTTTGCAGGTGAAATTATAAAGCCATATTCGTTTGAACATGTGCCTAAAGAGATTCTGGAAAATCCAATGTTGTACTGAGACGAAGATGAGTACCAAATTGAGTCTGCATCGAATGCCAAAAGCTCGATGTAAATCTCAGATCTCTGTCCTATACAATAGATACGGAAACTCCATGCAATCTCACTATCTCACGAATATACAAAATGCTCAGTCTATCAACAGAGTCTCTAACATTAATCGGAAGAAAATGAGCAGATTTAGTCAACCTATCAACAATAACCCATATGGTATCATACCTACCTTGAGATCTAGGTAATCTTGTGCTGAAATCCATAGTAATATGCTCCCATTTCCATTCTGAAATGGATAATGGTAGCATTTTTCCTCCAGGTCTCTGATGTTCAGCTTTAACTAACTAACACACCCCACATTTCTGAACATACTCAGCAATATCCTTTTTCATCCCATGCCACCAAACTGTTCTTTTCATATCATGATACATTTTGGTTGATCATGAGTGAATAATATACTGAGATCTATGTACTATCTTGAGTAATTCAGCTCTCAAATCATGGCCAACAAGAACCCATAATCTCCCCTGAAATCATATTACACCATCTGAATCTCGTTGCCAATTAGCCCGTTCAGATCTATCAGCCCATGAGTTATACATATCATAATCAGGATCATGCAGCTGCAAATCCTTAATCTTTTGAATATGAGCATCAGTTAGTTGTATATGCATCTGAGCACACATATCGACATGCAGGGCAATAGAGAGTACACTCATCACTGTAGCTCTCTCTAACAATCGCCACTCGTGGGCCATCTGACAGGCCACCACGCCAGTCTCTGTACGTTTCCTACTCAGTGCATCAACAACGACATTGACCTTCCCTGGATGATACTGCAACATGAAGTCATAATCCTTCAGGAATTCCAACCATCTTCTTTGCCTCATATTCAACTTTTTCTGATCAAACAGATATTTCAAACTCTTATGATTAGAAAATAATGTGAACTTCTCACCGTAGAGATAATGCCTCCACAGTTTCAGTGCAAAGACAACTGCAGCTAGTTCCAAATCATGCACAGGGTAATTCATCTCATGCACCTTCAACTGTCTAGATGGATAAGCCACAACTCTGCCCTCTTGCATCAATACACAACACAACCCTGAATGTGATGCATCTGTATAGATCACCAACTCTTTTTCGGGATCTAGAAGTACTAACAGTGGTGTAGTAGTTAACTTTCTTTTCAGCTTTATGAATGCCTCTTCACAAGCTACAGTCCACACAAATGGCAAATTTTTCTGAGTTAGCCTAGTAAGTAGTATAGCCAATTTGGAAAAGCCTTCCACAAACTTTCTGTAATAGCTTGCTAAACCCAGAAAACTTCGAATTTTTGTTACTGTGGTCGGTCTTGGCCAATTTATGATTGCCTCCACCTTGGCAGAATCAACAGATATCCCATCTGCACTTACCACATAACCTGGAAATTTCACTTCATTTATTCAAAACTCACACTTACTGAGCTTGGCATACAACCTATGCTCTCTCAATGTCTGCAGTGTAATCCTGAGGTGTTGCTCATGCTCCTCTCGAGTCTTGGAATAAATCAGAATGTCGTCTTTAAAAACTACAATAAACTGATCGAGATATGGCTTAAATATCTTTTGCATCTCCATAAACATGGCAGGTGCATTGGTCAAACCAAATGGCAACACAAGGAATTCATAATGCCCATATCTCATTCTGAATGCAGTTTTCGGTATATCCTTTTCACGAATCCTCAACTGACGGTACCCAGATCAAAAATAAATCTTGGAAAATAACTTGGCCCCATTCAGTTGATTAAACAAATCATCAATACGCGGTAGATCATACTTATTCTTTATGGTCACCTTGTTCAATTAACAATAATTTATACACAAACGTAAACTACCATCTTTCTTTTTCACAAACAAGACGGGTGTTCCACATGGTGACACACTGGGTGAAATAAACCCTTTTTCCATCAACTCATCAAGTTGCACTTTGAGTTCTTGCAACTCTTTTGGCGCCATACTATATGGAGGAATAGAAATAGGCCTTGTGCTAGATATTAGTTCAATAATGAAGGTTATATCCCGCTTAGGTGGTAATCCTGGTAGATCATCAGGAAATACATCTGGATACTCACACACAATGAAGATCTCAGACAACTGAATACCTTTATCTTTTTCTCCCTCTGGCTTAATACTAGCCAAAGTTTTCATGTCTTCATCTGTAACCAGTCTACCTCTACTAGGTGGTTTAGATGCAATTGTACCTTTGTACACAAATGATGACTGTCCAGGTATCTGGAATACTACCCTTTTGGAAAAACAATCCACTAGGGTATGATATGCAGCCAACCAATCCATACCTAGGATTGCATCAAATTCCAAAAATTTTAATATCCTGAGATTAACAATCATTTCATGTCCCTCATATTTAGCTATGCAGTTTTGACATACCATATTAGGTAGATTTTCTCCCTTGCTGCTGTACTCAATATCAATGGTGTGCTAGCTCTAACATGACTCAAATGTAATATATCTACCATACTACCAGATATAAAAAAACAAGGTAGATCCAACATCAATCAAAATATACATTAAAGTATCACAAATACTGATCATACCTTCTATCAATGTCTTACTCGCCTTTGGATCTGGTTCTGTCACTGCCATTGCTTGTTCTCATGTACCGGACGGTGTCACACTGGAAGGCGTCGCCAGAATCTTGGGAACTGGCTGAAAAGGGCATTGTTTAATTCTGTGGCCCTGAATGCCACACCTTAAGCATGTAATCAGTGGTCGAGGAGTAGAAGATGCAGTCTGGGATTCCGAACCAGGCACTGGAATCCAACTACCACTGGATCCATTCAGCTTAGGCCACGTCGGCTTAACTGAAGAACTTTGACTCTAAGGTCTCCCTGCCGTTTGTGTCCCTCTTCTCGCTGGTGAAGCCATGTATGGCACTCCTAGAACTGGTGCCATCTAAGTCGTCTGTGGCTCACCACTAACTACTTCGGCCATTCTAGGCTTCTTTACCTCTGTCCCCCATTTACCCTTTTTCTCATCGATGTTTTCTCTGACATCCATTGCTGGAGCATTGACCTCAGCCACATGCTCTACTGTTGCTGGTACACCAACACTACTAGCTCCAATCTCTAGAACTATTGGTGCTTCAGGTCTCTGCCTGTCAGCTTGCAACTTTGCTACTATTTTTATTAGTTGGGCATTTTGCTGTTGTTGGGCAGCCAATAATTCTTCCAAATTTTTTATCCTTTCTTGATCAGTTGGATCCATGACTTTCTTGATTATCTCTTTTCAATCTGACATCACAGATACAAGAGATCATTAATCAATTGATCATGATATTTTTCATATTCTAACTACCCATATTATATACCCATATATAGAAACATAGCATAATAAGGCTTTTAAACCTAACAATCTTGACGCTCGATCAACAACCCTCGCTCTGATACCAATAATTTTCACGACCCCCTCCGTAAGGTAACGTCATGACCTGCACAGAATACCATATACGTCATACTTAGACGTATATGATACTCTGTCAGCCTCATCCTTTAAGATAATACCTCAAAAATCACGCAAAATTTCGGCAGAACCTCCCCATAAATCTAAGGTTCCACAAATCCTAATATAGTCATCCAAGTACACATAATAAAATACAAAAGCACATATGCATCCATTCCACATATACACAACCACTATTTATTTTCCCCTTTCTTTTTCACAAGACTTATATACATCTAAGTCTCCAAAACATACATCAACATGTATCATTCTCATGTATACCATCCATATACATCTCACTAACTATTAAACATAGTTTGGTGTTATATATATACACATACCAAAACACAAGTATATACCCATCTCCCTGAACACACAACATACTCACATAGCAAATAACAAGCTCAATCAACTCTCTGCAACCTTGCGCTTGTCCTTGTGATCTATACCTGTAATAAAAAGGGAGTGAGGTAAGCTACAACAAGCTCAGTGAGTAATCTAATATTGGAATTACATATGCATCAATAGAAAACATGGCATTGAAAACATCATTATAAACTCAAAAGCAAATCAATATAATTATCAATACATGATTTAAATACTTTTCTCGCCACTCTATACATATCATACAATACATAAAGTTAAAATCCTCTCCCTCAGGTAAGTAAATGAATTTATATCCCTATTATGCATTCATTTTGAGAATTCATTTTAACAAACCATCCACTCGATCATTCTGAGGTCTAGTCAACAAACTTCCCTCCTTAGAACTGATCACATACTTCCCTTACTATGGGTAAGTCCAAGTATGTTCGATTTTCAAATCAAAGAGTTGAAATGCATCAATTAAACAATGCAATATGGCAATCATACATGCACATTATTATTAAAACAGAGTTTATTTAATACAATGCCATACATAAAAACCAAATTAGAAATACTCACAAATACATGATTTTTACTAAGTCCACAAGTACACACACAGTCAATTCACCAACTTTTACCACATAAGCACCTCACTTGTGTCCATTCTCAATGCTCAATTCACATCTCATCATCAAATCTCTGCAAATGAAACATTGCCATTACACTTAAACATGAATTCCAGCCACAGAAATTCAGTAATTCATTCATCAAATTAATTACAATTCATCAATGAACAACTCACCAATGAATTCTCAACACTCCACTTTTTCCAGCACAAGTATCAGACTTGTACTCATCACCAAACCCATAATTTTACAAATTTGTACCTCAATTCTCTATAAAACACATCACCATATATCCAAGATCAATTTTCAATCATAATACACATTAAAACACCACAATTCAATACTGAAAATGGGTTCCCAAAACCCTTATCCAGCAAGGTCTGGAACACCAAATTCAACCATGGAATATTAGTGAATTTAACATTAAAATACTCATCAAACATCAAGGATTTAATCCTCCATGATTTCAACCAGCAATTTGCTCAATTCCACCACAAAACCCTCATTTCCAAGCTTGCAAACTAGCCATGGAAACCACTAGCATGTCATATATGTTGTATAAATGGAAGAGAGGAGTTCAAATCAGTAACTTTTAACCCAAAATCACAACTCCATACCTGGGATTTTGGATCCCAAGCTCAAACCCTTCTTTTCTTCTCTTCCTCTTCTTCCACTTCATTTTTGCTGAAATTCTCAAGCTCTTTGGTTTTCTCTTCAATCCAGCAAGCTTAGTCAGCTCAAAATGGGCTCAAACAACTCAAAATGGCATCAAATGGTCATGCCACACTACAAGAAAAAAGACTTTTGGTAACGAGACCTTTAGTAGCGATTTTAATTTTCGTAAGTAAAATCATTTTTTACTCACGATTTTTTTAAATTGTAAACAAAAGTCGTTGTTAAAAGATAATATTTACTTACGCGTTTTATGTCGTAAGTAAAACTATATTTATCGTAAGTAAAAATATTAAATTTCATCCCGCCCGCGCGAACCCCTTTTTTCCCTGTTTCATCTCTTTCGCTTCTTTCCCCTCTCATTTTGTTGATTGAGGCATCGTTAGCGAAAACTATAGCGAAGAAGACGAGCACGAGCACGAGCACGAGCAGGGCGCCAAACATTTCTGCGCTCCTCTTCTTTCCCCAATTTCATCTCTTTCGCTTCTTTCCTTCTCATTCTCTCTGGTTGAGGCAGCGTTAGCGAAAACTCTGAGCAGGTTTTCTCTTGCGCCAAACATTTCTGCGCCAAACATTTCTGAGCAGGTTTTGTCTTCTTTCCTTATATTGAGCTTATGCTTTTATGCGTGCGAAGTGATGTGAAGGCGTGCGAAGTGGTTTATGCTTTTATGCGTCTCTCTCTCGCATTTTCTTGTTGAAATGTTAATCTTTTTGTTCTAATCTTTTATACAGGCAAAAGAGAAGGGAAAAACTGATGCTTTGGATCTGTTGTTCTTGCAAGGTATTATTATTCTCTTCTTTCTTCTTCTTCTGATTGTTATTCATTTTTTTGGAAGAGATTTGATTTGATGGATTTTTGGTGATTTTGGATCATTTGGGGTATTAATGTGGTAGGCGATTGGGGATTCTGATTGTTTTTGGAGTGTTTTTCAGTTGATTTATTTTTTGGAGATGTTGTTGAGAGAATCTGAGAGTTCTTTTAATTTTGTGAGGTTTAGTTTGGATTTAGTTCTTGGTTAGAGTCCGGTGATTTGAACCTGGAATTGAAGGTTTTTCTTGAACACAAAATAAAATTTTGTTTTTATTTTCTATTTCTTTTCCATTTTTATTAATCCAAGCTATACAGTAAGAAGTCGGAAATTCAGGTAGCTTTTTTGCACCGTTTAATCTGATTACCGGCGTTTCTGTGGAATAATTGAGGTATGAAACAATTTGTAATGTAATGAAATATAGTTTTTTTTTTTGTTTAATTTTAGAGAATGATGAATTGCTCTTTTGTTTGTCAAGTGCTTGCAATCTTAATATAATAATACCCAAGTTGGAAATTCTCTTCTTGCCGAATTATGGAAAAATGCTCAAAATCATTTTCTTGCTCGAATTATGGAAAAGTGCTCAGAAGTCTTTCTTGAAAAAAGTCATGTTTTTTTTATTGTGAAAGACATGTTCATATTATCTCTGGGATTCAACTGAAATTTCAGAATCAAAATCCCTTCACTACATGACACAAATTAAGTGCTTCTTTTCTCCTATGCCCCTTGAAAGGGTAACTGATTTTAATCTGAAATTCATGTTGTAAAGTTTCTCACACTTTCTTTTCATATTTCCTGCTATAAGCGTATATCTCTTGGTGGTTTTTGTTCAGTCCTCTCGGTAAAATCGCTCAATAATCCTTATTTGAGGGCATATCCTCTGAAATAATTCAAGTAAAAGTATATGCTGCCATGGATACAATATTATGTTTTTTCTTGCTTTCTGGTATCATCCATGTTTACACCCTTGGATTTCCATGTTCAAACTTTGCCCCACAAACTAAAATTTGCCTGCTTTTCTTAGTTTGGTTTAGCCTTGTTTAGCTTCAGCTTATTTGCTTCAGGCATTCAAGTACTGGTTCTATGGTCCAAAACCAAACACTTTTGCTTCTTATTCTTGTAATGGTGAGAATTATGTTGATCCATGCTTAAGCTTTGACAACCATCGTATGTATGTAGTAGAGCCTTTTTAATTTTAAACTAACTTGTTCCTAGACAGAACCTTCTATGTTGTCCACTTATTTTCCACTCAAATCCAAATCCATTCCTAGGCTTGTGAATTCCCTAGGGAAATTGGCTTGTTTTGTTGGAAAGCACGTGCTTTCTTTGATGATGCTTTGTTGTTTATATGCTTGATTCATAGTGTTGGAAAAAAACCCATATTCAATTTTCGAGGGAGTTTTTGATTTTTCAACAAATATTGAGCGTTGGCTTGCTTGCTCTATAATGGTTGGATATATTGATAAGTGGAGAGATAGGATGGTTGAGCCCAAAAAAAAAAGAGATAGGATGTTGTATAATTTCACCTGGAATACCATTATATAATTCTCTACAAGCATGCCAAGAGTAAGGATTACAGCTTGTATAGGAGTGTATATACAGATGCGTAGAAAGTCTAATAAATATGTGAGATGGGCATGTATTACTTTTTTAAATCATCAAAATTTGATCAAAGAACCTCTGGTTTATCTGATATTTTCTTTATTTTTTTAGTTTCCGGTACGTGTTTCTACTATGTGATTCTAGTGTGGCTTTTTTAATTAACAGATTGCCAAGTGTTTGATGAGTTCAGTTTTCCTTTGCTGATAAAGCTTCCTCTTCTAATTCTCAATTGCTCAATTTTTCTCCTGTTTCTTGTGTTGTTCCTGGTATTCCTCTTGTTTCCAAGGCTTCCTTTTATTGAACTATAAAGATTTTACAAGATCAAAATTGCAACATAAGTGCCAAATTTGCAATTTTGGGATACTCTTATTTGAGTTAAACGTCGCCACGGTTTTATTGAGAGCAATATATTTAAGGATAAATCAAAATGCGATTGCAACCATCTTCATTGTTTGAGTTCATGAAGTGCTTGAAACCTCAGGCGATAAAGACTTTGATCTTGCCTGCCATCCAGAATATTCTGCAGGCTAGTATGAATTACAATTAGTGTACATTGCTTTTTAACTACCTACTTAATGGGAATTCATTTCAGGCTGTAGATTATTCACATTTAAAGGTTTCTCTACTTAAAGATTCATTCGTTCGTGAGTTGTGGAATCGAGTTGGTATACAGGCATATCTAGAGATGATGCATCCACTAGTTGTTGCAAATTTGTCAGTTTCGACTCATAAGAATTTGGGAGTATCAGTTACATTTCATCAGGTGTGATTTATAGTGTATTACATTGTGATTGTTCTATTGACTGGAAAGTACGAAGATTTTTCATTTTTAAAAAAGTAAGATGTGTTTCTGATTATTCTTTAATTTTTAAGTCTTGATCCAGACACTCTTGCCCCTGATTCACTGTTTTGGAAAAGGACTTTGTGCTTATGGAATTGATGTCCTGGTTAGAATTGGTACATTTGGCTCATTGATCGTCCAGGAGCTCGTTCAAGTAAATATTCTTATTTTTATCTTTTGCTATTGGACATTATCATACCTATTTGAGTTCTTGGAAAATGTCTAATCTATCATGTTCTTATAGGATGGAAGTTGTCTCCATGTTCAAGTTCTCAAGCAGTCACATTTGGACCTTCCAGTGCTTCAGGTACTTTACACATCACAGTTTTAGTTTTTTTTGCTGTTTGTTTCGGCTACATAGTTGTTTGGTGGTTCATATTGCTTGTTTATAATTGCAAACTGGTGTGCTCTTGTTAAAAATGATAAAAGCTTGATGATTTATGAGGTAAGATGGAATTTCCTTGTTAAAAGTATTTCTCCTGATAAAGTGGGGTTTGCAAAATCTTTCTGTTTGTGGAGGAACAGCTGGATTGGCTACTTGGAGAGCCCTATAGTGAACACAGATCCTTTTGTCTTTGTTTGCTATGTTGGGAACTCTACTTCAGAAATTGAAGATAAAGTGCTCTCCAAAACTGATTCTTTTAGGTAACTATTGTAGACTGTGTTAAGTTAGTAACAACGTCTGTTTGCTTTTGGCTAGGTTGCTGCTACAACACTCATAGAAATTTGTACGCGGATTGGACCAGATTTCAGTGCTTCACATGTCCTGCCACAATTGAAAGAGCTATTGCACCGGTTATCGGAAAGGACATGTTAAGAAGGCAAAAGGCTTATGAAAAAAAATATGAAGAGCTTTCTCATGTACACATGGATCTTCATGAGATCGGAACAACATGGAGATGAAGCATCTAGTGACAAAACTTATAGATAGGGTTACAAGTATTGAGGATGACGTTCGTCAGTTCAAAGAGGATATCTTGCCGCCATCAACAGACCACATCTTAGTTATTGTTTGTTTGCATGATAGACACGTTAATACATTTTGTTACTTTTGCAAATTTTGACTTGTGCAAATTTTCATTTTCTGTACATACTACTTCAAAACTTTTTGGTTGTAAAAATTATAATTTTGATGAATGAAATTAATCTTCATTCCTTCTATTGTTAATTTTTTATTATTAATTCTTATTATTTGTAAAAATTAAAATTCAAAAAATATTATCAAAAATTATTTTATTAGCTATTTTGTTATTTTATAGCTTCGTATGATATTTAGTAGTTAATTTTTTACTTTTACTTACGAATTTTATTGTAAGTAAAAATGTAGATTTGTTATATTTTTGTCAACTTTTAGTCACGAAACAAAAGTTTTACTTACATAACCTTTTGCTTTTACTTACGAATTTAATTGTAAGTAAAAGTGAAACCTAACCTTTTACTTACGAATTTAATACTTTTACTTACGATATTAATTGTAAGCAAAAGTGCATATCTGTTTCATTTTTGTCACCTTTTAGTCACGAAAATAACTTTTACTCACGATTATTTTTCGTAAGTAAAACATAACTTTTACTCACGATTTTTTTTTTCGTGACTGAAACTTTTACTTACGGTGATTTACTTACGAAACCAATTTCGTGACAATAACAACGAAAGTCGTAAGTAATTCTTTGGACTTTTACTTACGATTAAATTTCGTTAGTAAAAGTTGTTTTTCTTGTAGTGCCACTTGGTTAGCAACATGCAACCGCCTCACCGACCAAATTGTTGTTTTTCTTTTTAAAAAAAATTTCAGGCCCACAAAGAAGCGAGCTTCTTCCCATAAGAAGTGCGCTTCTTTGCACTTACCAGAAATGGTGCTTTCATGTTTGCCATAGAAGCGCATTTCTCGGCTTAGGGAGCGCGCTTCTTGCACCCAAATCTTAATTTTTTCTAAGTGTTGGGCATTGTACGATACGACTAGCCTCCTAGGGTACTAATATCCCTAAAATACATACATTTACACTAATTGAAAGTCATGTTCATAAGTATATGCGTACAAATATGTCTGACAATACGTATTGATTAACGTACAAGTTTGACTCGTACATACGGGGCATTACAACTTACTAGCATTTAAAGTTGAATTGAAAGGTTTTAATTTATATATGAATTGATGTTATTATGTAAGTAAATACTATGTTGTTAATGTTGGTTACCCTAGTATGTGTGGATATCTCACACGATATAAAGACGTTCGATATTAGTTGTCAGATTATCAACGTGGCATTCGAGCTCGTAATCGAAAAAAAAATTTCAACTATCGTCATTCTTCATTGAGAAATGTTATTGAGCGTTTCTTTGAAGTATTGAAGGCTAGATTTCCAATTTTACAAAAAATGGCTTCATTTCCATTTTCGATACAATGAAGTATTGAGTGCACATCGATGGTCGTACATAACTTCATTAGAAAAGAAACCATTGCAGATGAATTATTTGCTCAATATAAGCATAATAATGTTGAATCGGGTTATGGTTCAGAATATCAAGAGAGCAATTTAAGAATCAATGCTCAAACAAATGATGTAGAGATGTCTATTGTTAGAGATAACATTGCCAACCAACTATGTTATCATTGATAACTATATTTTTTGTTT
This sequence comes from Paratinospora sagittata, assembly GCA_035771175.1. Taxonomy (NCBI): domain Eukaryota; kingdom Viridiplantae; phylum Streptophyta; class Magnoliopsida; order Ranunculales; family Menispermaceae; genus Paratinospora; species Paratinospora sagittata. The sequence continues at coordinate 45,776,689 of CM069593.1, forward strand.
ATTGATTAGTAGCATTTGTTTTTTGAGTAATAAATATATCTTTTACACTTTTACATTATTTTGTGAGTAAATGGTTGATGAGTTGAAAATTTAAAAATAATCTTTAAAAATAACTTATTTATTTTATCTAATTTTGTTATTATCACGTGAATAATAAATAATTAATTAAATAAATAAATTATTTATATAATTATAATAATATAATATTTGAGAAATGTTTAATTTAATTTTTTAAATATTTTTATTATAGATAATATAATAGTAAAAAAATATTTAGATAAAAGACATCAAATACCCCCTAATAAGAGAATTAAGTGTTGATTACCAAATGCTTTAAATCTAATTCAAAACTAAAATTAAATGTTAAAGCATTGATTACCAAACAATACGTTTCAAATAAGCTCTACTAAAATAAGCTCTTATTAAAATAGAGCTAAAGAAAATAGGGCTTTACAAAGACAAGTCGAGTGGGGTTTTGGGTCGAACCCAACCCGTTCACACCGCTACTACTTTATACCTTTCTTCAACTTTTTGAAGCTTTTTTTTTTCTAAAAATTTTTTAAGACTTAAAAGCTAACATTTTTCAATTCATCCTTTTTAGTTATAATTCTTTACCTTATTTATCCCTTAATAATTAAGAACTTTTAATATTTCACATGGAATGCACTTACCCTCATAAAGTTTTTATATAATATGTGTTCAACAAACATTGTGAACTATAAGGAATAGGTAAGTCTATACATTCTTTTAAACTTAAAAAATCACTAAAGTGATACCTTCAAATCATTAATATTTCTCAAAATCATGGACAACAATATATTTTTATTTTTATTTTTATTTTTATTGTTTTAGTACGTAACAAAGTAAGACCTATCAAAATCAATTAGACCTATTAAATTAAATGGGAACTACAAAGTAATTTTTGAAAGTTCAACATTGGTACGCTTATTCGAATATGTTCTTATAAAAAACATATTTAGAATATTTAAAAAACTAATATTACAAAAAAAAAACATATATATTACAAAATAAAAATGTTCATTTCGCTTAAGTTATGATTAATTAAATCCACTAGCCGATGTGGTGATTTTTTTTAATTTTTTTTTTAATTGTAAACCGTGATTGGCGTCAGTCTAATCTGTTCTCGCGGGCAACGATGTTAAAAAAGGGTTGGAAGCACGTGAAGACACATGGCATAAAAGAGTAAATCGAAAAAGAAATGGATACGTGTCAGACACCAAGCACCTGTGTAGCTAAGCTACGTTATAGGCTTCGGACTACCGTGTCAGTGGTGTGTCCCCCAAAGACCAGAGCCAAGAGCACAGAAGAAAGGTTAGCAACAGTAGCTCTGTTTGCTCCTTACATGCGGAATTCTCTGTCAGCCGCCACGTGTTTCGAATACTTTTAACCAATAAACTTTCTGGTGACATGAACTCACTGCATTGCTTTAGCTCTCTCTTAATTATATCCGATGAGGCAATGATTGATCAATAAAAATATTTTTTAACATTAATCAAAAGGACAATAATAACAATACTACAATATAATTTAATAGTAAGAAAAATAACAAATTATTAAACATAAGAAGAATAGAAAAACCTAACCTTATCCACTACTTACTTACCTCTAAGCAGAAAAGTCAAGATTACAATTTTATTCATTTTTTAGGTTGTCCCGTAATGAAATTTTTAATATTCATGACGCTTGGTAATGCGAGCAACATTAAATTATATGTATAAATTACGGTTCAGTCTTACGTTCAGAGACTTTCAACCTATCACCTAATGTTATGCATTATTACAAGGTAATTAATTAAATGTATTTATATATCAATCTTCATGTAATATCTCCAGTGCCCATCTCAACGAAATGTCAAGGTCTCAACTATGATAATTGACTACTTTTTAATTAATATATAATGTGCATTATTATCTAATTCTATGACATGAGCTACGTGTTAATTAAATATGTCACGATACATTTATATCTATAATAAAAATCAATTGATAAAAAAGGAATATTCTTGCCTTTACGTATTTAGGGTACTTGGCAAAATACAATAAGTAAAAGTTCACTATCCTGAATAATTTAGGGTTTTCAACCTGTTGTCCGAATTTTAAGTGCGTCCATCATAATTTTCACCTCAGATCTAATTAGGGATTTCAGTATAATTATAATATTCACTTCTGATATAATTAGGGATTTTGATACAATCATAATATCCACCTCTGATCTAATTAGGGATTTCAGTACAATTTGACAAAAAAAAGAATATTTTTAAGAAATAATATTTAATATGCAAAAAAAAAAATTGTTCAAGTTTTTTGGGTGTCATAATATATATATATCATATCCTAAACAAATTATAGTCGTTTTATTTGTTATGTCATTTACTTAATTAAAAAATGATAATAATCTTTTTAATACTATTTAATCTGGGACCACAGTCTCTATGGCAACAGCTTATTTGAACAAATTGTCGTTATTTTAAAGATAATAAGTGGTAGTTTCGTAATTGTGATCTGACGCTCGAGCCCTGCTCCAGCAATAGAGGAAATAGGTGCAGAAGCGAGTGGTGCGCTTTGGGAGCCTAAAAGCTCTAGCCTAGATTTTAGGTTAGGGCCCACAACCCCAAGTTTGACAGAAGTTTGTAACTATTTTTCCACGCCGAAACGTTCTTGTTTGCTTAATGAGCTGACAAGATTGCCCCTGAGCCGCAGCCATTATTACGGCGATATGGTCTTTTGCAGGTAGAGAGTTGAGACGTTTTGTGGGCCCGTCGCTCTATCTTTCATCCTCTGTGATTATCCATTAGGAATGGAGTTTGTGGTTCCGCCACGTGTTGTTGGGTAAGAGAAGCTTCAATTCTTGGTCAGGGAGAAATCTGCCACGTAGGCTCTTCCCATACGCTGCCCATTATATATGTTTCCCATGCCTGACCTGGGTCAACAGTTATGACCACAATAGTTATAAAATTTTGTTTTTATTTTATTATCTTTCTGTTTTTTTTTGAGAAATTTTATTTTATTATCTATACAATTTATAATTTTAGGCTCACAATTTCTTAAAATTCTAAGTGTAGTTTAAATCAATATCTTTATATTTTCAAAAAAAAAAAAAAATATATATATATATATATATATATATCTTTATAAGTTTAAAAACTGTAATGTTTAAGGACAATAGCATGGAGCCATTAATGTCACCAGCAAGATTTTCTCCAATATTTTTTTAATCCCATTTCTCATATATATATATATATTTTGAAACAGTGGTTTTTCAACTTTATGCACTTAATATTTCGGATGGCAAAACAGTCCACCAGGAACTACATGCACAAATCATGCATCAGTCTAGTTAAATTAAGGAATTAATCTCGCCAATTCAAGAATTAAACTTTAAACCTCTGTTATAGTCAGAGTCTTATGTCCTCCTCTTAAAACAGTGAGTCAATGCCCTGACGGGCATATATATTTATTTTCTTGTTACACCATCCTTGAATTTTCAATATTGCCTACATTTCCATAACCATACTGAGCACATCTTCGGACGCCCATTTTTTATAACTCGTTATCCACTCAAATTTTCACTATTTATTTCCAAAAACCTTTTTCTTGCATCTCTATTCTCGCTTCTTATTTTCCTCAAACTTGTCATCTTCATTATCCTCTTGTAGGTGGTCAGCTCGGATAATAGCTGACTTAAACATCAGAAGAGTTGAGCTGGTGATAGATATAGAAAGCATAAGTCACGTGTAGAGACTGACGAGCCGAGGTGACGAGGCGAAAATTGCGTAAAATGATAAGACCGCCAAGTGTGCTCAGTCGAATTAGATTTGCCTCGACCATTGAAACTGACCGAGCCGACCAGGCGAGGTGATGTTTACGAAAATTTGGAAAAGACGATGACATCGTTAGCTCAGGCCAACCCAGCTCGTTGCTGGAGCTCGACCTTTAGACGAGTTGATTCATCGTCGACAGCTCGGCCTTAAGTCGAGCTTATATGTTCAAGCAAGACAGAAAAAATAAGAGAGTCCTTCCTAACATGTCATATCTCGAGAAATTTGAGGTAACTGTGCACGTATCAAACACGAACTTTGACATAGAGACAGGATAAGACTCCTCTTCCAAAACAAATCAGGAAGATAGAGATCATTCAAGACGGAATAAGATTTTTTCTCCAAGACCAACTCGGAATAGATAAGGTCATCTCAACCAACGACAAAACGACACGTGGCACCATGTCTATTGGGCAGCTAGTCACTCCGGCCAGAGGACCTCCTCTATAAATAAAACCTATTACCCTCATCATAAGGTACGAGCAACTTTCTACAAGAGTTATTGTCATAGTCTTGAACAAGTTCTAACTTAGGTATCGGAGGGTCTTTGGCCGACACCACTCTTCTTCTCAGATCAAGCTGATAAACCTTCGCCAGAACCAGAGAGTTCATACTTTCAGATACAACCATCTCCTACACGTGTTCATCTACTTGGTGTTAGTCAGATTCTGCATCAAAATCTTCTTTCCCAATTTCTTCCTCAAATCATTTTTAATATCATAAATTTTACCAACTATATTTGTGAATAGTTTTCTTTTCTTTTCTTTTTTTAATTTATGAACAAGAGAAAATAAAATAAGAAAAAATCTTTCTTAGCAAACTTATTTTTATATTATCGAAAATCTATGAATCATCAAAAAAATAAATAAAACAAGAAAAATCACATTTAAAACCAAAATCTCAAGAATAATGGGTGATTAAAAAGAGGAATATTAGGGAGTGAAATCAGATATTAGGGTTTTTAATTACATATAATACGGTGAACTAAGATGACAAAAAATTCTTGGACATAAATGTAATTTTTTAAAATGTCAATCTCATAACGTCATTTTATAAGAAGACATTTTAGTAGTAACAAAAATATAATAGGTGTGTTGAGAGTAATTTGATGGTGCAATTAGTGCCATTTCGAAACACCCCAAAAAAATAAACATCTCATTCGTAGAAAGCAACCTATGCTTAAATTTATTATTAAAAAATAAGATAATATCCAATAAGAATTATACTTGACTATAATTTATATGCCTATGGCACTATATTAATGGTAGAATGTGTGACGAACTAATGGAGAACTGCAAGCAATTAATTATCTAATGGCCAAACTTTTGTATTAATGTTGTTTCTACGAGAGTGTAATGGAGATTTAGGCTTTGCTCCCTTCATCCTCATATATAGATTGAGAAAATTTCATCTGACTTTATAATTGAGGAGCCTCTCTCTATGATGAAACAAAACTGAACACATAGCTGTTGTGGCTGAACAAATGCCATATATTTATGTGGCTTGTTTGACCCTGCTTATCCAAGTAAGTAGTCACTGACAACGACCAATACATAGATCGCACTCATCATTTTAATTTGCTGTGTCAAATTAAATAATTTATGAGTTCAAAAAATATATATAAATTAATTAATTATATACAAACATTATAGATATTGTACGAGGTTTAAAAAGCAACACATATCATTATATCAGGGATGTACATGGAATAGGTTAGGTTGGTTTTAAGGCTAAAACTTAATTTAACATAAATAGATCGGGTTAATAAATTTAAAATATAACTCAACTTAAATAATTCAGATTCAATTTAGGTTAGGTCGATTGATCGGGTTGTACTTAGGCCTAATATTTATTTATTTATTTATTAAAAAGTTAAAAAGAATAATATTAAATGCCTTGAAAAATAATATTAAATATAAATATGAATTTATTATAAATTATTTAGAAAGAATAATAAATAATTATCAACAAAATAGTAATCGCAAAATGAGTTTATTATAAATTTATTTTTTTAATTTAAAAGTTAGAAAGAGTAACAAATGATTATCATCAAAATATTAAATACAAACAAGAGTTTATTATAAATTTATTTTTTTATTAAAAAGTTAAAAAAAAATAACACATGATTAGATTAGTTCATTAAATAAACATGACATATTTCTTAAAACTTTATATATAAAATTTTAAAACTTCATATATATAAAATAGGTCGGTTCGAGTCGGGTTACTCAAATTTTTATGGGCTAAACCCGTGATTCAACACAAATTGATCAAGTTGAGTATTTTAAAATCCAACATAACCTAAACAACTTACATAACCTAACTCAAACTAATCCAAAAGATTTGATTCGGTCGGGTTGGTCAGATTCTTCAGGTTGATGAACACCCTTACACTATATAGTGCAAAGAAGATAAAATTGAAAAACCATAGTACTCAACTGAAAGAAATAAAAATAGAATTAATTGTTTGTCTTACAGTAAATAAAAAATATGTTAACAAATGCTAAAACCTCAATATTTTTAACAGCTGGTAAAAGCTCCCTCTCATTTTAACCATTTTCAGTTTTATGCTTTCTAAATATAACGAAGAATCATTATCAGCAATTTATTATATATTTATTAACAGCTACTACATGATTGCAGCTTTCATCAACTCTCAATTCTCATAGTTTTTCCTTTTTTATTATTATTTTGAATACTCTTATTTTATCAAACCCTCAACCTTTTTTTTTTTTTGGCTTAAATACGGGTATTAGATTGTTCCTTTATCAAGACAACATAGTACATTACATTTGTGCACATTACTCACATCGTGGCCAAAGTTTAGGGCAGCTCCACGAATGCGACCTGAGATTTTAAATTACCTATATTGTCAAAGGCAGGCTATTATTGTGACTTGAACACTAGCTTCGTTTAAAGTAGTATGGTGATCTTTTTAGTTTAAGCCCACCTTTAAGGGCATGCATTTTTTCATTTATTTGTATGAATTTTTTCATAAAATGAAAACCTATATTACCTTAATTTTCAAAACCCTTACACATCTTTGGTATCTTATTTCAAGCTAATACTTCAAAAAAATATAATCTCCATAACGTTCGTTTTGCTGGTGGGATTTACATCAGATTTCCGGGAGAATCAAGGGTAATCAAGTCAAAATATTAATAGGCACGTGCATCCAAAAAAAAAATCCTAACGCCGCCGCCAAATTTAGCGGCGTTCTGCTGCACCATAACGTCGGTTATATCTAACGCCAGCACCAACTCTTTAAATTTCTCTGCTCTTCTTTCTGTCTCACTAAGTAAACAGAGAGATAGAGAGGCGACAGATGGACAGCCATGACTCGTCGCTAACGTTCACGAGCTTCCGAACCGGCGGTCGAGCCGCCCTGGTTCGGACCGCGAAGCGAGTGGCTCGACGAGCCGTCTCAATCTCGACGCCGTTCGACGAGCTGTGTCCGGTCCGAGCCCGGTCCGGCGCCGAGATGCAGAAGAGCTTGGGCTGGCTCGACCTCGTCGGGTTCGGTGTCGGAGGCATGGTCGGAGCCGGCGTGTTCGTCGCCACCGGTCGAGCCAGCCGGCTTTATTCCGGTCCGGCCATCGTAGTGTCTTACGCCATTGCTGGGCTCTGCGCTCTTCTTTCCGCTTTCTGCTACACTGAGTTCGCCGTCGAGATGCCCGTCGCCGGTGGCGCTTTCAGCTATCTCAGAGTCACCTTTGGTAAAGTGTTTGTAGTGGATACAAACAAAAACTCTGTGCAATTATAATGTGCAATGTATAAGTCATGGCCAATCTTTTCCTTGCGAGTCAATTTAATGTTTTGTAATTGTTGTTACAGGCGAATTTGCGGCTTTTCTGGCGGGTGCGAATCTCGTGATGGAATACGTTTTATCTAATGCTGCAGTTGCGAGAAGCTTTACCGCGTATTTGGGGTCTTCCGTTGGAGTATTAGCAACAGAGAAATGGAGAGTAACGATTTCTGGGCTTCCTGAAGGTTTCAATAAGATTGATTTCGTTGCTGTTACAGTGGTTTTGCTCATTACTCTCCTCATCTGCTGCGGGTAAGTAAAAAACCAAAGAAAATACACCTCTGTTCTCCATTACCTAAGTCTCTCTCTCTCTCTCTCTGTTTTTTTGTTTTTAAGATTAATTGGCCCTTATTTGAGAAAATCTTCTTCTGGGTATTCCATTTTTCTCTCAAATTTGTGATGGGTATTGGATAATTAATTATCTCTGTTTCTTCTTCTTTTTTTGTTCAGTACAAAGGAGAGCTCGGTGATGAACTTGGTGTTGACAGTGATGCATATTCTGTTCATATCGTTTATCATTGTGGTTGGGTTATGGAAGGGACAATGGAGAAACTTCACGGAACCAGCGGATCCAAAGATCCATCCAGGTGGGTTCTTTCCATACGGGGTTTCAGGGGTTTTTAACGGCGCTGCAATGGTTTATCTCAGCTATATTGGATACGATGCGGTTTCAACCATGGCTGAAGAAGTTAAGAACCCAAGAAAGGACATACCCATCGGTGTTTCTGGCTCGGTTGTTCTTGTCACCGTTTTTTACTGCCTCATGGCCGCTTCAATGTCTAAGCTCGTTCCCTACGATGCGGTGAGAATACCCAAAAAAATTAAAATAAAAACCGGCCTCGCATTTGATTTGAAATAAAGATTTTTGAAAAAAAAAAAACAAAAGAGAGTGCAGGTAATCTTTTACGAAAAATGTACATGTTAATATATATATATATATATATATATATATATATATATATATATATATTCTGATTACCTACATCATTTTTCTATTTTTATCTAGCTTGCTAATGCATGTATAATATGTTGTATCCTAATATTTAACAGAGGCTGGGGAATAGTGTCTGGTAATGACATTGGCAGCCAAATGTATTTTTTGCATTATTTTTTTTATATATTTTAATTCTTTTATAATTTAAAAATTAAATTAAAAAATTTTAAAAATAGTTTAACTAAACAAATCTTTTAATTATTTTGAATTTAAAAATAGAAAATTATTTTTAAATTTCATATAAAATGTGACCAAAATTTTATTTTCAAAAAAAAAAGAACAAATTAGTTTTTTTTTTTCTTTCCTTTTCAATTCGGCATTTTGTGTTCATTCGGACTTTGTGCTCTTAGATGCTACAGAGCTATAAAACTTCACTCCCGGTCAACTTGAAACTTTTACTTTCTGATTTTACTATTTAGTCTATTTTCCATCCACATCATGTGTGGGTCCAATGATGTCTCACGTGGCTTGTCGTGGAGGCTACACAATCAGGTTTTAAACTGCCATGATTACACAGTAGCTCTCTGCCGCCACCTTATAGTTTAACTTACTCCCATTACACACGTATATTCCTGGAATGGTGGGACAGCTAGAAAGTTTAAGGACTGTGGAATTACTATAATGCCCTTGATATTTATGACAATGGTTTTGGAACGCAGATAGACGTAGAGGCGCCATTTTCTTCGGCATTTCGAGGAGAATCGGGCGGGTGGAGATGGGTGTCAAATGTGATTGGTGTGGGGGCTAGTTTCGGAATTTTGACCTCTTTGGTGGTTTCGATGCTGGGCCAGGCTCGTTACTTGTGCGTCATCGGACGGTCCGGAGTGATCCCCGCTTGGTTTGCCATGGTCCACCCTAAAACATCTACACCCGTCAACGCCTCCGCTTTTCTCGGTAAGCCGCCTCAAGGACACTGGATCACTCTTCTCTTCTTTCTTTTTTTCTTAAAATTTGTTTTATATATTTTTTAAATTTTTAAATTTTTTTGCTAACGTGCGCATGGATTGTGGTCGAATCTTCTTGAAGTTGGGCAGTTAGGCCGTTAGAGTGTGGGCCTACGCCAATCAGTTTGGGTTTGTTGCTTTCGCTAACCTCCCTAGGGATGACCCCAAGAGAGACTGCTTTTACCTGCTTGCCCCAAATCTTATTTTATTAATTGTAATTAAATACTCACTAAACTTGCTTAAAACCCATTACATTTATAAAAAAGATCAAAAAAATCAAAAAATCTTTAGCTTGAATTTTTTTTTAATTTAATTTCTTTTTTATTTCAGGGATCTTAACGGCGGCAATTGGGCTGTTCACGGACCTAGAAATTCTTCTAAACCTGGTATCAATAGGAACACTATTCGTGTTCTACATGGTGGCCAACGCGGTTATCTACAAACGCTACGTCTCAATTGGGAAAACAAATCCATGGCCTACGCTTTCATTCCTCTTCTCCTTCTCACTTGTAGCAATCCTTTTCACTCTGCTCTGGCGATACGATCCTTCGTCGTCGTCGTCGTCGGGGCAGCTTCTCCGGCCATTCTTTCTTTCTGCAACTTTTGTGGCTGCAATTGCTATAGTGCAAGCGTTTCATCTCTTAGTACCACAAGCTCAGAAGCCCGAGTTTTGGGGTGTCCCTTTAATGCCTTGGGTGCCATTTATCTCTATATTTCTCAATCTTTTCTTGTTGGGTTCTCTTGATAGGCCGTCCTACGTGAGGTTTGGTGTTTTCTCGGCTGTTGCTGTGGTTTTTTATGTTGTATATACTGCTGTTGTTGTTGTTAATCATGAGAGCAGGTTCAATGTAGAAGAAGAAGAAGGTGATGATGATGAAGAAGAAGATGAGACATTAACACCGAGACAAGTATGTAAAATTGATCATGAAGATAATCTTAAGGTTTGAAAAGAAAGTTTTGCAGAGAGTTGGTTTTGATTGATAAGAAAATGTCAAATCCATATATTGTTATGGAATTACACTTTTTTTCCTTTTCCTTTTTGAGTTGAAGCTTAGGCCATGTTAATGGGGGAATTAATGCTAATAATTATGAGACTTGTGGAAAATTATTGATGCTTTCCTTTCTTATTACCTATGAGTCTTTTTTTTAGAGTCTTTTTTTAGACGAGTAATGCTACATTAACATTTAAAGTGTATGTTCGTATTGTTTCTGATCACATTTGTCATCATTCAAAAAAATCAAATGCCTATAAAGGTAATGTACTTTTATGAATGTATACTTTAGACGACGACGAAATCATAACCTGACGACCATCTTTAAAGTTCCAATGACACATTTTCTAAAAAGAAAAACTAAGTCTCGAAAAAACACGTAATGTATGTCTTAGGCTACATGGAGAGAATACGTGAAAGCGTCGACGATCAGTATTTATAAACTAGAATAAAGTGAAATAATTAAAATCATACGAAACTAATGAATGTAATAATGAAAAAATAAAAGATTTGCCAACTACGTAGAATATAATAATGCTTAACATTAAAAGATAAAGAATATATGTAGAATTTAGTACCAATGTATTCAAATTTCTTAATTGGAAAAACAAAAAAACGTAAAAGATTAAAAACCTAAGAACCTTTCATTGGTGAACATATTGGGCACCCATATACAAGGATTAAACATAAACAAAAAAAGTAACTTTTCATGCATATTTTATAAGGAAAAAATATATATAGATTTTGATATATATAAAGTGGCATTAAAAAAGAATGTCTTGATTTGACGACCTAACCAATAGATCTTTGTCATTGAAGTCAGAAAACCTTCTCGCCCATAATGTGTTGGGTGTTCATCATATATATATATATATACAAATGAAGTGGGACCTGACTCTGTATTGTCTACAACCCCAAGCATGAAAACCATGCCTTCTTGACCTTTTCCTGCTGATACTAAAGATTGAAATTTAGATTTCTTTGAGGGGCCCAAAATCTGACCCTTGGGGTGAAGTTGGTGAAAGAGACAAAAAGAAAAAAATAAAATAAAAAATTATAAACTCACATCCTAGATAGCTAGAGTTGTCTCTGGAAAAATGTTGGGCTATCTATCTTTCTACTTTTTTTTTTTTCACTTTTTGGATTTTTGGCCTTTTGGGATTCTCGACTTCCACGTAGACTCGAAGAAACTATGACGCCGAAACAAAAATCTCTCCCGATAAAATTTTCTGCATCGATAAGGATTCGAAGTCGAGAACTCTTGTTTAAATGACAAAGATCTCTTTCACCTAAGCTAATCGAGGTTGATAACTTTTGAAATATTACAACCTCGTTTGATAGAATGGAATAATCAAATCTTGTGGTTATGATATAAGATTTGAGTACCGATTTAACTCATTTACTTTTGGGCTTTTAAGCCATTAATTCCAGCCCTTGTATATAACTTAGGTACCGTGTACCAAATTATAATTTTGACTGGTTAAGAAGAAAAAGTACTACCACTGTTATATACTCTGTTGCCAAAAAACACGGTAGCAAAAGCACAGCAGAAGATGCAATTATCACTTTCAAAAAAATATAATTAATTAATTATCCATATAATAAGATTGATAAAATTGCAAAAATTTAATCAATGCGTTTGGGGGGGTCGAACATGAGTTTAAGGAAATTTTGTCTTAACCGTTGGACTACAAACGCCCTTCTTGTAAGTGAGAGCTCTAACATAATAAACAAACGTATAAACACAATGTTTGGATAGATACAATCGAATTAACTATCTTATGTAGTTGTTTGCTCTCATCTTTTCATCTCTTACTTAATTTGTTAGTCTCGTAGGATATGATCTTATCTCATATATAGTGGGTTACTGGGTCTATTATATATTATTGATATCTATTTATTATTTATATTTAAGGGTTAATTATTTATTTTAGGAAGTTTCTAATTATTTTATTTAAATAGGATTTAGTTACTTATTTTAGTAGAATTCTAATTATTTTATTTTAGTAGAATTTTTGTTTCTAAATTGTAATAGCATACAGATTAAGTATTTTAGAATTCTATAAATAATAGGTTTTGTAATTAAAATTAGGAGATTAAATGAATTAAAAAATATTAATTATTAATTTCTTCATCTTCTTTGTCCTTCCTCTTCTCTTCTTGTTCTTGTTCTTCATCTTCTTCCCTTTTTTTCTACTTCTCTTCTAATTTCTTCTATTTCTCTATGAAAAAATAAAAAAATCATAAACTCACATCCTAGCTAGCTAGAATGTTGGGACATCCCTCTCTTTTTTTTTTCTTTTTTTTACACTTTTGGAATATTACAGCCCTTGTTTGATGGAATGGAATAATCAAATCTTGTGGTTATGATATAAGATTTGAGTACCGATTTAACTTATTTACTTTTGGGCTTTTAAGCCATTAATTCCAGCCCTTGTATACAACTGAGGTACCAAATTATAATTTTGACTGGTTAAGAATAAATACTACTACCACTGTTATATACTCTTGTTGCCAAAAGTTAGCAATATTGCATGACAATCAGTCATCTTGGTACTCTTTTTCAAATTCGCTTCTTTAATTTTTAGCCCTTTAATCAGGCTGGTCCATTAGTATCTTGGCAGAAGGTGAAGGATGCCTTTTAGTATTTTTTATTTATTTTTAATTCAAATTATAATCATGTTTATATAGTTTATATATTTCGCTTATAAAGGCAAAAGGAGCTCATGTACTTAGAGCCTTTTGATATTTATTTCCTCACCAAAATATTCATGAAAATAACCTTAGTCCACCATATGGACCCATAGAATATTTGAATTTGTAAGATTTTGTTCTAAGTTTGCTTTCAACATTAAAAGAGAGAGAGAGAGAGAGAGAGAGAGAGAGAGAAGGCCCCAACAGGTGATATAAGGTGCCCAAAGGGCATAAAATTCAATTACATGGCCACCCATCTAATTTTTATTTTATTTTACCTTATTGATGTGGGCAAGGCTGTGGTTGGGTCCACCAAACCCTTAAAGTTGCACTAACTAAGCAATGTGTTTGGCTTCTTAATATCTCACTTTTTCTTAAAGATTTTTATAAATCTATATGTAATATAGTGGAAAGGAAAAACAAAAAATGCACAAAATTAGATGTTATATTCAACTTGATTCAACTCAAGTATTTTCTTTAACTATATAGGATCGAGTACATAAATTTACTTTCTTAACTAGATTCGTGTCATAGTTGATCTAAATAAAGTTTTTTGTTAGTTGTCAACTACATAATACAATAATTTTCTTTTTATTGGAGTTTGAAATTGATTATGTTTAAACATAATATTTTCACCTCCTTTTTTTGTTTTTTTTCTTTTTAACTCAGGGATATCAGAAAACCCACCTCCACTAGTCTCCTGAAACACGACTATAAACACTCAAAGACGTCGTTGTGTGAGTGAATTATTTCTATAGTAAAACTTTATACCCCTCAACTCCGTCACTCATTCAACTTCTTATTTGATGTAAATAAGAATAAAATAAAATAAACAAGAATGTGACAAACATTAATTGTATATCTTGCATTTAACTTCATATTTGCAAATGGTTAGAGGGGCTGGACCCACTTCCTAGCTAGTTGGTGCAACTTTAAGGACGTGGGCTCAACCGTGGGCTTTGCCCCAAAAAGAAAAATAAAGTTAAAAGAGGATGGTGTTAGTGTATATGTATTGAAGCACAAGAGAGTGAGACAATTGGAGCAACTCTCAAAGCATGCATTCTGACAAATGGAAACACACAGATTTTATTTTTGTTTTTGAAAGCGAAACACACAGTTGCATCAGCACATAAAGAGTGAGATATCTTTAAAATCCATTTAGCATTTGACCACCCTCCCACTTCAAAATCTGTTGTTTTGTCATTTTGTTGTAGATTATTTTTTTTATTTTTTATTTTTTTGGTAACTAAATGTCATCATGCCCTGAGAGCTCCTTGTTGGAATTCTAAATCACAAGTATACAACCCAAAATCATTATATCAGATTATTAAGAACAAAAATAGATAAAGAATATTTGAATTCATAGCAATGAATGTAAAGGGGTTCACGCCTTTCACAGCCAAATCTAAGATGAAAAAAAAAGGAAAATAGCAAAAATAAGGAGAATGAGTTGACTTAAAGACCATAACTCTATAAGGTTCCTTATATACTAAGTTAATTAGAATTTCATTAACCTTAATTAATTAGTATTGAGCCTCTACGCATTACAAAATTCATACCCAATAGATATTTAAAAGCCCAAATTAATAGATTACTTATTTGATTCTTTTAATTTAAATAGTCAATAATATAATTATTAATGTATATGTGAGCCCACATTATGAGGATATTAATTAAATTAAAATCCCAACACTCATTATGAAATGCTTGAATCTAATATCTTCAAAACCTTGAATTTTGATGAATAAATGGCTCTTGCCATTATAGGATTTGAAGAAGAAATAATGTATATAGTCTTATCTTTATATTGGAAAGATTATTTCTAAATTTAAATTCATGACCTTTATCTCACAGTAGAGCAACCTCAACCACTATATATATAATGCCCGTCAAGCCTTCAAATTTTAATACTATATAACTTATATAGATTCGAT
This sequence comes from Paratinospora sagittata, assembly GCA_035771175.1. Lineage (NCBI taxonomy): Eukaryota > Viridiplantae > Streptophyta > Magnoliopsida > Ranunculales > Menispermaceae > Paratinospora > Paratinospora sagittata. The sequence continues at coordinate 45,791,890 of CM069593.1, forward strand.
TAGGTTAATATGTTGGCCCTGTGTTGTTGTTTGTTTTTGAGTTCAATTCTCAAATAATCATAAAAAAAAGGATAATTTCAAATGTACTTACTAAAAACACTCTTTATACCCACTTGTTATGTATCACTGTTAAAAATTTATAAAGTATGGGGATAAAATGAGAATTTTTTTATGGGTACATTTAGAATACTTTAAAAAAATTGTCATGGTAATTAACTTGGAGCATGCAAGTAGGCGATAGGGGCACTCAGGGGCGGAGCTATTTGTGTGTTCACGTGAGCTGTAGTCCAGGTAAAATTTTCATTGATATAGTAATTCTTGTCACATAATCTTACACATTTGACTATCGCTCAGTTGGTTGAGCTAATATTTTGAAACCCCAGGTATCATTTGTTCAAATCTAGCTTCCTCTTGAAAAAATAATTACCTATCTCACTATTGCTGTTATTATTATTTTTAAACAATACTTTCTAATGAAAGAAAATAACAAAGTGGGATATTCTAATTATTTGAAAAATAAATAAATAAATATTTTCTTTTAACACTATCATGCATCAACGTTCATTTGTATTTCAAGTTTATCTCTGGTACCTACCACTCTAGACATTGTGAATAAAATTAGTAGTATTGCTAAATTGTAGATTGTTATATGAATCACTTCTTTGACTCTTCATATGAATAATGATATTTAAATTATAAGTTTATACATTTTATAATTATCTTATTCATGTTATTTTATGTCTTATTCTACTTTTATTAACATTATAAAACATTAATAAGTTATTTTTCTTAATTAATCTAGGTAAATGTCTTCATTGCGTATACTTGAACTACATAAAATTATCTTGGATAGGAATATAACTATTTATGCACTTTTCATAATATTCCTAATTTGATACCCAAATCACAAATCACAACTCCAAATTTTAGTTCTAAATTAATAGTCAAATTGCTCAAAACCTCCTACAACTCTTATTGTATAGTTAAAATTTTTCTAAATTTTTTTTTTAGCCCACCAAAAAGAAAAATTTTGGGTACGCCCTCGGGGGCACTACACTTGTTGGTAGGGTGTGTCAATGGTTTGACTAAAACAGCAAAAATGAACCAAACCGATGCGTTCGGTTCGATTTTTAACATGTTCGGTTCAAGTTGAGAGTTGAGAATTTAAAAACCGTATTAACCCTAACCAAACCGATCAAGGTTAAAATCATAATTTATATCAAATATTGTGTAATATTACTTATTACATAATTACAAGTATAGTTTTTGGTGGTAATATTATATATTTTTATTACTTTATATTTAAAATAAATATTATTATAGGTCAAATGCCTAAACCGATTAACCCAAACCGACTTCATTCGATTCGATTTGGTCAAGTAATCAGTTTGATTTCGGCTTGAGCACTAAATCGACTCAAATCGAACAGATGACAGCCCTGCATGTTGGTAAAATTAATCTAATAGGTTTAATACCAATAGGATACCCTCAATCAACAATAAAAATTGAAGGTGTGACAACTGTGTAGCGAGTTTGGACATTTAAATCTTGCCTTAATTTTAGAGCCCTTATTTGCTTAAAGCAAAGTTGGCAAAAGTCTTATGAGCATTTGTTCATTAAAGAATAATAACGGGAGTTCAAAATCAACACTACCAATCACTGATACATTTGTCTGATCTAAAGAGGATTTTCCATTTTTTTTTTTTTTTTTTTTTAAAGATGCAATGAACAATTAAATATGAGAATAGTGCATGATGTCAAAATGCTCATTTTTCATTACTTATTGGCTACTTTTATGGCAATTGGTCAGAGTGTACAACGGCACCATTTCTCTTGAACCAATCATATAAAATGGTAATTGGTACAACCAACCAGAAGATGGGCTGGAAATTAATGACTTTTGGAGTCTCAAAGAAAATTTTGATTAATTATTCCATTCTGTTCAGCCAGTGGTTGCTATATATCCTCAAAATGGGAATAAGGGAGAAAGGAATTAAAGAAGCCCATTCTTTGTTCTCTACAGATAACTCACTCACATGCAGGTGATGAGAATCATGAGTTGTGACATTCTTACTGAGTTTTGGGTTGATAATCTGATATTTGAACCACCAAAAAAACCCTGAATTTATGAGGGGCACATGCATTAAGGATTCCCTTCTTAGCTTTTAAAACTACTTTATAATTAAGACTCATGATATACATACATTTGTGTATGATTATATTACCAAACTTCAAAACTTATAGTGAGTTAATGTATAATTTATCTAAGTTTCAATTGATTTTGTCCCTCTTATCACATGAAATGCTTTTTAAAGGTAATGATTGATAAGAACTTGAGCTTATTTTAACCAAAAAATATATAATGTGTTTCATTTATTTTGTTGGTTTCCTAAATAAGGGTTTAAGGCTTATTAAAGTTAAAGCTAACGATTAACGACAACGGCGAGTCTGAGGAGTGGTTTGGGACGGACTCCTAATTTTAAAGTAACGTTTAACAATTCAGACCCTTAGAATTAGTCTCCAAGTGCTGCAGCCTACTTGGCCAAGAGGAATATTCGCAATCAAATGCACAATTTTCTCATTTTCTCCACAAAAATAACAAATTTACTCGGCTATCTTAAAAACACACTGTTTTAAATTTTAGTTCAACTTACTACTAAACAAATATTATACTGGCCCATGGGCCCAATCCAACTAATGTGGTTTGGCTGTTCTGGGCCATAATTTGGATCTAGCTGTCATTATCCCTAGCTAGCTCTTCTTATGAATGACGGGCTCCGGCCCAATTAGATTAAATGGGTCATTTGTGCCTGAACACGACAATGTTAGTTGAAGGAAATAACCATTTCATCAACATCTCCCAATATAGGAAGTTTCATTCCCATTTTTAGTTAATATGTTTGAATAATGTTAATCTAACTATAAAAAATTATAACTACAATCTACCTATTAAAAATAAAAACGAAAGGGAAAGAAACTTCGATGGTTGAGAGGAGAATAAAACCTTCTTGGCCTTGAACTAATGAAAGCTAGAAGTGGTGGGTAATTTTTTAATTGTTCTTTTTAAAAGAAAAAAAAAGGATAATTTTAAAATTTTAATTTAAAAATGTGTAATGCTATATTTTTTTTTTTGAAAAGTAACACTAATTGTGATAAAAACAGCAATACAAACTATGTGACCTCGTCACTTTTTAAATTTGTATTAAATTTATACTTAATTCAAAATAATTCAAAGTTGATAGGATGTTACATTTTATAATGCGCCACAATCAAATTTAATATTATTCTTTTACCACAAAAAGGAACTTGTGAATTAAAATGCTCCTCCATTGTATATTACTAATTGCTCTTAAATCATACATTAAAATGCGACCAGATGGTAGGCATGATGTCTAATATAGCGTTCTAATTTATATAACATTTTTAGACTTTGAAGATTGAATTAATAGTTACCTGTTGCCACCCATTACTTCCAAACATCACTTCATCAACCATTCTGACCACCTGAACCTGAAAAAACACATATGTGTACATTGTTTGCACTGTTGATGGCATCAGCAGTAGGGCCCTCCAAATTAAAGATTTTTCTTTTTGTGATTCCATGTAATTCTACTCCATCAAACGTCACCCCCCCACCTCTAACACCAAATCAATCAAAAAGATACGGCTGTTTCATAATTTCTAGTTCTTCCTTTCTTAACTAAAAAATAATAATAATAAAAATCAAAATAATATAACAAGCTTACGTACATACGTACCTCTTTCCCAATATTGCTTTCTCTCTACAGTTCTTCTTCATGTTCCCAAGTCATTCTCAGATCTCACACTCACACACAGTAGTCAGTACCCACACACCCCCCCTACTCTACTCTGTTATCTGTTCTTCCTGTACTGTCTTGTATCAAAAAACTTTTGTGGGCCCACCTACTTCTTATAAATCTAAGATAGGATGCTAGATGGTCCCACATCTCCTCCTGATCCGCACCCAACCACTGTCTTCCAGGTGTCTTCTGATGCAAAGTACAGCAGATAGATCATGAGAGATGATTGGATCCATCCCAACTCCTTGTTGGGCCCACACCATAAAGGGGTTAACTTCGAAGACAGGAAACGCACGCCTTCCTCTGCTCTGGTTCTCCTGCTATTCCTATGTGGCAATTATTATTATAATTTTTGTTTTTTATTTAATAATAATATATTATTATTATTACATCTAACCCCATTTTCAGCCTGCCCGACGGCCTTGTTTCGTAAACAAACGCTATAAAAGAATAATATGTCTAAAGGTAGAGACCATTCTTTAAAGTAAGGATCACGATATCAAACACCGATCTTCAATAGCTTTTATCATATTATGGTACTAAAAATTATATTCAGTGAACTCAAGAACTAAGAATTATACAAAGTGACATGAAAGAGTTTGATAATTTTAGCTTTATTATTCTTAGTAAATTTTTTACTAACACTTAATTAGTATGAAAACTATTCGGATCATGATAAGGGAGCGGGTCAGTCGTCAATCTATTCATCATGTATTCGGATATCCTACGGATTAAGGAGGTGGGTCTCTAACAGGCCTTAGATTGTTTCTTCTCATAAAATAAATAAAATAAAAATAAAAAAGGACGTCACTACAACATTATTAAAGTGACATTTAAAGTGTTTATTCATAAAAATATTTTTGCTAATTTATTTTTAAATTGTTTCAAATCATGTTTTAGTACATGTGATGTATAAACGTAAAATTTAAATGTTCCTGTAACATTTTTCTAGTTTATGAACTAAAATAAATAAATAAATAATTATTGAGACAGTCATGTTAGCTAGCCTGAAATGGGAATGGAGATTAATGTTATGAGCCTTCTCATGGTGTTTGCAATAAAGTAGGTCTACCATATGTAGCAGCCAATCCTCATGAATTTTGCATTATCCTAAAATATTCTACATTATTCACAGTACTATATAAATATATAATTGGATCACGTTGATCTCTAATTCACAAATATGTTCTGATTAAATTAATTTAATCCAAAGGTCAGTATAATAATTTTATATCCAAGATTCCATTCTAGCAGTATATATATATATATATATATATATATATATATTAAGTTATAGGTGCGGCATTAAAAATCACAAGAAGATATATATTTTGCTGATCCCATAGTTTACAAATCTTTTTTAAAAATTGCAAAATACATGATGACCTTTTGATAAAAATAAAAGAAATTTCCAGAACAATCCGAAAGGCGCCATATATCCTCTTAATTAAAGCTAGAACATATCTTCAATCGATCTTAATTTGTCAGGATTATTGGAGTCACAAGAGCTTCTGATAAATATACATTTCTGAATTGTATAATTCAATCATTTAATTTCATAATGATTATCGCACCACCATGTATAGACCATATATATTTAAAAGAAATCAATATATTTAATTACAAATATTTCCCTTAATAAACCCATTAATATTTTTGGCTTTCCTCCAAACCTTGATTAAACACATTTATAACTGAGCATATATATATATATATAGAGAGAGTATATGTAAATATATATGTATATTTTTGATATCATATATAATTCAGTAGTGTGTCTTAGACCAACTTGCACATATATATCACAGACTAACTCATATCTTTTTTTTTTAACGGTTTAAGGTTTTGTGTTTTGAATTTATAGAATTTAATTAACTTTATAAAAGATTAAAGAATCAAATGCATATAATTGACAAAAAAAGGAGTAAAAATTTAAAGAATTGAAAATTTCAAGAATTAAATACTTATAATTAAATGCATTGATGCCTGATGTTCTATATTGGTGGGCCCAAAATGTTAGGTGATGGATATGAATTAAGTAAGTAGCGTGTAAAAAAGATGGTGATGAGCAGAAGCGCATGGACTATATTCTGGAAATAACAAGAGGCGTACACCTTAGTGTTCTGAACATTATTGCTGGATTGGATGACAAATCGGTGCAATTCAAGAATCTGACAATTCAAGAAAAGAAAAAAAAGAAATCACACTAACACTATAAGTACTTATAATTTATAGGTTCACCCCCTAAATTCACCTACCCTTTTTTTTTTATCCATTCACTTACTTTTTTCATCTATCTAAAATTTTAAAACTGTACAATTTTTCTCTCTTCACCCATCCAAATTTTCATTTGATCCCTCTCATTTTTATCCTTCTCAACACTCACCTCCTCTCTCGTTTCTTCTCATTTTTTCTCTATTGATTCATTGTTTCTTCAAAAATTTTTATCATTCAAAGGGTAAAAACAACATTATAAAGGTTTGTAAACAACCTAACAAAATCTTATAAAAAAATTGAGTTATTTTAAATTTTAGAGGCGTCTAACTCAAACTGATTTAAGTCAAAATCTTAGATCACAAATCAGTAAGTAAAACATAATTTTTACATGTTCTAAGTGGATTTTAATGTGTTGTTGTTGTTGAATTGCATTTTTTTTTTTTAAAAAAAATGGGTATAAATAGTAGAATGAGACGGAGGAAATGGATTTCGGTAACTCATTTAAGTGTGCCAGATTTAGAGACGTCTGACCCATCAGGGTCAGACATTTGCCTTTAGGGGTGTAAGTAACCTGACCCGACCAAATTCGACCATTTCAGGTCGAGTCGGGTCGGGTTTGATTGATATGTCGGGTTGGTCGGATTAATTTTTTAGCAACCTGACCAGACCTGACCCGACTTCTTAAAATTTATATATATATATATATATGAGTTCATCATCATTTCCATAAGTCAAGTTTAAGAGTAACTTGCCTTGTACATATATGAGTTCTCCCAAAAAAAATAAATCTCATCTTTTAAAGCTTAAATAGTAATTTAATAAGTTTGATACATGATAATCCAACATATTTTATTACTAATATAAGTTTAAATAGTAATTATTAAGCTTTAAAAAAAAGTAGGTTATTTAATGGGGGCCAACCCTACAAATCCGACCCGACTCAATTTCATCCCTAGTTCCCTTTATGTCCAACCACTATAAGTCGGACAATGTATTTTTTGATTTTTTTTCTAATTTTTTTTTGTCCAACCCTGATGGGCTAAACAATGGAGATATGTCAACGGGTTGGACATACTTCATTCTGTTTGCCCATGCAGGGTTGAACACACCAAAATTGAATGTGGTTTTTTTGGATTTTGAAATTTATTTTTGTTTTTTTTTTCTCTTTGATTTTGGATATGTTTTTACTAAAAAAATATTTTAAAATGGTAAAAATATATGCTTTTGATTCAAAAAATATTAAAAAATAATAAAATTAAAGATTAAAATGAGTTGGAGAGTTGAATGGTTAAATGATTTAGGATAGAAAATGAGTAGATCAAAGAGAGGGAGATGTTTTTAATAGAACTAGGGTACCCCTATTGCAGGGCATGCAAAAGGGTCCCTGAATCTTTACCAAAAATAGCTTCAGTGGGCTCATTTCCTTCTGCAGCTGACACATATATAATAAATGTATCCCAAAAAAAATAAAAAATCAATCCAGATGTTTTTTTTATTAAAAAAATGTTGCAATAAATCTACTTACCATATTGAAGAAGGAAAAATAAAAGGGAATGGTACTATACTAAGAGGACAGGATTGAAACACGAGAGCTGCAGTGTTATTCTATTTATTTTAGATACGTGTAATGTATAGTCATCTTTAATTTCTTGGTGTTGGAAATGGAAGGGATCTTTCTGGATCTTTTGCAGGTGAAAATTGGCTCTCTTCGTTTAAATAACTATGAAATGCACTGAAAGCGTCCAAACCAAATAATTGTAACGCACGTGACTGAATTCCCACCACCCAACACCCCTAACTTTAATTTGCCATCTTTATATATATATTATTATTATTTTTGTTAAAAAAAATTATATGTTTCTATGAAAATAAAAAAGGAATATTTTTTTATTTAAAATAGGATAAATGTTGTATCCAATAATTAAAGCACCTATGCTTTGGTGGTGCTCCCCTCATTTAGTTGTTAAATTGAGTTTCAATAAATTATAAAGGAAGGATTTTATGGTTTTTCTCTCTCTAGATAAGAGTATTTTTCTCTCCTAGGTTGAGGCTTTGGATGAGTGTTTGTCTCTTCTAGGATCAAAGGTAAATAATATATCAATTGGCCTATTTTCATTTGTCTTGTTTAACTATGTACTCTGCTTAGGTTTGAGTTTTACGTGGCTCATGCAATTATACTCATCTTGGTCAATTACCTCTGATCTTGTGTCAGTTCCTAATAAAATGTTAATTAAAGTACTAAAAAGTAAAAAAAATATATAATTATTGGAAAAAAATGAAATTGTTAAAGTACTATGTCATCCAATTATTTTTTTATAAAACAATTTTAAAATTTAAACCAACTATAACCACTCATTTGGCTAATATATATCTTCTCTTAATTTTTTTTTTCTGATATATAATTTATGAGGAGCGTTAAAACGACCTAAGATACGTATTCAAATTTATACTTAAGCTGATGTAACAATACATTATATTACTACGTAAAAGAGAAAAAAAGAAAAAGAAACACTCTTTACACTTACCATATACACCATGTTAATATAGGTATAGTTTTTGGTATATTTTTTTGGGTTATAAAAATATTTTTTTTAATTTATTTCATTATTAGTCATATAATATTAAGGTAATTGGCCTTGAGTACCTTTATATATAGGTCACATGGAGCATATTTTCATGAACCAATTGATGCATAAATGTTTGGCCCACTAGGGGCAAGACAACATTATATCTTATCAAAGAAAAATCTCTGATCGAAAGAAATCATATTCTCCCCCCATTCAATCTTAGTTGAAAAGAAAATTCATGTCTGCTTCAAAATTATTAAAATTATGAATTTTTCAAGTTCTTCAAATACATTATTTTTTCCATTTTCAATAGGTGTAACAAACTAATGGATAATATTACAATAAGATCACATTGACTAAAAATTAACAACAGTCTCGAAGATGGGGATTCGTTAAGTTGTTAGCTGGTGGTGAACGTGATGGGTGACCAAAGTCATGGCGTCAACACTTAAAACAAAAAATTCAAGTTGTCTCCTCATAATCTCCGGTCTCTCCACAATATTATTTATTTTATTTTAACTTTGTAGACTTTGATGATCTGTGATATCCAGAAGTCCAGCTAATCACAACAGCCTTCTAATTTACACACCTATTTTCTTGATTGAAACATGTGTGTCTACATCAATCAAAACCATTTCTTCCTCATCATATTCTGCCATTTCTCAACATGGAATTATTTAATAATATTCTTAATTCTTCCTTTTGATGTCCTGTATTTAGTTTGTGATTTAAGAATAATCATACAATTTAAAAATAAAAAATTTAATTTTTTATTTATTATCATTTTAAAAATAAGTTATTTTCTGATGGACCTCAACCTTCAAACCATTTTTTTTTTCCTTTCACTCAAGTGCATTGCTCCTTTAAGTTTGTGATTCAAATATAATTTTAAATAAACACAAAAAATTAAATTTTAAAATATTTTTTTTAATATTTCAGTTAGAAGGCATATATGTACTATATATTTTCTTAAGTTTCATAATTTGGGATATGAATTTTATTTTTAAATAATAAACAAATCAACTCTCTCGTCAAAAAAAATAATTTACCAACAAAAATAAATAGAATAACTATAGTTGTTAGTTCTTTATAATCTTGTTATGGATATACGATGGTTATATAATGACTTTACTTTATCCATGATTTTTTATCCGATTTTAAGTGAAACTCATGTGCCTACTTTCTTCGTTGTGCTTTTATGTTTTATATAATGATTTGTCATTAGAGAAAAATATTATTTTTTTTTGGGTTACTGCAATTCTGGCTTCCAAGTGGTGTCCTCCTTCTGCTCCGTGATAATGCTAATTTATCTAAACTTAAACGGAAACCTCTTGTAATGGAGATTTTTTACATCTAGATAGAAAATATTGTTTTTACAACGTTAGAACAAGAGTTTATGTAGAAAAAGTAGTATAAATACAATTTATTATGATTTCTAGCTTCTTTCCCCAACATAAAATAAAAAAATTTAAAAATTAAAATCTTATTAAAAGTACTCTTGTACTTGCTACAAAATTCCTTTTTCTGAACTCCTTCGGCTCCAACCCCATCATCTTCAATAAAAACAACTCTCAGTTTCCCACTTTCTCTTACTGCTCATCTCTAACCTGATCTCTCTCTCTTTATATCGTTCTCAATGCCCGTAACCCACTTCTCTTCACACTCTAATTCACAACACTACTTCCATTTCACACAACCCATGAAAATCACCTCTACTTCTTCTTCCACTTCTCCTCATCCAACCGCCGGCCACCTTCCCGGCGCCGCTCAAAACCACCCTCTCTCTCCGGCCATGTTGGGCGGCGTCGCTACTCCCGAACCCACTTATTCCCTCAATTCCGAACACAAAAAATTACAATCACAAGCTTATTGCCCACAAGACCAAGAAACGGAGCAAATGTTCGAGAAGCCATTAACGCCGAGCGACGTCGGCAAGCTGAACCGGCTCGTCATTCCCAAGCAACACGCCGAGAAGTACTTCCCACTCGCCGCCGGCGGAGTCGACTCGGCCGACAAAGGCTTGTTGCTCAGTTTCGAGGACGAGTCCGGCAAGTCGTGGCGGTTCCGGTACTCTTATTGGAACAGTAGCCAAAGCTACGTCTTGACCAAAGGTTGGAGCCGATTTGTTAAGGAGAAGCAGCTCGACGCCGGCGACGTCGTCTCGTTCCAGAGCCTGCGAGTCGATCGGCAACGGTTCTTTATACGGTGGAGACGTGGGCCGTCGACGTTGCCGGCGCCAGTGACTTTCAGTAGTGGCTCTCCGTCTGCCACGTGGACGCAAGTCTACTTTTCCGACGTCCCTTATCCTACCCAACACCTTCTTCATAACCCTCCGTTGCACCATTCTCATCACTGCATTCATGCAGGTTTTAATTAGTTAATTTAATTATTGTTAGAGTAATTAGTCCCTCATATAAGAAAATGAAAAATGATTTTTATATAGGCTGGATGCCAACCCTATTTTGATTAGGAAATGGCGTGGGTATCCGCGTACATTAACATTACTCTATATAAATATTTATAATTCCACTAATTTAGTTCTTTATAAAAATAAAAATAAAATGTATAAAATGCATTTACGTAGTTAGTGTTGTGTTTGGATGCAGGTGTTGGAGTAGAACCAGTAGTAGAGAATGAGGAAAGAGGGAGTTGGAAGAGATTGAGATTGTTTGGAGTGAACTTGGAGTGTCGTCAGCTGGATGAATCAGGTGAAGCAGGGTCAAGCCCACTTGTTCCATCTTTATCGAGCCAGGGTCAGACCCATTTGTTCTACCCTCCTCATGGTTCGAGCCATGCATAGTTTCAAAAAAGGTACAATATCCACCAATAAAAATAAATAAATTGCTGACTCGACTCTTAGCATGACTTCTATTGAACGATATCATGTTTTTCACTTTTAACATGACTTGTATGAATGATATCATGTTATTGAAAAAAATACGCACGTACTACAAGCATTACTTTAAAAATTTTAAAAAGAGTAATGTTAAACAAGTGTCAATATCATTTCTCAAAAACATTTCAGAAACATTTCAGGGGATTGACACTTATAAAATATATGTTTTTTTAAATTCAAGCAATGAAAGTCTTTATAAGAGTCATGTTTAACTCAACTATATATTTTTAAATTACATGAAGTCAACTACGTCAATATTTATACATCTTTAAGCATAGGTGACCCCGAGCTCAAATAAAGATAGTGGCATTAAGTAGTTCACCCCTAGCCTAAAACTTTATCAGATGAATAATGACATAAAATTCACTAGTATTTTAAAAATTAGAAATACTAAATATACAGTACACTATGATGTTTTAATTAGCTAAACATTTTCTTTTTCTATATGGGTATATGTGGAACAAGGTGTCTTGATTCAAAGAAACATGTATGTGCATAAGTTGGTCTGGGGACCCAGTTTCTCTCATCCATTTAATATGGGTTTGCAAGCTAGCTAGCCAGATAACCCCAACTTGGTTCCAAAACCTAGCTAAGCTAGCTGGATGGTCTATGGAATGAGATGTTGGAACAAATAAACAAACACACACACACACATATATATATATATATATATAATTGTATTCATAAGTGTATTCATAAGTGGCTACATTCAATGGAATTTAGTTTAATTGCAAAAGTCCAGTTGTGGGCAGGTTGCACTGAATTCTGAATGTTATTATTATTATTATTATTCATATCAGAATTGTAAATTGATTGTATTTTTTTTTCTTTTGGGTTTATTTATATTTTATGTGGGTGGATTGGGAACAGGAGTTTGTATTGTTATGAGATTTGGATCAATCAAGAAAGGGTCGAGAAGGAGATCTGGAGATGTGACGTAGGATCAGATTGACTCAGAAAGAAAGCACCGGGTACTGCACTGGGGAGAGAGCAAAAAAGATAAGAAGATTAAGGAAATGAAATAAAGAGGAATCCTAAGATTTTCATGAACGGGAACAGGAGAAGAAAGAAAGAAAAAAAAAGAGAATGGGACCCAGAAGAGCGAGAAGGAGGGGTGAGGTCAGAACAGTAGGTGGCAATGGAAGCATGATTGGATTCAAGAATCTGAATGGAAGATACTGCTGGGATTCTCCAATCTCCATGGAGATTTCTTAAAAATTACAATTTGATTTATATATAACACATGAGTGTAAAGAAAGTGCACAAATAGCTGATGCCTGATGGAATGGGGAGTGGTGTAAGTAGTCAGGACTATGCTGACTTTCTCAGATCTGACTTGATACTCTAATGTCTCATCAACACTCTTAAGAATATGTCATATGGATGAATTTATTAAGTTTTTTTTTTTTCTTCAATTCCATTGAATATGCTGATAAATAGCTTGATCATGTCTGCATCCCTCTTTTGTGGTGGCGGGGGGGGGGGGGGGGGGGGGGGGGGTTTCATGAGCCATAGCCGTCAATATAAACCCAGCATTTTTACTAGTAATTTAATGAGTATAATAGGCAAACAATATTTTTACTAACCTTTTTTTTTTTTTTTTAAACTATACAAAGTTAACTATATAAATATGCTTCTTCAAATATATATATATATATATATATGCTTTCTTTATTTTGCTTTATGAAAAACTAAGTCTTAAACTACATGAATTATATCTTTTTTAATTATATCTGATTATGTTATTTTAGTCTTTTTTAAGTCTATAATTACTGTAGTTCTAACCAGAAAACCGTATAGCCCACCATAATCAATTTTCCCTTAGACATTTCTACCATTTTTCATATATGTTCATTTTTTATTTTATCTTTTAATATTTTATCTTCAATTGAAGTTACTCTTTAAATGTCTCCATATTTTCATTCTTGAACCCCAACAGCCCAACTAACTAATGAACACATGAGCAAACTAGAAGAGCAATTTACCAAGTATTAGAAACTAAATGGCTGACATTGTAGCAACCATAAAGTAAACCGAGTCCAAGACCAGATTGGCACATTGACTAGGAAAGCTCTAATTGGATTCATGAACATGATAGATTAAGCATAAAAACCTACCATAGTGCTCTGGAAACAATTTAGCAACTGCTACAGATTGCAGCAATATCAGTGTAATTACCAATAAGAACTCTCACGTCATAGTGACCTATGCTTCTTTCAAACCCAACAATGATGAAGATGGACTTAGTTCTGTTGAACCCTTTTAAGAGTACCCTGAGAAAAACAATTTTCATATATGAATCCAATAAATCAAGTACCAAACATTAAGAACGAAGGAAAAAGAAGGGACTCTTTATGATGCAGTACGGGAAAACTTTAGCAAGTACAGGAAATGGTGGAGTCTCTTCCAAGTTGCAAATTATATCAACAGATTCCAACTTTGTTCAAAAGTCTTCAAGAATATCATGCCATCACATGCAAATTGGTAGAGAGATCTGACTGAAGTTGAGATTGGATTTGAATGCTTAGTAGCTTTTTTGGTAGTGTAAAATTCACTTTGGCGGATTCATGAACCTGCCTGCAGCTATCATTGGGAGAGAGGGCTCAGGTGGCCCATTTTCATGCTCAAGGTAAAACTTATCAGCATCCCCACTCAGCTCTGATAATGGCTTTTTTTCTTCTCAGTGAGGATTGAATCAACAGTACTTACAAAACCGTGCAACGTCTCGTGGGTTTTCTCCCACCATTGCAGCTTTTCCTTAAAAAGGAACTGGTGTTACTTTTTGGCCGGTTTTAGTCTTACTGAGTTACTGGTTTCAAACCTGCCAAAATAGAGAATCAAATTCCACCTTGTGGGTCTCAATTCTATTGTTGCAGAAAAAAAGCAGTGGATAATGAATTTGGTGGATGGCCAAAGAAGGGAGTAAAGCCAAACCTTCAAGCAGATCATGGTGCTGAAACTTTTTATTTTGATGAGCTGTAGTTATTTTGCTGTAAGTTCTCTAATGGGTGGACCATCATTAGCTTCTCAGATCCCTCGGTAGTCAAAAAGGCTCAACTTTATTTTGAAAAGGGACCCATTTTGTAAGTGATCTAGAGACGGAGATATCAAAGTCTTAACGCCACCGACACACCACTTAATTTGGTGTTAAGACTATTCAACAGTACCTTTTTTCAACTGTATAGGTCGGCTACATAAATTTGCTTCCTCTACTCTGCCTCTAATAAACACTTGGATAAGACTTCTGAACAAAAAATCTTGAATTCTCATAATCATAGTTTTGCAGCATGGTGGCATGTGGGAAGAGGAAGAATCATTCACTTGAGGAACTAAGGGTTCAATACATTACCAGAAGTCCCCGCATGAACATGATCCTTGCCTAAAATGGTGAAAACGGTTGGTATCCCTCACAATAATTTCCCTCTTGGTGATCCATGATGCATGCTTGAAGAAAGAATGACAGTCTCCACAGATTCGGAGGTTTTTCTTGATCCTGATTGGTACATGGGCCGGTAAACTAATGAGCCCAAAAGCAAGAGCCAGCTTTTCACTGTGGTGCCTCAGGAACTGTTCCTTTTGATCTCCATCTACGTCATGTAGATCATGTTCAATCTTGACCTTGTAATCTAGTTCCTTCATCTCTTCAACCAAATCTTCCAACTTTTTATAAATTTCACAGTTCCCATCTCCGACTACAAATGTGTAAACCCTGTCCTTAACTTCAATCCAACTCATGCCCAATTCCTTCTTTGCACCACTGTCCTTAAGAAGCTTCCTTGACCTGGCAACTTCCTCCCATCTTTTGTTTGTTGCATATATGTTCGAAAGCAAAACATGATTCCCCGCATTTCCTGGCTCAATCTCAAACAGTCGCTTTGCAGCAACCTCGGCCAACTCAAGATTCCCATAAATCCTGCAAGACCCCAACAGTGATCCCCACATGGAGGCAGTAGCATCAAATGGCATTTCCACAATCAAGTTGTAGGCTTCATCAATCAAACCAGCTCGTCCAAGAAGATCAACCATGCAAGAATAATGGTTAACATTAGGGTGCACGTTGTGATCATGGATCATCAGGTTAAAGTAATTCCTTCCTGCTTCAACAAAACCCTTATGACCGCAGGCAGATAATATAGAAACATAAGTTATTTCATTGGGATTCAAACCCATCTGCTGCATTTTCTCAAACAAAACCATAGCCTCTATAGTGCGGGCATGTCTGGAAAACCCGGATACCATTGCGTTCCATAAGACAACATTATTCTCTTCCATATTTGAAAACACTATGTAGGCTTCCTCAATGCTTCCACATTTTGCATACATATCAATAAGAGAGGCAGCCACGAAAAAGTTTAGACCAAAGCCAGTTCTAACCAAGATAGCATGAATTTGGTTCCCTTCAATCAGTGATGACAGGCTTGCACAAGCGGTAAGAGCTGCCGAAAGTGTAAATTGAGTCTGTTCCAAGCCCATTTTTTGAGCTCTATGAAACAAAGTCATTGCCTCCTCATGCAGCATATTTTGCACATACCCAGCCACCATTGAACTCCATGTTACAGAACTTTTTTCAGGCATCGTGTCAAATACCGTGCGAGCATCTTTAATCAAATTGGATTTGGCATATACATCGAGCAGTGCAGTTCCTACATATACATCAGTAGCCCTTGCAGTTTTAAGAGCATAGGCATGTAACTGTTTGCTCTCTGATACAGCAGACTTTGCAGCACAAGCACAAAGGATACTTGAAAGAGTAAACTCACTGGAATGAGTTCCTTCTCTTTGCATTTCCATAAAAAGCTTCAAAGCTTCTTCTTCCTCTCCATGTTGAGTGTATGCACCGATTATGGTATTCCAAGACACTATGCTTCGTTCGAGCATTCTATCAAAAATGCTGCGAGCAGAGTCCACGAGTCCACATTTTGAGTACATGTTGATGAGGATGTTTGATATAAGAGTATCTGATGCCAGACCTGCTTGAATTGCTTGCCCATGGCAGACCCTCCCTTCTCGGGCAGACTTGTTCTTGGCACATCTTTGCAAGACGTTCTCCAAATCCAATTCATCAATGCCATAGACATGAAAGCATGTGGAAGCCTCCAAGCACAGAATCTCAAAATTACCAGTAGTTACAGCCGAGAAGCCTCTGTAATGCACATCAAAACAACTACAGATTTTCCTGTATTTCCAAAATAAAGTAGTCATATCTTAGTTACAAGAGATTCAACCCTAAGAAAACCTTTATTTATTGTACAAACTTCTACTGTCCCAAAGCACCTTGACTTAAGTTGTTCAACATGGAATTTTTCTTCAATTCTCTTTCTTTTTTTCCCTGCAGAACAACTTATAATTTCACTAATATAGGATCAACTTGATTTTTTGGGACCATCTTCTGGCCATTGAGTATTAGACTCTTCCTTATTAGACTCTTCCTTCCTAGACATGACTTGTTGTACGCCTTCTTGATACCCTTGAATGAAGCTCTTGAGAGCATCTCTATAAGCAGAGGCTCTTGTCATGTACACCCGCTGCAAAGCAGGCCTTAGAGTCTCCATTCCTCCTCTGGCAGCAACAGCTGTTGATTCAACCACCACAATGAAAAAGCAAACCAGTATAAGAGATTAATTCAGAAAATTGCAAATTTTTCTGATTAACAAAAGATATCTATAACTTATATGTATTATGGAGGATTCAATCTAGATATCGAGACTTACCCAAAAAAAATCTAGATATCAAGACAAGCAATGTAATATTAAGTTTTTTAATGGATGACAAACAATTTCTTCCTCAATACCTAAAAACCCAAATAAAGAAGGATGGTTTATATTGGTTGTATTTGCTACATTGTTGTGAAATAGCCCTAAATGCATTAGTCATGGATAGCCTCTCTTGAGAATTTAAGAACAACAAAACAGTATCTCATCAGCTAAGCACTCAATCACAAGTATGAAAAAAAAAAATTGGAAAAAATTATGCTAGGAATTGAAGAGCTGCCCACCAAGATCCTCCAATGTGGAGGGTTCTTTTTCTCTGGCTGTTGAATTTACTCCTTGGGTTTTATCTTCATCATCTTTGTACCTTTTATAGTCGTTTGGCCGAAGATCAGGACCAATATCCCGTACCCAACTTGCAGCATAAAGCCTAGATGCCTCCTTCAACACCTGCAAATGAAGAAGTCAACCATTTGGCAACAAAGCCACAAATGTTTGAATTTATAACAGAGAAAAGCTATAGAGGAACGTCCATGGACCGTCAACCCATCAATAGATATATGCAATTCATATCATATGCCAGTGGTACAGGTTTAAAAGTTTAAACCATATATTCTTATACTAAAAATTAACTTCTTACTTTGTCCTAAGTAAAAGTACAGCTTAACTATATGGCCCAAACGTAAATGCCAAACAGCTGTCTGAAGTCATTCACATGAACAAATAAACAAGGAAAATGGAAAAGAGGGAACCACCTAAAATTAATCCACTAACCAAAAACTTGGATCTTTCTTTCTAGATGTCAAAATTGTTCCTCATTCTGTCCAAGTAATTGAATGTCAAAGAAGCACTCAAGCACAAAACCTGCGTCACATACTCTAAGAGGCTAAAGCTCCAACAAGCCCTTTAAAATAGGAAAACAATATACTTACAAGAAACCGCTCCTTCCAGGTCAATTTTCTCCGCTTTTTTATGTGAGGAGGATCGGGCAAAGATGAAGGAAATGCAATTTCCTTTAGGTCATAACGCACATAATCATACACTTTCCTGCAAACTACTTTCAACTTCATTCTCTTTTGTGAGTCTCACAAAAACCTATGAACAAGAAAAAGGTCGTATAAGCACCTATTGCCTTTACCTCAGAACCAATACTACATATTCAAAGAACATATACAGCACACATAGTTTAACACGTCAAGTTTTTGTTAAAGAGATTCATCAAACGCTTTAGAACAATTGTACATCTCTTTAAGTAGATACTCTGATTTTCCTCTTCATCGTCTTTCCATCTTTTCTGAAAAAAACTATCATTCACATCAAATTTCTTAAGCAGTACAGAAATTAACTTCGTTCTGATTCTACAACAGCTAAGAAATTCTAACTAATTAAATCGAACTATAAGCATATTCAAGATTTAAGTACTGATAGACCTTGAAATCCTGTTAAATAGAAGAAAATACAAGAACTTGTGAACCAAGATAATCATATCATATCAAATCCTATTGGGAGAAAGGCAGAGGATCCAACTAACTTTATGATATTGGCAACACATTTCTGTTTCAAATGTTTACAATCTGAGTCCATATATGAGATTAAATTATATTCCTGCCATGACCCTTTTGCAAAGACTCTTGATTTATCGTCGCCAAGCTTATAATTAGGGGAAAAAATGGAAGATTCAGGGTTTGGGGTTTAGATTGTCTATCTAAGAAACCAAACAACAATGGAGACCAAAAGGTTTAGGGTTTAGGGTTTTACCAAAAATCGCCCCAACACAAAATACAAATATTAGATACATTAATGAATAAATAAATAATAAAATAACTGAAGAGTCCAAGAAAATATTTAGATAGATAGAGAGAAAGATAAAAGAGTACCTGAAGACAAATGAATCGAAGCCCTTCGGTTGGAAAAGGAGGAATTTTAGGTCTAGACGTTCTATCAAAAAAATTGTCTACTGGTGATATTAATTAATTAATATAAATTACATAATTATCCTTAACTTTTGATAAAGTTGAGTAAAGAAAATAAAACCATGTAGCTAACTTTATAAAATTATGAGAATAACCCTTTGTTATATTAATGGTTTTAAGACTTAAAAATTATACCTATGTTAATGTGATGCATGGTAATTAAAAGGTTTTTTTTTTTTTTTTTCTCTGATGATATGGTGGTGTGGTATACTGTTATATCAACTTGGGTATAGATTTAAGTTTAGCATTCCTCTTTTTTTTTATTCTTTTTTTCTAAAGATGTACTCGTCTCTTCTTAAAACATATATTTATATCTATATGAAAAATCCATAAAATACCTAAGGAATCTGAAATTTCACAAGAATTAGTTTAGCTATATCTATTCTAATCTACACTATTAGTAAAAACACAATACTCCAATAAGAATCCTTTTATATACTATTTGTCCAAACTTTTTTTTTTCTAAACTTTCTCACCATTAATATTTAGTAAGACCGTTTTCTATGATATTATTGTACATTAATTAAAATTTAAAGTAGAAACTCAAATCTTCACATTTATTGGATGATAAGGGATTGCACATGTATTGTGTAACTTTTGTGATTCAGTAGAAGTGGAATTTTAAGTTTCAAGTGATATACCCTATTATTACTCATGTAATAGAATATCTTTTTCACAACCATGGTGCTACTATGTAATGAAAAAAAAAAAAAAAAAAAAAAGAAAGAAAGAAAGAAGAAGAAGTTTTGCTAACTTGAGCAAAAAGAGTGAGAGATATTATATTCAACAATATTTAAAGTGGATTTGTGTTAAAAGTATTAGATAGACAGGAAAAATAAAAATGTACCAATGTAATATGTTTGTGAGACTTAGCAATTTCTACATTTTTTTTTCTTGTATTTATTTTTCTGTGGTCTATGGAGACTTTAGTTTGATCAACGCTTTTTCCTTTAGCTTTAACATTTTATTTTGGTCCTTGATTATGACTATTTCTAATCCATTTGCTTGAACTACTTAACTAAAATGTAATCTTTGACCAAGTAACCTGTTACCCCCTAATGTGCTTGTCACTTTATTCATTATCTAACTTCAAATTGAACAATGAAGACCACAATGCCCCCATTAGTCTAATTACCTCTAAACATTCTTGGCGGCACAAATGAGTATGATTTTATTAAGCTATATTTTGATATAAGATTTGATAAAGGGAATGAGCTGAGCTGTAACCTAGTTGGGTGATGACTCGCTTGCTCGATGCCTTGAACCTGAAAGAAAAATAGGGAAAGAACTAGTTATTGTGAGGAGCATTGGTGTGGTGCTGACAAGATACCCTCCGATGTTTAAGTTAGATACGAGCTAAATCTAATGTAGAAATCGCTATTTTATGGTGTAGTGAGTTGCTTACCTTGTCCATGAGGAATGTGGAGTATTTATAGAGGTTGGGGTCTTTGGCCAGAATTGGTAGGTGATTGTCTTACCGTGATGTATGTTCAATATCCTTAGCATCACACCCTAGATCCACGGAGTCGCCTTACATGGCGCCTTGTCTTTTATTCCTTTCATGAGTTGGATGTACCGAGCTCATTGGACTTTGTATTTTCTGTTAGAAATCATTTCTTGGCTGCATAGTCCAGAACAAGTCGATGGATGCCGACCTGTTTCTACTTGTAGTTTTCGCTTTCTGTTGATGTCATGTTGCCTGTGGCCTTTCACCCTATTTGGTAGTGGCTGACTAGGGTTTGGGCCGAGCATAATGAAGTATGTTTTATACTCAAGTGACACGTGGACGAGGGGATGAACTGATTGGGAGCCAACTCAATATGTCGGTCAAAATAGCTCAACACTATATATGCTCAATTAATTACTTAAAATACAATCAATAACCTCATAATATTAGATTGGATGAGTGGCAGAGTTACGAGACATAAAGTTTTACTATAAAATATATATTGTGTTTGAGCCTCCCCATTTATATAATGGTGTCCTTGGGTATTTATGTTGTGTCCTAGGAGATTAATGACGATGAGCCTGATAACCCTAACTTCAAAATAAAATAAAAAAATAATAATAAATAATTAAAATACGGCCAATAAGAGGTTGAACTTTGGCTCGTTACTTTAGCACATAGTATGCAAATCGTATGGCGTGGAAGTGGATTCAAGTATATGACACATCACCCTTTTTCCTTCACAAGTCACCATGCAGACCAAATTTTATTTTATTATTATTTTTCTAAAATCTTAAAAATGTTATCCAGGGAGTACGTAGGTCCCATCATTTCCATACAAAAAACACCACTTATCCATACATCTCCACGTGGCATAATTTCATTGACCCATTCCCTCATACTATCCACCCAATCCAATCTCACCCACTAAAAAAAAAAAACAATGTGAAAATAAAAATAAAACAAAAAAATCTCCTTATTCACAAAACTATTATCACTAAGCCTCCACTCACCAGTGAACTCTACCAGTAGTAGTAGAGCCAGAGAGATCCAAAGCGCACCAGAGGAAAAAACATGGCAGCAACAGCAAGCATTGCCTCTGCGGCAGCCACCGTAGCAGGTCTTGGCACTTCCTCTCTCACTTCACCCAAAAGAAGAAGCACCATTAATCTCACCTCTGGTATAAATTAATCAATCCCTTTCTCAATTACCTTTTTAATATTTTGATTCTAAAACTATATATTAAGCTTTTAGAAAAATCCCATCTCATTTCATCTATATCTTTGCTCTTGATATATATAATAAAACCCAGGTTTTATAAGATCTCCAGTGGCTTCCAGGAACCCTTTGATGAAGCAATCCATGGCCTCAGGTGGAAGGTTCACATGGTACGTGGTAACGAAAAAATTACATAATTTTTATTTATTTTTTAATAATTTTAATTTAATTATTGATTAATTGTTTTTGTTAAAAAATGTATATTTTTGGGTTTGTTTATGTTAATGAATGAAATAGCTTTGAGAGAGATTGGTTAAGGAGGGATCTGAATGTTATCGGGTTCGGGTTGATAGGGTGGATCGCACCGTCGAGCATACCCGTAATAGACGGTAACAGTTTGACAGGGCTCTTCTTCCAGAGCATTGGAGACGAGCTTTCTCACTTCCCAACTGGCCCTGCTCTCACTTCTCCCTTCTGGTAATTAATTTATTAATTGAATTCCTTTTTTTTTTTCTTTTTTTCTTTTTTTTTGAAGAAGAAGGATGAAGTGAAGTTTGTTTGTGTTGGTGGGCAGGTTGTGGTTGATTACATGGCACCTTGGATTGTTCCTTTGTCTTACTTTTGGACAAATTGGATTCAAGGGCAGGAGTGAATCGTACTTCTGAAATGGATTAATGGAATTCCGTGTGTTTTTGTTTATCTGTGTATAGCTTCGAGCTTCTCTCACTTGTGTTTCTTCTTCTACTTCTTGCACGTTCTCTGTAATTTGTCATTTGCTAATCGAATTAATGGACTTTCCTATTGCGAAAATAACTTTATGTGGAAATATTCATAATTGTTTGTGTTAGTTTGAGACTTCTGAGTTATACCCTCGTTACCTTTTCCTGTGGTCGGAGGGTAAATTATAATGGAAAATATAAGGTTAATCATGTATTATAATGTGATTCAATGAAAATAAGTAATATATCACCGTTAGTGTAGTGTCTATAAGATGTTTTGGAAGTTGTGTTTTTCTTTTCTCAAAAATACAATATCATGAGGTAGTGAGAGCTAATAACAGACAAATAGCCAATTAGGTTATTAAATCAAAACAATTAAATTAGAGGATCTTCACTTGAGTTTTCTAAAATTATGTGATTGGATCATATTATAAATTTAAAATTAAATTTTATATATGACAGACTAAACTTAACTCAACTCAACTAAGTCTTTTTTTCCTAATGCAGAAATTAATTACATGAATTTACTTCGTCTATTATAAACCCTATTACAGTCGATCTCAAATTTTGATAAAGGAAAAGAATTGCGTTAGCTAGTTAATAGCCAAGGTAACATTTTGTCAGATTAACTATTAAGCATAACTAAAGAAGTAAAAAAAGAATAATACAAATGACTTGCATCGGTGCGTGCAAGTTGATATAAACTACATCATAATGTCACCACAGCATGCGTCATAAAAAGATAAACTAAATAGCAAAAACTTTATAATTTCTTTTGTATATAGGCCACTAAAAATACCAAAAAATCTCCACGTGGCATATCCCCCATCCATTGGATTTAAAGAGGAATCTTCAAAGCACGCACAAGGACACCACCCACACGTGCCAGGAGAAGACCACCCGCCAAAGACTTTGTTAGCTCTCCTCTCTTGCAGCTTCGAAGCGTCGACCGAAGGGCAGAACCGGAGACGCCGAACAACTCCGAAACACGAAAGAATATATATCTTCTTCATCTACAAAAAGAATACAAGTTTTCAAAAACCCTAATCTGTTCTTCTTGTGTTTCTTCCGTGTTTGTTTGTTCGTTCGATCGATCATTCGTAATTTGATTGGGGGATTTCGAATTCGATCGGTGTTTTTGAAAATGGAGATTGCGGCGATGTTTCCGGGGTTTAGGTTTGCTCCGACGGATGTAGAACTGATATCTCATTATCTGAAGAGGAAGATAGAGGGATTGGAGCAGAGAAATGAAGTAATTGGAGAGGTCGATATCTGCAAATACGAGCCCTGGGATTTGCCAGGTAAGACTGATTGATATCATCATCATCTTATTCTTCTTTTTTTCTTTTTTTTTTGTTTGAGTTTGAGCGATTAATTGTTAATTTAATTGGAAGACATTAAGCACATTGTAATAGGCAGATTTGGGAAAGTATATTAAATGAAAGGGTAGTTTTAACATATTTTCGGGAAAAAGTTCTTTTTTTTGTAAAACTTAAGGTTATTTCTTATATTTCTATATTTGTATCTGTACCATGGTGGGATCATTTTTGTCAAATTTTATATGTATACCCCCTTATGTATACTTTATTATTATTATTAAATTTTAAATTATAATTTTACTTATGTCAATAATTATTTGTATGGAAATAATTAAAAGCTTAACATTAACATTAACATCCTGAAAATGAATTGTGCATAAACTTTCATTTGGCAAGTAGTTAAAAACATAAAGTAGTGTTCAATAAATGTACTTACTTGTTTATTAATAAGCAAACATATGATCTTTTAATTAGTTCATAAAGCACAAAAAAAAGTAGTTTATCTATGAGAAATGTTTTTATGACCCAAAAATTATACCTAAAACCATATTCATGCTAATGTAATGTATGGTGATTGAAGATGTTTCCTTTTTTTTTTTTCTTTTCCCGATGATATGGTAATGTGTTGTATTGCCACTACATCAACTGTGTATAGATTTGAATATATATCTTAGATCGTTTTATCACTCATCTTTATCTATTTCTGTAATACTTATCTCATTTAAAGCTCATATTGGAGCTCTGAAACTGATGATTGCTGGTTTATGTGCGGCCAGCTAAATGCATCATTCCGTCGGATCATGAATGGTTCTTCTTTTCTCCCAGCGGCAGGAAATACCCAAATGGGTCTCAAGCTAGGAGGGCCACGAATGTTGGTTTTTGGAAAGCAACTGGAAAAGAGCGTTACATAAGGTCAGGTTCCAATGTGATTGGCACAAAGAGGACTCTGGTGTTCCATATAGGCCGTGCTCCAAAAGCGGAGAGAACGGATTGGATAATGCATGAGTATTGCATGAAAAGGCATAAAGTGGATAAATTTCAGGTGATTTTTGGATCATATCTTGAAAAAAATGTGTAGTAATTATCAGTTATATTGATTCTTCATGTTTTTCTTTTAATTCAACTCAACTAGGCATTTTCTCAGCTACATGGGTTGGTTGTATAAATCTGTTTCGTCTACTATGTTCTATCAAAGGCTAAATCAACATTTTAAGCTATAAGCATCTAAAGATCTGTAGTACATGTGTTCAAATCACTTTAATCAGTTTTCTTCAATTTATCTTGAATAGGGAGTACTACTCCTACCATTTCTTGAATATATTTATTTCTAATTCTGTCTTTTAATGTTTTATAACGTATCCATCTTAACATGCACATTTCTATTATATTTAGGTTGTTCGCAACTTTGCATGTTACTTCTTTATTGCTCAACATTTTTGTTCCATGTAACATAGCGGACCTAATAGTGATTTTATAAAATTTTCCTCTCAACTTCTTGATGCAACATGTAACTTTTTGCTCATTTGAAGTTTGGTTGTTGTTTCTAATGAACATATGAACCTGTTATGTGATCCTAGGATTCTTATGTTATCTGCCGCCTTCGGAAGAAGCAAGATTTTTCAAATAAGTGTGACAGTCCGGCCATTGGGTCGCCAAGTAATCGGGGTTCACCTGCAAGTGCAAGTGCTGATGCTTCTGCTTCTTCCCAAGTTGGGAATGAGATGCAGCAGTTACATGGGGGAGTGTACAGAGATGGGAAGTTAATGGAGTGCCGCTTAAATAAGCAAACAAGCAGATTAAACTCACCTGTTGAACCAGCTGATGATCCTGTTTTGATACAACCCAATGAAATAAAGAACCAGATCATTCAGGTAGTTTTATTCAATCCTATTTTGTTTATAGATAACAACTACAAGAAACTTTTTGAAATTTAAGTTCCTAGCACAAAAATTTCATGGTGTGTTTGTCTTCTGAAAATGATATAGAAATTTTCTTGGGTTCCAGGATTGGGATGAGAAGTCTGTAGAAGATGATTGTTTCGCTGAAATACTGAAAGATGAAATTGTCAACCTTGAAGACATGTCATTATTTGGGGATTCAGTGCTATTGCCAACAGTTTCTGAAACCTCTGCGAATGACTGGAATTCAGTTTGCCTTCAAGGAACTGCCTATAGAAGGATTAGATTGGAAGTGGGCAGGTCAGGCCACAGTGATGCATATAGGAGCCATGACAATATACAGTCTTTAAAATTGGGTGACAAGGGCCTCGTGACAAGAGCAATTCAGCTAGAAGTAAAGGGTAGGTGCTTCTATTGCAGGAAAATGCTTATGGTTTTGGTTCTCATGGTGGTATTGCTCTTTCTGTTCCTGCAAGTTGTATGATGAAGAAGAACCTAGTCTGTCCTCAAATGTTGATAAAAGGGTTTGGTTATTGAATCATGGTTGTGAATATATCATAAAAAAAGTGATTTCAATGTACTCTTAAACAGAAGAATAAAGCATCTATTCTAGTGCATATTTCTCTTTCTTTTTGGCATTAGAATCATCAAAATTCCTCTATTATTTCAGAAAAAAGCATCAATTGGCATTTTACAGTGTGTTTACCTCCAAGTAGAATAATTTCCAGTGCCTCCAAGTCAATGATTTTCCAAGTAAGATGAAGCAACAGCAGCATGGAAAGCCGCCCCTATAGGAAGAACATCCTCATCCACAACAAAGTAGGGTGAGTGCAACGGCATGTTCGATCTCAAAGTCTCATTTTTTATCCCAATAGCGAAAAATGTTGCTGTCATCTTCTGTGAATAGAAGCTAAAGTCCTCAGCTGCCATGCTCATTGGGCTTAGATACACATTGTTTTCCCCAAGTAGCTCCTCCCCAACCATCCTA
Source organism: Paratinospora sagittata (assembly GCA_035771175.1). Classification (NCBI taxonomy): domain Eukaryota; kingdom Viridiplantae; phylum Streptophyta; class Magnoliopsida; order Ranunculales; family Menispermaceae; genus Paratinospora; species Paratinospora sagittata. The sequence continues at coordinate 45,818,661 of CM069593.1, forward strand.
GCATGCTCATACATTGCTTCATCGTTAACCGTTGCTGGATATGGAATTATATCCTTATCCATGAAGTCCACGATGCAAGTACAACGATGCACCGATGCTTGCGCCTCTATGACCTGTGAAAGATAAAAAATGTGATGAGCTCTTCATTCATCAATTCCATAACACAGTTAAGCTCATATCAGAAGGGATTTTATGAACAATGCACCTCTTTGATTCTTTGTTTAAGATAAGAAAGGCCCTCAGTGCTCATACTCCTGAAAGTGCCACCAAATCTTACAGATTGTGGGATGACATTGCCTGCTTGCCCACCCTGAATGAACCCAACTGACATCACCTTCACCAAATTAAAAAAAGAAAAGAAAAAACAACAGATCAATTCTGGGTCCGGGTCAGCTCTAATTTACAACATTTTGAACTGAATCCATGGAAGATGAGAGAAGAATTTTATTACCCTGCTCTCAAGAGGGTCAGTTTCTCGTGACACAATTTGTTGAAGCGCAAGGATAGCAAAAGAAGCTGCTAGAATTGGGTCCTTTGTCAAATGGGGAAAAGCCGCATGCCCACCTTTCCCTGTAATTGTGGCTACAAACCTTGCTGAAGCAGCAAGCATTGTGCCAGGTCTTGAAGCAATGGAACCAGTTGGTAACAAAGGCCAAACGTGTAATCCAAACATGGCTGGAATGTTGTCAAGAGCAGTGTCTTGCAACATGTGATACGCTCCTGCTTGGCCCTCTTCTGCTGGCTGGAAAACAAGCTTCACAGTGCCCTAAAAAACAGCAAATTAAACGAATAATAAGCTTAAATGATTCATCTAATTGTGGTGATTAATGATGAATGTACACCTTCAAATATTGCTTTCGGGTTTGAAGCAATTTAGCTGCTCCAAGGAGCATCGTTACATGAACGTCGTGCCCACAAGCGTGCATCTTCCCATCATTCTTGCTCTTGAATTCCCAATCCACCATTTCCTACCAAATTATTATCCTTATAAGTAATACTTCCAGAGACAGAAACCAGAACCACAAGAAAATTGGGTATATAGTCTAGTTGCGAAGACGCAAAGGTGTAACAAATGAAACACATTAATGCGGAATAAAATTGTTTTAAGAAAATAGAATCAAACTTTAGCCTCGATTATCAATTTAGTCGTTATAAAAGAGGAAGAAGTACAAAATTGTTTTAAGAACGTATAGTCAAAAGATTATCAATTTTGTCGTTATAACCTGATTTCAACAGAAAATAAGACAAAGAAGAAGTACCTTAATAGGAAGGGCGTCCATGTCTGCTCTGAGGGCGAACCAAGGGAGCCCACCGGATCCAATAGAGCCAACCACACCAGTCTTGGCTACAGGCCATGAATACCCGATTCCGAGCGAGTCCAGCTCTGATCTGATGAGTTCACTCGTTTGGTACTCTTGGAAAGCTAGCTCTGGGTGCTGGTGAATTGTTCTTCGAACCCTTTTCATCCAATCGAAAAACTCTGGTTCTCTTGCAGATTTCAGCAGCTCAGCAGCCAGAGTCTTGAGATTCGATTGCGTAACGAGAGCCCATGTTGGAAGGAAGAAAGTTAAGAAGAGGAGAGAGTAGAAAGAGGTCGGCATGAGAAGAGATCCTCAGGGGCTCTCACCTAAGTAGCGTTGGTTCAGAAGGTCATCTGGATTCTTAATTTTGTGTCAATGGAAAAACGAAAAAGGCTCAGCTGTGGGATACAATTTAAAAATAGTTACCAAAAAATGAAATATGACATCAGATTACATCTTTCTGAAATATGTTTTGATATCATATTTAAAATTATTATTTTTAATTATCAACGTTCACTATTGAGATCATCAGATTACTTCATAGATTGTGTGGTGAGATGTGATCAACATTAGCCATTGGATGTAAGCCATGGAGAATGAAGAGATATCAATAATTCAATAAGAAGAATCCAATGGTAGAGAGAGATGATCAAAAGAGAGGAAAATGGAGATATCAATAATTCATTAACATTTGTTTATTTATTTAAAGCCAATAATATTTTAAAACCTATGAGATGTTCTCCAATTAAAAATCTCAACACCCAAAAGAAGAATTTCACACTTATAATTCATATGAATATTTTGTTCTTTTTTCATGTAAAATTATTATTTTTGTTCGCACGTAAATAATAATGCAATTAATTGAATTTTCTTTTCATTTTAAAAAAATAAGTTATTTTTTTAATTAAATCTTTAAAGATTATTTTTTAGATTTGACCAACTTATGTTTAAGTTTTTTGATTTTTGAATACCAAAAAATTTATATACAAATCATAAACAAAGTCTTACATAACATGATTATCCAAGTAAGCATTGCAACAGCAGCATGAAAAGCTGCTCCTGTAGGAAGAACCTCCTCATCCGCAATAAAGTATGGCGAGTGCAATTGCTTATCTGATTTCAAAGTCTTATTTTTAATCCCAACAAAGAAATACGCAGTTGCCATCTTCAGCTCCCATGCTCATTGGGCTCAATTTCACATTGCTTTCTCCAAGTAACTCCTCCCCAAGCTTCCTTGCATGCTGATACATTCCTTCTTCATTTACAGTTGCAGGATATGGGCTTATTGTCTCCTCCGTGAAGTCCACCATTGCCGGGTAACGATGCACTGCTGCTTGCCCCCTAAATGACCTGCCAAGAGTAGAACATATCATGATCAACCATTTTACATCATTATTATTTTTTAATGACTTGGGTATTTAGGCATCTTAGAGCATCCAACTATTATCTCAAGATGCAGATCTCTCAATTTTATTGTTGGATGTGTTTGTTGATTGAAATAATAATCCCACGTTATCAACTAAAGAAAAGTTCATAATATGGGATGCTATGTGTGTGGATGAAAGAATAAACCCACATTAGCGTAGATCTCCTCCTTTGTTAATACCAAGGCATTTTATGCTAAAACTCCAGGCCTGAGCCTAATAATAAGCCTAAAGATGGTTAAGTGGTGACAAGACAAGTTAAGATCCAGGCCCACCAACATGGGATATAAGTGTAAATTTCTCTCCTTAGAGTAACGAAGACTTTTAGAATTAAACTCACAACTGGGCTCTAGGTTTCCTGTGTCATTTGATTGAAGAAATTGGTGTTTCAAGTACCTCTTTGATTCTTTGTTTAAGATAAGAGAGGCCTTCAGTGGTAATACTTCTGAAACTGCCTCCAAATTTTAGTGAGTGAGGTATCACATTTCCAACTTGCCCACCACGAACGAATTCAACTGAAATCACCTTCACAATTATAAAAAAAATGAAATAACACATTAGTGGGTCAGCTGTAATTTTGTAAACTTTAACTATATGTGCTGCTTGCCTCTTGGAGCTACAAGCCTACAACACATAAATTAAAGAACCTCCCAAGGCAGAAAAGTGAAGAGAAAAACACACAAAACAGAGTTTACTCTGCTTTCAAGAGGGTTGGTCTCTCTAGCTACAATTTGCTGGAGGGCAAGGATTGCAAATGAAGCTGCAAGGATTGGATCCTTGGTGCTGTGTGGCCTTGCCGCATGCCCGCCTTCACCTATAACGGTCGCCACAAATCTTGCAGAAGCAGCTAGCATTGGGCCAGTTCTTGAAGCAATGGAACCAGTTGGTAACCCAGGGCTAACATGTCACCCAAATATTGCTGGAATGTTGTCAAGAGCACTGTCTTGCAGCATGTGATATGCTCCAGCTCTGCTCTCTTCCGCTGGCTGGAAAACAAGCTTAATGGTGCCCTGCAATGGTAAAATCAAATAAATAAACTAGTAATCTCATATAATTGTTTATTTAACGTGTAGAGCTTGATGATGAGTTTACACCTTCAAATCATGGTTTCGGTTTTGAAGCAATTTAGCTGCTCCAAGAAGCATTGTTACACGAACGTCGTGCCCACAAGCGTGCATCTTCCTGTCATTCTTGCTCTTGAACTCCCAATCCACTAGTTCATACCATAAATGGATACGTCATTGGTAATACCAAAAACTTTTGGAGTAAAACTTCACACATGGGCTTTGAAGTAGGCCTAGGGGTTGTTAAGCAAAGACAGTATAGATAAGTTAGGGGGTGTAAGCCAACCCGACCGAACCAAACCAAATCTGACGGGTGGGTTGGGTTGAAAAATCTCAATCCGAACTAGTTTGGATTGAGTCACTGGTTGAAAGCCTAAAAAATAACCCAACTCGAACCAATTAATAACCCTAATTCTAAAAATTTCCTTTCCCTCTCGTTCTATATAGAAATTGAAGCTTGAAAGTGACTCAAATTCATCAATCTTTTGCGTTATTAGCAACTTGATGCTACTTTAACTGTCTTGAATTTATATTTATGGTTGTAATAAAATTCTTTTGAAACTTTTTTGATGAAACTCTTCTCAATTTGTATTTGTCATATTATGATATTGTAATACCTTGTATTTCACAATATATATATATATATATATATATATATATATATATATATATATATATATATATATATAATTTTTTTAAGATAAAGCACATGTCTGAAAGTCCAGACACATGACATATGTCTGGAAGTCCAGGCACATGGCATATTCCTGGAAGTCCAGCACATGGCACATGACACATGCCTGAAAGTCCAGGTAGCCCGCCTGGACTTCCAGGCGCCAAAAAAACTCTATATAAACCAACCATCCCCTCTTCATTTTTCACACCAAATTCACTCCAAATTGTGATTTTTCCTCCTCTTTTCACTCATATTGAGTTTTTAGTCTTTTGAGACTCTCTGTCCGAGACTCTCAGTGCAGTACGACGAAGTTCTGTCCGGAGGAAAGCGTCAGATTAGAAAAAGAAGAAGTTCTTATCTGAAGGTGGGGAACGTAACATAGGTTTGCGTGTTTTATAACTTTTATTAAAGTTTACATTCAATTATTATTGTGTCTACTGTTCATTTTACATTGCATTATGTCATATAATGTGTCATGTGCCATGTGCCATGTGCCATATGCCATGTGTCTGGACTTCCAGGTATGTGTCGTGTGCCATGTGTCTGGACTTCCAGGCATATGCCATGTGCCTAAACTTCCAGGCATGTGCTTTATCCTAAAATTATTATTATTATTATTATTATTATTATATATATATTTTTTGTGAAATACAGGGTATTACAGATATGGTGATGGATGAATGTGATTTATTTAAAACATCTTGATATTTATGATTAATTTGAAATAGTTGTCAAATTTACATATTGATATGATTGTATTTGAAATTAAAACATTACATACTTGATGTCTATTAGTGTAAAATTTATATGTGAAATTTATATATATAATTTAACTCATTTCAAGATTCTCAACTCGAATGACCAACTCAATCTAACCTATTATACCCCTAATTAAAAGCGGGGGAAGTCGCTGGAGCGGCAATGTATCTTGCTAGTGATGAGGCAAGTTATGTAAGTGGGCTTAACTTGGTGGTTGACGGTTCAATCGGTCCTTCTCGAGAGCCTTGAGTCAACTTCGCTAAGTTGTAACACCTCATGACATTTTCATTTTTTCATGGTTAATACACAAGAATCATATGTTTTCAAGAGCAGATGTGCTATAGAAACACATTTAAGAAATATACATTATTGACATTACACTCAAGAGTAATTGGATTGCCTTAAATCACACAACAACATTGTAAACGTGCATTGTTAAATTTCATAACATGATCAATGGAGAGACATTGTGAATGCGTAATTCAACTCTGCTTATGAAATCTATTTTAAAAATTTTTAAACGCTATACAACATTTATTACCCAACTTTTAAAAACGATTTATAGCATTTAAAACCCTTTCAAGGGTTGTGTTAACTTAACAAAGTGATGTACAACATTTTAGTAGGGGTGTGCAAACCTCTGTTCGGTTCAATTTTTGGTAAAAACTAAAATCGAACCAAACTTAGTTCAGGTTAGGTTTTCTGAAACCAAAATCGAACTGAACCGAATTTGTTCGGTTTAGGTTGATTGGATTAGTTATGTCAATTTTATAGTTATAAATTTTATATTTAGCACTATTTTACCTTTTCAAAACACATTTAATTTTTTTAAAAATATAATATATAGTTCTATCATTACAATTAAAACACAAAATATATTATTATATTCAATAATAGGAATATTAAAAGAAATTGACATAAAAAATTTCTACATATTTTCTATTTAAAGCCTTTCTTAAGGCAATTTTTTTATGTACCTGTACATCCAATTCTAAGTATCCAATAGTTAAATAAATAAAAATTAAAAGCAAGTTCAAAAGATATTTTAATCATGTTCCTACATATTTAAAACTTAGGATTATATGAGAAATGACAGTATTACCCTCAAGTTCGGTTCAGTTCGGGTTAAATTCGATTTTTTAATGTTTAAACCGAAAATCGAATCGAACTGATCGATTTTTTCATTTCTTAAATCGAAAACTGAATCAAACCGAACCGATCACATCGATTTGGTTCAATTTTGAAGATATGGGATGATCCATAGATCCCCCGTCCTATTACGTTCAAGACATTATCTCCAAAATCAGATAGGGTGCATTTGGTGGCAAATCTCATTAGCCTTGGTTATGGTGGTTGGAATAATAGTTTGATCAGATCAGTTTTTACAAGAGATGACACTAATCTTATTGAAGCTATCCCCCTCAGTAGCAGGCCAAGCCCTGATAAGTTGATTTGGCATTTCAACAAATCAATGGTTTTTAGTGTAAAATCTGGGTATCAAGTTGTTGTTGAAGTAGAGAAAAGAGGGTTGTTGGGCTCGAAGTCTTTAGGATCATCTAGTGCACCTTTTCACCATCAGAAGGGAAGTGGTATTTTATGGCAGCTGAACTTTCCTAACAAAATAAAATTCTTTCTTTGGAAATGCTACAATAATTCCCTCCCTGTTAAATCAGCCCTCCTCATAAAAGGTTTGCTAGTTGATCCATATTGCCCTCTTTGCTTTGAATTTATTGAAGATGCTGCCCATTTATTTTTCAGATGTAAAGTTGCTAAGTTATGTTGGTTTGGTTCCCCTTTGGGCTTAAATATTGATAATCTTCATGGAGATTCTTTCTCTAATATTTGGGATAGCCTGACAATTCCTTCTTGTCTCTAGTGGGAAGTATTGAATTTCTTGCTTGGTGGGCCTACTGTATCTGGTTCATTTGGAAAGCAAGAAACAAATTTGTTTTCCATGATCAAGCCGTTAACCCAATCTCTATAATTAGCAAATCCAACACTCTCTGCCAGGAATTTTTGGATGCAAATTGCCCTTCAGATGTTGGTTCTTCAGTCCCCATTCCTCATCAAGGGGATGCTATTGGTGGGATTGGCTGGCGTCTTTTTTGTGATGCAGCTCGTAAGCCAAATTCTCTCATCACGGGTCTTGGTTGGGTCCTTATTGATGAGGTTGGTCTTGTTAGGAAGGCTGAAAATTGGTTTGAGCGAGGCTCTTTGTCGATTGAAGATGCGGAAGCTAAAGCAATCTTAAGAGGGATTCGATCTTCCTTGGATTGTGGTATTTCCTATCTCACTGTTATGACAGATTCAATTTTAGTCTGTCAGGAATTAGCCACAAGAAGGGGTAATTTAGCACAAGTGGATCCTATTCTTCAAGATATTTGGTTTCTTGTTCAAAATGGCTTCTCTTCCGTCTCTTTCCAGCATATTCTCAGGCATTGTAATCTGATTTCCCACAAATTAGCTTCTCTTGCTTTAAATTGTCATTTGTATCTTGTTGGGATATTTTTGTGCTTCAGGGTGTTGATGTAAATTTGTTTCAGTCTTTTATTAATATATGATCTTTTCCTTTTGGCAAAAAAAAATAAAAATAAAAAAATTTGTTGTATAAGACTGTGAAATCGCAAAATATATAATTGTCGAATAATGTGAAAACTGAACAAGGCATGGATCTATGCCATTTTAGATGTGTTATACTTAAAAACACATTTTATTTTATTTTATTTTGCCTTTTTAAGCTGCAAAACCCAAATTAAAAGCATTTAATAAGATTGGTATTAGGTGACCCATTTAAATGCCACATAAAAGTATATTTCTTCACTTCTTTAAAAAAAAAAAAAGAATATGCATGTTTAGTGTGAGAAATAAAAGAGGACCTTTACCACAATATATGTAGTCCTTCTAGAAGCAAAGGTTGCCTATGTATATACGGCAAAAACTGAAGAAGGCCTAAGAAGTGTTAAAAACTATACTTTTATCCTAGTACTTAAATTGTCACATGGCATCTTATTGTAGCATTGTTTGTCTTATATATCATATATCTTTTATTAATAATCTCATGATGAAAATTGCAATCTTTAATTCCCTCATCTTGTATAATTGTCACATAACATGGGATCCAGATGGAAGGGTAGCAATTACTAGCAAGAGCATTTCTCTAATTAATAGGGGCTTTAATTAATTAACCATAACTAGCAATGTGGTGCTTTTTTCCTTTAAGAGAAGTGTTTTAAATGATGTATACATTCTTGTTAATGTCCCCATTATGTAGAAAAGTCCCATGTTCTCAATTCTCAGTTGAAGAAAGTAGCATACATCATGGGATATTCTAAAGAAAAGATAGTTCTATAATTCCTTCTCTTTCTTTTTTTGGATTCACCTTTGAGCGGCACTCAGGTAGTATCCTCCTCTGCTTTACAACGAGAGTAATCCACTTGAAATCGACTCGGGTTGGACCACAAAGGTGTAAAGATCTCCCAGCAACCAACTAAGGGTTGGTTCGCTAGTAACGGGAGCAAGCCTTAGGGTGCGTTGAGGGACTCATCACGAGTTCAAGCCCCACTCTAGATATATTCTGGTTGGGAGAGGAAAACCCGCTAAACGCCCGTCGAATCCCTCAAGTCCGAGAGGATTAGTCTCGTCATTAAGCGGATGAGGACACCTCCCGGATGCCCAAAAACCGATCATAAAAAAATTAAAAAAAAAATTAAAAAGAAAAGATCTCCCAGCAAATGATAGCTCCATACACGGAGGGAGTTTTGAACTCATGACCTCGCTTAAGGTGAAGGGATGTCAAGTCATCCAAACCAACTAAATGTTGGTGTCACACCCCAGTACACAGCACACTGCAGTGTCTAGTACCCCCGGGATGTGATGGGCACCTCATACCGAGCGTACCCTAGCCGTTATATACCACATAATATTGTTATACCTCAATACAGAGCCCGCACACAACATCTAGTATCCCCGAGGTCTTTTGTCCATAAAGGGGGTCTCCCCCCAAGTCGAACTCGCAACCTCCCCTTAAGGAGTTAGAATTCGCACTTGGAGTAGCCACTGAACAATATTATGTGGTATATAACGGTTGGGGTACGCTTGGTATGAGGTGCCCATCACATCCCGGGGGTACTAGATACTGCGGTGTGCTGTGTACTGGGTGTGACAAAAAGGCCTTATGAGCCGATGGTTCAGTGGCTACTCCAAGTGCGAAATCTAACCTCTTAAAGGGGAGGTTGCGAATTCGACTTGGGGGGAGGCCCTTCACTATTCATGAATAGTGGGGGTAAATGATCTAGTCCGTTACTAGGGCCCTGTTGGGTATCGCGAATTCGGCTAGATGTGACAATATTATGTGGTACTATGGCTGGAGTACGCCCTGCGGGGATACTCATCACCCTGGGTAGGGGGCACTGTGTGCAACCCAGGCGTGACAGTTGGTAATTCCTTCTTTTTCATGCGTAAGTATCTTTCAATTATAGTCATAATAACACATTTGTGATATCCAAATTCAATTATAGTCATAATAACATAGAATTATTGTTTGTGAAAGTTTAGAACCAACTAACCCATTACAATAATTTAAATTCTTTTTTTCTTTTCTTTTTTCGTTTAAGAAACAAAGTTAGTAGTTAGTAATATAACTAGTTTCATTATCATACTACACTCTCGATGAGGTATCAAACTCATTCCTGACCCATTAATCTCCCTCACCCCCTAAGCTGAGACAATGGCAAGAGTTGAATTTGAAACCTTTAAGTTTCAAAGCCACCTCTATACCAATTGTACCAGCTCCATGTTGACATTTAAATGCCTAACAAAATAATTTACATGCCTAGTTGTTGGACCAATGCTCTTCACGTCGATATCTCGGTATTTTGATGATTACAAACCACATGATATCACCTATATTGTTTCTCTAAGTGCTACAACAATTCATCAAGAACATATCAAATAATAGCTATCGAAGTCTACAAAGATCAAACTCGAACAACGAAAACATATCTCATATGGAATGCATTAGTTTGATCTTAGGTTTGTAAGATAACCTCTCGATCAACCTCAGCACTAAAACTCTCAAAATTGCAAAGTTTTCAAAATCACTTCGATTTAGTATTTGATTTTAACAAAATGCTTTTCAAAAGGTTTTAATCATAATTTCAATAAGTTTTGAATGATTTAAAAGTGTTTAATCTTATATCAAAGTGTTTTAATTCAATGGAATTGTTCTTGAATGTCAAAAGATTGATTTTTCCAAAATCATGAACCTATAGCCTGCTATCATTGATGATAGCCCGCTATCCAACCAATTGCCAAAGTTTCCAGAAGGCAATAGCGGGCTATCATTGATGATAGCACTCTATCGAGTCGATTGTCAAAGTACTAACTTTCTAGAACACAGGCAATAGCACGCTATCATTGATGATAGCCCGTTATCAAGCTATTGAAAAAATTCTACTTTTATGTACAAAGGGCAATAACGCGCTATCATGGATGATAACGCGCTATCAATGAGTTCAGAAAATCAGGAACGGTTTTTAGTATATCGAGCTTTAATAGCCTATTATAGGCCAATATCATGCATAATGAACAGGCCGATAGCGCGCTATTATGCCCTATAAGGCATAATAGCGCGCTATCATTACCGGAGACAGAAAACTGATATTTCTGACGAGAAAAACATGGGCACTTTCATTTGCTCGATTTTTCTATTCCTTGCACAGTCTTGCCAGGTTATCTTAACTAGGGGTGTGCAAACCTCGGTTCGGTTCGATTTTTGGTTCGATTTTTTAAACTGAAACCGAACCAAACCAAACCGAATTTGTTCGATTTGGTTCGGTTTGGGTTGATCGGGTTAGTTACGTCAATTTTACAGTTATAAATCTCATACTTAACACTATTTTACCTTTTCAAATCACATTCAATCCTTTGAAAAATATAATATATAGTTCTATTATTACAATTAACACAAAATACATTAAATAATAGGAATACTAAAAGAGATTGGCAAGAAAATTTTGTACATGTTTTCCATTCAAAGTCTTTCTTAAGGCAATTTTCAAAGCTTGGGGTTAAAGGAGAAATGATAGTATTACCCTCAAGCTCGGTTCGGTTCGAGTTAAATTCGGTTTTTCAATGTCTAAACCGAAAACCGAACCGAACCGATCGGGTTTTTCATTTCTTAAATCGAAAACCAAACCGAACTTCACAAAAACCGAACCGATCACATCGGTTCGGTTCAATTCTTCGGTTTTGTCGGTCTCAATGAACACACCTAATCTTAACTGAAATATTTTCCACTAACGCCTGGATGATTCCCATTGTCTCACACGTCCAAAATAATTTTAGATTAAACAATGTTTTGAATTCAAATCATTTCATATTCTTTTGTTCTTGAACCTTGCAACTGTTCATTTTATAAAACACTTATTCTCTAATTTATATTTTATTGTAACTAATTTAACTTTAAAATATTTATTTGATTACATTAGTTGTCCAAAAGCCCGGTCCAAAGGCCCAATTTTAAGGCCCGGTCCATATATTTTTTGGATTGGGTCTGGGCCAAAACTTTTTAATGGTAGCCCCGGCCCGGCTCGAGATTTTATAAGGCTCGGCCCAACCAGATTATTCTTAGGCCCGGTGGGATCGGGCCAGGCCGGGCCAAATAGCCCAAATTGCCACCCTACACCCCGACTCCATTGAGTATTTTGGGGATGTGCGTGTATTGGGCACACAATACAAAAACATTAAAGATAATTGAGTACCAGCGTCGGAAAATAGCGTTAGCACCTAGTGGATATAAAACATTTTTCTTTTTCTTTTTTTACCTAAGCTTGAGACGGACTGTATTTAAAGATATGCAAATATGTTCCACGAAAACAGAGCTTAACTATAGGTTCAACCATAAATTAATATTGAACTGTATGCACTATCTCAACAATTACCTGTTGACCATGATATTTTATTTTATTTTATTTTTAAAGCCATATATACTAAAAATTTTTACACAAAAGGCTTGATCTTCATCACCCAACTCCCAACTCCCAACTCCCAACTCCACCATTATACCCTCCCAAAAACGTGTCTCAAGCAAATCATTCAGTGCGTCATTTATGATTTCATCAACTTCCCACTTGGCCAAATTTTGTTTATTTCACCTTGAGCATGTGCCTTCATTCCTAAGGGTGAAATCGGGTCAGGTTATTGCCTCCTAATCTTCCAGACCCGATGAGATCGGGTGGTTGCTAGTTGGACCCGATGCCACCCGACCTAAGGTTGGGATGGGTCGGTCGGGTTGGCCCCATTAAATAATTTAATTTTTTTAAAACTTAATAACTACTATTTAAGCTTATATTAATAATAAAATATGTTGGATTAGCATGTATTCAACTTATTAAACTACTATTTAAGCTTTAAAAAAATGAGATTTCTCTTTTTTTGGAGAACTCATATATGTACAAGTCAAGCTACTCTTAAACTTGATTTATAGGAATGAGGATAATCTCATATATATATATATATATATATATATTTAAGAGGTCGAGTTGGGTCCGATTTGGTCGAATTGCTAAAAAATTAACCCAACCAACCCAGAAATAGTCGAATTTGGTCGGGTCGGATCGGGTTGCTTACACCCCTAGCCATTCCCTCAAAATCTATAAAAGATTTATTGGTCTCAATAAGTTTTCATTTTTTTTCTTTCTTTAATTATGCTTGTCTTAATTGGCTCAATCCCACCACTTACACGAGGCAAGCCCCTTCCTCATGTAAGCCAGCTTACCCTTCACAGTACTATCAAATGTGTATAAAATCCAACTAGCATCTCAACACCCTTCTCCTTATTCCTTTTGTTCACCCACAGTTCCTCTCACCGTGGCAGTTCATGCAGCTGGAAGGTCAGTACTATCTTTCTTGATACAAGGAACTGTGCCAAGCTAATTTTCAAGTAATTAATTTTTTTAGCCATGTTTTTCAATGGAAGGAATGCAAATAACCTGAAATTAATAAAGTTTATTTGATTTTGCAGATTAGAAGGTAAGGTCACAATTATTACCGGCGGGGCTAGTGGGATTGGTGAGAATTTATAATAAATGCTTGTGAGTTTTGAGTGAATAAGTGAATGGCGATAATGTGATAAGTTTTACAGGTAATTTGGTACTAAAGAGATGCTTTGTTGAAATTTTCTCACAAAGTAATTTGGGTTTGAATCCATGACCTTCGCTGCTCCACGGTACCTCCCTTTTTGCATTATGTCAAATTCACTACCAATTTCTCTCCCTTCTCATTCACAACCCAAGTCTATATATTACAAAATACAAAGACTAAAATAATGAAAAGTATTCCTCAAAAGATACAATCATATCGTAATACCCCCCTCTCAAGTTGGAGCGTGAAGATCACGAACGCCCAACTTGGAGAGTAGAAACTCATAGTTTGCTTTTCCCAACGCTTTTGTAAATATGTCTGCTAATTGAACACTAGTGGAAACATATGACCGACAAATCAACCCTTCAGTCACCGCATCTCGAACAAAATGGCAGTCAGCCTCTATATGCTTTGTTCTTTCATGAAAAACCGAATTTTGAGCAATGTACAACGCCGACTGACTATCACAAAACAACTTCATACCCTTCGGATGTTGCACACCCAAGTCGCTTAAAAGTTGGTTAAGCCACTTTAACTCACACACTGTTGCCGCCATTGATCTATACTCAGCCTCCGCAGACGATCTAGACACTGTTTGTTGCTTCTTGGTCTTCCACGACACAGGAGAACAACCAAGAAACACGAACCATCCTGTCAAGGAACGCCGCGTAAGTGGACAACTAGCCCAATCCTAATCACACCACCCTTCTAGATGAAGGTCACTATCAGCACAAAGCAAAATCCCTTGCCCCGGACTCTTCTTCAAATATCTCACGACCCTGAGAACTGCCTCCCAATGATCCTCACGAGGTTGTTGCATAAATTGGGACAAGATATGAACCGAATATGCAAGATCAGGTCTCGTCACAGACAAGTAAATCAATCGCCCTACAAGTCGCCTATAAGGCGCCGGATCCGCAAGGAATTCGCCATTAGCAAGGGCCAAATTGTGATTTTGTTCCATAGGAAATGCCGCAGGCTTGGCTCCCAATAAACCCGTTTCAGAAATTATCTCGAGTGTGTATTTTCTTTGGCAAAGAAAAATTCCTTCTAGATTACGGGCTACCTCTAGCCCTAAGAAATACTTCAAAACTCCCAAATCCTTCATATGAAAGCACCTGCCAAGGTAACTTTTGAAAGTTGTCAATGCAACCTTATCATTCCCTGCAATAATCAAGTCATCAACATAAACTAACACGTTGATCTGAGTTCTTCCCCTGCACAACCCAAATAAGGAATAATCTGAATAGGATTGCACAAAATCATAATTCTTCAACGTTGTTGCCAGTTTTGCAAACCAACATCGGGGAGCTTGTTTCAGACCATATAATGACTTTTTCAACCTGCAAACCATGTTAGGATTTGTATTTTTGAAACCTGGAGGAACCTTCATATAAACCTCCTCACTTAAGTCACCGTGGAGGAAAGCATTATGCACATCCATTTGATGTACATCCCAATTTTTAACAGCAGCAATTGCATGAAAAATACGAACCGTCACCATTTTTGCCACAGGAGCAAATGTCTCGTTATAGTCAATTCCTTCCACCTGATGATTGCCATAGATCACAAGTCTTGCTTTGAGTCGCTCTATGCTGCCATCGGACTTATACTTAATTTTATATATCCACTGGCTCCCTAGTGCTTTCTTGCCGGGTGGAAGAGTCTCCATTACCCAAGTCTCATTGTCTTCAAGGGCTCGTATTTCCTTACCCATTGCATCTCGCCATCCTGAGTGTTTCATCGCTTCTTTAAAATGCTTTGGCTCATGTCCCGCTGTCACAGCTGCAAGAAAATTCCTATGTCTCACAGAAAAATGTTCACAATTCACAAAATGTGTTAAAGGATAGGGCGTACCTGAGGAAGAGGAAGGAGCTGATGAATTCTCAGATGGACTTATTTTTCATATAGTATGAGTAACAAAATCACGATACCGTGTTGAAGGAGTTTTGGTTCGTTTTCCTCGCCCTAGCTCACCATCAACTTCCACACCTTGCTCCCCCATCGTATTCTCCAACCCCTCATCACGCACATCCTCATGTGCGGGCTGCTGTTCGGGCTGCACCATAGCACCAGACCCCCCCTCGAGGGTGGATGCTAGTTCCAGCCCCCCCTCAACGCATGCAGCACACTCATCGGCACCCTCATCCTCGCTCCATGCCCCACCCTCATTGTTTGCCAGCACAGGAGTCACCACATTCCTTGGTTGGTTTGGCGCAAAAGGAAATTCTTTCTCAAAGAACTTCACATCCCTCGATACAAAGTACTCATGTGTTTCTAAATCATACAATTTCCAACCTTTCTTCCCAAAAGGATAGCCAACAAAGATACATTTACGGCTCCTACTTGCAAATTTATCACCTTTGTGTCGTTGATTATGACCATAGCAAAGACAACCAAATACACGAATAGCATCATAAGTAAAGTAGAGGGTGTCCTATTAATCAAGTGACACCCTGCCAACACACATTCACCCCAAAATTTGATTGGTAAAGTTCCCTTGAAATCTTAGGGCTCTAGCCACATTTAAAATGTGTTAATGCTTTCTCTCAACTCTCTCATTTTGTTGAGGAGTCCCAACACAAGAAGTCTCAAAAATAATCCCATTATTTTGAAAATAATCATGCAAACAATTAAATTCAGTCTCATTGTCACTTCTCACACGTTTTATCACTTGTTCAAATTGACGTTCAACCATAGCAACAAAATTAAGAAACATAGATTCAACTTTCATTTTATTGCAAAGTAAATAGACTCAAACTCCTCTTGAAAAATCATCTACTATTGTCAAAAAATAGGTAGCCCCACACGAAGAACGAGCCTTGTAAGGCCCCCACAAACCCAAATGAACAAGTTCAAAAATCCTACCAGCTTTATTCGTACTAATTGGAAAACTAGATCTAGGTTGCTTTGCACGCGGACACACATCACAAGATTTATTATTTGACCTACAAGAATGACTTACAACCGGAATCATCTTCAATATTTTCTCCGACGAATGCCCCATTCGTTGATGCCATAACTCGAACAATGAATCACCATCCACTGTCAAGACCTTCACTTGAGGAACACCACGGAAAAAATAAAGTCCATCCAATCTTTCACCCGCTACAATCACCTTCCTCATCGGTTGGTCCTGTATAACACAAATATTATTAGTGAATTGTACAACACAATTTGATTCATCGATTAATTGAGTAACAGAAATTAAATTGCATGTCAATTGTGGGACATAAAGCACATTGTCGAGCTTCAATCCTCCTGGCAGCACGACACTCCCCTCTTGGTTTACTTCTGCCGTGTTTCCATCCGGCAAACCCACCGGACAGTATTGCACCTTTCTCACATTCTTCAAAATAGGCAAGTCGCACGTCACATGGTTCGACGCTTCTGTATCGATAATCCAACTAAAATGATTGTTTTTACCATGTAGTCGATCTTTTATTTTATCGAAGTTCAAAAATGCAAGAAGTTGCTGCAGTTGCATTGCGGAAACACCTGCAAGAGCCGCAGCGTCGGTTACACCCGCCAGCCCCTGTGAGTTCCCTGCGTGCTGCCCAGATGAAGTTTCAGCCCCGCCAGTTTTATGTGCGAGGACAGACGATACACCATCCCCTCCGCCGGCCATGAGCTCACGTGGAGGTTAAAGTACTAATCCAAGTGGCTCGCGAACCGAACGGAATCGCGACGGTGACGATAAACCAACCGAAATCACTGTTCACAATTTACTATTCACGGCGACGGAATCACTGTTCACAAAACACTGTTCAAATTATTGTGCACGCTGTGCTGTGCACAAAACGTTGTGCATAAAACACTGTGCACAAAATACTGTGCATAAAACACGCTACCCAACGCACTGTGCACGCTGCCCAACGCCGGTCGTGCTGCCCAATGCCGGTTGCACTGCCCAACGCCAGTCGCGTTGTTCACCGCCGGTAGAACTGTTCAACGCCGGTCGCACTGTTCAACGTCGTGTTCACCGTCGTTGTTCACCGTCACTGTTCACAGATCTGAAATCACTGTTCACCGTCCCTGTTGCTGATCAGCCTCTCGGATCTGAAAAAACCCTGGTTCGATGCTCAGATCCGTCGAAGAAGAAGAAGGAGAAGAAGAAGAGATCTCAACCTCTTCGAATCTGGCCTCCTGGCTTTTCTCCTGTTCTTCAAATTTCTCTCTTTTATTCTTTATTAGGACCTCCATAGATCTTGAAGAAGTGCTCAACCTCTTCGATTCTTACTGGTTCCACCAACAAATCTTCACACAAAAAACATTCCACATACCCAAGATCCAGAAACTCATAAACAACCCGAAAATCTGCCAATTTCTCGCATCTCTTCCCATCATGTTCGATCTACGAACGACCAGTTAAGCTCTGCAACAAGCTTCTGTTCAGATTTTCCATCTCCTAAATCAGTTCTCTTGTCTCATAATAAGCTCCAGCCGATTCTCTCAGGAAAAGAGGTCACAGAAGAAATAATCAGCCTGAACAAATATGATGATGATGAGAAGAAGGAAGATCATCATCATCACAAGAAACTTATAATAAGCAATAGGAGAAAGAAGAAGGGAAGGACGAAGAGCTTTTCGGATCTTGAGTTTGAAGAGCTAAAAGGGTTTATAGATCTGGGTTTTGTTTTCTCTGAAGAAGATAAGAATTCGAGCTTGGTTTCGATAATTCCCGGGTTGCAGAAATTAGGAAAAGACATTGATCAACAAGAAGAAGAAGAAGAAGAAGAGCGATGGGTTCCGGTGCCAAGTCTCTGATACCATGTCAAATTCACTACCAATTTCTTTCCCTTCTCATTCACAACCCAAGTCTATATATTACAAAATACAAAAACTAAAATAATGAAAAGTATTCCTCAAAATATACAATCATATCGTAATACATTACCAAGTAATTATGTTAGCAAAATCAGCAAAACAAGTAAAGAAAATTCCAGTCTAATTAAGTTTATTCATGTTGGTTTTAACATTCCAATATGGTTGATATATGTCCATTAAAACTTGTAAAAGTTTAAAAACTATGAGAAAGCTGGCTAGAATAACTTATGATGTAACATACAGACACATATCATTTATGATACATCTGTCGGTTGAAATGATTGTTTAACCATCATTTGAAACCTTGGACTGACACAACAAATACAGTTCAAGGTTAACCATCTTTTGAAACTAAAATAATGTAAATATAAGAGCAGGATTTAAGATCTAAATTTGGTAGTTGGTTCTTACATTTTCCTTGATAGAAAATCTTCTACGCTTAGATGGTAAGAGTGATTGTGATGAATGAGATGTCTCATAAGCCATAGAAATGGTGATAAGCAACTAATTCTGCAGGTGATTCATTGAGTTTCAGGTAAAAAATGAATCCACCAGCATGTCTCTCTAGTTTTGAATTATTTCTGGACAACACGTGATAATCCATATTATCATCTATTAATAAGAAGAATTCAACCAATTCCTACCTATCTCTTGTCCAATAGTATCACTTGGAATCATATATTGATTGGAGATATGTGAGTCGTAGCAGAGAAAACATGAGTTGAAGCAGTTGCCATGCCTAACTCGTAAATGTACCACCACCACTGTCATGAAACGTTTAAACAAAACCCAAGAATGCCAGATGCTAACCCCCACTCCATCTCCTTTTATGCCAAAATACGCAATAGTGTTTGATGTTGGAGAATTTTCTTTGGGGAAAACTATCAACCAAATAACAGGAACATTCACATTAAATCATTAAGAATTAATAAATTAAAAACGAAAGCGTACCTGAATCTATAATGACTAATTCCCTTTAGAGCCGTGTTGTTTGTCTTCTAGATCAACACATTTCCCCAAGAGAATCCTTTAACTTTTTTCTGTGCTCTATATCTGATGATGGGATGTCAAAAATAGAATAATAATGATACCTATGATCTGGGGACCATAACCACCTTTTATAGATAACTTTTCTGTTATCTATTAATATCTCTATTTTAGCCCATCATAAAAATAGAAAGTATCATTTAAGTTTCTACATATTAAAGGTTCACATCCTATCAGATATATTAAAGCCCAAATTATCTAAAACTTAGTAGATCACTTTTAATTAGGCTTAACTTTATTTGACAGTCCGCAATACATAATTATTCATGTATAAGCCCAATGTTGGATTAATGATCCAACAATCTGCCACTTGGGCTATACGTGTACCTTTATAATTATGTTTTGCAAAAAAATAACCAAAGAACCTCAATTTTGTTATTATTACCAAAATGTATCTATAACCAATCCGGTCCATCAATCATACCAACATAGGATCAAAGCGGTCTTCATTACAGCTGTCATAAGTCAACCCAACAATGGTCACGTATGCTGATACTATTGAATGACATGGATCAAGATGTGGATGTGCAGCATGGAAATTTCATGTAATGTGATCTTAACATGTCTATTTCCAACTAGTCCACCCTTAAACCTTAGTGAGATCAAACCATACAAAAATCAGAATGTAAATAAACCAAAACTTTATTTCTGCAGAAAATAACCTTAGAATATTCATAAACTGAAAGAACTGAAAAATGTCTATATCATAAACACATATAAAGTATAAACTCCCACTAAAACTGAATATCATCAATAGACATGACACTCATACGAGCAGTGTGCTCATGAAACACTTTGGATGGCAATCCCTTAGTAAGCAGATCTGCAACCATGGAGTTTGTTCCGATGTGTTTTATAGACAACTATCCACTCTGAACTCTTTCTTTAACAACCAGGAGCTTGATGTCTATATGTTTTGACTTCGTCAAGCTCCTGTTGTTGTTGGAATATAAAACTGTTGACTTATTGTCACATAATAACTTAAGTGGTCTTTCAACACTGTCCACTATGCGCAGCCCCATGATAAAATTTCGCAGCCATGTTCCGTGATTGGATGCCTCATAACATGTTATGAACTCTGTTGCCATGGTAGAAGAGGCTATAAGTGATTGTTTAGCACTCTTTCAGGAGACAGCACCTCCAGCTAGCAGATAGATATAGCCAGATGTAGATTTCATACTATCTTGGCATCCCGCAAAATCAGAGTCAGTATACCCAACGATCTCAAGCTGATCCAACCTTCGATACGTGAGCATGTAGTCTTTTGTTCTTTGTAAGTACCGCAAGACCCATTTGGCTGCTTTCCAATGGTTTATTCCTGGATTGCTTAAATATCTGCCCAACATCCCAATAACGTACACAATATCCGGACGCATACAAACCTGAGCATACATTAGACTCCCTACTACTGAGGCATAGGGAATCTTCTGCATTTCTTTTTCCTCAAAATCATTCTTAGGGCACTAATTGAGACTAAACGTGTCTCTTTTAGCCACAGGGGTATTACTTGGTTTGCAATCTTGCATGCCATATCGCTTAAGAACCTTTTCGATACAACTCTTTTGTGATAATCCAAGAATACCCCGAGAGCGATCCCGGTGTATCTGAATGCATAATACAAAAGAGGCGTCGCCAAAATCTTTCATCTCAAAATTCTTAGCTAGAAACTTCTTGGTTTTGTGCAATAAGCCTATATCGTTGTTGGCAAGTAAGATGTCATCGACATATAAAACCAGAAAAATGTGTTTGCTCCCACATAACTTATGGTATATACAATCATCGACCAAATTCATCTCAAAATCGAACGAGATGATCACTTGATGAAACTTGAAATACCATTGTCGAGATGCTTTTTTGAGTCCATAGATGGGTTTTTCAAGTTTGCAAACCATATTCTTTGGGTCGCTCGACACAAAGTTTTATGGCTGCACCATATAGATCGTCACATCAATGTTACCATTGAGAAACGTTGTCTTCACATCCATCTGATGTAACTCAAGATTGAAATGTGCCACCAATGTCATTATAGTTCTGAACGAATTTTTTGAAGAAAACAACGAGAAAGTCTTTTCGTAGTCTATGCTTTTTTTTCTGTGTAAAGTCTTTTGCGACAAGATGAGCCTTGTACCTCTCCACATCACCTTTTGAATCCCTCTTGGTTTAAATATCCATTTGCAACCAATGGGTTTCACACCTTCTGGTAATGGGACGAGATTTCACACATCATTGTCCTTCATGGACTTAATCTCTTCATTCATGGCATCAATCCACTTATGAGAGTTAGAACTTTGCATGGCTTGACGAAAGTTGATCGGATCATCTTCTATCACTCCAACATCTACCTCACGCTCTTGGAAATATACAATGCAGTCGTCTGACACTACATTTCTCCTTTCTCTAATGGATTTCCTTAATGACATAGGTTCTTGAGGTGCTAGAGTTCTGGAACAATTTCTTGAATGGGAGGTTCTATGACATTGTCCTGATTTTTTGTGTCTTGAACAAGGTCAAGAATAAGATCCTAATCAGTGCCAATAACACCTGTGGGAATATCAACATATTCCTCTTCAAAGACAAAGTCTTTAACTATATCTCCCCCTGCAAACTCGGCATCCTCAAAGAACCGGGCATTTCCCAACTCAAGAATCGACTTAGTTGTGGGATCATAAAACTTGTACCCCTTGGATCTTTCAGAGTATCCAATAAAATAACAACTCACAGTCTTTGAGTCCAATTTCTTTTCATTAAGCCTATAAGGCATTGCCTCAGCTGGACATCCCCATACATGCAAGTGTTTTAGACTAGGCCTTTTGTCCGTCCAAAGTTCGTAAGGGGTTTTGGTAGCCGCCTTAGTTGAAACTCTGTTAAGGATATAAGCTGCAGTCTTAAGTGCTTCTCCCCATAGTGATTTTGGTAAGGTAGAATGACTGATCATACTCCTCATGTCACGACACCCCTTATGTAGGGTGACGTCATGACCGGCACAGTATATTATACACTGTACATTCTCATATATGGTGTACAATACACTGTCAGCCTCAGCTTAAATACACAATTTAAAAAAATTCAACTGCACCTCCCTTGAATTACTGATTAACACAAGTCCAACGCTACCTGATTTTCACAAAATCAACCATTCACAATATATATTCATTCTATTTAATCTCATATCATTCATTCACAAAATCCTCATATACAAAATTCTTCCTATCTAAGTTCCTAAACAAGAACCATACCACTTATCATTTCCACATTTACAATCCATAACCATATCTATTTCCATCACTCGTATTCATCTAAGTGATAATATATACATATGAGATTTTACTTATACAACTTCAAAATAAACAAAGCTTATTCTAAATCCCTCAAAACATACACACATTCAAAGAAAGTTCGAAGAGCTCATTACTCTTCTGTCGCTTGGCCTTTCTCTTTGTCTTTATCTGAAATATTTGAGGGAATTGGGTGACCTATAACTAGCTCAGTGAATATTTTATTTGTATGGCAATTATATGCATTTAAATAAATATGCAATTTCAAAGCATAATAAAAGTTCAACAAAGTCTCGTATGCAACATTCAAGTATCATATACATGCTCACAACATAGTTTGATTTCAATGCATTTATTTCTAAAACATGCAAGGTTTTATCATCGAAATCCATAACCATCTCCTTCCTTCCAAGTAATAGAGCGAGTCTCACCCTTATAAGGCATTTACAAGGTAGTCACAGCCTCTCATTACTCAATTTCAATATCATTCAAGGATATAAAATCTTAGTTAGGACAGTCCAACTGCACAGTGAGGTTACATATAACTCTCACCCGAGACTAATTCCCAACGTAATGAACTCATGTTAATGACTTGCCTTCACAAGTCTACCATGCACCATTTTTCTAAAACATATCATGAATAATCGTATAGTACTATAAACAGTTCAATTCATGAAACATGCTCGCATTCAAAATCATTTCATACATACAATATCATACAAGAAACCAATACAAGGAGAATACTCACTGTGATTAAATGATATTTCTAAGTCAATGTACACTCTAACATCTAGCACGATTGCTCATAATGTTCTCCACACTATTTCACTTGCATTCTTAACATTTCTAGTACCAATGTTCCCTTTACACCATTCACCAACCACTTGCACAATTTCATAATATCCAACGCCATTTGTTCATCCTTGAACAATTTCCCCAAATCACCAATATTCTTTACCCAAGTCACCAACTTTTCACTCTTCAATTTCCAATCACTACAACTTTTTTCATTCAAAAGCAGTTTCAATAATACCATTTCAACTATTCCAGATTATCATCATTCAACAAAACACATCTAAACTACTCAAAAACATCATTGTAGGAGCTCCAAACCCTCAACTGTTTCAACAGCTGGGTTGGAACCATTTCACCATTAAAATGCATCATTCAACTACAATTTCAAACCCAATTCACTTGCTAAACAATAATCAAACACTTACCAGTCAATTGCCCTTCGAAATCACCATAATCCAGCATCAAACCCTCTTTTCCAATCACCTAATCTAACCATTGAAACCCAACCAAAATCAGATATGATGAACAACTCATCAAGGGGAGTTTAAAACTGGAATTTTCAGCTCAAAAGACCAAGATTTTACCTTAGATTCGAGCCTCCAAACCCTTTCCTTTCTTCTTTCTTTCGTTCCTCTATTCTTCTTTTTTCTTTCCTCAAGTCCAGCAACTCGAAATGTGCTAAAATTTTGAGAATTTTCGTTTAAAAATTTGCGTACCGCCTCACCATCCAAATTAAAAAAAATGTTAGACAGTGAGAAGCGCGCTTCTCTGTATAAGAAGCACACTTCTCCTTACCCAGAAATATAATTTTTCACTTTGAACAAGTGAAAAGCGCACTTATCTGAACATCCTGAAAATCAGTACTCTCGATTTTGGTCACAGAAGCGCACTTCTCTTAGAACTCAAAGATGCCAAACAGAGTATATGTGGATATCAAAGTGGAACTTTCTCTCCAGCAGAACTTCATTACCATATCACCATCAAAGAAAATTTAGCCGTCAAATATGGTATTCAGAAGTTTGTCTTCTTCCTCAGGCCAGTCAAGTTTGAAATTCAGATGGACAATTCAGCTTTCCCAAAAATACTGGACTACAAAAACAAACTTGTTCCTCCTCCACAACTTTTAAGGCTGCAAGAATGGTTCACTCAATTTGACTTCACTGTCAAACATATCAAAGGAACCAAAAATGTCCTTGCAAATTTTCTCACCCGACCAATCCAAAAGTCCAAAACTATTTCCCCAGTATCAATATTAACTAACTTCTCAAGCCTTCCACTATTCCTCCAGCCCAAGATCATTCCCAGATCCAAACCCATTGACCTTCAACTTCCTTTTGGATCCATTCCTCTTATCTGCACCATCGTTGTACCTCCAAACAGTTCATAACCTAAAACGGCCCATGAAGTAAGACTATTAGCCCAGTCCAAAATGTTTTACTTTGCTCATAAACATGTTATGGATTTTCCTGACCAACTTCAATATGGAAACCCGTTTCACCAGGCCTATCCATACTTATTCATTTTTCACCTTCGACCTATTCTCACTGACCACCTCTACTGGTTTATATGGTGTGTTTCCTGTTTGTACAAGATTGCTATCACATTTCCTCATACTAAAATCCTTCGTGAAATCCAATCTCATTTTCCTTCACGAATCAAAGATTGTCACCAACTGTTTGCTCCATTAAACACTTGGATACAAGAAATTTAGACGATCAGGCAGAATCCGTCACTCAAGACTTCTATTTATATATGCTATCATCCATATTTTGATTCAGACCAAGGCATTGTTGCTGAGCATTATATACAAAAATTTCAATCTTACTCCTTTTTTCTTTCAGACTCCATTCTTATTGGCCTCTGTAATTTCCTCCATGACATTAATAGCAATCCAGATACTCAACCACCTTCAATCATCAGAGGCCCTCAAGAATTCATTCCTGAAGATCATTTGGTCTCTTTGATTGAAGCTCTTGCACCATATAGTCCTGATAATCCTCATGCTCCTCTTACTGAAGAATAAATTATTGAAGAAACCCGTGCTAATGATTTAGCTGCAGAATCTTCTTTAGTCCCTCCATATTATCAGGATACACAAACATACTGGGAAACCGCATCTCTATCTTCCAACGAAGCAGAGAACCTGTCTCCTTCACATTCTCCCAATCCTTCACAAGCTCCTACCCCGTGACACGATGACCAAGAAATCTTCATTTCCAGGTCTTCGCCTCAGTTCTCAGTTCTTCTTCAAACGTCGTCGTTTGTACAAAGGTACGTTTCTTTCTTTGTAGGTTTCCACCGTTCTCCCTCCAGTCCGTGCATGTCTCCACCGACGTCTGTACAGAAACTCCTTCTCTGTCCCGCGAAATCTTCATCGTCATTCTACTCATGCCACATCTCCTCCAGTACAACATGCATCCTCATCCTTATCTAACATTCTCATATGGCATCACCTGTTTAAACTAAATCAATCACCCACCCATACTCCCCTCCCCTCAAAAAACAAGTTGAGTTGATTTAGGTTGGACAATTTATCAACACAAGGGCTTCAATTTGAGCAAATTATTTTGAAGTTCAAATCTGAGAAGAAACTCACCTTCCTGCCACTTTATTAAATCGATTACTTTGATGATAAGCAAATTATTTATCTATTGATTTATTATAATAGCTCAATTTATTTGTATTTAAATTTTGTTCATTCCAACTATTTATTTGTTAGTTTAAAATCAGGAGTCAACCCCCTAACACACACACACACACACACCTAAAAAAAAACATAATGCAAACAAATAATATTTTGCCCAACATTAAGTCAAGAATGTATACCCATTAACCTTGATTTTGGCTTGGTGACTTTGTTCTAATTTTAATAACTCATAAAAAAAAATTAAATAAGAAAAAAAGGTGATTGAACTAATGACACTCGCTGAAATTTCATCTGCCACAAGTGGACTGAGTCAACTCATATCGCATTTAAAACTACAGAGAAGAGCAAGTAAGGAGAGCCAAATTTCTCCTCATCTTTCGCTCCATCCACCTCAGAACAGTTTATCTCTCTCTTTCTCTGTGGTTCTTAGCTCAAATCTCTTTATGGGCACTTTTACGTCCAGATCTTACAAGCTTTGCAATAATCTAGCAACTTGGTAACCCCTTTCTCTTCCCTGTACAATCTACAAATAAATTAGAACAGAGAAACCCGTGATTATGTCGGTTAGTGGGGCATCAAAGATTCTATATTCCAAACATAAATCCATCTTCAATAAAGCCAGGAGCGAGATTTTGTCGAAAATCTGGAACTGGAGCTCGATTTCAGCTCAAACTCGTTCTCCTAACGTAATGGGTGTTACCCAAACATCGATTGATGTTGCAAAACAGGAGCTTCTTCGCCAAGAAGACAGGCGTATGAACTCAAGCTGCTCTGCTGCTGTTGTTTCTTGTACTACTTTCAACATACTTGCTCCAATTTACAAGCGACTAAACAGTGAGGTATGTTTTAATTGTTCTTGGGTTTGTTTGGATTTTCTGGGTACCCTTTGATCTGTTTTAATTGTTTTTGTGTTTCTTTGGATTTTCTCTGTGTTTTGATTTTTGGGTACCCTTTAACCTGTTTTAATTGTTTTTTGTGTTTGTTTGGATTTTCTGTGTGTTTTGATTTCTAGGTGCCCTTTAATCTGTTTTAAATGTTTTTTTTTGTGTTTGTTTGGATTTGTTATGCGAAATTGTGGTAAAGCATGAAAGAAAAAAACAAGACATTAATATTTAACGTGGTTCCGCAAATTGTCTACGTCCACGGGAGGCAGCAAACTTGTATTGCTTGGGATGATTTTGTAGTGAGGAATGAGCTATATTTATAGCCATTTACAACTGCGTGAAGCAACTGGAAATGAGCCAATAAATCAAAAGGTTTTCAAACAAAGCTGCAGCAATTTTCAAGCAAAGCTGCAGAACAACAATCTCCACCTTGGCGAGCTTTCTTCAAAAAACTGTTGTTGCCTCAATTAGTGCCCTTAGGCACTCCGAGCTCGTGAGATGTTGATCAAGTCCAAACAATGTTGGAACTTGATCCTTGTAACCACCTTTGTAAGCATATCTGCGGGGTTATCTGCAGTCTTGATCTTTTGCAGAAGAATACTCTCTTCTTCTACTATTTCTCGAACAAAATGAAAATGAACATCAATATGCTTCGTTCGACTGTGATGAACTTGGTTCTTTGCCAAACAAATGACACTCTGGCTGTCACAAAAAACTTCAACATTCTTCTACGCAATTCCCAAGTCTTTAGTCAATCCATGAAGCCAGATTGCTTCCTTGAAAGCTTCCGTTACTGCCATGTACTCTGCCTCTGTAGTAGACAAAGCAACTGTTGACTGTAGTGTTGATCTCCAACTCACTGGTCCTCCTGCTATAGTGAAAACATAACCAGTAATAAATCTGCGCTTGTCAAGATCTCCAGCATAGTCCGAATCCACATATCCGACTAGATGCTTACAACTTTTCTTATCTCTCTCGAACTTTAAACCAATATCCACAGTACCATGAATATACCTTAGAATCCACTTTACTACTGTAATACCCTGAAATAAAAAAAATAAAAAAAATCAATCAAAAAAAATCCACTTTCAAAAATCAAACATAATCCCTGAAATCTCGCCTGGAATCTCACCTGAAATCTCGCAGGAAATCTCGCTTGAAATTTCGCCTGAAGTCTCGCCCTTTCTCTCTCTCAAAATCCCAATCGCACAAGCCTCTCTTTCTCGAAACCACTCGCACAAAAACCCAACTCTCCTTTTCGAAAACAATCGCATAAACCTCATCTTTCTCTCGAAACCCTCTCTCTTCTCTCTTCTTTTCTCCGTCAGCGCACACTGCAACCCGTCCGTAGCCGCTGCTACTCATCAACGCCGCCCATCACCATTGCTGCTCATCGCCGCTGCGACTTCAATTCTTCTTCTGCTCTGCTCTCTCACTCTCGCCAGGTCTCTCTCTCTCCCAACCCTCTGCTCAAAAACCAAATCGCCTCTTTCGAAACCCAGCCGCGCAAATCGCACAAAACCCCTCTCTGATATTCACCAAAATCGATGTCGATTCACGAACGCCGATGAACTGCCGCAGTTCCCTCTTTCTCTCTTCTCTTCTCCGCCACTGCTCTCGTCGCCGCTCTCTCTCTCTTTTCCGCCATCTTCCCTGCTCTCGCCACTCTCCGATCTCTCGCTCTCGCTCTCTCGTTCCCGATCTCTCGCTCTGAATCTCTCTCTTTCTTCTCTCCACCACCACCTCTCTGCAACTCACCACCATTAACGCCTCCCTTCTTCTTTATTTCCCTATTCCATTTTAGTTTTTTTCAAACGTCCAACAGCACACACCTATTATATATTATATGTATATCACACCTTTTCAAAAAGCCCCACACGTCACCACACCTTATATATATACCACATATTATATTATATCATGTTATCACCTATTATATATTATATGTATATCACACCTTCTCAAAAAGCCCCACACATCACCACACCTTATATATATACCACATATTATATTATATCATATTAACACCTATTATATATTATATTATATATCACACCCCTTCTTCTTTAATTTCCCTATTCCCTTTTGATTTTTAAACGTCCCACATCAGCACACCTATTATATATTATATTATATATCACACATTTTCAAAACCATCACACCTTATATTGTATTATATCATGTTATCACCTATTATATATTATATTATATATATCACACCTTTTCAAAACCACCACACCTTATATATATATCACATATTGTATTATATCATGTTATATCATAAACCATACACATCATTATATCATATCACAAGGCACTATAATATGTTATTTATATATATATACTTTGTTTAAACATCCCACCACTATATATATATGTATATATCTCTACACTCATAATCGTTCTTATGAGTAATTATATTAACAAACGTAATATACGTATACAGGTTGAGTACTAGGCGTAACGAGGAATTTAAGGGATTTGAAATTTACCGATTCAGGTGGGGATGATTCTAAGCCTTCATAATATTTTATTTTGATATATAGATAAGAATGTTAAATTAATTAGGTCTATAGTATTATTAGATTGCTTATACATGCCTAGTGTACATGATTTTATATATACAATGTTGTGATTGTTAGCCATGATGATATGTGTGTCAACATGATTTTTATTCTGATCAAATGATAATTGGATGCATGAAATTCATGTGTAATTGAATTCATTTATAAATTATAATGTCTGATAATGAAACGTATGACTTGGAATATTGACATAGTAAAGTTCATGCGTGAATACTATTATAATTGACTTCGTGACATGATACCATGTGTAGTGGAGTTTGAATATGTTTTATGAACACACTTAATATCGTACTTATACCGTACGTATGGTGTGACATCACTAAGGAACACGATTAAGATAAGAATCACACATATGAGGCAGTTATTCTAAGGAATATCGCCATTGATTATTATGGGGCAACTATTCATGATGAATATCGCCAACGAGTTCTAATTTTTGGGTAGCGCCACCCTGAGTTTGATTTCCTAAAGGTACGTGAGTTAGAACGTGATGAAATTCTCGACTCAAACAATCTAATGTTGCAACGATTAATGTGTGAAATTTGTTTGTAATGTTCTTGTGTATGTATCATAATAAAATATTGTGAATTGTTTAGATGACCCACTGGGCTTTCAAGCTCACCCCTTATTTTTCATATGCAGGTGCTTAGGAGAATAAAATTGCGAGTTCATGACATAGTTCAGAGTAGTAGGGGTGGGTTAATTAATTAGTATTGTAGTGATAGGACTGAATATTTTTATTTGATTTTTAAAAGTTTATTATTTGAACGGATTGTATTGACAATCGAAATTTAATGAACATTATTACGGTTAGTAAAGACCCTGTGATTTATTTCACGTGTGAATGCCTTGGACTTGAATTCTATTTGATGGATGTATTTAAAATATTGTGTCCATGATGAATGGACAAGGGCAAGTACCCTCATAATTCACTATAGAAATTTGTATAGTGGAATTATGTGGTCCTTGGTATGAAGAAAAATTATATTCGTTTATCTTAACCAGTAAGTTGGTTAGAAGAATATAAATTCATAGTTTGTTTTAAATTTTATTACCTATATAATGGTTATGGGTTAAGATAGACGGATACGAATAACATCTCGATTTTCAAGGATTTTTCTCGATGAAATTAAAATATTCATTATTTTACAAAAAATTAAGTTTTGAAAATCGGGGTGTTACAACTGCTTGCCAGTGGCCTTTACCGGGGTTGTGCATGTAACGACTTACCATACTTACAGCATGTGAAATGTCGGGTCTGGTACACACCATAACATACATCAAAACACCAACTGCATTTCCATATGGAATGTTCTCCATTTGCTTCTTTTGATCCTCAGAATGTGGTGACATTAATGTACTTAGCTTGAAATGTGGTGCCAATGGTGTGCTCACAGGTTTTGTGTCATTTCCAATGCCAAAAGTTTGAAGAACTTTCTTCAAATACTGAGTCTGAGTCAAACAAATTCTGCCTTTGGCCCTGTCTCGATTTATCTCCATCCCGAGAATTTTTCTGACCTCTCCAAGATCCTTCATTTCAAACTCTGAGCTCAATTGAGCCTTCAGCTTGTTGATCTCCACCTTGCTTTTAGATGTGATTAACATATCATCTACATATAAAATCAAGTAGATAAATGTACCATCTTGAAGTTTGCGATAGTAGACACAATGATCAAACTGACTTCAGGTATATTTCTGCCCTTTGATGAAGCTGTCAAATCTCTTGTACCACTGTCTCGGTGACTGCTTCAGGCCATACAATGACTTGCTCAACTTGCAAGCCCAATTCTCTCTTCCTGGTACTTTGAATCCATCTGGTTGAGACATATATATTTCCTCTTCCAAATTATCATGCAGAAAAGCAGTTTTGACATCGAGTTGGGCTAACTCGAGATCAAACTGTGCAACCAAAGCCAATAATATTCGAATTGACGAATGCTTAACAACATGTAAGAATTGTGTTGGGAGAGCCTTCCTTCTTAGCGAAAACTCATTTGCAGCCAATTGGTTTCTTTCCTTTCGGAAGTGGAACCAACTTCCAAGTCTGATTCTGATGGAGTGATTTCATCTCCTCATTCATTGTCATTTTCCACTTATCACTTTCCATAGTCTGAATAACATCTTTGTAATTGTATGGAACATCATCTCCGGTGACTGGAAATGCATATGCAACCATGTCAGTGTACCGAGCAGGTTTGCGAATTTCTCTTCTTGGTCGACTGGTGGCAATTGATTCTGGTTGTTGACTGATGTTTGGTCCTGGAGCCTCCACCTCAACTGAGATTTCCTCCTTGTCTTCTTCAGGATGATTGGATATCTCTGCTGACTTGCCAGGAGTTACTGGAATATCTAACTCCACCTATTGATGCAAATCTGGATCTCGATTTTCTTTATCAGAAACTGTATGCTTTAACATCACAGATTCGTCAAAAGTTACATCTTGACTTAGTACAATCTTCTTTGACTCAGGGTTCCATAGTCGGAAAGCCTTAACTCCTTCATTAAAGCCCATGAAAATCACTTTCTTCGACCTAGGATCCAGTTTGGATTCCTTCACATGGAAATATGCAATGCATCCAAAAATGCGCAGAGAATCATAATCTGAAACGGGTTGTCCAGACCATACTTCCTTGGGAGTTTTTCCATCTAGTGTTGTTGTAGGAAGTCTATTGATGATATAAGAGGCATATGACAAAGCTTCAGCCCAAAATGCATTGCTCAGTCCAGAATGAGATAACATGCAACGAACTTTATCTACCAAAGTATGATTCATGCGTTCAGCAACACCGTTTTGTTGTGTCGTGCCTGGTACTGTGAAATGTCTGACTATCCCTTCATTCTCACGAATTTTCTGAAATGGGTCTGACTTGTATTCTTCTCTATTATCAGATCTAAGCCTCTTAATCTTCCTTCTCGTTTGGGTTTCTACCATTTTCTTCCATATAAGAAAGATATCTAGCACGTCATCTTTATTCTTCATGGTATAAACCCAAACATGGTGTGAGAAATCATCAAAGTAACAAACCAACGTTTACCTCCCAATGAAGCATTTCGAGAGGGTCCCCAAACGTCGGTATGAACATAATCCAATGTTCCTTTTGTGCGGTGGATTGCAGTTCCAAACTTGACTCTTGTCTGGTTGCCTAAGATACAGTGCTCTCAGAAGTCAAGTTTCCCGGTCTTTGCACCTTTCAGAGAACCTTGCTTTATCAAGGTTTGAAGAGCCTTCTCTCCAACATGTCCGAGCCGCATGTGCCAAAGTCGGGAAGTGTCCGATGAGACATCATTAGAACTGGTGCAAGCTGATACACTTCCGATTACTGTGTGTCCGTCAATGAAATAGAGATTTCCTTTCTGAGTACCCTTCATGGCCAAGAGTGCTCCACGAACAACCTTCAGGACTCCACCTTCAATGGTTACCTTGTAACCGCGGGAATCAAGGACTCCTAGGGAGATCAGATTTTTCTTCAGATCTGGGATATATCTGACTTCCGTGAGCCGTCTTGTGGTACCGTCATGCATCTTTAGGCGTATAGTTCCAATACCTTTTGTGTGGCAGGTATTGTTGTTGCCCATGACCACGACTCCTCCATAACTCATCCAATTTTGAGAACCAATGGCGATTCAGGCACATATGATAGGAACATCCTGAATCTAATATCCATCTATCAGACTGAATGTCTATAGATGAAACTGAGAATGCAGAATCTTCTTCAGCTTTTTGTGCCACATTTGCATCTGTCTTGCCCTTATTTGGACAATCTTTCTTCCAGTGCCCCTTTTGGTGACAATAGGCACATTCATCCTTTGCAAGACGTTGACGTGATGAAGGTCCTTTTGACTTTGAGCGAGATCGGCCTCGCCCACTGGATCTATCAGATTTGTTGTTAGCTCTGCCTTTGGATACCGTCAAGGCTTCTGGTGATGCTTCCTTGTTATCGAGTTGGTCCTTCCTTCGAAGCATTTGAAACATCACTGAATTTAACATCATCTTTACCATATAGCAAAGTTGTTGTTAAATGTTCATAACTTTCAGGCAAAGAGTTTAACAACAATAGTGTCTTATCCTCATCACTAATTTCAACATCAAGATTATGTAGATCAACGAGAATCTTGTTGAAATTATCAAGATGCTCAATCATGGGAGTACATTTCTTGTACTGAAAACGAAAGAGCTTCTTCTTCAGGTAGAGTCGGTTCTCTACGCTTTTCATGATGTACTTGTCCTCCAGTTTCTTCCAGAGACTTGTTGTCATAGTCTCTTTCATGACAAAGTACTTCTGATCTTTTGCCAAACAGAGTTTGATTGTTCCACAAGCTTGACGATTTATGAAATTCAAATCATCATCGGACATATCCTTGGGCTTGGTTTCCAAGGCGATATGTGATCCTTCCCGGAATAATAGATCTAGAACTTTGCATTGGCACATGCCAAAGTTGTTGGTGCCGTTGAATTTCTCCACCTCGAACTTTGCGTTGGACATCGAACTTCTTTGCCAAGGACTGCTTGTGGTTGCAGTATCTTTTGGGATTTCCTCCGCCATTAAGACCGAAGATATGTATGACGCCGAAAAGTGCTTGAAAAAATGATAAACAACTCCAACTAAGCTATATCAATAACTTAGGAGCTGAATCTGCAGAAACTGATGGCACGGTTGCGTCCGGAATGGTCGAAAATGGTGGAAACGAGTCTGACTTTGCTGAAATCAGACGAAAAATAAGCCGGATATGGTTGGTTAACCGAAAATGGATTTGGTCAACTACGGGCCGAAATGGGCTGGGCCGGGCTGAACAGAAACAGGCCAAAGTGGACTGAGAGCGGGCTGGGTCGGGCTGGACCCGGTCACGGGTCGTGGGTCGGATCCGAGTCAGAACTTGGATCCGGATCAGATCTTTCTTCTTCCCTGCGCCTGTTGCTGTGTTTCTGCAAAAAATTTGTAGAGTACAGGGATCAAACTTTGATCGACTCCTGGGAACTCGTTTTTTGTCCGTTTTTCTCGTCGTTTATTACGTTGAACTCCTGGAAACGAGAGCTACCTCCACGAGTGATCAGAAATTGTTCTGATCACTTTTACGAAATCTCAAAATTTCGACGAAATCTCAAAAATTCAACAAGAGGTTCGTTTTCTTCCAAAGCTTAACCTAGGCTCTGATACCAATTTGTTATGTAAAATCGTAGTAAAGCACGAAAGAAAAAATCAAGACAACAATATTTAACGTAATTCGACAAATTACCTACGTCCACGGAAGGCAGCAAACTTATATTGTTTGGGATGATTTTGTAATGAGGAATGAGTAATATTTATAACCATTTACAACCGTGTCAAGCAAGTGGAAATGAGTCAATAAATCAAAAGGTTTTCAAACAAAGCTGCAGCAATTTTCAAACAAAGCTGCAGAGCAACAGGATTTTCTCTGTTTTGATTTCTGGGTATCCTTTAATCTGTTTTTAATTGTTTTTGGGCTTGTTTGTTTGAATATGCGTGTTCTCATTTCTGGGTACTCTTTAATTTGTTAGAACCGAGAGAGCGAATTCAGATATTGGTTTAGCAGGAATGCGAAGATATTGGATGGGTTGTTGCAGCTTAAGTCCTCAATTATATGTTTGCAGGTTTGTGGAATTTGAATTATATTGGTGTTTTTTTACTGGGTTTTGGTAATGCAGACGAGGTCTTTGAATAAATGTTTTTGGGTGTAATTATGGTACGAGTTTTGGATTGGGAATGGAGAGCTTGTGGGTATGTATGAGAGGCGTCTTGGAGATGCAGGTTATGCTACTTACAAGCTTGCCCGGACAAATAACCGTGGAGATGGTACGGCTGTTCTTTTTGAAAATTTCCATTTTACTTCTTGGTTCTTGCTTCTACTGATTATGTTGTGATTTGAGTTGCGAATAAGGGAAGAATTAGAAGTAATTTTCTTTATTCTCTCCATGTGAATATGTAAGGTATCATTCATCAATGAGGAAGCAAAGGGCAAAGGTAAATTCTTTATTTGAGCTTTGGTTTGATCCTTTTTTTTTTGTGCCATCAGCTTTTACTTGAACTAGAAGATTGGTACTAATTACTACAACCATTCTTAGCTAGTTTTCTGGATTATGGTTTGTGTCTTTTTATGAGTATGGTGATATGTTGTTAGATTGGGTTAGGGTGATGTCATTGTTTCAAAGAATTTCAGTTGATTTTTTTTTTTTTTTTTTTGGGCATATTCCGTTGAATTTTTAACTAGGGCTGTCACTTTTTCCTCCAAGGTTGATTTGTAGCGCACCAAATGAATATGCTGTATTCTATTGTGCTGTAATATAACCACTTTTCAGTCTCCATTGTTCTTTGCCTTTTTTTTCTTTCTTTTTTCTGTTTATGATCTATTATTTTTTTAAAACCTTATCGTTCATATTTTCTCATTGTTGTCGTGTTTTTGTAGTTTTGAGTTGCAATTAATTTTTCAGTAATAAATATTCATACTCATGTACCAGAATACGAGACTTAATAAAGAAGAGGAGAATACTGAAAAATACAATTCCAAAATGGAGCTTTTGATAGTTTGTTACCAGCAGTAGAAGGATATAAACCAATGAAACCCATATTAGTGATTTTTTAAAATTATTTTACATATGAACACTTACCCTATATAAAGTCCTTTAATCAACTTTACAAATCTCAACATATATAATGGATGTGATTGACTTCAAGTATTTGAGATGCATAGCCGTCTTCCCAGTCCACCAAGCATAACCTTGCCCCTCTCAAAACTCAAAAGTGAAAAACAATGAAGGAAAAAAGAAGAAGAAGGAACACAATCTTTTAAGATGATCTCAATTCTCACCTTGGTGGAGGGAGCCTGATTCCTACTCGTTAATGGCTGCAGAACCCTAGAAAACTCATTACAATTACCATTTGTAATACAATTTCCTTGCAACCTAGTTTCAGGTAAGGCTAATTGTTAGACTATGATGAAGAAGATCCATATAAAAGCAATGTGCTAAACCTGAATGATTTCCTTGGTTTCAGGGCTTCTAACTGCAGTGAAATGAAGCCAATTCCAAGTTTTGAACTACAAGGAGTGGTTATTCAATGATTTTGGGGGCCGTGTGTCTCAGCTTTTACACATTGATCTTATTGTAAATTTTTCTCAAGGCCAAAACACCAACATAAAGAAGGAGGCTCTTGTTGTAAATACACACTTGTTGTTTCCTCACAATGCTGCTTACTGCCTCCGTCGGCTGCTGCAGGTGGTTATTTTCCAAGCCCACAAAATTACTCATGCATGTCACATTTTTTTTAACTCCCCCTTTCCTGTCCTCTTTGACTTGGATTTGTGTTATTCATATCATTTGACATCTAGCTCAGCTCTAACCTCTATGACCTCTAACTTTTTATAACATTGAATCATATAGTGAAGAACACCGGCTCCCACCTTTGCCAATCGTACTATGCGGGTAAGTCTAGTTACCTGGCAAAAAAAATTCTCTTACCATTTCAGTCACCGAATCTTCATTTCTTGATGTCTTGAATCGTGTCCTCCTTTAGAGATTGGAATGGAAGTAAAAGGGGGCATGTCTATAAATTTCTGCGTTCTCAAGGCTTTGTGTCATCTTATGATCTTGCTCATCATTACACAGACAACGACACAGATGCTCATAAGGTTGGTTACTACATTTTTTTTTTTTTAGGGGGGGGGGGGGAGGGGGATGAGAACAGGGTAGGGGACAGCAGGTTAGAATCCAAAGGATTATCTATTTTCATTTTTCTATCACAGTGGATCAGTCATTGAAACCACAGAGGAAATGTATGTGGGGTGGATTTTATATGGCTTCTTAATCCTACCAATGCTAGATAGTCGTTAACTAAAAGCTTCATCGAATCTCTTTTTGGAAACATCAAGGTTTGCAGAAATCACTTGTTTGCTTCTCCGCTTTAGTATCTATCATAAGTACTACATGAATTGAATGGCTTCTCTCAATAGAGTTGTAAAAAGAAAGAATCAAGTGAAAATACTGGCATGGCAAATCCCAAATTTGATTTCAACTACGGCAGTCGTATCACTTATTCCCACTTTTGCCAAGCTCTCATTCAGGTATATTTTGCTGTCACTTCAACTATATTGTCTCTGGACATCTCTTAAATATCCTTTTGAAGATGAATCAGTCGTTAATTCCGGCTCCTTTTGATTGATTAGTTAGGCTTAACCAGTGACCTTCGAGACGGCATAAGTAGTGAAGAAATGAAGTATTTTTGGGACTGTGTTGATACGAATAGAGATGGAGTCATCGATCTTTCAGAGTTTAAAACAAGTCAGGTTGTTGCTCCATTTGGTTTCGTTGAAACATCTGTTTTTGAGACATTTAGGATTTACAGTTCAAGTTTTTATTTGGTCTTTTTCTTGTCCATAACTGTTGCAGAGAGAACCACAAGAAAGTGAAGAGACAAAAGTTCAAACGGAAGCGGCACCAAACAAGTCTAAGGTTTCAGCAACCATTGCTTTTGATATTAAAAAGGCTGTCCTGTTCCCTCCGGAAGTCGAGAAAGGCGTGTGGCCGGAGAACTATTCTTTGTCAGACCATGCCCATCTCACTGTAGAATTTTCCCCTGTGATGATCCATTGTTCATAGTTCAGATGGTAAATTTGGTATCACTGCACATGAATCATGTTTACTTGACTTGTGCAATTTGATTACTGAATTTGTAACTTTTGTTGTCTTTTTTTTTTTTTTCTTTCACATTCAAGACTTACAGGATTGTTTTGTAGAAAGCAAAACAAACAAAAGAAAGTAAAACAAATAAACAGTGAAATCCCAGTAAAATTGTAAAATTCATTTTGCCACCATGCTATTTGGTGTGGTATGAGATGTGTTTAAAAAGCTTCTTGTATTTACATTGTTGGGTACTGCTCGTTACAATCATTTGTAATTTGAAATTTGCTTTTTATTGCAATATAATCTGCTGGTATAATGTTGCTTACTGTTGATTTAAAAGAAGTTTAAGATTCAGATTCGAAAGTTGTTAATTGTTTGTTGTTTAAATTTCAACTTAGCCTTAAATAGAACAGAGTGGAGGAAGCAGATTTATGTATCCAACTTTATGTAGTTGGAAAAAAAGTTTAGTTGAGTTTAGTTGAGTTTAAGATTCGGATTCAAACTCCTATGAATGAAGATAACTATTTTTACTAATGTTATAGAGGCTTGAGTTTTTTATGTTATGGGTGCCATTGGGAGGGTGAATGAGGTATCTAACTAGTCCAACAAAAATGTGATTAGTGAGTATTCTAATATAACATTTTTCTTTACCTTGTCTGTGTCAAATACTCAAATATAATATTTACATTAAAAACTAAACATTTATCATATAAAAAGAAAATTACACAACCAAATATGTTCTCATGCAATATACAAAAAGTAACCACGTAATTCTACATATTCTCTATTGAACTTTTGGAATTAGAATTCCATAATCTCAATTCTTTTAGGGAAATTTGACAATATATCACGGTAAAATTTAAAAACAAAAACATAGCATGTCTCTTAATTTTTTGGACAGATAACACTTATGAGCACTTAAAATTATACAAATACCCTTTTTAAAAAATAAATGAGTGAGAAACTAGTAAGAACTCATTTTGGGTTTGGGAACTTTTTGCTTGAAACGTCAGAAGGAAACGGGAGCATGACAAGCCAAGAACTCCTCGATGGCTAAATGTCATTTTCTCTACAAGCATCTTTGTGTCGGATTCCCCTCTAAGTTAATGCACCACACCCTTCTTCTTCTGAAATAATGCTGATTGAATGGTTTAGTTTGAATATGATTTTTTTTTCTTATTTGTTTATATGCAAGAAGAACAGGTAAAACTCAAAAGTGTCAAAAAAGCCCACATCACATTAACTTCCTATCAAAAAAAAAAAAAATATTGAATAAAAATCAACATTAACAGTCGATTTGGTTCCTAGTTCTGCTTATTTTTATAAAAAAAATATTGCAAATTTCTATGAAACGTCAATCTCATAATAAAACATTTTTTTACAAGCAACAGCTCAGTAGCTTCTTTGGCATTGTAATTTTATTTTATTTTTTGTACATCAAAAACTTTACTTCCATTTAGACTAGTTGACAGTTTATTTTGTTTGAGGTGCGGATCGCCATATTGGCTCTACACTTTTTAAAACTTTCATCAGTTTGGGAGATAAAAAAAGTAAATTCAATAGGCAAAGATCTTTCGTTTAATGCTACTAACGATAGTGAAATTTATCAATAATCTAATAAAAAATAACAGGTGGAATAAAAGTTGCTAAACAAAGTTACTTTGAGAGCTATTATTAGGGATTTTGTTTGATGTTTTATTGTAGACTGATTTTGAGTAATTAAGTTTGTTATAACTATTCCTTATGTAATTTGTTTATGTGAAAATAGCAAAATTTTGCTTCTAGCGTGGCATTGACTTCTATTGTTGGATTTCTAAGTTGGATAATTTAAATTATTTTTCCTTCTCATCAAAATTGGATGTGTTTTAAGTCAATTTTTTTCTCTGTATTTTTTTTACTGCAATTATTAGAGAAATTAATGTTCTAAATTTTAGACCGTTCACATTAAAAATGTAGGTTGAACTAATACAAACTTAATATTGCTTTAGGTAGAATTAGAGAAATTAATGTTATGAATTTCAGACCGTTTACATTAAAAATGTGAGGTTGAAGTAAGACAAACTTAATATTGCTTTAGGTAGAAATTAAAGGGTTTCACAGAGACCAGATATCTTGAATGTCATTATTTTAATCAATTATTTTGAAGGTAGAACATAAGGCCCTGTTTGCTCTTTTTTTTTTTCTTTTTGTATCTAAATTTTGAACGCACACACAAAAAGGTGTTTGGGTAACATAAAGCAAAATAAAAGGAAAAAGCACCACACCTACAATGCAATTAGATTTCTCACGTTACCTAGATATGTGTTGTTATTTTTGTTAGTCGTGATGTTTTAAACAAATTAAAAAAGTTACATTTCTTGTTCAAATTTGTGGTAGGTAGGGGTTTAGTGTTTTCCTTTCATCCCTCGAATATAAATCATGCAGCATTTTATCAGTTTGTTAATGAAAGATTGTGAAAGAGGTGCTCTTTTAGTCATTTGCCTAACAACAGCTCACCTTGTTTATATGGGTAGAGATATCCCTTTTATGTCACTTTTGTTTGTTTGGTCAAATTATGGCAAAAGTTTTAAATTTTAGTTGATGTTACAAAGTCTCAAAATTGATCTTGTAATTTGTACGAGCTAAGCATGTACACTAACCTTGTGAAAGCGATTTTTGAATCAATTTGCATATTTATTTATTTGTACATAGAGATGAATGCAACAAATATATCAATGACGAATTGTTATGCATCATTTTGATTAAATAATATATTTGTTTATATAAGTTGACGTATCAATTGCAACAAAGTATGTTGTTTATGTATATTTCACTGATATAATAATGTTGATATATAGATTTTCAATATATCATTGAAAATACATTACTTTAAGGTTAATGATACAAGTATGTAGTTTCTCTTGCCGAATGATTGTTTTGTTAAAAAGGTTAAATTTAAAACACCTATTTTGAAAGACTTGGATATAATTGAAGTATTGTTGTTAACTATATTGACACGCCTAAATGACTTTTATTGGAATGGAGTATACATTAAGATATAATGGACCAATTACCACAACAAGAATAACTAAAAGATCAACATTTAATGATGTTGTAATGATGTTGTCGCAATGATAATTGAACAAATAAAGAAGAACAAAAGAAGGAAGACAAAGTTGAGATGCACCTATTTTAGTTAGTTGATATATGACACCCCTACAAATACTCAGTTCTCAGGGGCTCTTGCACTCCAATTAGTGATGCAATTAAAGCAAAAGGGATTTCATTAGTTAGCATGGTGACCAATGGTGTACTTTGATATATATCTTCATTGTTAAGGTTGATAGCCTCAAAATGACTTGGTGTGCATTGAGTCTTGAATTTAGGAGATAGTTCGTTGCTAGTTAAACATTTAGATTTGGATTCTAAGCACCCGTCAACATATGAATGTGAAGATTCGTAAGGGACACCCTCAATGATCACACATAAGGGAGTAATTGATTCATTTGACTGGTTAAATCAGATAAATAATTGTACGTCTCTATCATTGCGAATGTTTAACATAATTGTTCTACATGATGTCTTGTGTCCATATGTCAACACGATATGATGCAAATTGATATCCAATCTAAACAAAACACGAACAATTTCTACAAGCTTCTTGAAAGTGCAATTCAT
Organism: Paratinospora sagittata; assembly: GCA_035771175.1. Classification (NCBI taxonomy): domain Eukaryota; kingdom Viridiplantae; phylum Streptophyta; class Magnoliopsida; order Ranunculales; family Menispermaceae; genus Paratinospora; species Paratinospora sagittata. Next base: position 45,860,379 of record CM069593.1, read on the forward strand.
CAGCAACATTAGTACTTCAACAGGTTTTGTAAACAAATAACATTTATCCACCCCTTTGCCGATCCATTCTCCTCCATGTTAGACAAAAGGGGTCACAATTCTTGCTCAAAAATATTCATTTAAATAAATTTAAGATATATTTACTTTTAAATAGACTGTAAATAAATAGTACTGGTTGATATTCATTGATATGTTTGATATACTATCAATGTGATAATTAATTGATATATCAAGCAGTCGTTGAGATATCAACTGCATGAACAAATGCATAACATAAAAAATGGTAAAATAAACCATAATGTCATATATTTGTTCACTTAATCTCGTAGATTAAATGCATAATATATCTTTGAGGTACATGTAATTTAACCATTTACCTTCGTTATTGATTCCAAAAATATTAAAAGTATTTGTTTAAACAAATTTAAGATATATTTAAATAGGTTGTATATAAATCGTACTGATTGATATTCGTTGATATGTTTGATATACTATCAACGTAATAGTTGATTGATATATCAAACAAACGTTGAGATATCAATTACATGAACAGATGCATAACATAACGAGGGTAAAATAAATCATAATGTCATATATTTGTTTAGTCAATCTTATAGATTACATGCATAACATATCTTTGAGGTAACACGTAATTTAATCACTTACCTTCATTATTGATTTTAAAAACATAAAAAATACTCGTTTAAACATATTTAAGATATATCTAGATAGATAGTAAATAAATAGTATTAGTTGATATTCATTGTATTAACTCTGTGATCATATCAAGATCAAGAGATTAACAAGAGAAAAAGAAAAGTGACAAGAAGGTGTAGCAGAGAAGTCTTCAAGAACAATGCATTTCAAGAAGAAGATGTTTCTCTAACTATTACAATTATGAGCTATGTTGCTCATATATATACACTTACGAATAACAAACTTCTGGACACATGTCCAACGATCATTGGTTATCAACATAACAAACTAACAACCTTCTAACTTACTACAATTGTTGTCAGATATAGTTACACTGTTAGAGATAGTTACAAACTTCTAGAAGCTTCAAGAGACTTCTAGGACTCATTAACTGATATGCTATTGAAAACAGAACCAGTTGACTTGTCTAACAACAATCGACTAAATTCACTATGTTGCTGCTGCAGTAGTTGATTCTCATTTCTAACATGTTGATGTGTTCGATATACTATCAACATGATAATTGATTGATATATTAAACAAATGTTGAGATATCGACTGCATGAATAGATGCATAACAAAAAGAAAATAAAATAAACCATAATGTCATATATTTGTTTAGTCAATCTCATAGATTATATGCATAACATATTTTTGATGTAACATGTAATTTAACCACTTACATTTATTATTGATTTCAAAAAATATCGAAAATATTTATCTTTGCATGAAGTATCAATCTTTAGACAACTTTTATAATTGAAAGAAAAGTTCGAGAAATGAATAAAAAAAGAAAAAGAAAAAAGAGGATTGAAGATAACAATGGAGATGTCTCTGGTGATTTTGTTCTTTTTTTCAAACAATCTATAGCCTTATGTTGTTGAAGGCAACTTAAATGAGAAAAAGGTGAATAAATGAATAACATTTAATTAGTTCACTAATTGATTGTTGTTTTATCTAAAATAAGGATATTTTAATTTTTTTATTAGCTTAAAAATGTTATTGATAAAATAAATAAATTATGGACATGCTATTCCTAAGTTTTTGAAATCTAGCGTGATATTTTGTCAAATTTCCTTATTTACTAAAGTGATAACATTTAAATTAATTTTGCAATTATTTAAGATAAATTACTGAAGTTTCCTTCTTTTTTTTCATCAATTACCATTTTGCCATCAGGTGTTTCTAAAAGAATAAATAAATAAATAAATATTATTTATTTCCAGCTCTAAATATCTCTCTGGTTTCTCATTCAGAGGAGGTAAGGCGATAATGGATATTTTCTATATCTCCTCTACGAATCCTCCAACCTTGCCTTTACCTTCCCCTTTCTTCACCGGAAAATTCCCAACATTCACTTTATCGGCGAAATCCTCGCCGGAATCTGACCTTTCCGCCAACCCTCTCCGCAACTCTGGCGACTTCCGCCGCCCTAAACCCCTCAAGAACTCCCGCTCCAAATCCATCCCCCAAAACCCTAAAATCTCCACAAACCCTTTGAAAAACCTAGTAAATCCATCAAGGATTCACAAGAATTCCGATAAAATTGCTAACAAACTTTGGCTTTCCAGTAAAATTAACCCTCCTCCACCACCGTCACCACCGCAAGAAACGGACTCCATTGACGAAGATGAGGAAGATGAAATTAGGGTTTCGGATGATGAAGGATCTGAGACCTCTCGACTTTCTAAATTCATACAAGACGGTAAGATTTTTGTTGGAAACCTACCCCTGTGGATTAAGAAGAATCAATTAGCTGAATTCTTTAGGCAATTTGGGCCTATAAAGAATGTGATACTTATAAAAGGGCACGATGATCCTGAGAGGAATGTGGGGTATGGTTTTGTAATCTACGGCGGGCCTACAGCGGCGAACTCGGCTGCGAAGGCGGTGGAGTTTGATGGGGTGGAGTTTCATGGTAGGGTTTTGACGGTGAAGTTGGACGACGGGAGGAGATTGAAAGTGAGGTCGGAGGAGAGGGAGAGGTGGTTGGCGGGGTCTGATGATGTCGAGTTTAGATCGAAGTGGCATGAAGAGAGGGAGAGTTCACGTACGGAGTTCAAGAAGGTCCTGGAGAGCAAGCCGGAGGATTGGCAGGCTGTTGTTCGCGCGTTTGAAAGGATTAAGAAGGTATGAAATCTGAAATCTTGAATTAGGTTTTGACTGTGGAATTGTCCATTACGAAATGTTAATAGATTGTGAGGACTGGACAAATTAGGATTCCAAATTATGCTGGTAGGCAATGAATTGGTGAACAACTTAAGGATGAATTTTGATGTTTCATATTTATTGATCTTGATTTCGTCACTTTATAGAAATGGTTTAGGGTTAGCCATTTTGATGACTCTGAATTGAACTTGGAAGTCAGAGGTGCTAGCCATTTTGATGAGCCATCCATTGTCTAAAGCAGTTCGGATAGATTTTGGTGAAACTGATATGGTTTTGGATTAAGGCTATTCAATTGTATGGCTAGACCATGTGCACTTTGTGTAGTGGAAACATGATTTGAATATTATGTTGTATTGACATCTAGAGAGCAATGGTGAAGGTGAATATTCGGATGTTATTTGGACTAGAGGTTATGAATGCAACAGTTTTGGTCTCTAAATAATCAATACAACTTCTATTTATTTTTCGTAGGGAATATGATCAAGTTTGATTTGATTTTGATACAAAAAAGGGAAAAAAGACATAAATGAAATCCATATAATGTACGAGTAATGTGCGGAGGAAGGAAAAGATACAATATGGATGAAAAAGGGAAGGTGGGCAAAAAATATTAGAAATTACAATTAATGGTATCGAATAAGTTCTACTTATTATTGAATTTGAATCAATGTCTCCAGCCTTATGAGAAGCAATACCCAAAAATTTGTGCTAGACATCTACAGTTCTACACCCAATATCACTCAGTTGAATTTGTGAACCTGCGTATAAGTATACTAGCTTAAGTTTGATGCTTTTTTATTTATTTTTATTTTTATTTTTTGAATTTAGTAATAAAATCAAATTATTATTATTATTATTATTATTATTATTATTATTTTTAATCTTTATCTTCGATTGTGTCAGCCTTCTAGAAGAGAATTTGGGTTGATGGTGAACTATTATGCAAGAAGAGGGGACATGCATCATGCACGTCAAACATTTGAAAGCATGCGAGCAAGAGGAATAGAACCAACCTCATATGTCTATACAAAGTAAGAGCCATCTCTATATTCTCAAATGGCTTTAGGATGAACATGTCTTGGCTTTGTTGGGCATTTGGCATACAATGATAGTGTCCCTCCTGACAAAGGGATGAAATGACTCCTGCCCTAGCATTCACATTGCCAAAAAATTCAGGCTGGGTCATGGCCATGCAATTTTATTTTTTGCACGTGCTTATTCTTTCTTCCTTTTGTATTGTTTTGTTTCTTTATCTAATAATCTCTATTGAAGTATTTTTCATTCTTAGCACTATAAAGGTGTGCTTGCACTGTTCACCAAACAAGTTCATTTGACTTGGTCCTCTCTCATAAACAAATCAATTGAACAATTACTGATTATTGTGAAAAATATAATCTTGGTGCTTATCAATCAGATTATTAATTTTGTCTTGTTCAAAATGACACTATTGGTTTGCAATTAGCATCCTTTGTATTTGAGTTGAAAAGAGGTTCAGCTTGGTCTGAAGATGATTTGATGGACTTCACTTGGGCTAAGCTCTATCTTAGCACCATCAACTAAACCAAACTAGGTCGAGTTGTGTGAATGCCAATTAGGAACACAATTAGGTAGTGTTTGGTAACTCTACATCTAGAAAAAAAATTAGTGCTATTTTTCTTTAGCTTTACTTTCACGTTGTTTGGTAACTAATGCTCAAACCTCTTATTTTAGTTTTATTTTAGAGATAAAATGTTTGTTTTTTAAAATCTCAACTTCTTATTATAAAAATATTTGATTTCTTTTATCAGAAAACATTTATTTTACTTACATATTATTTATGTACATAAGATTAATTATTAAGTTGAAGTTAAAATTAGTTGTTTATCATATAATAATTATATTGAATGATTAAGCTTTATAATAATATATTTTCCATTAATAAAAAATTAATAATTCTATCATAACTATATTGGAATATTAAGTTTTCATTTAGTTAAATATATTTAATTTTAAAAAATGTTATTTAATTACCATTGTAACACAAAAAATTCAAAAAACATAAAAACTTAGTTGTTATATTAGTTATTATATATTGTATTTAGTTAATAAAAAATATTTAATATATTAATTGTCACTTAATAAATTTGGGTGATGACAAATTTTTCCATATTGGTGATTAAATGTAAATTTGGTATGTAATAAATCATTCCTAATATAGGTGGTCTATCCTCTACTACAAGTAGAGGATTGACATCTACAAGAAAAATCAAACCTTTTTTGCTTTTTATTTTAAAGGTTTAACCTCTACAATTTGTTAATCTTTATTTTATTTAGAGGTTATCAAATTGTTACCAAGCAATCTAATTTTGCTCAACCTCTATTCCAGTAGACTTTGCGGAAATTAGAGGTTAGAATTAGGTAGCATTTGGTAACTCTAGTTCTAACCTCTAATTTATCCAAAGTTTAATTAAAATAGTCGTTAGGCAACAAAATTAGATTGTTTGATAATAATTTGATAATCTCTAAATGAAATAGATGTTGACAAATTGTAGAGGTTGAACCTCTAAAATAAAAAGCAAAAAAAGGTTTGTTTTTTCTTGTTGAAATTCATCCTCTATTACAAGTAGAGGATGGAACATTTATATTAGGAAAGGTTGTTGTCCACCAAATTTACATGTAATCACCAATATGGAATAATTTGTTATCACCCAAATTTAGTAAATGATAATTAACATAAAATAATTTTTCGTTAAACTAAATATGGAATATAATCACTAACATAATAATTAATTCTTATGTTTTCTAATTTTTTTTGAGTTATAAAGGTAAACAAATAATAATTTTTTTAATATTTTAATTTAAACATACTTATAAATAAAAACTCAAATAAGTTACAATATAATAAATAAATAAAAATTATGACATATTTAAATATATAAATACAATATATTTAAAAAATATTATTATGAAAGCTTAATCAATATTCAATACAATTATTATATAATAAATAATTATTTTTAAGTTGAATTCAATTATTAATCTTATGTATACAAGTAACATTTAAACAAAATAATGCATCTTGATAAGAGAAATTAAATATTTTTATCAGAAGAAGTTGAGATTTTAAATATCAAATACTTTATCTTTGAAATAAAACTTAAATAAGGGTTGAAGCATTAGTTGCTAAATAATATGTTTAAAATAAACACTTTTTAAATAAACTCTTATTAAAGTATAGCTAATTTTTTTAGATTTAAACTTATCGAACATTCTCGAGTCACCACACGCTACCTTAGACTCAAACTCTAATGTCCCTTCCTTTTTCTTGATGTGGACACACCTTTGCACTAGCCCAACTATGTGCTATGGATGCCAAACTCAATTGTGTTGATCTACTGGCTAGGGTTGGTGATAAGTTCCTTCGATGGTGAGTCTTATCTACTTTTCTATCCAAATTCAAATGGAACTTATTTTGTAGTCTACACGACAAACTTTCTATTGGTAAATAATAGGTACTCTATAGAGCCATCATAGCTTGTTGACGAGCACTCTAATGAGGCTTGGATTGTCGGGGAGGAAATTTTTATGTGCTTTCCACATGGGGAGAGGGGACTCTAGGCGATCCATGACTTTCTAGTTAGATCGTTCCTATGTTTCGGTTTAAACTAGTATGAGCAATCAATGATGCGGTTGTTCATCATTTTCAATAAACTTAACATTAATCATACTTCATTATTATGTTGTTGAGTTGGCTAAAGTGACTGCACATCAACACTACAATTCAGTTATATTATTTCGACACTTATAGTTCTAGATTGCATTGGATTACATGATGTGTGATTCATGACGTCTAAAGGTATTACATTGGATTACATGATGTGTGATTCATGACGTCTAAAGGTGTTAAAGTATTGTTGTTTAAAGTGTAATCACATGAGCTAGGGTGACTCTCAAAGATTCAGCTATCTATTTGAGATCTAAAAAACTTAGCTCACATAGTCTTAAGGACCATTTTTCAGTATTGAGGTCTTCTCTTTGGGGCTTTACTCTATGCAGTTTGGTCTGGGATCCTCAATGAATGATCAAACTTTCACCTTTTCATCTTTTGCCACTAGATAAGTTAACATATTGAAACTGAAGAAATGTGCTACTGCACAAGGCTGACGTGTTGGCATATTTGGCTTGGGATAAAATTGATTAGTCTTTAAAAAAAAAAAAAAAATCTTTCACATAAATTTCTAATTAATAGACAAAATTGATTAGTCTTTGCCAAATTGTTTTCTTAATGAATTCCAATTGTTGAATGATCATTTAGATTGTTAGGAATTGCAACCCTAGAGGGAGCAATTCTCCTACCTAGTAATAATAAAGCAACGATGCCGGATAATTTTTACTGTTACTAAATTATACCAAGCACAAAGGAGAAAATGGTCATGAGTAGTTCAAGATGTTCTAAAGTGGAGGTTGAACTACTTCAAGTATGTTGTTGGCCAAAGAATTAAAGAGCGCGATTATGAGGTTGAATTGTTGTTCATAAAGAGGTCTCCCAATAGCCATTCATCCAGGAAACACTTTTTTTAAGGTTTAGAAAATCAAAGCTAGAGGTTTTTTTTTATAAGGACTTCAAGATATCTATGAACAACATAATCATCCAATACAACCCTGATAATCAGACAACCATTATGAATATGAACCAAAGTACAATTAGCGTATTCGTCTTTCTTAGGCTCTAGTTCCTTGCGTATTGCTAGTGGAATTTCATAAAAGCTCTACCTTTATTATCTAAGATTCGAGGCTGCATGCCATAATCGTACATATCAGTTGTTGTTAGCACTATTATTAACGGATTCATTATAACTTGATTCATAATTCTTCTTCAAAAATCGTCTCTTTCAATGGACTACAGAGGGTTGCTATTAATATATTCAATATATTGTTGAGTCTGCTGTATCTACTTGACTAAATAGTACAATTCTTGCAAGGATAAGTAATTGTGCTTCCAACCGAAACACAATTAGCGTATTCGTCTTTCTTGGGCTCTAGTTCCTTGCGTATTGTTAGTGAAATTCCATAAAAGCTCTACCTTTATTATCTAAGATTCGAGGCTGCATGCCATAATCATACATATCAGTTGTTAGCACTATTATTAACGGATTCATTATAGCTTGATTCATAATTCTTCTTCGAAAATCGTCTCTTTCAATGGACTACAGAGGGTTGCTATTAATATATTCAATATATTGTTGAGTTTGCTGCATCTACTTGACTAAATAGTATAATTCTTGCAAGGATAAGTAATTGTGCTTCCAACCGGCTGTAGATGTTCACTCTTTAAGCTTCTACACCAATATAATTGCAAAAAAAAAATAGAAAAATCTTTGAAGATGGATTAGCTAGATTTTAGCCCATTATAAAGTGAATAAACATTTGAAAAAGAAATATGTCCAGTTACATTGAGAAAAAAGTAAAGGAGTAGTCGAGGTTAAGAAAGGACTAATAACAGGGAGAGTAGAGGATAGGATGATGCATGAAAGCTATGAATAAAGAGGTCTCCCAATAGCCATTCATCCAGGAAACACTTTTTTTAAGGTTTAGAAAATCAAAGCTAGAGGTTTTTTTTATAAGGACTTCAGGATATCTATGAACAACATAATCATCCAATACAACCTTGATAATCAGACAACCATTATGAATATGAACCAAAGTACAATTAGCGTATTCGTCTTTCTTGGGCTCTAGTTCCTTGCGTATTGCTAGTGGAATTTCATAAAAGCTCTACCTTTATTATCTAAGATTCGAGGTTGCATGCCATAATCGTACATATCAGTTGTTGTTAGCACTATTATTAACGGATTCATTATAACTTGATTCATAATTCTTCTTCAAAAATCGTCTCTTTCAATGGACTACAGAGGGTTGCTATTAATATATTCAACATATTGTTGAGTCTGCTGCATCTACTTGACTAAATAGTACAATTCTTGCAAGGATAAGTAATTGTGCTTCCAACCGAAGCACAATTAGCGTATTCGTCTTTCTTGGGCTCTAGTTCCTTGCATATTGTTAGTGAAATTCCATAAAAGCTCTACCTTTATTATCTAAGATTCGAGGCTGCATGCCATAATCATACATATCAGTTGTTAGCACTATTATTAACGGATTCATTATAGCTTGATTCATAATTCTTCTTCGAAAATCGTCTCTTTCAATGGACTACAGAGGGTTGCTATTAATATATTCAATATATTGTTGAGTTTGTTGCATCTACTTGACTAAATAATACAATTCTTGCAAGGATAAGTAATTGTGCTTCCAACCGGCTGTAGATGTTCACTCTTTAAGCTTCTACACCAATATAATTGCAAAAAAAAAAAAGAAAAATCTTTGAAGATGGATTAGCTAGATTTTAGCCCATTATAAAGTGAATAAACATTTGAAAAAGAAATATGTCCAGTTACATTGAGAAAAATGTGAAGGAGTAGTCGAGGTTAAGAGAGGACTAATAACAGGGAGAGTAGAGGATAGGATGATGCATGAAAGCTATGAATAAAAAAACAAAAATAAATTAAAATATTAAGAAATGTGCAATAAGTTGGGGACTCATATGCTTTGAAGGCCAAAAATATACTTTCTACTTTAACAGGTAATTTTATTTATAATATTAGTAGCCCATCACTTCATTTGACTTTTTTTCTCCTTATTCTTCATACTCTTCGACTATAATAATTGTATGATTCAACTATTTGATATATCATATAAACCAAAAACACCATTCAACGAATGAAAGCAAAATTATTCAAAGAACAAAGACTAGATCACTCTGAAGAGGCCCTATAATATTACATATGTACACATCAAGAGATAAATAAATAAATAAATAAATGAAGAAATAAAGATAAGAGGGTATAAGAAAGGTGTGGTGCTACTGACAGAAGAAGAAAGAGCACACTCCCAACGAAAACAAACCCTTTCTTTAGCTGATGTTGTGTTGTGCTCTCTCTCTCTTATGTCAAAACATCTCTCTTTTCCCTTCCCTTCCTCCTTTTCTCTTCACAGGCCACTATATATGACTTTCTCTCATATTTGTACACAAATACATGCAATGACAGAAGAGAGAAAGAGCACAACGCAACATCAGCTAAAGAAAGGGTTTGCTTTCGTTGGGAGTGTGCTCTTTCCAGTAGCACCACGTCTTTCTTATGTCATTTTCTCTTTATTTCTTCATTTTTTTTCTCTCTCTCTTGATGTATACATGTGTAATGTTGTAAGGCCTCTTCAGAGTGATTTGGTCTTTGTTCTTTGAATAATGTTGCTTCCATTCGTTGAATGATGTTTTTTGTTTATATGATATACCAAATAGTTGAGTCAGACATTCATCATACATTGATTGTAGTCAAAGAGTATGAAAAATAAGAGGAAAAAAAGTCAAATGAAGTGATGGGCTACTAATATTATAAATAAAATTACCTGTTAAAGTAGAAAGTATATTTTTGGTCTTCAAAGCAAATGAGTCCCCAACTTATTGCACATTTCTTAATATTTTAATTTATTTTTGTTTTTTTTTATTCATTGCTTTCATGCATCATCCTATCCTCTACTCTCCCTGTTATTAGTCCTCTCTTAACCTTGACTACTCCTTCACTTTTTTGTCAATGTAACTGGACATATTTCTTTTTCAAATGTTTATTCACTTTATAATGGGCTTTATCTAGCTAATCCATCTTCAAAGGTTTTTCTATTTTTTTCTTGCAGTTATATTGGTGTAGAAGCTTAAAGAGTGAACATCTACAGCCGGTTGGAAGTACAATTACTTATCCTTGCAAGAATTGTACTATTTAGTCAAGTAGATGCAACAAACTCAACAATATATTAATAGCAACCCTTTGTAGTCCATTGAAAGAGACGATTTTCAAAGAAGAATTATGAATCAAGCTATAATGAATCCGTTAATAATAGTGCTAACAACTTATATGTATGATTATGACATGCAACCTCGAATTTTAGATAATAGAGGTAGAGGTTTTATGGAATTCCACTAGCAATACGCAAGGAACTAGAACCCAAGAAAGACAAATACGCTAATTGTACTTTGGTTCATATTCATAATGGTTGTCTGATTATCAGGGTTGTATTGGATGATTATGTTGTTCATAGATATCCTGAAATCCCTATAAAAAAAACTCTAGCTTTGATTTTCTAAACCTTAAAAAAAGTGTTTCCTGGATGGCTCTTTCTAGGGTTGCAATTCCTATCAATCTAAATGATCATTCAAGAAGTGAAATTTGTCAAGAAAACAATTTGGCAAAGCTTGGAATAAAATTGATTGTTCTTTTAACTATGATTGAATAGATAGTTCGTTGGACATATGGCAAAATTAAACTGTACAGGTTTATATTATCCCTTTACTAGGATATGGGATTTAAAGGTGGTTCATTTTTTGCAGCCTTATTCATGCTTACACAGTTGCTAGAGACATGGAGGAAGCATTATCTTGTGTGAGGAAAATGAAGGAAGAGGGCATCGAATTGAGCATAGTAACATATAGTATAATTGTGGGGGGATTTGCCAAAATCAAGGATGCTGAGTAAGTGATAAACCAACATATTTGGCCTGCCTTTTGTTCTGTAAATATTATATCTCATTACTGTTCTCAAAGGTTTACTGCACTAAGCTCTTTCTCTGCCCCCTATTGATGATCTTGAGGACCAAAGTATGCATGTGTAAGGTGATAGGTTACTGGCTTTATGCAATGGGTGAAGATGGTGGGTTTTGAATCTTTCAATCATGTTTTGGGAATTTCCATTTACTTATGCTAATGTGTTTGGCAGCTTTAGATTGTTGATATTGCTATATCGATCTTCCTAAATCCTAGTAATAATAACAATAGTAGTAGAAGCAGGGTATATTTTTAGTGACGAAAAATTCCTTACAGTTACTACGACTAGGATTTTGTATATCCTCACAATTTGGATTATTACTATCAAATAATTTTGTTCCAAACTTGCATGTTTCAAAATTATTTGACACATTTTTTTAAGGTGGTTTGAACACATACCATAATCTTTGTTAGATGCTCTAGTTGTGAAGAGGGATGTATTGACAAATAATGATAACGATAGAGGAAAATGAAGGCAAAAATAATAGTCATAGCAATAATAAGAAAGATACAATTACTTGTAATGTAAGAATACAAATTTAGTTCTTATAGAATAGAATGGAGAAAGTGGATTCATGTAGCCGATCCCATAGTTGGAAAAAGTTCTTGTTGAAAATGATCTAACAATTTATATGAACCATATGCAGGAGTTTGTAAACTCACCCGAAAACTAGCCCTCTGGATGTAGGCAATACAAATTTTTTTGTAATAGTCTCGATTGATTTGGGTTGTTGCATTTTTTTTCATGGGATTAGTAGTGATTTTTTTTTTTTTTCATTTAGGTGATAGGCTGGTTTTTTATCTGAGTTTTTCTTTTTGAGTCGCAAAAACATGGTACTTTTAGATTCTTTTTCATGTTCATTTTGATGACTAAAATGGTGGGTGACTCCATCAAGTAGAATCTTATGATAATAATTTTTTTTTCCCAATGTGATTCTTATTTCATTTATTTTATTTTGTTTTGTTTTTGCTTTAATTACTTTCAGGGTACTATGAAATAGTCATCAATTTTTACAAAATTGATAAACAGTCAAACAATTAAAAATTTTCAAAATAATATATTATTTGGTAATTATTTTGGTCTTAAAATTTGCACTTTTGCCCTCATGTAAATTGAGTAAACATTTGGGAATCCGTAATTCCTTTTATTTCCTTCTTCTTTTTACTCCTTTTGATTCTTTCCTTTGAGTATTTATTTCTTGTATTTTCCTTTTATCTCAACTCCCTATCACATAATTCACATAATAGAATGCGGTACAAATTCTTGAATCTGCACTGAACCAAGTAATATTTTGAACCCTTAGCCTACTTCATTACATCAAGCGAAATATAGGATACCACTGTCTCTTTGGATTCATTGAATTCTGATTATGATTCACCTCCTAGAAATTACATGAATAAGAGTTTCTATTGTAGCCAGTCTCTCTATCTTGTTTGCTCACATACATAGATACACATAATGCATGTGCATTCTTGTGCAGATGTATCAATTTGGATTTACTTGTAAAAGTTTTTGTATCTATTGGGCATGTGCATGGACAGGAAGTTAAGTTGCAAAAGCTCATGGACTATTCATGCAATGGATTAGTGTTGTTTGAATTAGGGGGCTTGTTAAAGTAGTTAAACTGGACTTGTTCAGTTTGTGCTAAACATCTTAGTGAGGGAAGTCGCTCCATATTTTAGTTCAGTGGTTTGGATTAGGTAGACACATTTGATATGAATTCGGATGCAAATGACAATCATCAGGTTAAGGATTTTATGCACAATAATGAGAATGGATTTTCCATGTTTTCTTACCACTTAGAATTCTGAGACTACTTTTGTTGATTTTCTTAATCAATCTATGTGTATGTGTCTCGCATTTGTTCATTCACTTTCTGAGTTGGAAGTTAGAGGTCATGCCATTGCTCCACTATTCTTATTTGTTTTTTATCGTAAGTTCATAACCAGGCTGCATTTTAGATGAATTAGTCACAAGAGATCTTCAGAATTTTATTTTGTCCTGTGTTTAATTTTGGGAGTATACACTTCTGATGTTTGTTTTGAGAATCATGAGTTTGATGGAAGAATTTACCAAGTCTCAAATATGTCCTGAATAACTAACTTTTATTGCTTTGGAAGAGCTGCAGATAAATGGTTTAAGGAGGCGAAAGAGAGGCATACAAATTTGAATGCTATCATATTTGGTAACATAATCTATGCTCATTGGTGAGTACATTTATCAGATGATTGTTTTGTTCTTTCCTACAATTTCTTTCTTTTTTGTGGATATTATAAAGTGAAAGGGAGTTATGGTGGCTAGTTAGGGGGTAGAATATGTGAATTATACAAATTTTGAAGTTGATAAATATGTTTGAAGTTGAGCTTTTTGAGCTCTATCTAGGTGCTTTTTATGAATTTGTACTTGCTGTTCTTCTTATTGGCATGTGATTTCGCTGACCCTTTCTTTATCAGGAAGAGTATGTTTTGAATACAAAAAAAGAAAAAAGAAAAAAAGAAAAAAAGAAAAAAAGAAAAAAAGAAAAAAAGAAAAAAAGAAAAAAAGAAAAAAAGAAAAAAAGAAAAAGATATAAAAGGTAACCCAAAATAAGGGATGAACAACAATGGAGTTATGGGGAACAAGAAACTGAAAATTTATATTATTCTTATTGAAAATAAGATGTGTGAATTAGTACTTTCAAGTGGTCCAATTTTAAATGTACCTCTTCTCAAGTGGATAATGGGATTGAAGTAATCTACTTATCTAAATCAGTTCCTGGCATATAAGTCACTTACATTTGAAAGAAATAGAAACATCAGCCAGGTTTAAATCCCAAATTGGCATGCCAAGCCTTGTTGAAAAACTATACTGAGAAACAGGATTCCTTGTAGGTAGATCTCTGGGAAACATGTAAGAATAATTTATTGAGAAAATCTTGCTACAACTTTAGTATGCAGGTTTAATCATCCCTCCGGTAGTAGCCTTCGCAGTGGCTAATTGTACCATTGTTTGATGCATTGTTCTTTTTGGGAAAAGGACTGTAGGAGGAAGCGGGTTTTATGTCAAGCCTAATCCTCTCAGAAGCTGGCTTCTTGAAGTAAATGCCTTTAACAAATCTTTACCCTCACATTAGAAATTTCCTTTCAACATGCTACAATCATAGGGCATGACCCACCTTGCCTCTCCATGCCATGCTAATATTTTTTTTTTCACCTAAGCTACTATTGATTGTTTTGATTACATGCTTGGGAACCAACATATTCATTAATTTCATTTACTGAATAAAAGTATTTGATTTTTTGAAATGTTAAAGCCCCCAGACCACCATGTGTATACCCTATTAACAATATTTTGCAATTGGTATATTTTGGCATCTATTAAAGAAAGCCATTGAAATTTTTTTCCTACTAGAGCCATTTCTGCTGTCATGTATGTTGTACAAGAGGATAAGAAATGAATGGGGTCCACAGTGGTTTTCCCTATGGTTAGTGTTCTTTCTTAGGTCAAAAGGTTTCATTTTATTGTTGCTGTCAATAGAACCAAGAACAGATACTAAAAGTTTTTCTATCTTAAGCTTTTCAACAAGGGGTAGGTCCATCCTTCTATTTGAAGCTGATCCATATCATAAACCTTAAGTAGATTGAAACTTTCCCTAATGCTACATGTTGAGAAACAAGAAAGTTCTGTTTCACCAAGTTTACCATTGACTGGGAAAGTGCCTCAGAGTAGAGGATACACCCATTGGTTCAGCTGCAAAAAGGAATACTGCATCTTCATTCTTCAACAGGCTGGAAAGGGACTTCATTGCTATATGTAAAATCCCCAAGGATGTAATTGATCCCCGTGGTTGACTGTGTCGTGATAAACTTGGTTGTATTCTGGAATGCTGACTGTTGCAGTTATTTTATCTTCACAGCAATCTCCTTTGTAGTTTTTTCCATCCTGTAGCGCCCATGATATTCTTTTGACGATGTATCTTGTATTTAATGCAGTCAAACATGTAACATGGTCAGAGCTGAAGAATTAGTAAGAGAGATGGAAGAAGAAGGGATTGACGCTCCTATTGACATTTATCACACAATGATGGATGGTTATACTAACACTGCTAATGAGGAAAGGTGTCTTCTTGTGTTTGAAAGGCTTAAGGTATGCACTCTATAGAAAAGCTCCCTTGACCAAGGCTGTAGTGTTGGATCACCTTCGACCTCTATTTTGTGCTTTATTAAACAAATTGTGACAGTAATTGGTAATGGATTTTGATTATTTTGTTTGTTTTTCAGACTTTTGTCATGTTTTTGTCATTGTTCTTTATTTTTGGATTTTCATATTTTATGATTATGAAAAAGAAACGTGAACAAACTCCAGGTCCTACTTTCTTAAATAATGGTGCGTTTATTTATTCCATTTGTTCATAATCAGAAGAACCTCATCATTGCCAGCTGTGACAAGTCTTATAAGTTTTCATTGTCATTTAGCACTCATCTCCTCATTTAAAGTTGCATGTCTCAGAATGTCAGCACACTCATGTTATCCTTCTCTTGCATATAACTTATAAATTTGCATGTATTACAATATATCTTACAGATAATGCTCTTCTAAATTGAAAATAATGACAAGAAATCTTTTCAAGTTTGCTCAGATAAAAAAGCAGAATATTAACAGCATAGTGTAATATTTAAGATGCTGTCTTCTGCTGCATCTTTCTTTGATAAATAAATAATTTTTATGTTTGCTATTCTCCAAAACTGACTTTAACATCCTTGATGACTGTAAGTAGTACTAGTTTACTTGTTGCAAGTTCCATGCATTATTCTTTAAATAATGGAAGTCAAGGACCCGAAAGTATAGGGTTTTGAGGATTTCACATTCTTTGTAATTGATGTTGGTAATATGTATTTTGGACTGTCTTCCCATGCATACTGATATTTCGGTGATTGTTGCTCTAGGAATGTGGATTTTCACCTACAGTAATCAGCTACGGGTGTCTTATTAATCTTTACGCAAAGGTATGGGCATCGCTTTTTGATTTCATTCTTCTCTGACCTCTTCATTGGTACTTACGATTTCTTAGCCAGCTATTTTTATAGTTTCATTCACAATATTGGCAAGTTAGGTATGCTTGGGCTCTAGTTTCAAGCAATTAATTTTACTGAAACAGAGACAGGCTCAGAACCATGAGATTCTTTTGTTTAACTGTACTCTATATCATCAATCTACCTATCTATAATATAGCTGATAGGGGTGTGCCCTGGTTGGGTAGGGCTGAATTTGGGCCCGAAACCCACCCAACCTGCATAAATTAGGTGCCCAACCCGTACAGGGGTTGGGTCAGTTGAGTTAATCCTTAAACCTATCACAAGCACCCAAAAAAAAAAATCAAATTAAACTGACAGAACTCTTAAATTCTCAAATTTTTTTATATTAAAATTGAGTCTAAATACAGATATAAAGAAAACAATAGTTAAAAAAGAAAGGTTGTTGATGAGCCATCGTAAATATTATACAAAGGGGCCTCAATACTAAGGAGGCTCAAGTACTATATAAGTAGAAACCTGGGCTGTGAGAAGGGGGGAGGAGGGGCCTGAGGGAGCCCCTTCTCTTCCCAGGCTTCTCCACCCCATCCCACTCTCTTGGAGGACTGGTCTAGGGGCTGAGGTTTTCCTCACAAAGGAATCCCCTTGAGAAATGTTTTTTATATTGTAATATTAATGCATGTGGTGTATACATCATAATCTACTTACATACAATGTATATATAATTAATAATATATACATATATGTAAATATAATGTTTTTTGAGTTATATATATATATATAATTCTTTTATTTGTTTTGGGCGGGTTGGGTGAATTTTCGATTCAATATTTTGAACTTGAAGGCTGACCTGATTTATGATTTGAATTGCCCGATCAACCCATTCACAGCGTTGACAAGCCTAAACCTGATCATGCCGGGCCGAGTTTGTTGGGTTTTCCGGGTCATTGGGTATATGATGCTATCCCCTAATAATGGATATCTTTCATATGTAGGCCATATTTAACTTACGATCTTGCAACTGAGTTTTAGGTGCCATGTTATAACATTGTTTACTCAGTACCTTCTGCCTTTTTTTTTTTTAATTAAAAAGAAAAAAAAAATCTTTTTGATAGAATGCATTGCTCTCAATGCTGTTTTGGATTTGAAAATAGTGTTTGAATGCTACAATCTTGATTTTTTGTTGTTTCAGATGGGAAAGGTTTCAAAAGCCTTAGATGTTAGCAAAGAAATGGAATCAAGTGGCATAAAACATAACATGAAAACCTATTCAATGTTGATCAATGGTTTTCTGAAACTAAATGACTGGGCAAATGCGTTTGCTGTTTTTGAGGACGTTGTGAAAGCAGGCTTTAAACCTGATGCTGTGCTGTACAATAATGTGATTCGAGCATTTTGTGGGATGGGTAACATGGATAGAGCAATACGCACAGTCGAAGAAATGCAAAAGCAGAGACTTAGGCCGACGTCACGGACATTTTTGCCAATCATACATGGATTTGCAAAAGTTGGTGATACAAGAAGAGCACTTGATGTTTTCAATATGATGAGGCGGAGTGGATGCATTCCAACTGTTCAAACGTTCAATGCATTAATTCTTGGCCTTGTTGAGAAGTGTCAGGTAATTTATTATGGTTAAGATAAAACGCGAGGTTCATGTATTTCGTATTTTAATTTGTTGCGCTGGAGTGATTTCTTAGTATCTATGATATGTGACATGCATGTGGTTTCCTGTATGACCTTTTACATGTAGACGTATATAACTTGTCTATGCAGTTATGTTCTTGTTTATTGTTCAGATTTAATCTTTTGATACCCTAAGTAGTTGGGAAAAGGCTTTGTTTGAGAGAGGGAATTTAATCTTGTCATAGTAAACGTAAGAAAATTTGTGTATATGTGAAGCTTTCATCGTAGATATATCAAAGTTGAAACCACTGACCAAAATGCAAAATGGAAAGAGGATGGCCTTCTTAGCAATGACGTTAGATAACTATGTAACATTTTCAACATGCATTTGTTATTGACAGTACAACATTAGTCAAATGATAATCTCAAAAACATGGAAGGGGGAGGGGGAAGGCAAGAGGGCCATGTAGAAAGACAAAAGCATTTATGTCTGAGAATGTTTTTTTTAGTGTTCATCATCTTCTCTATTTCTCTATTTCTCTATTTTGCTTTATCTACTTGAACTGTCTCTGCTAAATTTGGTTGCTTATTTGTAGATATCTACATTCTCCCTGCATAAGCAACAGGTTGTATAGACCTCACTTCATGTTTTTATCCTTTTTTAATGGAAATCTATGATTCTCTGGAGATCTCTGGGTCTGGGATCAGCGAGTATTAGCATTTAGAAGTTTTTGTAGTGAAGATGATGAACTGTTGCAATTCTGTTGTATAACCTTTCTCCCAAATCTTGCACATCTGGAGAACATCATTTATTGTTGCACTGATTTCAGCTTTTGCAAAATTTTTGGTCAAATTGAAAGTTAAACAAAAGATCCTTGCAATATATCTCTTCCATATCATAACAACAAATGAACCATAATTTTGGTATGACAATTTTTAACGTCTCAATGGAACCAGCTCTGAAAAGTATTCTATGTTGTATGTGTGTTTTTGTGTTTCAATTGTCAATGTCCAAGTCTTAATTCATCCATTTATGTTTAATTTAGATGGAGAAGGCTGTGGAAATATTAGATGAGATGTCCCTAGCTGGAATAACTCCTAATGAGCATACATATACGACAATCATGCATGGCTATGCTTCACTAGGTGATACTGGCAAAGCTTTTGAATATTTCACAAAAATCAAAGATGAAGGCTTGGAGCTTGACGTGTTCTCTTATGAGGCATTGCTCAAGGCATGTTGCAAGTCAGGCAGGATGCAAAGTGCTTTAGCTGTGACAAGGGAAATGAGTTTGAAAAATATTCCAAGAAACACCTTTGTCTATAACATATTAATTGACGGGTATGGACAGTTTTATGATCCTGCAATACAATTCATATTTTGTCAGAGGCTTTCTGTATGCTTATAGAATTGCACGGTAAATGCTTCTAGTTTCTGTATCCGGTTATCTTCTGATTTCTGCTAATAATTAGGTAGTTTTATCCTGTAGATGGGCTCGAAGAGGAGATGTCTGGGAGGCTGCTGACTTGATGCAACAAATGAAGCAAGATGGAGTTCTTCCTGATATCCGTACTTATACATCTTTTATAAATGCGTGTTGCAAAGCTGGAGACATGCCGGTGATGATTTAACAATCAATTTATTTCTGATGATAACTCCCAGTTCTTTTCACAGTTCATTTTTTTTACTAGTATTTCTTTTTTTACGCAGAGAGCAACAAAAACAATTGGGGAAATGAAAGCAGTTGGGGTGGAAGCTAATGTAAAAACTTATACCACATTAATCCATGGGTGGGCCCGTGCTTCCCTGCCAGAGAAGGCATTAAAATGTTTCGAAGATATGAAGCTGTCTGGCTTAAAACCTGACAAAGCTGTATACCACTGCTTGATGACATCTTTGTTGTCAAGGGCCACTGTCACTGATGAATACATCTATTCAGGAATACTATATATCTGCAAGGAAATGGCAGAACTTGATTTGGTGGTTGATATGGGCACTGCAGTTCATTGGTCCAAATGTTTACGAAAGATTGAGAGGACTGGGGGTGAGCTTACAGAAGCTTTGCAAAAGACCTTCCCTCCTGCTTGGACCTCGTTTGAAAATATTGAGAAGTCCAACCAATTGGATAAAGATGATTTGGACGCTGCTAGTGATGACGACAGTGTGTATGATGAAGATGATAGCAATGGTGACGATGATAGCTATGAAAACAGCAATCAAATTGATGACCATAAATTCTGGTTTTAATTCCGAGCAACTAAGCCACAGTCAAACTTGAAATGGCTGCATGCTGTTGATGGCCAAGGTCACTGCCACAATAAACTGGTCTCTGCCTCTTACATTTGGTATGAACCTGTGACCCTATACATATATTATTTGACACTTCTGCTATATTTTTTCAAGTATTGTTCTATTGACTTTTCTCCCATTCTAGCATACAATTTTTAGGTTATCTCATTGAGGGCTTTTATTTCTCATTTTTTGTTGGAGGAGATTGGGCCAGGGCAGGCATATTATTATTGTATTTTCAAAGGTTTAGTCTTATCTGACAATCATTGGAGCAAATGTTATTTATGTTTAATTATTCTCCTCAGGTACCACACTTTGGTAGCATGATCAACCTAGGATTAAAATTGTCAAAAGTGAGATTAAATTAATGAGCCTTGGTAAATTGTGGTGTAGGCCTCCAATTTCTTTGGGCCTAGGTTTAACCACTGAGCTCATAGCTTCTAGGTGTGGCTTGAAAGCTCTGACGACCACTTCTGGAAATAAGGAGACAAATTGTTACAAATACTATTGCTTGTAATATTTAGTTTGACCAATGCATGTGAAACAATAAAAGAGTGTTTTGATTTTGGAGAATAGAGCCAAAGAACAAAAAAATTGGTTAATATTTTTTTGATTTTGGTGGACTGCACTTTCATGCTGTAGCACCTAGATGTGTGACTCATATGCCAGTGGAGGAATAAAGCTTCCAAGCAATGTATGGGACATACCTCAAGGCATTTGTCTTGTAAAGTTCTTTTTTTAAAAATCACATCTCTATGTGTTTACTCGTACTATTCATTTATCTGTGCTATAGTTATAGCAGTTGTGCCTTCAAATCCAATGCTTTCTGTTGTTGTCTATGATATAATCATGTTTCATTCAAATTCCTATGCTCTAATAGTTTTTCCTCACTTTTCCCGTTAGCATCTCTTTCAGAAATATGACACATCGATGTTGTTTCCTTGTATGTTCCAGTGACATGACAAATCTGGAATACCGAGTATGGTTAAAAAGGTGATTAGGGATATCTTTCAAATCAATGATGGTGTTAACCAAACTTTTTGGTGGGTTTAAAGATTTAATTTTTAACCCGACGCATAATTGAAAGGAGAGAGGGTGTATTAAGGAAGTGGGTAAAAGAAATTGATTGTCATGTAAGACCACCAGTGCAGGATGAGAACTTGGAGCAAGTGCTTTCATTTCAGGTATGCTTCAAGCCTTTTTCCAAGAAAATGACACAGTTTAGTATTGAGTCTATAATCATGATTTAATCCACAAAGAGAATACCTCTTTAAATATGATGAGCTATAATGTGCACAAGCTTTCTTCTGCTAGGTCTTCTGCTTCCATTGTTTATGCTAATTCTAGTAGTAGTATTATGGGAGTTATCCAATTGAAGCCTTTGGCCTTCCACATGGAAGGGTAGTCTTCGTGAACACTCTTTGCTGATTCATATGAATCTGCAAATGTTTATCATGTAATTCACTATTTCTTGTATTAAATGAAACTTCAATATTTCATTCTTTGGATTTAATAGTTTATGTACTTACCTTTAGGTGTTAAATGTATATGTGCTTCGGATTGGTGATGTTGGTATGTAGCTCTCTCCTACGTTTCTCTAGAATGAGGTAATTCTCTAGGATTGTTTATCCAAATGAAGCCTTTGGCCTCCCACATGGAAGGGTAGTCTTCATGAACGACTCTTTGCTGATTCATATGAATCTGCAAATGTTTATCATGTAATTCACTATTTCTTGTATTAAATGAAATTTCAATATTTCATTCTTTGGATTTAATAGTTTATATACTTCTCTTTGGGTGTTAGATGTATATGTGCTTAGGATTGGTGATGTTATGTAGCTCTCACCTCCATTTCTCTAGAATAAGAGGGTAATTATGATATTTCAAACCCTCCTATCTTATTCTTTTAAATATGTTTACATGTTTGGTGAGAATTCTTACTAACCATTTGATTTTATTTTCCTTTCATTTCATTAACAAATTGATGTAATTTTATACAACATTATTAGATTTTTTTTTTATTTTTTTGAATACTTCAGGTACTATCTTCCATTAAGTAGCAGAAATTTACAAACCATTAATCATAATTTAATGCCAATATTCTTTTTATGTTTTGATGAACAGTTGTACCAAATTTTTTTAATTTTTGTATTTAAAGTGTTATGTTGATACCTTAATGTCAAAAGTATATTTGTCATGGTAGTAGTTGTAATCCAACCTCAAAATTCCTAGAGCCCTTGCTCGTAGGTGGATCTTTTAATATGAACCTCACTACCAGCTTGACATTATTGAAATTAGTCATTAGGAATGGTTTTGCTGATGTCCTTGGGTTTTCTTTCTTCTCTCTAATCTTCTCCACGGTTAGAGTTGTGCAACCATGTTCAAGTGCCTTGTGCATCAACTCATCAACCATTTCTTTTTGGTTGGACAAAATCGCATCTTTTTTAAGCAAGTAAATAACTTTAAAATATAAGTAAGGTGCATCCTCAGATATCTAAACAAAGGGGAAATACGTGCTTAGGGTTGCTGAATAATCCGAGGTTCAATGCACAAGAATGTGAAAACTTAGATACCCACAACCTGAGTATAAGCCCCTAAAATTCACATCACTGCAGAGGCTAACACACATCACTAATAGGTAACTACCATTTCATGTCTGACGAAAAGAAAAACAGCAGGAGATGTAGAGACATGGAGTGAGTGAAGGATGGATACGGCTATTTACTCTTTTCCGAGTTGCTCTCAAGCTCCTTCCTTAGCTGCAGCAATAAGTCATTACTTACATCGTCATCATCCCAGTCATCTTCCCACGGCTGAGTTACTTCTTTCCCCTCTTCCTTGTCATCCCATTCTACACGTATATCAACAAATGAGATATGAAAATGTTAACACAGTAAATTAACCTGGCTAAAGACGATATTCAAAGGTTCAAATGTAGACAACACAATGTAGAAAATGAACAAAATTAATTAATAAAACTAAAAGTTGTTGCTGTTTCAAACAATGTGTTTCGAAAACAACTGCATAACAATATGGCACAGTGATCTCCGTGTATGCACGAATGCTAACTGGCACATCTTAAACTGATCTCTCTGAATTTTAGGATAAACTTTTTAGTATGAAAGAGTTGCACATCGTTTTCAATTTCTCGAGACATGAACATAAGATCAAAAGGAGTTTCAAAAACAAAAAAATATTGATGAGAGTTCCAATAATAATGATGGTCTATCACATTGTATGGAAGACTACCGACGCCCAAATCCATAACCACCACCAGTTGACCATATACCAGTCATACATTTTGTTTAGTGATTAGATAGAATATAACATAATCCTTGTTTAGAGAGGTTCTTCATAGAACAATTGAACACACTCAGTCAACATTTGTACATGGAATCGCTCTCAACGGAAGGAAGGGGTTGTTTTCAAAGTTAATTTCGCCAAGGCTCATGATTCGGTGGAATGGGGGTTCCTCGAATTTGTAATGCTGAGGAAAGGGTTTGGGGAGAGGTGGATACACTGGATAATGGGATGTGTTAGCTCTGTCACTTATTCTGTTGTGATTAATGGCAGGCCACGAGGTAAAATAACTGTTGAGAGAGGTCTGAGATAAGGGGACCCACTTTCTCCACTCCTATTTACTTTGGTTGTTGATTGCTTGAGAAGATTGTTCACCAGAGCACGCAAAAATCTTTGATTAATGGTTTCTAGTTGGGAAAGATAAGGTGGAGATTTCACATTTCCAGTTCGCAGATGGTACTTTGCTCTTTTTGAAGGGGGAGGAAGAGAATATATTAAATGCTATTCATTTGCTTAAATGTTTTAGCATCATGTCTGGGCTGAATGTTAATGTGGCCAAATGTCAGATGGCAGGGATCAATATGGAGTTTGAGGTGGTGTTGAGATTGGCTAATAAGGTGGGCTATTCAGTGGGTGTGTGGCCAATGCGATACCTTGGTCTTCCTTTGGGTGGTAACCCCAAAGATATCTAAAAGGCTTGATGGTTGGAAATGTGCTTTTCTATCTAAAGGAGGGAGGTTGACTCTCATTGGAGCAGTTTTGGCGGCATTGCCTTCCTATTATTTATCCATGTTCAAAGTACCAGAGGAGGTTACTACGAATGTGGAGAAGAAATTTATGTGCTTTTGGAGAGGGAAAGCAAGTGCTTGTTTAGTCATTTGATAAAATGGGATGAAGTGAAGAAACCTATGGGAAAAGGTGGGCTTGGAGTTGGTAATAATAAGGTTGCGAAACATGCCATTGTGCGACAAGTGGATTTGGAGGTTTAATGAACCAGAGGATTTGTGGGCTCAGGTGGTTAGAAGCAAATATGGGAGGGTTGTTCCACAAGAGCAATTAAGTAGAAGGGGAAGACTCAGAAGATCAACGCTAAGGAGCCCCTGGAAATTCATTTCATCTTTGGCTCCTCATTTCTTTATGCACACAAGGTTGAAGGTGGGATGTGGTCACATTTTTAGATTTTGGAAAGATAAATGGTTAGGTGATTCCCCATTGGCAGACTCGTTCCCCCACCTATATCGCTTATCCTCAGCCCATAATCAACTAATAGCTCATTTCCTCTCATTTGATCATAATTCCATTACCATTCCATCACCCTTTCTAGAGAGACTATCCTCTGTTAGGCTATCCAACATGGCGGATAGTTTACAGTGGACTCCCAATCCCAATGGACTTTTCTCATGTAAATCCTTTTTTGAAATCCTATGTGATTCTCTTCTTTCCTTCTTTTTCTCTCGCAAAGCATATATGGCATGTTCGGGCACCAACTAAGGTTAGGGTCTTTGGATGACTATTAGCCTATAAAAGGCTTAACACTTGTGATATGTTGCAAAGGCGTGCACCTAATCGTTGCCTGTCTCCACACTGCTGCCTATTTTGCTTGCAGGATGTAGAGAGTTCGAACCATTTTTTTTTTCATGTAGGTATGCCAAGCAGATTTAGCATAGATGGTTTATTTTTTCTGGCCATAGGTACTTGCGCACCTTGGAATGTTTTGGAAAGATTGTCATTCTCTCACTTACCACACCTCAATTCAGCTGAAAGGGGGATTGGTTTAATTGCATCATATGCCACCCTTTGGTCGCTGTGGTTGGAGTGCAATGATAGAAACTACTAGTTAGTTCTTGGGCTTTTGCTTCTTCTTGGGGTAATGGTTTCCTCTTTCAAGGTGGTTTTTGAATTGGAGTGATTGTTTGATTTAATTCTTTGTTATGGTTGGGTAGTCTCGGCTTGTGTTGGATGATCCAGTTGTTGTTGGTCAGTTTTTGTTTTTTTTTTAGGTTGGTGGAGGTGTATTTTTGTGTACTGCTGGTACACAACCTCACCTTTTGTACATTTGTATACTTCATTAATACATACATCCTTGTTTCCATAGAAATACTAGAACAAAAACTGAGCAAGAAAACGCATCTTAGGTATGGGATGAGTGGAATGATTCTTTCAAATACAACTATTACATTCAGGAATAATAATAAATAATAAGTGTGAATCAGAAAACAAGTACTCAATTAATAAATATACACCAAATCAGAAAAATGGCTAACTTCTAGATGCATCTTAGAAATTGATGATAGTGAATCTTTGTATTCTTCGAAAAATAAAATAAAATAAAATTGCAAGTATATGTAAGAATTAAAAACAAGAATAGGGGAATTATTAATACTAGTACTCTTTTTTTTTTTTTGAGAATTTAGTACTAGTACTTAGACAAGTGTATTGCACGTAATTTTCAATATTTATTGATTAAAATTAAAATAAATATTTTATAAGAAAAGAATATAATAACATAACAAAATAATACAAAACTTTAAACCTTATATTTCCATGTGGTGTCATTTTTTGTCCTTTTTCTTTGTAGCTAGTCTGTTGCCATGTAGCCCCTAATTGAAGATAAAATAAGAAAACCAATTAATGGGGTTTAGAAACATACAACAAAGACTTTAAGATACTCCAATTAGGAAGAGTGATTTTTTTAACAATTCATGATAATGATAGAGGTAGAGGCAAATCAAAAATAACATGGACATAAAAAATTGAGAAAGATACAACTATTTATAATTTAAATGTTGAGTTAGCCCAAGATTGAGTGGAGTGGAGGAAGAAATTTATATAGTGAGATCCCGTATAGTTGGAAAAAAAATTAGTTGAATTAAATATTATGTTAGAATAGACCAAACTATCCTTAACTCACTTTCACTCTTTTGTCTACTTGTTTATAATTTTATTTGTAAATATAAAATCCACAAAATAACCTAATTATAATTAAATTGATAATTATAAATTATTAATCTTTTATTTTGTGTAAATTACTTTATTATAATTGCCCATGCATATGCTTGGGTGTTGCAAACTTGTATCTATATTTATGTAAATAAAAAATAAATTTGTTTCATATATATATATTTATTGACAAGAAACATAAATGTATTATATTGTATTAATTATATAATTGGTACAAGGGTATACATCTAGATTGAGGTCCGATCCAAAACTATATAACAAAACTATCCAAAATTAGATTCCAACCCCTCAGGCATTCTCCCAAAAAATAGCCTTTCGCTAATTTACTAGCACTAACCCATAGGGACGCCAAGAAGAAAGAATGCCCCACTCTCCTTTTCTTGATCATAAAAAATACGAGAATTTAGTTCTTTCCAAATAAACCAAACAACTGCGAAAACAACCATATGCCAATAATCTCGAAGCCGACAAGGCAGACCTAAGGCTTCAGGGAAGGACCATAAAGTTGAAGCATTGGGAAAACACTCCCAATGTAGAAGAGTTTCCCAATTCCTCCTAATCCCTTTAGAGAATTCACCATCCACAAAAATGTGCTGATTAGATTCATCACAAGACTTGCATAGACAACACCAATTAGGGGAGTGAGACCAAAACTTAAACCGCCTTTAGAGAATGTCCGCACAATTCAACCTATAATGAACAATAGTCCATCTCAAGATTTGGCTTTTGAGGAAACCCGAGCTTTCCAGATGAAATCATGGGGGAAGTTAACAAAAGTATAATTTGGCTCATGGATAAGCAAAAACGGTGAAAGAAAGATTTGGAGAAAAACTCCCGGGGAGATTCTTACAAACCATAAAACTCTATCACTTTCATTAGTGAGATGAACTCCTTCCAAAATATCAAGGAGAGAAGAGGCTTTTAAAAACTCTCTATTAGAAGGATCCCTTCTTGAGATGGAAACACCAAGAGGGCGTACCTCCTACACTACCCTCCACCGGAATCAAGAAATCACAAATAGGATGATTAGGTTTGGTCCAGAGCCTATAAATGTTTGGCAATAACTCACTGATTGCTAAACGACTCTAAGGCTCCTCTATATGGCACGTGGAAATCGACAGCATGCATGTTATCTCAGTGTAACGTCATGAAAATTAGGCTATGGGTTAGGTTAACCCGAAAGAGCATAGGTCATTGGGTTTGAGCTAATAAAATTAGATATCATTTAGTGTTTACATTGTATTTGGAATTATACTTTCCTTTCCATTTAAAATGCTAATACAAGTTTTTTTTTTTTTTTTTTATCTCAGGAGAAACAAGCACCCCCTCGAACCCTTTTGTTCCTCCTCGTGGGGTATTAAGTCCTTTTGGAACCTACTAATCCTTACACCAACAGTGTTGTATACAATGACCGGTTATGACACAAACTCTGCACGAATCGAGTTTGAAAATTTGACACGGGGTTCAGGTGCAATACTTCCTCCCTAGGGGGACCTACGCCATTAAAGATTTTAACTAGATTTAGAATGCCCTACAAATGTATTTATTAATCTCCCTGCTTGTAGCGACTTGAACTCCTGACCCCTCGGCTAGCCCCTCACCCACCCGACCACCACGTTAACCGTTGGATTTAAAGCAATCAAATAAATTCATATAATTAATGGGCCAAGCATTAGGAAGTAGGGAGTCCTTTTTATTCAAAGGCAAATGATGTAAGAATCTTGAATTCAAAGCCCCCAAGTGGGCCACTTCTCATTAAGATTTCAATGCCTAATTGAAAAAGTTCAAATATATCTATCTTTAAGGATTAGTTGGTTGCTTTAAGTGGCTTGAATACTTAAATTAAACTAAAGAAAAAAAAAAAAAAGTAAGAAAGATATTTTTCTTAGCTCTACCTACGTCGAATGACACAAAATTCTAAGAAATTAAATGTACATTTAATCCTTGATAAAGTGAGGTGAAAGAATTAGATTGGTTTTTAAGTTGCAATGAGTTTAGAAATACATTTTCTCCAATGATACATGTTGAATACACTATTTGAAAAAAAAAAAAAGAGAAAAAGAAATGGGAATATAACCTCTAAGCTTGAAATATTATATTTTAAACCCTTATGAAGAAGTCATCGGGCTACTAAATTCAATTTTTAAGTTAAGTTTATTGCTCTACTTTAAGGAGGAGGTTGAGCTTTATCTTCGAAGTCATGAGTAGACTTTAATTTGATGTGATGAGATTATTGAGACACGGTATCAACAAGTAATTTACAAGATCTATGAAGATCTAAACATCAATATATAGCATTAAAACCATGAGATATTACTCATAATTGTTTTTCACTTACCAAAATGTATATTTCACTGCTCAAAAGAGCATTTTCCAACACACAAGCTATAAAGTGAGATGGCATTGAAAATGAAACCATTGAGAAAGATAAAGTCGGAGGAATATGAGTGAAGACCCACAAACATTGGCTATTTAATAACCTAATCTTTCTTCATACTTCCATTCTTTCATCTTCATCTCCAAAATAATTATAACATATTTACTTGAAACCCCAAAATAGTGGTGATAACCAAATGCCCATGACATATATACATATTATATGTACATAAGTATATCGTGCTGTTGATAACACTGATTAATGCAAGGGGAAGGAGTAAAAAGATGACAAAACTCAAATAGCTCTTTTGTTGACATGTTGTAAATGGGCACGAAAAAAAAAAAAAAAAAACTAGACACCCGCTGATATAGTTATCAATCTATAAAGAGCAATGGACCGTGAACGATAAATACACTTCTAAGCCTACATAACCTATAAACTAAGAGTATGCTCACAACAAAAGCTCATAGAGCTACACCATGATGCAAATAACATATACTTTGTAGTGTTGAGATTTGATCTCTGGTGACCAACATTACCCATAATGCTCTTGACCACTTTGCATGTAGCTCCCTTAAATAGACCAATGTACTCTTTGTTTTGTTCTAGATATATTCATGGCACCGTTGTGAAAATTTACTGTCAGGATTAATAGTGATTTATGGGCTTGAATCGTCCTCATTCTCAAACACAACTAATAGCAGCTGAGCAATGAATGAAACAGGAACCCATGCTCTAGTAAATTGCAGCATTTACTCCAACTTTTCACAGCTGCAAAGGTATAAAAATTATCTCACAATTAATACATTTGCAGCACTCAATTCAAACTCACCCTCAACTAAAAGAACTTAAATTCCATTCAATCCCTTGTTCTCTTCAGCTCTCTCCCTTCTTTATACCGTCCACCTCTCCCCCATTAATGTATATATGAAGATTCAATGGAAACACCCATCAAATTTCCTTATATAATGACCCTCCGGCTTCATCAACCCATCCATGTTGCTGGTGCTTTTAGCAGTACAAAAATCTCTGAAAAAATGCCTCACAAAAGTTGGTGAAAATCTTGAAGGCTGCTTCTCTTCATCTTATTCCAACCTCAACCTTCAACTCACTTTGCTTTTTGATCTTCATTAGGTAACATTGAAAATGTGAATATATGTCTTCTAATATATATAATTCTTCACTTTTTTTTTTTTTTTATCAAGAGGAAAGAAGATATGGAAAAATCTGCTTTTTTTTTTTTCTCTATCAGGGGAAGACGAGGACGATGAGTCGAGAAAGAAAGAGCCCGAATATAGACTTGAGGTTGAACCTATCGCCACCGATGGCTATCCCGTTTATGGAGTCACCAAACCGCTCGGTTACACCATCTCCAACATCACCTCAAAGTTCATGCCTGTCAACAGAAAATGCTGAAGCAAACAGCCCCGAAACAACAACAACAACAACAACAACAAAATCAATGGTGTTGGCCGGATGCCCTCGTTGCCTTATATATGTGATGCTATCAGAAGAGTGCCAGAAGTGCCCAAAATGCAAGGGCACTGTTTTGCTTGATTTGCAGCAAGAAAGCATGAGCAAAACAAGAACACTTTAATCATCTTTTTTTGCTTGATTGTTGTAGTTTGAAAAATGCTACAGAACTCTTTAAGTGACTTGTAACTTGCAACACGTGATTATCTTAAAAGGGCGTCTTTGTTGCACAAATGTTTTTTGTTTGGTAAATGTTAATCTAACTATTAAAAAATATAGTTCTAAACGCAAGTACATCGATTAGATCATTTATTGCATACTTTGAGATATGTAACGTACACATATTTAATAAATATGTATGTGTAGTTATACTTAAAGTTATATTTTTTGTAATTATATTAGCATTTTTCTTTTTGTTTAAGTGATTCATTGCAGGACTGTTGTGCACACCATGTTATGAGAGTACTGTAGCATTTTCCCCTTGTTTTTATGAGAGTACTGTACTCTTTCTACCATTAGCAATCATCAGTGATGAGAATTTCTTTGAAAGAAAATGTTTAGTCTGTTCCCCCTTTCAGTTTTGCTTTCTTTTTAAAAGATGGATTAATTTAATTAAGAAAGATGTCATCTTTTGATGAAAGATAATCTTTTATCATGAAAATTATTGCAGTGGAAACAATATTTTCAAACTAATGGAAAGCGACTAAGGAAAATAATCCATAAAGAGATTTGTCTCAAATCCATCTTATTACTTTTACATGAACAAAATAACCATATGCCATGTCAGTATATATACGTCAAACATATATGAAAGGTTAATTTTGGATATATATAGAGGATTAGGACAGGAATATAATATATATAGTAAATATATACTGTGAAGAAAAATATGAATATCCTGTGAGCCCATTTGATAAAGAGTTCAACCCCACCAAAGTAATGATACAATTTTTTTTTAAAAGGGATTCCAGATGTCTTTGAAAGTTTCAAAATGAAAACAAAAAGGGTTTACAATGCGGATGAATGATATAATTAAGAGGAATGTTAATTTAACTGTAAAAGAATTCAATTATATTACATATTCATGTCCATTAAATCATTTATTGCATACATCTAGATATGTAAACCACATACATTCAATGAACATGAACATATAGTTGTATTATTTTATAATTACATTAGCATTTTGCTATAATTAATATGTGATAGGCCTATTCATTGGCTAATTATTTAAAAATACTCCACATACAAAAACGTAAAAAAAAAAAAATCAATTTAGAAACTTGCAACAAAAGGAAAACAGTACATCAAATAGAAGTACCGGAAGAGAAGCAAATGTGTTTTAATTGATGATGGCTCCATCATACCAAGGGGCGCCTGTGGCCCCAAACAAAAAAATCAACAACAGCAAAGACCAGCATTGATGATAATGATTAAGGCCAATTTATTATCCTCATTATTTCTCATACAATTGATGTTGAATGTATGTGGGCGAAAATAAATGTAAAAAGTAATATCAGGAATACGTGTTGATCTTAAGGCCGGCCAGCTGAAGGAGGGGTGTTTGTGTTTTCATGCATATTTCTCCCTCCATGTATTGGCAATCATCACTTGGCTTTGTGGTAAAGTCATCTCTCTCTTCAACCATGAGGTTGAAACTTTAGTTCTCCTCAGAAGTTGTTCAGCCATCGGTTATGGTTTAATACTCGTATCTTGTTTCTTTGAGCCCTGAAATAGGCTTTTGAGCCTCCTAATATTGGTTCTTTAAGCCTGGAGTGTTACCACATGAATAGTGCAAAATTAATATAAATATAAATATATATATATATATATTAATTTAATTATAAAAAAATATAACTTTAAGTGCAACCATATATATATATATATATATATATATATATTCATTTAAATCATTTATTATACACACATTTAATAAACATACATGTGTAATTATATTTAAAATTACATTTTTTATAATTAAATTGGCATTTTCATAAAAATATAAAAAAACACTCGTAGATCTAATATAATAGAAGCAAAATGTCCTACAAAGTTTTCATCTATTTAAGCCTTGTTGGATTGCTGAGAAAATTATTAATTTCTCAAAAAAAAAATTCTCAACCTTCTTATTTTCTCATCAAAACTTTTTCATCTGTAAAGGTGAAAAAAATTAATTTTCTCATGAGATATTTTTTAATATTATTAACTATGTTCATATTTATATTTTATGCAACTTCTTACTATCTAATTATTTTTTTAAGTCATAAGAGTGTAAAAAAATATTTTCTCAAATACAATCAAACAATCATGAAAAAATTCATTAGAAAAATTTTATTGAGAAATTATTTCCCACCATCAAACAAGGCCTTGGTGACAAACTGAATAATGTTAAAGCCCCATTTTTATTATTATTATTATTATTATTTCAGTAGATGTCTTTATTTCGTTTATTAATGACATAGTAAATAGTTCAAACCTTCAATTTTGTTTTCAATGTCACTCTTATTTGTTTTGTTCAAACACTATTCAACACAGTACTCCACGACACTTCCTTTTCATGAACTAAATTTATATGTAATTTTATAAACTATTTTAATTTATTTTTACTAAACATTAAAAATAAAATCTAAATTATTTTTATTAAATAATTTATTGTAATAAAAATAAAAGAAGCACGGTAATAAGCAAATAAAATTTTAATTATATTTATTGAAAGAATTACTGTAATAAAATAAAATAAAAACTAAAATAGAGCCCATGTATGGCATGGCTTGTGAACTTGTTTGGAGTAAAATCCTGATACATGGGTATAAAAGTAGTCAAGAAAGAACATTTTTGTTAATTTTTATTATTATTATTGAAGTGGTTCTTAAGAACCATGTGGGGATTAATTGAAATTCAGGCTACCAGTAGTTGAAATATTCAAAATGATAAAATTGGTGATCTGAGATCAACCTCAAATCCCATCACATTGGGAGGGGCGGGAAAGAAAACAGTTGGGCTTTGGGTAGTTAAAGCATCTTTAAGAAGAAGCAAATATTAGTTTGAATTTGGGTGAAAACAATTTAATGCAAAATGCAATTGAGACAGTTGAGTATAATGATGGTATATAAATACCAAATTTATTTCAACTCTCCATCTCATCTTTCGGTGGCCCAAAAATTTATAAAAAAGATACAGAGGTACAAATAAAGAGTTATAGTTATTTACCAACGGATCCGGCTATTTTCACCTATCCTTTTCTATCTCTTCACCTATTTATTATCTTTACCCATATAAAAATTTAAAATTAATTATTTTTTCTCTCTTCGTCCATCTAAATTTTTATTTTATCCTTCTCACCCTAATACCCTAAACTATTTCCTTCTCTCTCGTTTCTTCTCTTATCTTCTCTTCACCATTTCTTCAAAAATTTTAATTATTCAAAAGGTTATAACATCGTTAAAAAGATTTGTGAGCAACAACGTCGCGAAATTTTACGAAAAAATCAGGTTATTTTGAGTTTTTGAGGCCTCAAACTCAGATTACAAATCGATAAGTAAATCATAATTTTACATGTTTTAAATTGATTTCAATGTTACATTCTTAAATTTGAATGATTTTTTGCAAAAAAAAAAAATAGGTAAAAATGGTCGAATGAGGCGCGCGAAATGGGTTTCTGAAAACTTATTTCGTACGCCAAAATCGCAGATGTCCGACCTACCAGGATTGGACATTTCTCTTTATGTCCAATCTAATAGGGTCAGGCAATGCATTTTTTATTTTTCTTTTTTGTTCGGCCTGTTAAGGTCAAACATATTTCATTCTGTTCGTATACGCAAGGTCGGACACACTCAATTCGAAAGCCATTTTTTTGTATTTCAAAACTCATTTTCGCTCTCTTTTCTCTTCGATTTTGGGTATACTTTTGTAAAAAAAAAAAAATACTTCAAAAAGGTAAAAATGTATGCTTTTGATTAAAAAAATACAAGAAAATGACAAAATTGGAGATTAAGATGAGTTGGAGAATTGAAGAGTTAAAGAGTTTAAGGTAGAGAGTGGGTGGGTGAAGAGAGAGGTTGAAGGGTTTAAGAAGTTTAATAAGTGTCCTTTTTGCTAATTTTACATGAAAGTTTTTTAGTCTTTTTACTTTTTAAATGAGGTGGGTGAAGAAATATGAATGGGTGGGTAAAAATAGTCGTACCCTTTACCAACATGTGATAGCTCAGTTGGTTGAAGAATTAAGTATAAGTAGAGTTAAGTTCCAGGTCTTAAGTTCAAACTTGAATATGCCCCCCCTTTATCCCCCCTTGTTAGGAGGGCTAGCTCAAATATCTCTGTTATGCTCGAGTCCGGAATGATTAGTCACGCCCAAAGGAAATAAAACCTCTCGGGTGCCAAAAGACCGGTAATCAAAAAAAAAAAAAAAAAGTGTTATAGTTTTTTGATTTAAAAGCCAGGCCACTCATTTTGTTTGGGTTTAAGTTTTTTGAACTTTCATTATTTTATAATTACTTTTAAGAATATAAAAGTAACAAGGATAAATGATAAACGAATATAATAAAGCATTAAACTTATAATTAGATATAGTTAAGTATTAAGAACAACATAACATTTAGTTTCATACATTTCACGCATTATTATACAAAGCATTAAACTTATTATTCAAGTAAAAAAAAGAAAAAAAAAACAATATAACAAATAAGTAAATAAGGGATAGAGATTTGTTTGTTTGTCATATCTTAAGCGGCTTTTAAAATAGGAAAGAATTTAAATGTTGAAGTATTTTTGTTAGGGATGATTTTTTTTTATTTTTTTATTTTATGCCACTTATATCTCATATCATAATAAGTTGTTTCATTCATTTGTTCTATGGGTCTGAATGATTTTTTTAAAAAATTGGTTACATAACTAATATGTACATTTTTGCAACATCCTTGGGCTCAAGAATGCACATTACCTGGTAGGAGCATTTGACAACATAAGTTTGTGCCCTCCACAACATTGATTTCCGCACCACGCAAAAATCTGAAGTTTATTCAGGGCAACATGATTGATAAAGATCATGACATTGCGTTAGGCATGGGTGTTAATCACAAATTGATTATCAATTTTGATTAGTGTTAGGACTGTGTGAGTCTAATTGTTCAAATTTTGTAAAATTTCAGTCTTTTAATTTCATTAGGATTCCAGTAGTTTAATCTTGATAAATATTGTTTAGATTTAGTAGGATTCTTTTAGATACTAATAGATATGTTTATTGTCGGATTAGGAGAAATGAATAGAGAATCTTCAAATCATAGCCCCATTTTCTTTTTCTTTTTTCTTTTTTTTTTTCTTTTTTCTTTTTTTTTTTTCTGAGATCCGTTCGCAAGAGCCCCACCCCCTATAGTCCGACTAATCCATTGAGACCTATATGCACCCACCACGTATCACTCCGGGATACCCAAGGCGTTAAACTCGTCAGGCCAAGATTTGAACTTCCGACCTCTGCCTCAGTCAGCGTCTTCCGTATCTCCTCCCGACCATTGAGCCAATACCCGATGGATACCCCATTTTCTTCTTTTGCTTCACAATTTATTAACCATCTTCTGTTTTGCACATTTTCTACGAAGGGGCTCACCACCAATAAATATAATTCAGCTTCAATTTTGAAAAAGTTCTCGAGTAAACCAGACTATTCCTGTTATTGTAAAAAGAAACTGTACAAATTACTGAGAACTACAAACACTTAAATTTAATGGGACCTCTGACATGCCGTAAGTATGAAAACCATACCCAATTTTACTGCAGAGGTAACTGCTACGGTCAAGGCTTCAACCTGGAAATGAACATGAAAATAAACATAAAAACTTAGGATCGGCAGTTCCACAAGGATATCTGACATGGTATTTACGTAGTAAATGGATGAGAAAAAAAAAAATGCATGCATATGTATAATCATATGGCAGAATCATGCTTAATTGATTGTAAGCTGAACCGTGAAAGTCAGTCACTTAAAGAGTTTTGCAGTATCAACCAATCATAAGTTCCGGGTTATTGCACAAATGCAGAAACTTGCAATGTTGCCAGCTAAAATTTCCCAGACTAGTACTCTGTGCCACTGAATCAATAGACAACAAATCTCAATTGAACATGGGAAACTACTGCAATTTGTCAACCACTATTTGGTTCATGTAGTTAATCACATCAATAGGCCCCCTGACTAATAGTGTAAAAGGATGTAATATGGTATCCAGGCATACCAAGTACATGCAGTAACACAGAGATGAGAAGTTCACTGACTTCTTCAAGAGTTTAGCAAATTAAGCATAACTCTCTCCTGCAATGAACCGTGACTTAGGTCATATGTGACCATGCAGCCGATGGTACAGGCAACGATACTCTGTAATTTATCCTGTGACTTGTAAGCAATTATCCAATCATAGAAAAAGTTATTGCTCCATTTAGTCAATTAATAGATGAGTATACCATAAATTATAAGAACATCAGTGCAAAGGTTAAAAAGCATAATTTACACACATCCATAGGCCATGGTACTTGTGAAATAAAAACTCTTCCCTGTCTGGTCTGCCAACCATTAGTTCCATTTTAATGTTAGGAGACCTTAATATTTCTGTTGTAGAAAAGATCTTTAAATAAACCTAGTAGCAAATAAACTAAATAAACCTAGTAGTAAATAAACTAAGTATTGCAGTTGCAACTCAAAAATTTTGAGTTCTCAGAATCTTGTTTTTAGATTTTCCTTGAGCAAATGTACCAACTTTTAAAGCATCCGATACATGATATCATGTTTTGACAGAATAAACATCAGGCTGCACACATTATGCAGACAGGCACAGGACTTTATGACTATGTCCTCTGTCAAGGAACACTAAGAAAAATATATTAGTTTAATTATTTTATTTTAGTTATCTGAATTTATTAAATTTTAGTTATTTAAATATTTAACCTACTTAGTATGGGCGTGTCTGTTAATTTCCATTTTAATTAGGATTCTCGTTTCCAAATTAATCTAGGAGTCAAATTCGTCAAAGTCAATGGTACATAAAATACCTATATAATGGGATGTTTAAGGGAGCTTGCATGTTGAAATTAAAAATTGCATGACATATTATTCCTTAATTCTTTTTCTATTCTCCCTCCTCCTGGCCTATTGTTATTATATCAAATGGCTCTTCCAAGTCAGAGCTAAATTAATCATCTCTTTCACCTTCCTTACTCTGATTCTCTTGTCCTTCCTTAGCTTCCCTAGTCTTCTTACCATTTTTCTATATTAGCATTCTTCTCCTTATCTTCTTCACAGCCAAGACTAGTAATGCAAATAGTTCTGTCATCATTTAGGTTGCACTCCACATTGCAAACCACCCACCACAAGAGGACCCTTCTCTCCCTTACTCCATTGTCTCAGAACCTCAATTGACTTGTCACTTCCTCACGCTCCCTTCATCAGACCTAGGCTTGAAGCCCATCTCTTTCATTCAAACCCTTCATCCTCAAATCCCCATCTGTGTGTTTTGTGTACAATGCATGCATGATCATAAACAAGTTTCAACCTGCAACTACCTTAAGCTCCCTTCTAGTTTCTCTCTTCTCAAGTTCTTTTTTCTTCCCTTCTCTTGTCTCAAGCGCACCTTGCACCCCAAATCATTGGCCACAAAATCACAACAAACCCACCATTCTAATCCTGCCTTTGTGTTGTTGCATCTAAAGCTTGCCCCTCTCCTCACTCCTCTCTCATTAACATCATTCTTTCAATTTCGATAATTAGTTACTCCGTCCATGCTGCATTTGCTGCTAATAATCCAAGATGGTACAAGACATTAGCAGTAGTTCACTTCTTCTTCTTCCTAAGTGTTCCTTCCCACTTTCATCCTCCATCCTTTGTTTCTCTTCACTAGCAGTTCCCTTGATTTCTCTTATCTTCATGGTTTTTCAAGGATTCCTTATACATGGTCTCTTATGGAACACACACAAACTTTGAAACAAAGGTTGGGAAAAGATCCAACACTGGACGCCTTATAATCTCTGATTTTTTGTCAACTTGGACATGATCTAGTGTACCTATGTAAGCCAGCACTCACCTTTGAGAAGCACAGTAAAATAGCATGTGATCTCCGTAAATGGCATGATATCTTTCTCTCATTAGAAGATGCATCTCTTCATATCTTTTCTTGAGAGCTCATAATTTTTTTTTTTATACATACAACTGCTCTTGGATTGGTAACAACAACACTAACTTTCTTTGAATTTCCACAAATTATTTGTATTCACCATGACAATTTATAAATTATATGAGAGATAAAGTACCTTGAAGCATGAGGTCCAGACCGTTTACCATATTTAGAATCCCTTAAAGCGTTTAGGGCAAACAAAGCGAAGAAAGCCATACTAAATGAGCAATACACTTTTCAAAATTGACTAACCGATTAATAAAACACCATTGTTGGAAAATTTAGTGTTTCCCTGTTTACCATCCCTACAGTTGGTCAAATGTCCTGGCATTATTCACATGCCTATTCCAATTCAGTCGTATTTATGCAGATTCCTCAAAATCAACTTCTGGTATGTTACATATCACTGTCAATGCTCTTGAATGTGCACCATATCTGACAGCAAAGAAGTGCAAAACAGTGCATCTAAGTTAGTGTTTTTTAGCTCTATTTGCAACCTATAAAAAGAACATTTCAACTATCTGTATCTCTAACTTAAAGTGAACATATAATGACCACTAGAACAAGCCAAAAATTTTCGGTTTATTATGTTAGAGCTTAAACCTCAACCCAGTAACACAGGTTCATTTTAGATTAGACACATCTGAGTTAGCAAACTTATATGAAAGCAATACACTCATTGAATCAATGCCAAAAAAATTTCGATGTTTATGATAAAAGCCATGCCAATCATTTGAAAAACATATGCCTGATGGTAGCAAACTCAACTCAACTCAACAAAGCATTTTCTTAACAACACAAGGTCAGTTGCATAAATCTTTCCTCCATTCCGCTCTATCATGGTTGAATCTTCAATTATATCCATGATAGTTAAAGGTGCAACAGGCAATTAAGGTACAAGTAGCCCTTGACGCCAGAGGCACAAAGCGAGGTATAGACGTGGGGCCAAAAAATGCTAAATAGATGATTACACCCTAAATACAAATAAAACTTATACATCAACGCATCGGTCATTAATCACTATAATTCAATGAACAACCATGAAGTATTCAACATCTCATTTCTCAAGTTGACATTGTGTCCATCTTCTCCACTATCACTTAAGGCTTCTTCAATGATGTTACAAGGATCTCTATTTCTATTTCTTCCTCTTCATCATTTTCTTCATCGATAGCTCCTGAAGTCATTGACACCCATTTTGTTGTTTAGGCAATAACCCTTGTAGTTTTTTTTATGTGATGATCTAATGCTTATAGATGGCTATCCAATTCTAGCAACTCTTGTAAGATCACCCCATAGGTTAGGCAATCTCCCCTGTAATAGATCATGAGTATTAATCCTCCTATGGGCCATAAGGCACCCAAAGACCTTCACTTTAGATGGTATTTGAACCTTCCATATATACTTGGCTAAGGGGAATGAGGGGTTAGAAGGGGAATCGGACAGCATGTTGAATTGAGATTTATAGGAATAATGGCCAGACAATTCAAGGGTTCAAACTAAGTGGTCCGGTGTGTTGGTCATACATACGTTAGCTAGGCTAGATATTAGAGAAAGGGGTTCCTCTTGTTCCCTATGTGTTAAGACTCTAGGGAAACATAGGTTCCAAAGATGGGGTGTGGTGGGTAGATGAGATTGTGGGATGTGAAAGATGAGATGGGTTGATTATGTAAGGAGGATAATCTATAGAGGTTCGGGAAGGCTTCTGCCAAGGATCTATCCCCCATCCATTTATCCTCCCAAAAACGGAATGTAAGTCCATCTCTCACTTCGGGTCTACATCTCTCTAACACACTAGGTATTAGAGAAGCTATAAATTTCCATGGGCTTCTATAGGTGACCCTCCTCATGTACTCCATATCTCTATTTATGTTAATTTTGGGTCATCTTCTTCCTATTCCTCTATACCACCAGTAGTTTTTCTTTTTTACTAGAAACATAGATATATATTAAAAATAAAAAGAGTACAAAAGTATAACCTAGAGAGAGATTACTAGATCTGACCCAACCCACAAACAGAAGCAATTTTTTTTCCCAAACTTTCCAGCTAGAACAAAAACTGTCACAAAAGACTCTACCATTGCTCTCTGCCCAGACCTCCATAAAACAGCAAAAAGCACATTCCCCAAAACTATAACCTAGAGAGAGATTACTAGAACTGACCCAACCCACAAACAAAAGCAAACTTTTTTCCCAAACTTTCCAGCTAGAACAAAAACTGTCACAAAAGACTCTACCATTGCTCTCTACCCAGACACTCCATAAAACAGCAAAAAGCACAAAAATCCAATATTTTTTACAACGGTGATCAGATAAACTAGAAGCATAGCAAAAAGGTGAGCCAGCGTCTGGAGGGCAAAGTTTCAGGCATTTATTCGTCCATTCCGTCCAAACTTCCTCCACAAATGCACAATCCCAAAACAAATGGTGAACAATCTCAACATTCATTTTGCACAGCCAACACCAAGAGGGGGACAGACATAAGTTAGGGAACCTCTTTTGAAGCATATCAGCACAATTTAGTTTGTTCAGAGCAATGAGCCAACCAAGAGTCTTGAATTTGAGGGAAATGGGAGCAGACCAAATGAAAGTGAAGTATGGAAAAATTGGGTGGTTGGCTGAGGAGTTAAGCATGTGAAAAAAAGATTTTGAAGGAAACTTTCCAGAGGAATCCACAACCCAAACAATATGGTCATCAGAGTCTTGCAGTTGAACATGGCCCAGGCAATCAAGAAGAAGAGGAATCTCTTCATGTTGCATGAAGAGGAAGGTTGCGAAAAAGGTGAAGGTTCCAATTGGGAGGAGCATCATGGGATGTAGGATCAGGATTAATGAAGGAAGATATCGGTGCATTGTGGATCCCAGAGATACTAAAAATATTGGGGAAAAGGGTTTTGAAAGGGGCCGATACACCCTATGTGTCTTCCCAGAAACGAGTAGTAGAGCCATTGCCAACTCTAAACTGGATAGAGGGAGAGAAAGCAGGATATAATGAATGAATGAATCTCCAAGGGGATTTGTAAGAAACGCGAGAGGAGAGATTGGCATTCCGATTGTTGTCTTGAAGGCCATGACAACTTTTGATCACCTTTGCCCAGAGAGAGTCCTTCTCAAACAGAAAGCGCCATAACCACTTCCCAGCCAGAGCCTTATTTCTTGTAAGAAGATCGCCAATTTCCAAACCACCATGTTTTAGATCCAGTTTGACCTTTGCCCATTTAACCAAAAATGATCCCTTATCCTAGTCCTCATTTTTCCAAAGGAAAGCTCTCATTTTTTTCTCAATGAGAGAAGCAACAATTCTTGGCATACGGAAAGAAGACATAAAGTACGTTGGAATTGCTTCCAACACCGACTTAAGAAGAATAATACGATCACCCGGAGAGAGATAGCTCTTCTTCCCCCCATCCACCCTCTTACATATAGTTTGAATGACTAGGTTCCAAAACGACATTTTGAGAGGGTTGCCACCAAGAGGCATCCCCAAATAGTGCATAGGCCATAACCCCGAGGCAACAACAAACTCCCTAGCCATAATCGCCACATCAGCATCCGGGACATTAATGCCGACTAACTGACATTTGAAGAGGTTCACTTTGAGACCCGAGATGAAACAAAAGTTGTTGATAATCTCCATGACCATGTTCAAGCTGCGGCCATCATTCTTAACAAAGAAGAGGCAGTCATGCAAATTGTAAATGAGAAACATGGACATTATCCTTTCCAACTTTAAAACCATGCAACATGCACTTGTCCTTTGCTTTTGAGGTGAGACCATCCAGAACATCTACTATAAGGGTGTACAAAAAGGGGGATAATGGATGCCTTTGCCGTAACCCTCTTGCCCCCTGAATTTTACCTCTTCGGCGACCATTAACAAAAATAGAATAGGAGCCAGTAGCTAGACAACCCCTTATCCAACTCCACCATCTTTGACCAAAACCCTTCTTTTTCATCACAAAATCAAGGAAACACCATTTTACCGAGTCGTAGGCTTTCGCAAAATCAACCTTAAATAATAAAATCCATTTGACAAACGATAATCATCCACAGATTCATTGGCAATCAGAATCGCATCAGTAATTTGACGGTTCATAACAAAATCCATTTGAGACTCAACAACCGTAGAATGGGAGAACCTGGTGAAGACGATTTGCGAGGACTTTGGCAATGATCTTATAAAGGCTGGTGGTGAGGCTAATAGGCCGAAAGTCGCCGACTTTGATAGAGTTGATTTTTTTGGCCACAAGACATATATAAGTTTCATTGGTGCATTTGTTGATGATACCATCATAAAAGAATTCCTCCATTACTTTGAAGACGTCATCCTTAAGAACCTCCCAATTTTTTTTGGTAAAAAAGCAGCGAGAAACCATCTGGGCCATGGACGTTCTCCCCATCACAACAAAAACAACTTCTTTTACTTCATCCATATCAAAAGGTCTTTCAAGCCAATGACATTGATTCTGACTGATACTGTTCCAATTGATGCCCTCAATGCCCCAACTGTCGTTGTTATCATCAGCAAACACACTGGAAAAATGGCTGATAATCTTTTGATAAATCTCATCAACATCTTCAACAATGGACACATCATCATTTTCCATCTTAGAGATCAAGTTTTTTTATTTTCTTATGTTGAGCAGGCGATGGAAAAATTTTGAATTAATTTGACCTTCTTTTGCCCATTTGATTCGGGCCTTTCGACGAGCAATCCTATCCGGCTTTAAGTCAATTGTTTGAAGTTCTTGTAACAGCACAATACGAGACTGTCTGTTACTATCATCAATGGGATCAGACCCTAGTTTGGAATCAATATACTTAAGAAGATGAAGCAATTGTGAGCGACGGATGGCATCACAAGCTGCAAAGTTTTTGCTCCACTCTTTAAGTTTGACTTTGAGAAATTTCAGTTTCGACATAAAATGGTAACCAGCCCAGCCGTGCCCAACAGGAGTAAGCCACCAATTTGCAATAAGTTTATCAAAGTTAGGATAGGAGAGCCAGACATGCTCGAATCTGAACGGGGAGGGGCTCCAGACTCCAAAGGACGTATTAAGAGTAACTGGCCAATGGTCTGACGTTATCCGGTATTCAACTTCTTGCCTGGATAGAGGGAAAATATCCTCCCATCCTAATGAGAACAAGAATCTTTCAAGTCTAGACATAGCTGGAGAGGAACGATTATTAGTCCAAGTAAAAGGCAGGTTTAGGAGGTCAGGATCCCGCAGCTGAAGTTCGTCAATAAGAACATCAAACTCCTTCATACTCGCCATCATGGAGGAACAATTATACTTTTCTGACATTTTACGGGTGACGTTAAAATCCCCCCTAAGCACCAGTTGCATGATAAGAGAGAAGAAAAACCAACAATAGTTGATCTGTCACTCTTACTCAAGTTGCGCATTTATAATCTTCATTGTATGTGTATATTACATAAACCATCCAATCAATTTTCTTTCACCACATATGAAGCGCAGACCTTGGTGCAATGATTGAGGTTGCTCCATTGTGACATGGAGGTCACAAGTCTGAATCTGGAAATAGCCTCTCCAATAAGAAGGTAAGGCTAGGTCCATCGCCCCTTACCCAAACCCTGTAATGGCGAGAGCCTCATGCAGTGGGTATGCCGTTTATAATATTTTATAGTGTCCCCATCTTAAAATTTGTATTTTCTATTACACTTAATTTATAAACTGTTATTTCTTTA
Source organism: Paratinospora sagittata (assembly GCA_035771175.1). NCBI lineage: Eukaryota > Viridiplantae > Streptophyta > Magnoliopsida > Ranunculales > Menispermaceae > Paratinospora > Paratinospora sagittata. The sequence continues at coordinate 45,904,782 of CM069593.1, forward strand.
TTGACCAATATTTTGGCCAATAAGCATGGTTGGCTTAATAGCAATCTTCTATTTTTTCCCATTTCATACGTTAATGAGATAAGGTCAATCATATAACAATCCAAAAGCACTCCTCCACTTAACCCAACCTGTTTTAATTTATGATTGGCATTATTTTTTATTTCTACCTCCTAAATAATTAAGCCTAAATACCTAACACCCAGTTAGGTCTGTTATTCAAATATAGATTATTGAAGTATATGACAAATAAGAAACATACTATAAACAAAGAGTGAGTGCCTAGATAGTGAAATTCAAAAATAGTTCTCTTTCAAAATTGTACTCAAAATGGATTCCTTTTCGAAAATGATTGAAGTTGGTTTCTAAATTTCACTTTTTAAGTTGTATCCAAAGGTTAGAATCATGAACCAAACACATCCTAAAGCATTCTTTTTTCTCTTTTTGGTGCGCAAACATCCTAAAGCTTCCACTACTTAGTCTCTCTTCACTTCCAGTTTTCATCATCTCACCGCCTTCATTTCTATTTCCACCCAAAGTACATTTACCATATTCAGTCTTAGTATTGTAACTCACGAGCCCTATGAATTTTAAAGTTTCTCTACAAAAATTTAGTTTAGCATTAATTCTTAATCAATTTCACCAATTAACACACTATTGTCAATAAAAAAAATATAAACTATAAAACATCTTCTTGAATATGTTCAATTAATTCATTCATATCTAGTGCAAAAAGAGGACTTAAGATTCATCATTGGTGTAAACATATTGTAATTGGAAACTCACTAATTTCTCATACTGTGCTTCCGCTAAAGTTATCACTCTATCATACACATCTCTCTTTTTTCATTGGAAATAGAGAATGTATTGATGAAAAAAGGAATAAACCTAACAAGGGACAAGAAGGCCCCCAAGGGGCTGAACTACAAAAGGTTAGCCTACTTGGGCCTGAAATCTCCTAACAAAAGACCGATACCCTTATTACAAGACAACACCCCCAGGGAAGTTCTAAACGAACCATATCCCAGAGCGAACCCACTGTACAACATCTCTAATTGAAGAACCTCTCATTTCCTTCCAACCACATTGACCATTAAAAAATAATAATAATAATAATAATAATAATAAAGTAAGGGAAGTTGTCCTCCAAATGATTCCAAAAGTCTGGAATGGACCTGGTCCTCTGGAAACCAGAACACATCTTCCAACAAACCTAATAGCACGGTCTCCATCTCAAACTCTCAAACAAGCTTCCTCCAAAGGTGTTGAACAACAGGGTATGGAGTGAACAAGTGATCAATTGTTTCTCCTTCGTTCTTCCAAAGGATACATCGATTCAAAGAAATCAATAGGTAAGGCTTGCGCCTTTGCACAATGTCACAGGTGTTCATCAGATGTAGTTTGAAAAAGGAAAGGAAGGGAAGGAGGGAGAGTTAGTAAGGAGTGAGAAGAAGAATTTGCAAGTAAAGGAATCCGCGTTATCACAAGACCATAACTGCCTATCCTCCAAGAGGGGCCTAATTCTCACCCCTTCTACCTTTGGTAAACAAAATTCCACATCAGAATCTCTCTATAATGTGAGTTGCAAGCAAAATGGAAATTCCAGGAGGCAGAATTAATTTTTAGATTCACTTAATGGATGAAGGCGAGTATTGGTTTGAAGTGTAACCTAGATAATCTGTAAAGTAAAGGGAAAGCCAAGGTTAAGCTCAAGGGACCACACCATATATCCACCCAAAAACATATGTTTGTCCTAAGCAGAATCTGATTAGGTTAAGGAATTGCGGTTGGAGAAAGCAATAAATTTCCAAAAACTCCTATAGGTAATTCTACAGTCAGAACCAACATCCTGATTGTTGTTAAGGTACCCGTGTCTACTCCTAATGACTATGGCCCACAACAAATTGTGATCTTCAGGAAACCTCCAAAGCCATTTAGTCACTAGAGCCTTGTAACTGGCCAAGACATTCCCAAGATCAAGACCTTATTTTTTTCCTTCAACCTAAACACCATCTTCCAACAGGTGCTCGTCGTTTCCCTCTTCCACCCATTCCACCAGAAAATTCCTTATCAGTCTTTCCACTCTAGCCGCTACAATACTGATTGGATCAAGGCCATTTTGCCTCCTCTGGAAAAGGTAGTTCCTACCCCAACAGGATTACATCTTGGAACATTTTAGACAACTGGATTCTAGAAAGCCGCTTTAGATGGATTGCCTCCAAATTGGAAACCAAGGTAGTTCATCAACTATGAACCAACCGAACATCCTACACTAGAGGCCATCACCTCCACCCTAGAGGGGTCGAAACTAATTCTCACTATAGTGCTCTTGGACATATTGATTTTAAGACTTGAAATTCTGCAGAAACATCTCACAATATTGACAGTATTCCTGAAAACTTGCTCGTCTCCTTCAAGTAAAAAGAGAGTATCATCACGAATTGGGGTGGGTTACGACACCTCAATCTTGTCCTTACCAATCTTCAACCTTCAACTATATAGTAGGTTGTAGCTTTCTCCATCTTTCCTCCCAACACATCAGCGACCAAGGTGAAGAGAAAAGGAGAAAGGGGATTCCCCTAATGAAGACCCCTAGAGCTCTTGAATCTACCCCTAGGTTAGCCCTTAATTAGCACAGAGAATGAGAGAACCAAACCAAGTTAATGCACCTTTGATCCAATTCTCCACTTTCTTTTCGACCACAATACAAAAAATCCCAGCTCACATGATCATAGGCTTTGGTAAGATCAATTTTGAATATGATCCCTTAATTTTGCTTTTATAATCCTCTACCGCCTCACTACCAACCAAAGCAACGTCCAAAATTTGTCTACCATGAACAAAAGTTGCCTAGGCATTAAAGATAGTGGTGTGAAAAGCCTGTCTAATTTAGATGGAGAGCACCTTGGCAATGATTTTGTAAAGGCTAGAAATATGTTGATCTACCTTAAGTCCGACTCCGCCACCCTACAAGACTCCACCTTTTTGGGGATGAGAGCAATATAAGTTGGGGTTTATCTCTAATTAAGGCAATTCCTGCCATTTATCAAATGTGCTCATTTCTACTTTTATCTTTTGTTGTTTTACCATACAATTCATACTAACCTTCACATTTTTATTAGACTAAATTTATTAACAAGTTATTTCATTATTGATTCTATTACTTAAAACAAGAGTAGCCTTGTAGCGGACTAATAAAAATTTTATCTTAACTTCGTAAGGATGAATGATTATAAAGTATTTTAGAAGCACTTCACCACTTAACCCAATCTATTTTAATTTTATGATTGAGATCATTTCTTATTTCTTCCTCCCAATGAATAAGTAAACTTCAATACCTTAAGTTTGCATGCTTTGGTATTTCTTGACTTTCAACCTTCACTATCTCTCCATTTATCATTATAATTCTACATAAGCTACAGTTAGTGGATTAAGTCTTAGTTATATTAATCATGAACCTTCTTCATTCTAAATTTCTAAGGCCAAACATCTCATAGGTATCAAAGTAGTTAAAGGTGCAAGACGCACTTAAAGAGATGATAAACCCTAGAGCCTGAGGTGCAAGCACAAGTGAAGGGACAAAATTCATTAAAAAAATTTATTTATTTATCAAAAACCTGATTGTCTTAGGTTTGATTTAGGTTTTGATACAAAAACCAAACCAGATAGACTCATGTACTCTAAACTGTCAAAAAGAATCCGACCCAAATAATTGAAGTAGATTGCTCTTTCGGGCTTCAATGCATGGAAACCAATACCCACAAACTGATAAAACTAAAAATCCAGGCAAATACATAAATGAGACCCTCATTCAAAAGGTGGCCATTGCAAAACAGTTACCAACCACAAAATTTGTAACAAGATTTAATACCTGTTAAATATCATCCAAACTCCCATCAATCCAAAGTTCCAGCATGCTGGCTCTTCCTCCAAGCTAAGTGGGACACCCACTTGCAAGTTATTAGGTAAACAGAAGCAAGTGGAAGTCCATTACCCAAAAATAGAAAATGAAACATCAATTTAAAGGTGCAACTCAAGCTTCAACAACTCCTAACTTAAACATCTGATAGCAACCCTAGATGTGGGCATCAACGACTTAAGAGAGGCTATCTACATTCATCCAAAAACCCAATTGCTCCTCTGTTATAATTTGGTTTAATCATTTTAAGACTTTCATGTAATCACATTCTTAGCCATTTTAATAACAGAGTAATGCCAACAATCAAACCGAGGGGAAATCCAACACATTTTATTATAGGTTCAAGAAGATCTACAGCAAATAAGAAACAGAAAAGACATCACCCATTACTTGTGTGCCTCTCATATTATCAGCGCAACTAATCATAAAGGACCTAGTAGCACTTTCTCTCTCTCTCTCTCTCTAATGTTATTAATAAGAAAAGGAGAAACACAATAGACTCATCCAGGAGATGAGAAAACAAGCAAACAGAACATCCTAAATCAACTTAAAATCCTCAAGTGCTCCCAACCCTTAAGCCATTCCCCAAAAGAGAAACCCCTAGAGAGTCTAGAAGTTGCTATCCATAAGGAAGCTGAAACAGCCACGACATGGAGTTCCTCACTGACACTTTAGGCATGTTTATACTGACTACCATTTTGTACATTCTTCTCCATACGGTGCAAGCATTAAGTTTTTGAGTCTTAATCAAGGATGAAGTTAATCATGTGTTCTCCATTAGATTTAAGGGACTAGATGATTTAGAATTTTAAACCTTTGACAGAAAAACCATGCACTTAAAACAAAAGAATCACACAACAAAACCATGCACTTAAAACAAAAGAATCACACAACAAAATTAAATCATGTGAACATCAAAAGTGGGGAGGGGGGAACATGCAGACTAAGAAGCATTGGTCGTTGTCCTACAAACTCAAAATTCCAAAGGCTCCAACTAACTATTAAAACAGCTTTTCTAGCAAAATAGTAGACATCTTCTTTCAATTAGGTTTGTGTATGAAACTTAGACCAAATCATGTATATAACAGCTAAATACCAGTGGTTGTTTAACTGTAATCCATAATCAGTAGGCCTAATGAGTAATGATCATATTTATTGAACCCCATCACCTTGAATCTAAAACCTACAATTCCAGAAGAGATGCATACCAAGTCAAATTGAATCTTGATAAGACTTGAGAGAAGGTTTCTCTCTAGTTTTTGTTTCTCTTTTCCCTTAAGGTTCTTTGTTCAGCAGAAAAATAACATTTTCCCCTTTCCATTTTAAATATTGCTTAATAGTATTATAGTTTTCAAACTCCTAGTTCTAGTTTGAACAGTTGTTCTATCTTGTTCATCAAACGTTGAGGTTTGTTATGTTTCACTAAATAATATAGCAATAGCATTAGTAGTAGCAGTAATAATAAGTTCACCGCACCCTCCTCCATTATCCCCCAAAAATAGAAGAAACCAAAGAATTTACCTGCTCATATCTCCTCAATAGAGAATCTGACCAAAACTTTGCACATGCACTTAAAAAAAACTGGATAATGTGCAAAAAGTTCCAATCACAAGCTCTGCAGGGCTTGAAGGAAGGATAGCATTCGTGAAACAGCAGAAAAAATCAAGAACAGCTATGAGAACATTCTCCCCATCCACTACTGCTTCTGATATATTTATCCACAATACCAAATTCCTCATTCTGAGCTATTCGCCTGGCATAGTTCTCAATTGAAATAGGCCCTTTCTTCAATCTTCGGTAATAGATGATCTCCCATGGCCATAGACGAGCAGAACCAAAGTAAGCCTCCACAGGAGAATGTCTTTCATTTTCTTCTGGCATAGCCAATCCGTAATGCTTCAATACCATATACATCTCCTGAGAGGAAATACTTGAGGGATTCTTCAAATGCGAAGCTACAACATCTGGCTTCTGCTTCTCGATAGATGCCCAAGTATCTTGCGTTGCTGCTGGCTGAGAGTCATCAGCTTCCCTCTTTTCAACCATATTCTCTAAGGATAAATTATTATCACCAAATGCACCAGCTTCTGATGGAGTCACGCATGGTCTTTTTGCCCCATTTTCAGTTCTCTGGTGAGAATGTTGTCCATCCCCTTCCCATGGCTCTTGTTGATCATTACTAATCTCATCTTCTAATTTGAATGTGTGCTCATTTTCTGTCGGCTGTCCCCCATCAATCACAAGCCGCTTGCGTTTGTTGCCACCATTCTTCTCCAAATAATCCTTCGCAGAAGCACTAGTATCCTCCATCAGAGCCTTATTGGGAGATGATGCTAAAGGCTTGCTTAGTAATACAGATAGAGACAGGGATAGAGACCTTGACCTTGACCTGGACTTGGACGTAGAACTTTTAGAACCTGAAAAGGACGAAGTTGACATGGACCTTGAACTTGAAGATATTGAGTGGGATTTAGAGGATACCGACCTTGATCTTGTTGATCTTGAAGTAGAACTTGGCCCTTGAGATGGTGAATGTGAGTGAGAGCACAAGCTTGATCCCGTGGACTTGGAAAGTCGAGATGATGAACCAGATACCTTTGCTTTTTTCCCCTCGTGATACTTCATCGAGCCTCCAGCTTCCCGTCTATGTTTCTTCTTTCTACAGGAATCTCTTCTTAATGGAGACCAGTGAGTTTCATTTAGTGCAGGAGTATTTTCACTGATGATCAACGTTTGAGGCTTTCCAGAACCAGATGATTTTCTCTCTCTTTTGTGTTGCTTGAACAATGGAAAGCTTCCACAAGGATTTAACGTCTTACCCCAAGTTTCAGTTCTAAGACTTTTTAATTCCTTGTTACCTCGAACTCTAAAATTGGCATTATTTTCTCGCCTTCGATCAAATCGGGTAAACTTCTCTTGCCGGTATCCAGCCTCGGGACAGTTACGCCTCAAATGGCCCATTTTCCCACAAACAAAACATCTCTGCTCCTGTTCTAGATTATCTGGGGGCTTTGAAGTAGCTTCACCGGTGCAATCTCTCAATGATTTATTTCCAGGACTTCCCAAAGCATGAGAACCATGAGAATTAGTTACTGGGTGATCCCTGTCTTCGTTTATTCTGTCATAACCATGATAAGGTTCATAACGGTCAAAGTTCGTGCCATTGTCCACTTCATTGTTATCCAAAGGATTGCTGGCAGACTCACCCCATCTACCATTTTCCCTGAGGTTGGGTTCTACAGATATTTCTTGATCCAGCAAAGTTTCTTTGGCATTAGGATGTTTTTCCCCTCCACAATCTTCAGCATCATCACCAGAGTGACCTGTTTCCTCTTCAAGAAAATCATTCCCGTCAAGCTCTTCATCTCTCTGATATGATTGCTTAGAGACCATTTTAAATCCCCTTTGATCATGTGAATTGAAATTCCTCGTATCATTATCTTCTCTCCTCGTGAAACCCCTACCACCGTGTGATTCATAGAATCTGGACCCTCGCATATTTCTTCGAAATGACTTCAGTTGTTTGTTCGCCCATGTTAGATTTACTGGCTCCCCACCAATATTCTTACCTCTTAATGCTTTCAGAGCTTTTTCAGCATTTCCTGGAAGATCATAATGTACAAATCCATATCCATCTTTTAGCTGTATGTTACAACGACCAAACCTGCGGAAAACACGCTCTATCTCATCCCGCCGAATACGAGGTGTGAGATTACCAAGAAACAATGACATCTGCAGCAATCAATGATAAAAAATATTTTCCATGTGAAAAATACTTCCATAGAACAGGGGAAAAAATAAAACAGAAATAAACAAGTACAACCAGGATTTTGTATTGGCATGATAATAAAAGCCATTCACTTGGGGTATTACATTTACAGCATAATGCAAGATACTGGCATGGTGACACTCAATATAACGAATTTTACATTTATTTGGAATTTTCAGTTGCTTATAACAGATGCGTAACAAATGGATAGTGGGCCTAAATCATACACACCACAATCACATCACCTGACGAATAGAGTAGAAGCACACCAAAATAGTAAATAAGCAAAGTTTCCATTCTCTTGTGTCAAAGACCACCAAAAACACTAAAACGAATGAAAACACTGTCACTAGACTTAGCAAGAACCCTAAATTCGAAATAAATTCTTAAACTTCTCCCTTTCAATTTGCCCAAAAAAAAAAAAAACAAAATAAATAAACATACACCATAGAAAGCGTAAGCAAAACCTGCATTTCTATCGAACTGTCGCTCATCGTAAAACTAATCGGACTTTAGGGTTCTTCTCTTCGATTTTCTCAGAGAAACCTCCTCACTCATTCGAATCAAGAAAGATCGGTAAATGAAATCTTACGATCGACTGAGATAAAAGGAAATTAAAGCAAGGGTACCTGAGAAGCTGAAGAAGATAAGAACCTCGGAGAAGATGATTAATTAAAACCCTAGCAGAAGAAAAACCATCCAATCACTCGGGCCTTCGGTGTGTTGTGCTCTGCAAGGCCTTGCCGTTGCTTCTTCTCACTTCTCTGGAAGGCTTTCCTATTGTGTTTTAAGAGAGAGAGAGAGAGAGAGAGAGAGCGTGGTTCCGGATCTTCCGTAGGTAAAAAGATTGTGTTCGTCTTAGCCATCGATTAGTGTACCGCAGCTGTTGATTGATGTGGCGGTTCAGGTTATTTGTGGTGTGCTATTTTCGCCATGCTTTCTTTTTCTTTTTCTTTTTCCTAATATCACTCTATTAATTAAATTATTATTTTCATGAAAGATAATTTTAGGTGGAATATTTTAAGGAGAAGTTTAGCTGCGTTTGGCATGAAATCTTAAAATAATTTTTCAAAATTTTTAATATAATTTGATTTTTTGTGTACTTATCATTTTTTTAAATGGGTTTGATATTGTATTTTTAATTTGTTTTTAAAATTTTGAAAACATTAAAAAATTATTTGGTTCAAAATTGTTTGAATTCAATAATAATATAATAAAATATTAATTTAATGCAGTCTTGTCTTTTATTCTAAAGTGTCATGTTATACAATAACACGTGTTTACCCAATTAAGAAGACGAGGAGCATTGTTTTTTTTTTTTGAAAAACTTGACCCATAAAAACGTAAAAAAATGTCTTCCATACGTTTTCAAAAAACTAACTGTTTTTTAAATTTTATCCTTAAAATTGTTTTTAAATCCTGTTGAACTAGATGCATTTTTTGTAACTTTTTCCACGTTCATTTTAAAATACTAAAAACTATATTTTAATTCGAGACCGGATGCAGCCTTTATTTTCTCACCCCTAATCTAAGAAAATTATGGCGAGAAAGATATATGAGAAAAAAAAAAAAAAATTGGCTTACAGTTGACACTAATTTTAACTTAAAAATTTTTGTTCTCTAATTACTTGACAATTTGTCAATGACATCTCTTTGAAATTGATGTGTCTAATTTATGAGGTTTCAAGTCCAACAACCCTCTTAAATACAACACAATATAACTCTTTCCAACTCCTTCCAATTTTTATTTATTTATTTATTTATTTATTTAATATAGGGTATCTAGGCTAGCTTATATGTACTGACTTATCCTCGTGGTGAGCACCCAGTAAGGGGGGAGATTGACATTCTCCCGGGGGTGTGTATGTCTATTTATTTATACTATGAACGAGCTAAAGTGGTCTGGTTAACAAAAAGAAGAAAAAAAAAATTAAACTCTATGTGTAATGTATACATATGATTACACATAAAAATTTGTATGTAAGAGACAATTGCAATTACAAAATTGTAATAAAGATCTAAGAAATACTCTAAGGCCTGTTTGATAGTTGTGAAGAATTTTACCGAGCAAACTTAGGGTTCTCAATAAAAAAATAGTCTTATGATCGCGCATGGAAAAATGTTAATAAAATAAAAAATAATAAAGTCATTGAATATAAAATGTGAATAATATTACAAATTTTGTCGTGAAAAAATTTGAACGAGAAATAAGTTTTTTTTTTTTTGAGAAAATATTGACAATAAAACATTCGTAACTTTATTTTCTTTTTAAAAGATATTTTCTTACTTAAAAAAAAAAGAAAACAATTTTCTTATGAGAATTGTTAGGAAAAAAAAGAAGAGAGAGAGATTGAGGGAGGTAAGAAGAAATAGCTTCAATTCCAGAGTAAAAGGTCGCAGTTCTGTAACCGAACAAAGTAAAACCAGAACCAAGAATTCAGGTTCCGGTGGCGTTCAAGTCTAATAGGGGCACAGTGATATTTGATAACTTTATTCCTAGTGATCATCTTCTTCTCGATTCCCATCGCTCTCACCTTCTATTTCTTCTCTTTATTCTCTCCTTTGTGTCTCTCACCGGATTCTCCTTTCATTTCTTCTAAAACCCGCGAGACCTCGGCCACGTCTCGACGACGCACGCTCCGATTAGACGAAACGACTCTCATCATTCATGACGATTGGCTCCGGTGGATCGAGTGTCGTGGGTAAGCCCTCTACCCTCGATTTCATTTTTCTTTTAGTTCAATCGGTACCCATATATAACGATCACTGGTCAAGTTTTATCAAGATTTTGATCATAGATTCTTTGATTCGCTCAATTTTATGTGCGTATATGCTGTTTGGATCTGCTTCGTGGGTATGCTTGATTGCGTGCTGGGTTTTGATTTCTTGCTTTCTTTTTGGAGGATTGGGCACTGTGAATAGAGTAGCCATTATTCTTGCAGTGTTCTTCTGGGTCTAGTGGTTGTTGTTGTTGTTTTGGGAGGGTAGGTGGTTGGTGGGTATTATTGCTTTTTTTTTTTTTTGGTTATTAATTTCATTGTTATTAGCTCATGGAAGTTTTATGTAGTTTGTTTGATTTATTTTTTGCAGTTGGAATGAGGAAACTTGATTTTTTTTTTGTTACTATTTTCAAATGATATAGTGTTCGGTAATCAGTATTGTAAAGAAAGTGTATAAGATTAGTTTATATTTTCTGTAGGTGCAATTTTTGGTGGGAGACGTGTAAGATTAGTTTTTGGATTTTGTATTGTTAAGTTGAGTTGGAGATAAATTTTTGTTTTGAATATGCTGAAATAGTTATCCTTAATTAGCTTTAGTGTTTCATAATACATAAATATTGAGTACCCTAGAGCAATCTCTGAAGTTCCGAACTGTCTATCTTTTTGGTTCAACAAAATGACCCGAGGTTTCAATTCAAGAATAACCAAAGGGAGCATGTCCCAATAAACTTCATTATCTGCTAATCTATATTTATTTGTGGTCTATTGTCTATGATATTATGTTATAATTAAAAATAAGTGTATGCTAGCAGCTGTGTTGTTTGGTTCTATCGGGAAAATCCAGATTTTACACTTCTGTGAGCTGGGTTATAAACACCCTTTTGCTGCATATTTTAACTCTACTATCCTGCATGCCTAATTGACAGTGTACTAGTCATGGCTCCGAGATAGTGAGCCAGGTGGTATCTGAAAAAGAGCAACTCGAAAGCGTGGAAGATCATGGTTCTTGCAGGAAAATATGCATTTGCCATTTTTATGCTTACAACTGTACTAAAACGTGAATACTTCATATTTATAAGTTCAAGTAATATAAATAGCATATCATTGGATCATTGATCACATTTTTGCTTTTGAATTGTGTGAATCTGGATTTATTCGATGACCCACGATTCTGTGTTAGGTTGGTTGAACCATGAAGGTTCACTGGATCATTGATCACATCGCGGCTTTTGAATTGTGTGAATCTGGATTTATCGATGACCCGCGATTCTATGTTAGGTTGGTTGAACCATGAAGGTTCATTGGATCATTGATCACACTGTGGCTTTTGAATTGTATATATCCGGATTAATTGGATGACCCACGATTCTATGACAGGTTGGTTGAACCATGAAGGTTCATGAGATCCCATGATCAATCGTTTTGCTGATTAGGTTGCTCATTTGGGGCTTATTTTTCCTACAATCCGATGCGTCTTGGTCAATGACCCATTTCTTTATTTTTTTCTTTTTTCTTTTTTTAATTTTGTATGTTTCTTTTCTAGTTGATTGATATATTTGGGTTGTTAAGTAGCAACACATGCATTTATTGAACATAAAGTAATAAAGGACACATAGAGTGGATGATGTCTGGTCACACTAGACAACATAAGATTCATGATATCCAATGGATATAAAATGGAGGAAAGTTTGCTTAAGACCTTGGAGCTTTGTTTATGAAAGAGTTTTGTTTTATTTTATGCTACTATTAATGTTTTTTTTTTTTAATTAATTATGGAAGGTGCTTAAAGTGGACAATATTGCATGAAGTGGGAAGTGAACATTGCCTAGCTGTGAGGAGAGGGCTTAATGAAGGAAATGTGAGTAGATCCCTTTGCTTAGGAAATGGTTGAGCGGCTTGTGCCCAATAGGCATGAACAATCCTTCACCAGAAAGACACCACATAAATCATATTGATGATTTGATACATTATCTATATTGTGGGATGGCATCTAGAGTTGATCATCATAAATTTAGTATATGAGAATAGGTATCCTTACGTAGATTTCATTTGGTGGAATGGAAACTCAACTCTACTTAACTCAACAAAGCTAGTTGAATTGGTGGAATTGTAACATGTACTAAATTTTTTGTGGTGAGTTTGGTGACCTTTGTATCCTACCTTTGTATTAGATAGAAGAAAATTGGTATAAAGATTTTGTCAAGATAAAATGGGGCAAATTATGGAAGTGTAAGTTGTGCCCTATAAAAAAAATAGGGTATAGATTAGGGGTGAATATGGCTTGGGTTTGATCGGATTTGGGCTAGAATTTCAGCCATCCTGTCCATATTTGGTGGAGTCTTGGAGCCTTGGAGGAAACCTCCACTCATTGAATCTGATTGACCCATTGAAACATTAAGACATCCGAATTGATAGGATCAAATAGTCAAGTGATTGGGTGGGGAGGAGGTGGGTACGGACATGGATAAGATGCATATTTTTAACTGCAAATATTATTTGAAAAATCCTTCATCCATCTATCATCTCCTTATCTAAAGAGGTATCCATGTTAGAAAAAAGAATACCCGCCATAATTATTTTGACCAGTATGGACCTTGATATTTCAAAAGTTCTATTTATAAATAGACTTTAGATAAGACCACAGTTCTTCTCCTCTTTCTGTCTCCAGATTTTAGGTATATATTTATTATTTAAGCCTTTTTTAAGATCTTTACCATAGTTTTAAGTGCTGCTCACCAAGGCCATCTCAAATTGGGGCAGAAGTGCTGTCAAAATTGGTACCATCTTTGGGTGGTCTAGACCTTTTGCAAAGAAAGAATGAGGGAAATTTTGAGGTAAAGGAAAAGGATTTTGTGATTATGTTCAAGAGTCAATTGTCTTTTGTGTTGTTACCCTCTTAATTTGTGGTTCTTAGTGGTCGTGGTCTATGGGCTTTTGGTTTTATTAGTTTGTATGAAGTTGAGACAGCTCAGGAGTGACTTAAGTTTTGTTATATTTTGTTGGTTTTTTACTGTCATTTGCTATGAGTGTGGCTTTTATTATTATTATTATTTTTATATTTCATCGAACAAATGTCCTTTTCATTGATTTACCAGAAAAAGGAAGTGTAACTCTGTGAGTTTAGCTTTAAATTTGTCAACATCGATCTGAATTTGTATATTCTACTTCGTTTTGGGTGCTACTACTGATACTGATACCAACAGTGCATGTATCTCTAGATAGAATCGCGTGGGAAATATTTACTTGTCTTGCCAAAAGCCTAGTTAAATTTATTATGATATTGAGAATAAGTCTTTTTTTGAGATCCATGTATCATTGTTTAATTTTGGTTATGGTAATTGTGCTTTATTGGGAAATTGAGATCCAAGAACAAGATGGGAGTGGGACAAGGCAAACTCAAAAATTGAATAGAAAATCTACAGTGCCTCATTTAAGTCACTCCTAAAATAGAGATGCCAAATAAGATGGATAGAAGATCTTACAATCATTTTATTTACCAAAATTATGAGTGCTTTCCTCTCCCTGTTGAATATCTCTCACTTTGAGTGTCTCAATTTTCATCAATCAATCAATTAATAATTCACCTCATGAACTACTATGACGATTAATTCTGGTGTATCTATCTGGTCTGTTGGCAGCAATAACTATGAGTATGTCATTAATTCGGAGAATTTACGCATTAAGCAGTTTGGCCTCTTTGATCTGCTCACTGATCACTGATGGAACTTTTGTTTAGTCAATTTTGTAAACATAGCCATAGAGTTTTTTTTTAATTAATTAATTATTTATATATAAAAAATCTCCATTCCCTTGTAGTTGGGAAAGGGCTTAGTTAAATTGAGTTGAGATTTATTTGTATATTTTTCCACCAAGTCATGACTCATGACACCTAATGGCTCATAAGTGTTGACAAACATAGTTATAGTTCGTTGGGGTTTTTCAGCCTTTTAGCCTTTTCATTTTTCAATCATAGTTATAGCATGAATGATCCTTAAGTTGGGCAGGATATTGGCCAATAAGCATATCTGATTCCTCAATTGAGTTATGAGTATCATAGGCACTAATTGGTACACAATCTTAGATATAATTACCAGCCATTATCTCAAAAGTTCGTGAAACTACAAAAGATAACGGCTATAGTAAGGAAGGAAGAAAGATAGATAAACAACTTGTTATCTTGAAGCTGTAAGGGTCTATATATTTGAAAGGAAACATTCATAAATTTCTTGCAAGTTTGAAAAGAGTGAAGTTCTTGCAGTTCTTCTATGAGCAAATGGTTTTTTTTTTTTTGGTAATATTCTGATATCGCGGGGGTATGACCATACTCCATAGTTTGAATGGCGTATATCTTATTCTTATCTTTATTATTCTTCTGTAATTATTTTGACCTTGGGTGTCAATTATTTGGGAGAAACAAGTGTTTTTAGGTCTTTTGTTACCATGCAGTCCCACGAAACTTCAGATTGCTTGAAGAACTTGAGCGCGGAGAAAAGGGTATTGGGGATGGCACAGTTAGCTATGGAATGGATGATGGAGATGACATTTATATGCGTTCTTGGACGGGCACTATAATTGGTCCTCACAATGTAAGCTCCTTGTTTCTTTAGGCTTTTTTTTTTTGACTTTTTAAATCTTACAATTCATGATTTAAAGTTTTAAACTCCATTCTTAAAATATTTTATTTGGATTTCAAGTACCATGCCTCAATTCCAAATTTAAGGAACTCACATTCTTAAATTTCAAGTATTATGCCTCCTTTGACAAAAAAAATAAAATAAAATTATCATGCTTCAATTCCAAATTTGAGGAAGTATTGACTAGTCTTAAGCCCATATCTTTTTGCTATAGTTTTGAATGAGTTGACTTGTTGACTTAACTGAACATATTCAAGATGATATTTTATGATGACATTTCTTTCCACAAAAAGGTAACTTTGGCTTAGTTCTACCACATTCCCTGCCCTCAGTGGGCTGTATGTTAATTGAATTAGTGGGTTCAGTCGTGTTTGCTTACATAGATTGGTGTGGTCTATTCATGCGGCATGCACTATGCAAGCAAGATCTTTCGCTGCATTAGTTGTTTCGGTCGGCAACTGCTGTGTAGAATCTTGTGCTCAGTGTCTGTAATTTTATTGAGTTTAAACTGAACCATTTTTTGTTTTGTGTCACTGAACTTGGATCAGACTGTCAGACTCAAGGTCAAATTCAAAATGAGCTAAAACAGAATTATAATTATTACAAGTTAGCAATATCTGTGCAATGCATGGGTTTTATTTAAAAATTAAATTTATTAATTGACTAATAAGTAAATAATAATAATATAATAGTGAAAGTTTAAAAAATTATTTAATATTTAAGTTTTATTTGATATATTTTGATAGAAGACTAAAGGAGAGAGAGGGGCACAAAGTGAAAAAATAGGGGTAACAACGGAAAGAGAGCTAATCTGCTGCATGTCTACCTATTGTTGAATCTTTTGCATTATTATAGTATGTTAAAGATTTCTTAATTTTTTTTTTGTATAGAATGCAGTGAGTATTTCTTACTTTGTTTCTTCTCTCTTTTTTCTCTTTCCTTTTCTTTTCCTTCCCCTCTACATGTGCAACTAATAACTTAATTGCATCAGAACTGATAAGTAATAACATTGTTGGATAATTTGTGCCCACCATTTACCCGTCATGATCTGTATGAATGCTATGGATGGTTTATAAGTTAATTATTTCATTTCAGTCTGTGCATGAAGGCCGCATCTATCAGTTGAAGCTGTTCTGTGACAAAGATTATCCCGAGAAGCCTCCAAGTGTTCGTTTTCACTCACGGATCAACATGACTTGTGTGAATCACGAGACTGGAGTGGTAACTTACTTAATTTATTGAACTTGTACATATCTTTGGATTGCCAGAATTTATCTATGCAGCTGCTTTGACAGGATGAACATATTGCAACCCAACACATGATTTGGATATGGATTATCCGTGTTTTGCTTTCTGAAAACGAATCACTATTTTTATTGAACAATACCTCAACCATGGATTAACCATATTTTGGTTTCTGTGACGATATGGTTTGTGCAACCATGGATTGCACATACCCGATATAATATTAAATTTCAAGGGTTTAGGGTACAAGATATTCCATGAGTTTTAGTCCTTGATTTATACAAGCTCTGACATGTAAATCCTTGATTTATCTGATGGGTACAGGTCGAACCAAAGAAGTTTGGAATGCTAGCGAACTGGCAGAGGGAGTACACCATGGAGGACATACTGAGCCAGTTGAAGAAGGAGATGGCGGCTCCCCACAACCGGAAGCTGGTCCAGCCTCCCGAAGGTACTTTCTTCTAGTTGGAAACATACATAGACTGAAACCCATATATATACCATGTTTGTGATGGTGATTTGGTTCTATGAATCCTAGAAAGGACCAAGAGACGCCTTTCATCTTTTAGTATTTCTTCCGCTTTTGCAATCTTCTATAATTTCTTGGTCTTGTTTTGCAAACTCTGATGCTCGGATGCTATATATATCTACTGAATTGGATTGCTTGTGTGCCTTCTTCAAAACTATCTATAGTTTATCAATCAGGAAAAGAAAAAAGGCTACAACTGTCTATTTGGCCCTTTATATATATATATATTGATATATATTTTTTTTAAAAGCTCACGTTTTTTCAGTGTTTTATAAGGTGTCACGTTTTCTTTCCTTCTTTTGAATTTGTATAGTCAAAGAGGGGAAAGTAGAACACGGTTTTCTCTTTCACAATTTGGTCTTTCTAAAACTGGATAAATAAAATATGTTTTTAATTAAATGAGTCGGTTTTAAAGCCTTTGAATGTTCCTAAAACCCACTCCACCACCACTAACAATCATAAAGAAGCTGCGGCGCCGTTTTTACGTCACTATGCTCCCGCTGTTTTCTTGTCTATACACGCTCACGTCCACTGCTGCTGTGCTCCGTACCCTACCTACGGAAGGATTCAACTTAATTTAAATAATTAATTAATTTTTTGAATGGAAACTTAATTTAATTAGTTTGGTCTTAAGAATTTTAAAAAGATTAATCCAAAAAAAAAATGAATTTTAAAAAGAAAGAGATTGAATTGGTTTTGAAAGTTATTTAATTTTTTTTGAATTCATAATCTTGACATTTTTGAAAAAAAATCATAATTAAATAAGTTAAGACACGAAGCCAATCCCGCCACATTTACGTCGCAAAACGTGTAAGCGAGACACGAAGGGTGCAGGAAAGTGCACAATACAGTGGATTACACAGTTATTTTTCCTTTTTCAGTAAAAATCACAAGGCCCCCCATAATAAATGGTTCTCGAAAAAGTAGAAAGTGGGTCCTACATACGCGCAGCGGAGTACGTCTTTCCAATCTCGTTCCCAAAAACCCCCTATAAAAACACCTCTCGCAAGAACAAAACAAAAAAAAAAAAAAAAAAACCCCTAAAATCAGAAAATCTCAATCTTCAAACCCTAGTTCTCCAAAACCAAATCGAAAAATTAGTTTTCGAAACAGCAAAATAGATCGAAATAGCAACTCGCAGTCATGTCCGTGGAAGATCCGAACCAACAAAAATCGATCTTAATTCGTGAAGTTTGGGATCACAATCTCAAACGCGAGTTCGCGTTGATCCAAGAAGTGATAGACTCGTTCCCCTTCGTATCAATGGACACCGAGTTTCCCGGCATCGTTTTCCGGCCACTCACCGACCAAGGTAATAAGCACCAATTCCGGCGCCTTCAGCCGGTAGACAACTACTCTATCCTCAAATCCAACGTGGATGCTCTTAGTCTGATTCAAGTAGGTCTCACTCTCTCCGACGCGTCCGGAAATCTTCCGGACTTAGGTACTGAAAATCAGTTTATTTGGGAATTTAACTTTCGCGACTTCGATCTCGAGAACGATTTGCATTCGCCGGAATCGATCGAGTTGTTAAAACAGCAAGGGATGAGTTTCTACGAGAACAGACAGAACGGCGTCGACTCCGTGGAGTTCGCCGAGTTGATGATGTCGTCGGGAATCGTTTGTAATGAGTCGGTGAGTTGGGTTACGTTTCACAGCGCGTATGATTTCGGATACCTCGTGAAGATTTTGACTGGTAAAAGAAGCTTGCCGGATGAGATTGGAGGGTTTTTGGATCTTTTGAGGGTTTTTTTTGGGACTAGGGTTTATGATGTGAAGTACTTGTTGAGGTTCTGTGATGGGTTGTATGGAGGGTTGGACCGGGTTGCGAAGACGCTGGGGGTGAACCGGGCGGTCGGGAAGAGCCATCAGGCCGCTTCGGATAGCTTGTTAACATGGCATGCTTTTCAGAAGATTAGAGAGTATTTCTTTGCAAAAATTGATGGGGAGAAGCATGCTGGTGTTTTATATGGATTGGAAGTATCTGAGTTGTGAGTTCTTTTTTGTGCTTCAAAGTTGTCTATTTCTCGGTTAATTTTTGTATAGCGTTTTTGGGTAACTGAAATATAGTTTTAATTCTATTATGTAATTTATTTGTTAATATGGTGAGTTTTGATTTTTGGTAGATGTTTCAACCTCACAGTGTGCACAGTTTGACCAATGAGAAAATTTACAATATGGTTTGCTAACACAATCATGGATTTATATGCAGAGAAAAGGCTTTATTTTGTTGAAGCAAATGTTTTTGGTGACAAAATTGTGTACTAAAACAATAATGAGTTTATAAAAGGAGAAAACACTTCTTTTCTTTTGTTTTTGCAATTTTTTTGGGGATTTTGGTTTCAACCCATCAATTTTTGTTATTGTCAATACCCAGTTTAGATACCACTACTAAGATATTCATTTTCTACTACATTCTCTTTACTTTTAAGTTTTAACAGTTCTCCAATTATTTAAGTGTGTGTAGACACTTTTTTTTCTCTCTCCTGGTTTAGCAATGACTTGAGCATGATGTCCAGCCCTTTGACAAAGATAGCTATCTCCCAATGCTTTCTTGATTTTTCCATTTGAGTTTTTGACAATGTCCTAAGCATTCTTGGGGTGTTTACAGGATCCAATTTTCAGTTTATGTTCTGTTTTCTTCTGTCTTATTTGTTTGCTTAAAAAGTCAGGGGTATTGTGGGGGGCGGGGCTAGTAGGCATGGCCACACCAAGGATGCCGTTTTATAAGTGGGGAGGCTCGAACTCAAGATCTATTATATAGTAGAACTTTATGTCCTTCAACTCCACCACTCTCCCAACCTAATGTTGGGTCTGTCTTATTTGTTTTACGAGCCAATTTAACAGTGAGCTTAACAGCTCGCATTGATTTACAAAGAGGAAGTTCATAAGCTTTTATTTCATCCTTTTGACTTTGTGTGTGTGTGTCTTTTAATTTAAATCAAGTAGAAATTTGTAACCTTTTGATTCCTTATGTTTGTCCTCAAAAAGATACAATAGTTCTTCCACATTGGTGGTGAGTTTTGGTTCAAAACCTTTTGTTATGATTTTCCTTCAACATCTTTGACATTTATGTTATGGATTAAGATATATATATATATACATATATATAATAATTATTATTATTATTATTATTTTGTTGTAGTATTCAAAACTTATATATTACTACTTTTAGAGTCCTTGTCCTTGAATCTAAATAACATTACCTGTTGGAGTTGCCAAATGGGTAAGTTGGTAAAGACTTGTGAATGGTCCTAAGGAACTCTACAGGGATTGGCCTGTTTGGCGTGGGATTTGCAATCAAGATCTCTGCTTTCTGAGGTGAATTCTTGCCTAATTGCCTATCACATCATCCCCAATTTGGTTTAGTATAGACTCAGAGATTTAATCCTACCTTTTTCATTTACTTCTAATAGGAATTTCTTGCTTATTACCCTTTTTTTTATTAACATTGCCTGATTACTATTGTATGATTTGTGCTATCAGTTAAAAAGAGGCTACCAGAATTATTTTTTTTCCTCTTAATTTCTTATTTATTCTGTAACTTTTTCATGAGTTCTAATGAATGAAAAACTTGTTGTCATATCCATTTAAATTTCAAAATATAGAAAACCAGAATTTTCCCTTTCAGAAGTGGGATCTACTTCTGCTGCATTTGAAATTCAGATTAATCAGCAGCAGGGTGATCCCTCTTAAAAAGATGTTTACTGAATTGATATCTTTCTCTGCAAATGTTTGAAAATTGTCATTAAGATCTGAAGCTCACCCTGTTTGATTTTAACTAAAATAGATGACTTTCTTTTCTCTCCAGTGTTCGTTCTCATATTTTGTACTTCCCAGCTTCAATAGTTTATAGTGTGGTCTTCCTGAGACAATATTCCAAGTCCCACTAAAATAAGTCCAAGGTTGAGTGGCATCACTAATTTTGTTACATAGCTGAGGGGTACTTAGATTCATTACAAAAAAATCTCAATTAAATAAAAATGTACTTGTACCCTGCAAATCTAAATCTTGTTCCATTACTAGTTCATGGTTGAGTCAAGTAGTAAAAGAGGGCATTGATAACTGAAATATGAACTAATACTAGGGATTTTAAATAGGTAAAACGAGAGTGGGGAGCCAAAATTACCTGAGAATAATGAAACAGGGTATCATTTATAAACTTTTATGATGGCTATTATCTACTTAACGTAACCCTCTTCCTTTAATGCGCAAATTATACATCATAGACGAAGCATCAATTGATGATAAAATAAGAAGTTTATTAAAATGGGTTTGAATTCATGACCTTAAAGCTTGCATTCCAAATGTCAAGCCATTAAGCAAACCTAGTGAAGAAGCATCAAGAAATTAGGTGTTTAATAAATGGGATGTGTATGGCTTCATTGGAGTTGACTGTCTAAACTATATCTTATCCTTCAAAAAAAAAAAAAAAATGTTGTTTCTAAAGCCGTGCTGCTTGACCAAGTTGAGGGACTTCTTATAATAATGCTAGTAATAATGGAAGCCCTAAAAAAAGTAAAAAATAATGGCTGCACCCCCCTTGCCACACTCGGCCAGGATCCTTCCTTCCATGATCTTAGTCTTTTTATGCTGAAACAAAGCACCAGCATGAACCTACTATGAGTGCACTTATTTTATGAACTGTAGTCCTACCATTCATGTATCCACAACATTCATGGAAGGTGGTGGATTTTGTTATAGAATTAGAAAATAAATCATTTTTAAAAATTTGAACCATAATCCAAAGGACGTCATTTTCCCAAATCACATAAGTTTCATTTAACTGCACTCTAATTAAAGTGGTCTCTGTTTAAGCATAGTCATAATAACCATGATCTTTAACATAAGATAGTGTTATTGTCAAGAATCAAAGCAATAATAACCATAACATTTTGTGATCAATTGCATTTCTTGATCATGAAAATCTAGAATTCTTCTGATGTTAGAAAAAGGTTATATACAGTGCACGATTGTCACGATGCCCCTGACGTAGACTGACATCATGACCGGCACAGTATACTATACACTGTACATACTCATATACAGTATATAATACACTGTCAGCCTTCACGTAGTCTCACAATCAATCCAAAAATTTAGAGTAATTTTTTTTTCCTAATATACCACAAATCACATCCAATATAGATCTCTATAATTATTCCCTTCCTTCACACATCACATTTTCATTTCATCATCCAATATATTAAGTTATCTATGCCCACACATCCCATCTAGATGATAATACATATAGATATATAATGTGTGCTAAGTAAAGTAATAAAAATATAAGCTATTTCCTCCAAGCATACATACACATACCAGACGAAGGCTCACGTGATTATCATTCACGAATTTTCCTTTTCCCTTCGACTTAATACCTGAAATATTGGAGGAAATGGGGTGAGCAAATAACAGCTCAGTAAATATAGTTCTTGAGATGACAATTATATACATTTAGAGAAATATGACATTTAAAATTAGTTCAAACACTTATTCAACACACGCATCATTCAACGAATATATTGTACATGTCAACAACATAAATTGCATGATTTTCAATAACACAATTCACAATCTCCCTCCTCCGCAAGGCAAAAGAGCAGGTCTAACCC
Source organism: Paratinospora sagittata (assembly GCA_035771175.1). Lineage (NCBI taxonomy): Eukaryota > Viridiplantae > Streptophyta > Magnoliopsida > Ranunculales > Menispermaceae > Paratinospora > Paratinospora sagittata. The sequence goes on from CM069593.1 coordinate 45,927,210, forward strand.
TTGTATGGCCGTTACAAGGTAGCCACAACCTCTCATTACCTAAGTCACAGTCATTTCAAGGATCTCAACCCTTGTTAGGACAGACCTACTGACAATGAGGACTCGCAAAACCTCATCCGGGTCTAATGACTAACGAAATGACAATGAGGACTCGCAAAATCTCATCATTACAAACTTCAAGTGCTGAAATCAGTTTGCATGATCCATAAAACTCAATGCATTATATATAAATATAACATGCATACAATCAAACATTTTATACTCGTACAATGTCATACAAGAACCAAATCAAGAAAATTATACTCACAGTACAACATGTTCCATTTAAACCCAATCATCGTCGTTTTCGAGTCCAGCTTCAAGTTAAATCCAACTAATTTAACCTGTCACAATCACTCCATAATTCAATTTCATGTATTCATATCTTTAATTTCTCAACTCATGTCAAATCACGAATAATAAATCCATTTAGGACTCATAAGCAATTGAAGAAACTATTATCTCGTTTCTGTGGTAAATCTAGATATTTCCACAAGAAAGAACAGTGAAAATAGATTTCCACATCATATTTTCATGACACCATATACTTAGTTACTAAAACTATCAAATCATATCCAAAAATCACAATCTTAGCATCGAAACGTCCGAAATTCAGTTATCTACGATTCTATGATCTCAAACCGGAGTTTCATTGGATGCACATAAGTGTTCACATCACTATTTACTATTCATTGTTTACTATTCACTGTTCACTATTAATATCATTATTCACTATTTATATCACTATTCATTATTCACTATTTACATCACTGTTCATAATACTATTCATTCGAAACATGTAAATTGTATTAAAATTGTCAAACGGTCTCCAAAACTCCTAAAATGGAATTTAACCACATATTCGGGGTCCCGACCGTCTAAGGAGTGTTTTTCTACCTTGCTAGCGGATTTTCATTTACATTGGGTCAAAACCCCCAATTTGTCAAAACGCCGTAAAACGGCTCCCACAGTAAAAATTACTCCGCTAGAAAGTTTACATCTAGCTTAGATAGTAATTTCACGAAGAAAGGGAGTGAAAATCACTTATCGCAAGGCCCGATTGGACGCGAATCCTGCGTTCTTTTTTTTTTCTTCTCCTCTTCTCGTTCTTCCTCTCTGCAACTTTGTTGATATTTTTTTCTTTTTTTTTCATTTAATACATACGAGTACTGTTTCATGAATAGTACCCGCTTATGAATAGTGTTTTATTTTTTTTGTCTTCTTCTGCGTACGTTCACGGTACTGGTCGGTGAACAATACCCGCAAATGAACAGTAAATATTTTTATTCCTCTTCTTCTTCTATACACTCAATCCACATAATTCAACTCTAATTTTTAACTTGTAAGCACCCATATAAGATGATCTCATATGTATCATCTTCATTTAATACATTTATTTACTAATCATACACACGTATATTTAGCTCATACGTATTAAATACGTGTATTATACATCTCGATATATGTGTACGTTAACGTATGTATTTAATTAAATTTACGGGGTGTTACAACGATACTCTTGCCATTGCATGATCTGAAAAAGAAATAATGTATGCAGTTTCACCTTTATATTGAAAAGTTTATTTTTGGACTAAAACCCTTGACTTTTAAATCATAATGAAGCAACATCCACAATAGAACATTCTTCTGATTTAATAATAAAGTTCTTTTAGTCTACATTGTGATGTCTATTTTTTGTTTTGCTTTTGTTGTATACCTTTTTCTTGATTACAAGCATATTTCAAGAATTTAGAATCATTTGGGTATTTCTAAATGCAAAGAGTTTTTTGAAATGCAAAGAATTAACGTCTCAAAAACATATCTACATAGAAATTTCATTAAGGGAAAATTAGGAAGCATGACAAATTATCCTAGTTCAATTATTCTTCAAAAAACAAGAAGTATTGTAATTGGCAGACCAGACTGAGCAGCTACCCTAGCCAGTTTCTAAAATAATGCATGCTAGAAGTCATGCAAACTCTAACCTTAAAAAAAAAAAATTGTTCAAACCTCCAACCAAACTGCATATTGAATACAAAGGGATGCTTCCATGATCTCCCCATAGACTCTGTTCATTTTCTCATCCACAAACATCACACCAACAAGAACCTAACAATAATATAAATCAACAATTCTTTTATCAAACATGTTGAATCATTCGTGCATCCAACCCCAATCATATCAATAATCATCCCATAAATACTCTCTCCCCATACATTCCACTACTAGATAATCCAAAATTTGTGTTACAAATTCATAAACATCAATTTAAAAACTTTTCTTTTTAACCATAAACATGAATTATATATTGTTGAAGCCAATTTTAGCCCCACCTCACACGTCACAAGATATTGTTCCTCCTACGTGTTTTCAAGTTGGGCTATCAGGCCTATGGGTACTCATATAGAGCATGTTATAAAGGTAAGTCCTGAAAAGTTTTATTTTTCTCCTTATAAAATAGCCTCTTGGTAATGTGATAGAATGAGACTTCTTATGTATCTTAGTTTAAAAAAATGCATAGCTGATACAAGACTAATATCTGGAGTTGAACCCACCAACAGATATGAAGGCTAATTTAGCATCAAAGCCTAAATATTACATGGGTGTTGGGTTTAATTATATTTAATAGAACGACTTAATTAAACAATGGCTGAGGCAGTAATATAAGGTCAATGCAGCATGTGCATGCAGCTCTTAAAAAACCAATCTTGTTTTTTCATTGACAGATTCTTTGCATCAATTATAGATAATATTGTACACAAACATGCTTTTCTCCTTCACATTTTTTTTTGGTTAGAAAAACCTATGATTAGAGCAAGTTCATTAAGCCTCTAAATCTAGAGATTCCGACATAACGATCTCTTGGTGGTGTATCTTGGCAATTAAGATTGATCTTGAAAAGGCCTATGATCGATTATCTTGGGATTTTATTGAAGACTCGTTGAAGGAGATTGGTCTTGGTGATGGGTGGATCCGAAATGTGATGCATTGTGTCTCTTCCTCTAGGATGTCGATTGTCTGGAATGGGGATCTTTTGGATTGTTTCTCTCTTGAGCGCGGAGTTTGGCAAGGGGATGCAATTTCGCCTTATCTTTTTGTTCTGTGTATTGAAAGATTGGGTCATTTGATTAATGGGGCAGTGGAGCGAAAGGAATGGAAACCCATACAGCTTTCTTGTGGCGACCCCGGGCCCCGGACCACCAACCCCATAGGGAATGGCATGCGGAATGCCGGGACGGGACGTCCGGCGTAGGCATCTCCGACCACTTCTCAACTCCCGTGAGGTGGTTGAGACCCTACGAGCCTTATCTCAAACAACGACATAATATCAAAAGGTACTAAACAAAACTACCCACCGTTTTTATCATCCAAGACAAGAGATAGTCCATAAAAATGAACCATAAATAAAATCATAATCTCTACAGTCCATTAAAATTGACATATACATAAAGTCTAAAATTGTGGGTACAAATAAAAACCGTCATATGCCCACATGGTCTATCTAACAAGTCCCAACTCACCCATACTACAATGTGGTAAGTGTTATAATTACATAATCCAAAATATAATACTTCATAATTTAAAACACAGTTCAATCAAAATGCCTCTCAACTCACATCGAGGCTTTGGATTCTCTCGCAGGCAAGGCCCTCAAGATATGACTACTCCTTTGCCCTTATTCGGGACAGAAGGACCTGAAAGAGGAAAATGAGGGTGAGCCAACGATGCCCAATGAATAGAATTCAAATATGGTATCAATACTCATCAATAAAAACCATGTATGCATGTCAATGTGTAGCATGATTAAAAGCTCATAACATATAGATATCAAGCATTTATAATAAGTTCGATGCAAGTAAAAGTTTATCAATTTGGATCCACATTCCACATGCCTTGGGTTACTAGTACACGTCTATTTCACCGTGCCGTTGATCCCAATCATGTTTATCTGGGTTACTAGTACACGTCTATTTCACCGTGCCGTTGATCCCAATCATTTTTATTTGGGTTACTAGAACACGTCTATTTCACCGTGCCGTTGATCCCAATCATTTCTTTTCCTAAAACCCTCTTATGACAAGGTTAAGTCCCCCTATTAGCCAGATAGATGGGTCTAACCAAAGTCATAAGGTTTTCTCAAATCAATGCATCATTCAAAACATTAGAACACATTCATGCTTTCAAGATACAATATATATAAGTGATATGATGACATAAAAGATATAATCATAAATGAAGTCTACTCACAACCAAGCCTCGCGAGAGTACTTAACCACACACGATCACCAAACCGAATCAACCCAAATCAAGATCCTGAAACATTCATCAATACCCTATACATCAATTTCTATGCTCAATCACATAGACATTACACATCAACCCTAAATCAGCCCACATATAAACAATAGGCCTAAATCTCATCTAATCCCATCATTCAACTCAAATCACATGACTTAGGCCTCTAATGCATAGTTCTCATACATAAACCATTCTATTAATCAAAAATACTGATTTTCAATTCCTTTAGGCATAAACATGCCCAAATTGGGTCACTTGATCACAAGTAGGCCTAACCCATGATATGGTCACAACCACCAAATCAGTAGCATAATCAACCCTAATCATGCTTAATTAAACATAAGTTGCATCAATTCAATGATTCTAGGCCAAAAGTATCAAAAGCCCTAAAATATGAAATTTTCCATACTTAGGCCATATTGTCGATTTACACTAGGTCACCATGTTCAGCCATGTATATCACTGATTTTGCATCATGGGTTCATCAACAATGGCAACTAGGTCAACATAGTTGACATGCAAGCTATTTGGAAAGGTCTAAGTTCATATTCTAAATTTAGGTCTAACACAAGCAACCCCACCAATTCTTCATTTACTATTCTGTTCAGATGTATCAATATACCAACAGAAATATGTAATCACAAAATCAACCGTACAGATTGAAGTATGTGAAGAAACAAACCTTCTGTCCAAATATCAGCCCAATCCAACGGTGGACCGAAAAGATATGTATCTTTGATGAACAAGTCTCTAATCAGACAATTTCTCCTTTCCTGCTGCAAATACTCAAACTCAGATGACTATATCACACAAAATACTGAATTTATAAACATCTTCACCGTACATAATATAGATATATCAACTATAAACTACATACCCAAATTTGATATCCATCCAACGGTAGATTTATGAGATCTACAAGTTTGAGCAAAACACCACGAGAAATCCAGAATCTCCGACTAGCTTTGTTTCAGAGATTAGATCTCTCATAAGAAAAACTAAATCAAGATCTCCACCGTTCAGAATGCAGAACTATCCGTTGTAAACGACATACCCAAATTTTATATCCATCCAACTGTAGATTAAGGAGATCTATAAGTTTTAGCGAAACGGTGCGAGAAATCCAGACTTTCCGACCAGCCTTATTTGAGAGGTTAGATCTATTAGACGAAACCTCTGATCAAGATCTCCACCGACCAGAATGAATAACCATAAGTGACGAACTTGCTGACAAAGTTTGAGCTCAATCGGACCATAGATTCGAAAGATCCACCTCTTTGGTGAAAACGTCGCAGGGATCTTCCTCCTGCAACTCTCTCCTTCTTTCTCTTCTTCTTTCCTTTCTCTTCTTTTCTTTCTCTTCTTCTTTCCTTTCTCTCCACTCACCTCTTTCTAGCACTTCCTTGATTCCCTCCTCCACTCACCTCACTTTCTAGCACATTCTTGGATTCTCTCCTCCACTCATCTCATTTTCTAGCACATTCTTGGATTCTCTCCTCCACTCACCTCATTTTCTAGCACATTCTTGGATTCTAGAAGTGGGCATGGGACACTTGTCCACTTTCATGCACCAACCTTCACATGTGTTGGTCTCATACTACCCATACCAACCACTTGTATTTTAACCAATCTCATGCTTCCATGTATTTTAAATGTTCAATCCATTTAATACACCAAATTTTCATTCTCATTTATCATTTTATTCAATCAATCCTAACCCATATCAATTCATGGTTTAATGGGCCCATGCATAAATAATAACATATGTATTATACTTTAATTTAACATGACCCATATACAATTTATGATACACATATTTATATACATTATCAAACATCAACTATACAAACATTAAACAACCATCAAACAAACACCAAACATATCAAGACAACACATAGAGTTTGGGCAAAATGCAATTGGGTTATGGGCTAGATGAAATAATTTTCGGGGCGTCACATTTCTCGTAATGGTCCTTCTATCTCCCACCTTTTCTTTGCAGATGATATGGTTTTGTTTGCGGAAGCATCTACAGAGCAGATAAAGGTTATTATGAAGTGCCTGGATTTATTTTGTACGTGCTCGGGCCAAAGAGTTAACTACCAGAAATCTCATATATTTGTATCTCACAATGTGGAGCTTGCGGTGGCTCAAGACATATCTACTATCTCTGGTATTCCCCTTACGGACAACTTGGGTCGGTATCTTGGTGCTCCCTCCATTCATGGGAGGGTCCGACCTGCTGACTTTCAGTACATCATTGAGAGAGTGACTACTCGATTGGAGGGGTGGAAGACAAAATTCTTGTCCTTTGCGGGTCGATTGGTTCTAGTTAAATCGGTGCTTAACTCTATTCCCATGTACATCATGCAGACTATGGTGTTACCAATAGGGGTGTGTAATACTATTGATAAATTAGTTCGACGTTTTCTATGGGGAGGGTCTAATGAGAAGCAGGGCGTCAACCTCATTAAGTGGGAAATCATCATCAAACCTATGGAGGACGGTGGTCTTGGCATTAAGAGTATGGCTTATATGAACTTGGCTTTTTTGGCCAAATTGGGATGGAGACTAATTACAGATAAGAATAGCTTTTGGGCCAGAGTTGTTTCCATGAAGTATCTGCATCGGGAAGCTACTATTGATAGGTTGCAGCCTACGAATGGGGCCTCCAATGCGTGGCGGGGCATTGTTAAAGCCTCGCCTATTTTACGTAGCGGAGTGCGGGCTCTAGTTCGTAATGGTAAGGACACTCTTTTTTGGCTTGATACATGGGTAGGTGAGGTGGCCTTAATCAATATGAAAATGCGGGATTTGAGTTTGGTGGAGATGTATAGGCCTGTCTCAAGCTATTGGGTGAAGGGCTCAAGGTGGGACTGGAATGCTCTATCAGGTTTACTCCCTTTTGAGGTTGAAAATAAACTTGCTGCTGTGCTCTTATGGGATGAGGAGGATGTTGCAGATGGCATATGTTGGGGAGCTTCTAAGAGTGGCATATTAACGGTGACCTCTGCTTATACTATTTCTACTGGCACTCTTATGGGAGATCCTAATTCCCTTTGGAGGATGATTTGGAAGCTTAAAGCTCCTCAAAGATACAAGACTTTTTTGTGGATGGTTGCGCATCAAAAGATCATGTGCAATGCTGAGCGGATGAAAAGGGGTTTCACCATGGCATCTGACTGTATTGAATGTGTGGGATGTATCGAGGATGTTGATCATATTTTTCGAAATTGCTCTAGAGCCGTGCAATTATGGAAGTGTCTATTGCAGCCAGTTGAGTATCATCTTCAGAGCAATTTGGATTTCTAAAGCTGGCTTGCTCATAATCTTACTGGCGTTAATGATTGTAATGTTGACTATGACTGAGCTTCCTACTTTACAGTTGCCGTGTGGGCTCTTTGGAAATGGAGGAATGATTTAGCATTTCGTAATCTTCGTTTTCACTTCGAGTATAGCATGGCTTGGCTTAAAGGGAAAGTGGCTGAAATCATTCATGCTTTTCGAGCCAAAGTGGCGGTCCATGATGATGGACTGATAGAGAGGGTGAAGATGGTAGGCTGGTGTGCTCCCAACCATGGTTGGACTAAGCTTAATACTGATGGATGTCTTAAGAATGCTTCATCGCGAGCAGGGGGTGGCGGTCTTCTCCGTGACTATCGTGGTATGTGGTTGAGAGGGTTTGTGGCTAATATTGGTTCTTGTACTGCAACTGAAGCTGAATTATGGGCTGCTGTTCATGGCTTACGTCTTGCTTGGGAGGAGGGCCATCGTTCTATAGTTTTCGAAACAGATTCGGCTATGGTGGCTGGTTGGTTAAAAGGCAACAGTATGCTGCAGCTTAGCCTTTCCAACTTGGTAAATGAGTGTAGAAGACTCCTTCAGAGAGATTGGATAGTTCAAGTTGAGCACATTTACAGAGAAGGTAATAGAGCAACAGACTATTTGGCTACTGAGGCTTTGAAGTTCAATCGGGGAGTGTGTATCCTGTCTTCCCCTCCCCGTGGGTTATTCAATATTTTGAGGGAAGATGCAACTGGGGTTACTTGGCCTAGGAGAGTTCGAGATGTAGTGTGCTAATTGTTCTTGCTGGGTATTCCCCCTCTTTTCCTTTCCAAAAAAAGACATAACGATCTCTTGATTGCACGAATTGGCCGGGGATTAATACATTTAACACAATAAACAAAGATCAAAGAACTTGGACCTTCTCATTACATTGATAATTATTTTTTATTTTATTTTATTTTTTGAGTAGAAACAAGATCCTGATTACGGGCCTCAACCTCTACAATCTCAACCCGTAGGGTATCGAATCCCTTCGGGACCCACTAATCTCTACACAAACGAGTCAACCCAGTAATTAAAGTTTACGTGGACGCCGCACGAATCATACACCTAGCCCACCAATACTTTTATTTCTTGGCTGGATCCCCCTTCCGTAAGCCCAACAATACTCGCATTTCTTGTATGCCCTAGGGCTCGTACACATGACCCCTCAAAGCGTACCCGTTTTTCAACCACCGTGCCAATCGCGCATTGGCACATTGATAATTATTTTTTATTTTTCTCACCCAAAAAAAAACTCATATTTTGAATGATTAATTCTACATTGGTCGGTGGGTAATGAGAAAGATGAATCACATCAAAAGTAAGCTTCCTCTAAGATGCTTGTCAAGGGGAAGAACAGATTCTAATTAGGGCACATGCTGACTCCTAAACAAACAACAACATGTCTGCTTGGAAGAACCTTGTGAGTCCTATAAAACTCCAAGATGGAAAAGTTTGAAGTATTTAGAAAAATAACACCGAAGATGGATCTCATGTGGGAATAAGGTGTTTAGTTTTTAGGTGCCTCTCAAAAATATATTTCAAAATGGGTGAAATTCTATCCTCTCTAAAAAAAAATGAAATTTTTATATTAGAAATGCCCATACTTAACAGAAAAAAATAAAAAAATAGAAGGAAATAATTTTAATTTAATGAAACTTATAAAAAAAAAGAAAAAAAAAAACCTGTGGTAGGGGTTTGGGCTGAGATTGGACTTGATTTTAATGCTGACCTAACCCTGGTTCGGCTTCACAGGTTACCCGTGAGAATGAAAAGAACATCTTTCAAAGTTCAAATGGATCAATCAGAAAACACACCCATAGTCCCATACATGAACAGGGAAAACATAGGAACAAAGGATAAGAAAATGCAGTGAAGTAGTAAATGACAAGTCCCTTTCTAGAGTCTCATGATCTTGTCTTACATATTAAATACCATTAAGAGAAAGGTGACAAGTGGCACCATCTTACCAAGTACAATTTAAATGACCTCCCATTACCCTCATGATCTCCAAGGACCCAGTAATTGCCACCTGGAACACTGTTCTTGATTAAACCTATCTTATTCATATGGGTAAATAAAAAGATTAAAAAATAATTTCTTTTTATAGATAGATACAAAATTAAATATAGCTACAACCTACAAATCACTGATCAGAAAATGAGCTTTTTGTATTTGGGTGCCCATATATCACTGTCAATTTTATTTTGCTATGGCCCAAAGATTTTTACCTATAATATTCAGTCAGTAAATTTTTCCTAAGTTTTTCAAATTTTCTGTCTCTTCTGACATACCTTCTTCGAATAAGAAATGAGTCCTTCCTTACCCAAAATAACTAAAATAGGTCAAAGCTCTATAAAATATAATAAGACCCACCAAGAGCCAAACTACATGACGAAGCTGATCTCAACAATCACAAAATACAAAACCAAGATGATTGAAATAATTCAAATCTTGATCAAGACAGCAAGTTTTGGAGAGTTGAACTTAGCAAACATATGAACTCCTTTATTAGAAAAATAAAATAAAAATAAATAAATAAATAAATATATATATATATATATATATATATATATTATTTATGTAAAAAATAAAACTATACTTGACATAAAGTACTATAATATTGAATGAGCCACTGAAACACATTGAATTCTAGAAACTCTAAAAATTAAATACACACATGAAAGACCCCACCAGCCCCATCTCTCTCACCTCTTCTTTTAAAATCCTTCCCTGACCTCCATCAATGCCCACAAAAGAAGCTCAACCTCAAACAAATCCAACAAAAAAAGAAAGAAAGAAAAACATTTAAACCCAGCTAGCCCTCTTCTTCAAATATCATCTCCAACAAAAAAAAAACAGACACTTATCATTAAAATGGGCAAGAAGAAGATGGTGATGATGAAGAAACTTCCATCTCTTTTCAGGAACAACAAAGAAGCATCATCAAAGCCTCCTTCTTCATGGCAATGGCCTTCTTGCAAGCAACAGCCCAAGACCCATTCTTTCAGAGCTCCTGGAGATGACATTTTCAAGACTGCTAACTCTGTTTATAACTGTGATAATAACAGTACTACTGGTCCTCCTCAAGATCATCAATACATGATGATGATCACAACAAAAACACCAGAGTCTTGGTTCACAAATTCTTCATCAGAATCTGCAAGTTTTTCTACTGTTTCTGAGGAATCTGGAGGAGGAGATTTACTGGAAACTGTTGTGATTCGTGGGCTTCGTTCAAATAGATTGTTCTTTGAGCCTGGTGATTCAAATTCTATATTAGAGGAAGCAAAAAGTTCAAGTAGTACTATTAATGGTGGGTTTCCTTTTAAAGAGAGTGTGGTTTTGGCAATGGAATCTGAAGATCCTTATGTGGATTTCAGGACATCAATGGAAGAAATGGTGGAAGCTCATGGATTGAAGAACTGGGAATGTTTAGAAGAGCTTTTGTGTTGGTATTTGAGGGTGAATGGGAAGAAGAACCATGGATTTATTGTGGGTGCTTTTGTTGATCTTCTTGTTAGTCTTGCTACTGCTGCTTCTGGTTCTCCTTGCTCTTTTTCTTCTTCTTCTTCTACTTCTTGTTTATCTTCATTAGAATGTGTTGATGAAGAAGAAGGTAAGGATATTTCATGTTTAGAGGATATTTGATATCATTAATTTTGTTCAAAAGAAATTAAGATCAAAATATCTCTGTATCCCTCTTAATTAGTTAGTTTTATATCATCAATGTATACTAGTAATTAATTACCTTCTTATATACTATGTAATTTAACTAATTATTAACAGAAAACTTACAGTACGAATCTTCAATCCATTATTAACAGAAAACTTACAGTACGAATCTTCAATCCTTTCTCATCAAGATCCATCTCTCTCTCTCTCTCTCTCTCTCTCTCTCTCTCTCTCTCTCTCTGGTCTCTGGTTATATTACACACGTGTGGATAGAGCAAAATGCACTCGTGTAAAATTGTTTGACCCAAGTATATATGTACATGGTCAAAGTTAGAGATATTGATGAAGGAATCCTGTCCATTGAATTTTCAGCAATTTTACATCATGGGCTTGATTAAAACTCTGATTGCTGTCAAAATCCATTATGAACATGAAGAGAGTGTACACAGGTGGCAATTAGTGGTAAGCTGGTGCATGGAGCTGGTGTTGATTATTAATAACTTAACATATATAGCAGTTCTGTTTAAAAAATGGATTGTAGAAAGTGAAAGTGTTAAAAGTGTGTAGGTGTTGGTGAACGTGAATTCAATGCAAAAGTAGCTATGTAGAGTGGCCATTGTAAGTTTTACACAATCTCTTAAATATATGAATATTGAATTGCATGACTTCAGCTGAAAGCGAATGTGCTTCAACGGCCACTGCCCTCTCTGTCTGCTTTCAGCTCATTAAATTCTTCTTCTTCTTCTTCTTCTTCTTTTTCAAAAAAATATTTCTTTCTTCTATCACACTCCAAAGTGCAAGAATTAATTAATAAGAATACTAAAACACATACTACCCTACCCAATTAAATGCCCTTCATCAGCATACACGCTGTATATATATATATATATATATATATATATATATATATCCGTTGGAATCACCGAGGATAGTGAAGTACATACAAAATAGAAAATAAAAAGAGACACAAGGTTTTTATATATTTTCAAAAAAAAATTTACGAAGTATACCAATACTAATCTTTACATTATCAAATTGATATTTATGGAGGAAGCTCAAAACTTTCTCCTTGTGTGCCTAATCATATAAATATTTGACATACTAACTCATAGAGGTAAATTGTCATTATAAAAATAATAAAAAATTCTTCTGTGGGCAACGTTTTCCAAAAACTCTTTTCTAAAAGTGTTTTTGAATCAGAAATGTCTTTTTAAAAATATTTTTAAAGGTGTTTAATAACATTTGCTTTTATTTAAATTATAGTAAAAAAATAGCTTTTTATTTTTAGAAGAATATAGGTGAGACTTGCTTTTCTTTAGAAAAAAACGTTTATGAAAAAACTCTTCCAAATGGGACTTAGGTAGTTGGATCCTTGTGAGATTTAGAGAGTTCAATTCTTAATAACTTAGCACAAGTCTAATTCAAGCTTCACACTCCAACAATATACTATAATTTCTAGAATATATATACTACCGCCTCAATAGCCTCGTATTTTCAAGTTTTACATACATAACCCATCAGTTCAAATCTCTACCATTAAATTTTATTCATTACATACTAAATTTCATATTAAATTATTTGATTAAGTGAGTTACTTACATTATTATTATAATATTTAAGCTGCAGGCTTCAGTGTAGTACCCTTTCATCATCAGACTGCAGCTGAAAATGGCTTGATGTGAATCCCCCACCCACCATTTAACAAATAATTAATCATGGGTCCCTATAGTTAATGCATCAATATTTTTTTTTTTAAGTAAAATGACTATAATACTAATCAAACCTTTAATAGCATGCTTATGGATCCGTCACATGATTTGTCATATATGGCCAAAAATAAATAAAAATACAATTATCAAATCAAATGTTTCATATATGAAAAAACGAGAATAGAAATTAATGATTGGCAACATGGGATTCCCTTGTTAGTTAGTGACTTACTTAATTAATTAATCCTTTTTTTTTCAAATTTTAGTACAATTATTTGTTAATTCTTTTTGCATGATATATATGTATATACATACATTTATACTTTATTAGGTCTCCGCTCCACATGATGAAGATAGTTTGATTAATCAAAGTAAAGAAATATATATATTATTTTATTTTTTTTGTCAACGATTCTAATCTTGGAGTTCTCGGCTGGCCGTTGTCTCAGCTTTTCATTATCCGAGAGAGATTCATGTCTGTGAAGCTTCTAAACTTTGTGCCATGAGATTAATTTGTTTAACATGCATGTTTAACTGTGTTGATAAATATTTAATATGATATTATAAAATTTTAATTAGTGGGGTTGACAATAACTTTGTTTTAATTATATGTGATTTGTTCTTATCTGCTTAAAATTATGATTTTGCATTTTAATTTTTTATATAAAAAATTATATAGGTTGTGAGGTGGAAGATGAGATAATTAAATATTTTAATTGCAAGGGGCCGGAATTTCTTGCAGTTTTCTTGCTTACTCAAAGTGATTTTCTTTTTCCCAAACTTTCAAGCCCTTTGGAAACCGCAAAATCTTACATAAAGTTAATGTCAAGAAACAAGATTTGGACATTTTCGAAATCAAGAATTCCTCGATTCGGTTTTTTTTTAATAATTTATTGATGATCCATTAAAAGCAAAAAAATAAAAAATAAATAAAGGATTAAGATTACCTTATCTTAAAAAATCGCTGTATATTATTATAGTCTAATTCAACTTTTTCTTTTCTTTTCTTTTTATTTGAGGTAATGTAATTAAATTTGCTGCTAGGTTGTTTTATGGGTGAAATTGTGCATCTTGAAATATTAGTGTGATGGTTAAATTAATGTAAAATATATTACTGATTTTAAAAAAAGAAAAAGAAAAAAGCGAATAATTTTCATTATGAAAGTTATTACTATTTTTAGTAAATACTAATCATTATTTTTTAAAAATAATTTTTTTATTTAGCATTACGATTTCATTTAAAGTGGGTATACTCCCAGTCTCCCACTTAGAATTTTGAAATTTTACTTAGCATTATTTTAATAAGACTAGAATTAAGGTAGATGGGGTTAAAATCAAACTTTGAGTAATATGGAAGTAAGGAGGAAAGATATCTCATTTGTGCCATACAAGTGCCTTTGATTATTTATCTGATAATATAATATGATTCAATACTATATATGGAGAACCTCGATCATGTAACAAAAGAAAATTTACAAAATCTGGCCCAAGATTATTAATTAGATATCTCATTTGTGGTTGAATGATGTAGTATATATAGCCCTCATCAACCATGAATATTTGTAATAATGAACCCATTTCCAATATCATATAATTTATTTATTTATTTATGGATGGGCTTCCATCATATAATGTAACCTACTTGCTCTGGCCCTTCTTTCCACGGGCATCATATTGCCAAAAATATATGTATATAAATTGTACGGATTCGATGCATTTCTTTAAAAAAAAAATAAAAAAAAAATCTATATATTAATCTTTTTTGTTTTTCGTGAGATTGGTGACACATTAATTATAACTGTGAAGCTCTCAAGGGTCCCAGAATTCAAGATTTTTTTTTAAAATAAAAAAATAAAAAAAATAAAAAATCGAGATATAATGTTAGAAGCGTTAATGATTTCCAGACCCTTGGAATTATTTATTATTTATTTTTATTTTTAGATATGTGGGGTTATCTTTTTTCTTGCCCTCCCTTCACTAATATATACAAACACTGCATCTTCTTCTTCCTTAGTACTATATATTCACCTCGTTTATAGCATTGCATGCAATACCCTTCTCATTATTGCTTCTCCATGGGTTTCAAATTTTGAATATGTTCCAATCTATTATTGGATTTAAATTCTATTGAGAATGAATTAATGATGTTAAGATGGCTTGGATCATCATTGACTCAAAATAAATAATATTTTTACATCATTTGAGAGGAAATAGTTTGAGCCATATAAAAGAAACCTCTCTCTAAATTACGATTATTATTTTTTCAAGAACCCAAGTAGAGAGAAATAAAAAAAAAAAAAGATTTATAATAAGGTTAGAATCGTTATTAATAACATTAAAAATCAATCTAATCATGGCCATAAATGTGCATGCGATCCATTTGAGTGAGCAAAACTAGGGTTATTCTAGCATGAAAAAAATATAAAAATCAAAGTTATTAAAGGAGTGCTTAAAATTTTGTTTAATTTATTTATTTGTTTACTTTTGAATATTTGGCATATAAGTTTTGGACTGCAAATGATGATGGGAGGCTCTTCATGAGAATTTTCATTCGATAAAGAAGACCAATTTCAGCCAAATAAAGATTTATGATGATGATGATCAATTTATACAAACACCCTTGTAAAGATATAGAAAAATGTTTTATATGCACTGGGTATCAAAGTCATTTTTTGACGTTGACACCCAATTTTTTTAAATATTTTAGGAATGAGTGTGTATTGTACAATATTCTAACATTCAACAGAGACCGGGTGCCAATATTAAAAATAGCGTTGACATCTAACATATCTGTGACATTACTCAAAACTATATATACTAAGCTGACACAACTATAATATTATAGAAAAAACAATCATTTCCATGAAAAAATAAACAAATTAAGATAGCTCCTATGAGGTTGACTAATATTCTCATTTCTTGTGTTTACATGGAATTAGCATCATCTTTTTAATTTTCCCTTCTAACAGCCACATTTTTTTTTTTTTTCGGAGTTCTTATATATTCTTATTGTTGTTGTCCTAGCTAGAACGGGCTTAAAAGCAAAAGGGCTTAATCAAAAGTATTCTCTTTGTATCAGTATATATATATATATATAATACTAATTATGCCAAAAGTATTTGGTATCTCTGAACTGTGCAACTAAGAGAACTGTGGATTGTGACAGTGATAATTTAGCTACAAGCTCCCAGCATCATTCACTTGGTTAAGCCCCTTTGCCTACTTATTAGGTAGCATCACTTCACTCCATGTTGGTCTTATCACCTTTGGAACATCGAGAAAGAATACACACATCTAGATTTTGCAGACATGGGGAACCCTTTATGTCTTCTTAATGGTGAAGAAAATTGTCTGGCTTGACAAGTCATTTTTTTCCCGTTTCTCACATTTTTTTCCACTACTTTTAAAAAATTTCATACCTTCATACCTTCATAAATCCCCTTTCCCCCCCCCCCCCCCCCCCCCCCCCCCTGTAGAAGAACTTTCTAGTTCCTGAACACCCCTAGTTCTAGTTCGTTGAGCCAATTTAATGAAGGTACAGTATAGAACACCAAGATATGGGCTGAAGCTGTAAAGAACTCAAAGATGCAATAATGGTGGAAAATCATGTTCAATAGTCAATCTTCAGCTCTGCTATAATAATGATTTTCGAAAAAAAAAAAAAAAGGCTCTGCTATAATAATGGAGTGTATTAATGCTTCTTATTTGAATTTTGAAGAACATATATATAACTAGACTCAATTACTTAAAAAGGTCCATTAATTATTTTATGCTTGGTCCTACCAATACAGGATCCTATATGGGGATTAAATTCAATGGAAACCCTCAAGAGATTCAATTTTATATCAACAAGTATATATTGATGTATTAATTAGAAACAAAACCCATCAGTATGGTTCTTATCTTGCAGTTCCAATTTCAGAACCTAAAAGGTAATCACAGAATTAAGTAATTAATCCATATTTTTAATTAAGAGCCTGTTTGGTAGGTGATAAAACTGTTATTTTCTTGAAGAAAATAGAAAAGTTTTCTGATTAATTACTAAGATTTTCTCAAAGAAAAAAAAAATTCTTGATGCCTATTTTCTCATCTAAATTTTTTTTACCTGTAAAGATAAGAAAATTTAATATTCTCCTGAGGTCATTTTTAGTATTGTTGATTTTATTTGTATTTATATTAAATATAACCTTTTATTTTCATTCTCTTTGCATCATATTATTTTGTAAATATGTTTTCTTATGTATAATTAAACAACTATAACAAAATTTTTTAGCAAAATTTGCTTTAGAAATTCTCTCTAAAAAAACTATATTATTTCTTTAAAAAAACTTTTCTCAGCTATTGGGCTGACCGGCCTAATTGCATTCTTGCTGATATATCATGTGCTAATTAATGACTTTTTTTTGACAAAGATAACTAGCCCTGCCTGACACAATAACAGAAAACCAACCTCGAATAATGACACTAGTCGTAAAACGAGGCAAATTTTCAGACAACAAGGGCCGTAGCCAATAACAATTGATATTTCCCCTCCGCAAATGACATTCAAGAGAGCCGAAACGCTGCCGTCGTGGGTGGACAGGGATACAATACCACCCGAGCTTAAAGTGGTTTGCTAATTAATGACTATATTATTGGATCATGAGATTTTGAAGCAAAAGAGATGTGTTAGCCCAACAAAATCAGGATTCATGATAACAAAAAGAAAGAACAAAGATGCCTCCCACTAACAAAAAGCACTAATTATCAAAGGATCCAAAGATGTCTAATTAATGGCTGCAAAACTCTCCAAAAGGGGTTTCATTTTTTCTGATATTTTTTTCACAAGCTGGACTTCAACAACATGGGTTTTTTTTTTTTTTTGTAAATATATATATATATATACCAAAAGGTGAAGAACAGAAAAATCTCTTCATAGGAACATGCTTGGTTGGTGATATAGATTAGAGAAACCATTGCCATGTATATAAAGTGAACAAAGTAGCATGAAAGCTAAGAAAGCAGTTCTTGCTTTTCAAGTAAGAATCAACTGGAAAAGGGGCAGTTGGGTCCGTTGGATTAATTAGTTGCAGTGGTTATGCTTCTTTTGCCACATGTATAGATTGGTTTTTTTGAACTATTTGAAATGCATTTCATTTGGGTCCATCTCTGTTTTTTTTTCTTTACCACTAACCTGAAGATTCCTTAATGGGTCCTGAGATTTGACTAACCCTTTTAAAGGTATATTTCATTATGGCAATTGAAGTGATCAAGATTTGTGAAAACTACATTTTTCTGTGATATTTATGAACTGTTCCTTATCTATCTCTGTCTAGAACATTCAAAGCACATAAAAACTGCAAAACTTTGCTGCTACAGGCCCTTTCAAAAGCACTCAGCAGGCATCCAAAAACATGTCCCCTTTTATCTATTAAAGTTGAACTGATCTGAAAACTGACAAGAGCTTGCTTGTCCTGTTTACTACTCAAGCAACCAATTTGGTCCTTAATGAATGATATGCATTATTTGAACCTTCGTCTAATAGTTATAGTATTTAGGTTGAGCAGTTTCTAACTTAATATCAGAGCCTTAATTTTATAAAAAGTCTTGAGGATCAAGTCTTATTTTGACATTTACATGATCCCCGTTAGTGTAATTAGTATTTTTTTTCTTTTTTCCAGCTCTCTACGTGCAGGATGGAGCCAAAAATATTGATGATAGTTTGATATGTATTATTAAATTCTTATCTGATAGCTATAACTTTTAGATTAAATGATTTCTAACACCCATTAGAGTTATTATAACATACTTTATCATAGAAACTCAATTTACCTAAAGTTTATAAACAAAATTGTAACATTCCCGCTGATATATCCTCGTTGTTAAAGCATTAAAACCCACAAAAGTTATATTTCAGCCCAAGCTCGCACTTCATAGGATTAATCACACCTTAACCACTACTCTTTTATCTTATTTCAACCTTTAATTCCTTTAGCCCATGATTGAGTAAAACTATAGCAAGTGCCTTAAGCTTCAGATTTCCTAGAAATTCAATTGGGTTAGATGTTCGTTAATGAATCCAAAAACAGTCCAATTTCAAATTACTACTCTTTTGAGGTGTATCAATGTTTTAATTATACCTAGCACATCTAAACTTTAGAAGAAATTGAGTACTGAATACTCATAATAATAACCTGAATATCTTTGAAAGATTGGACTCATTAAAGAAGACAGTGTGTGCAGTAAATGTGATGTGAAAATACCCAAAAAAACAACACAACAGGTAACCATTACTTCCCCTCATTAAAACTCAATTAAACCATTGTCTCTTATATAATATTCAAATCCCAAATTACAATTTTTTTTCCACCCTTTTCTCCTTCACTTCTCACGCTTGTTGACCAACCTACACATGACCCATCACTCCCCACGTGACCCACCTACGAACTAAATCACCAAGTCACGTGACTTCCTCCTGATGATACGCGCTTTGGAAGAGCAACAGAACTGTTCCATGGAGAAGACCCCATTCCAGATCTCTGTGAAAGCTTGAACAATAATCTCATGGTGATAAGGAGAATTCAGAGACAAAAAACACTGCAAAAGCTCTCTAAGATCTTCTCTTGAGTATATTTCCTTCTCTAAGATCATTTGAAGCATAGAATGGCGAAAATCAAGATATGGGTCGCTTGAATCTTTGACAACTGCAAAACTTCCACCAATTCTGTCGAACCCCTTAACCATTTTTGATGTATTAAATTTTGGGTCTTCTTCTTGTTGTTGTTCTACTTGCTGTTCTTCAGGTTCTGAGAAGTGTGGAGTACTACTGGTGTTGAAAGTTGGAGAGAAAGTGGTGTTGGAATCATCAAGTTCCAATGAGGTTGAAGAAGATTGGTAGAGATCTGATTTTGGGTAGCTTTTGGAGAATTTAGTCCTGGGTTTTGGCCGGAAGAAGCTGGAGAGATCTGTTCTTCTGCAACTGCAACCTATGTCCACTGCAATTGTGTTTTGTAAAAGCTTTCTTCTGCTAGAAGACATTGTTTTTCAAGAAGAAGGAAGGAGATAGAGAAGAAGAAGAAGAAGGGAAGGTTGAGTTTTTGACTGGTGGTGAGGCTGAGGGACTATAAATTGTGCATGTGACATAGGTGGGGCCCTTATTAATAAGCCATTTATTATTTATTATTATTATTATATATATATATATAATAATAATGTGTGTATATGTTTGGATATTATGAAAGTTAGCAAAACAAGGGGGTAACAGGCACAGAGAATATAGAAGGGAAGATGGCATGGGTGGTGTGTATTTTATGATTTTTATTTATTTATTTATCTATGTAGATATTGCAATTAGGAATTAAATTGGGATCTGTGAGAGCAGAAATCTTGCCGTTTGATTAGCTGAGAAGAAGAAGACCCAAATCACATGTGGGTCCTTAGCCCTCTTGACAGGTTTAATCAGCTTAAAAAAAAATTGAATAGATTATTACATCTTTGTGTATTTAAAATCCCTAGGGGGAGTCTTGAAGCAAGAGGAAAACAGAGGAAGGGACACAGAGATCTTGGGATTTGGTACTGTTATGTACTACATGCAATCATGTAAGAAGTCAGAAGAAGCCGCAGTTTCTTGCTGTTTTTTTCCGGGATTTTTATAGATCAGGTCCTTAGGGTATCTTTATAGTGGAAGTTGTTGTAGTTGTCAAAAATTAGCATTTTAATTTTTAATTATCTTTAACAAATCAACCGTCACAAGTTAATTAAATTATAGGTTGTTAAAAAATATATTTAACCTTTTTTTTTTAATTTAAATTAAAGTAATTTAAAAGACGTTAAAATTATAAAAAAAAAAAACGACCATCAAATAACTTGATAACCGATCAATCAATTCACCGATTGATGATCGAGCTAACCGATCGGTTACCGAATTATCTGATTACCAATTAAAATATTTTTAATTTTAATATTTTTTAAATTACTTTAATCCAAATTTAAAAGATAATTAAAATAAAAGGATAAAATAATCAAATACATTTTGACAACTTATAATTTAATTAATTTGTGATAGATTAATTAATTAAAAATGATTAAAAATCCAAATACTAATTTCAAAAATTATAAAACCTTTGAATTAGATAAAAATACCCATGAGACCTAATCTCTAAAAGTCCCTGTTTTTTTTTTTCCAAGTTAGATGAGCCAACTCACTAGTTTTTGTTGAATTTAAGTTGGTTTTCTTTTTGGGTTTAGGGTCAGAGAGATGGGTAACATGAGAGCTGATGCCACCGGAACAACTTGTTTCTAATAAAGACAGTTCTCAGTTGCACTTAGTAAAAATGTTCAATGTTTTGGTTGGCTTCGGATTCATTTTCCATGCTCAATTAGATGATTTTTTCTTTTTTTTTTAAAGATAATTCGGTGGACAAAGCTCCCCCTTACACTTATCAACAGAAAAAACAAAAAAGAAACAAAGAAGGAAGATCCCCCTGGCTACCTAGGAAAGGTAGGGCCACATTATATTAAAATAATTTTGTTTTAGAGATTGATATTAGATACCCTTAAACAAAGTTGGTCTTTTTAAGTCTAAATAAAAGAGAAGGGTGCAATAGGTAGTTGACTACTAATGTAAATTTTCTCCTAATCAAAGACGTCCCGTTTAATTTAAATATTGATATAATTTTTTTATAGAGTAGAGTGAAAGAAACATTCATATAGTCAATCAATATAGTTGAAAAAAAAATTAATTAAGTTGAGTTAAGTTGAGATTAATGTTAGATACTCAATCACCCATTTCTTGAGTATTATTATTTTGAGACCTTGGGTATTATTAAAACATACTAAAAAAAAAGGAAAACAGAGTCATAAAAGGTTGATTGATTCAACTTGAGTTCTTAAAGGGCTAAAACCCCTACTTGGGGGTTGCATATAATGATGTAAGAGTAGAATAGAAGTCAGTTTTTCAGAAGAAATGTGTAAAAGTAGATGGAGATATCATTGGCAGAGACGAGAGAGCTGGTTTTGGAGTTGAGTTGTGATGCAAAATCACATGTCACGGGGGGCCATTATTATTACAGTACAATGGATCCGATCTTCTGGCAGCCTTCCTGAGATTCTGTGGGCAGTGTTGTAGCTTATTTTATTATTTTAGGACTTAAATATTCAACACCAACTTGGCTTTGGCTTAAATAATGAAGTAGCAAAGTGTAATTGCTTTGACAAAAGAGAGATCTTGCTATTCAATTCTAGATCTTAAAACTCAGTCAGAGAAACCCAATTACATACACTTAAGATACTTTCAGTTAATAGATGTAAATCCTAGTAACAGTGCAGAAACTCAAGGATTTAAAACTACTTTACTCAGTTCAACGTATGAGTTTGGTGAAACGGGGTGCCAATATCAGCAGAAGAGATTAATGTCCATTGGCAAATTGCAGATAGAAATATGTGGTCTGATCTCCAGAACATCCATGCTTATTATAACCTTGTGGTAGTAAGAGTAAGAGAAAGAGAAAGAGGAAATTATTTATTTATCATTTATTATTCGCTTTTTCTACCAAAAGAAAAAGGAATGATGAAGCATTAATTTTTATTTTTTTTCTCCTACAACGTAAAGTTCCAAAGCACTGTAACATTCTAACCAAAAGATTTAGAGATGAAACCTCACCAAAGTTGTTATTTCCAACCGAAACTTCCATTAGCTGATACCTTCACCAAGGACCCTGCATTGATTGCACAGCGAATTTAAACATGGGAAATTCCTGTGAACAAAGGTGGACATTATTGAAATATCTGAAGGGTCTCACAACACCTTGCAGCCAGGCATTACCTACCTTACAATCTTTGATTAGATATTTGATGCTCAATCAAGTTGACTACATATTCAGCAACCCATTCTGAGCCGGCCTCCGTGCAACAGAAGGCATGAGTATGGCCTTCCTTCTCGATCGACAAAGCAACATCTGAGACCTCCTTGGAAATCTGCAAAGGTCCAATAAAAGACCCAGTGAAACTCTGAATCTAAAAAACTACAGAGAAGGAAATATTGCATCGAGAAGCCAATCCTAGTGCAATGCCGGTAAATTGGATGAGTTAGCCATTACCAGAGTTGTGATTAGCTTTCCCTTTCAACGGATACTCTTTTTGTTCTTTCTTTTTTTTCTAGTGGGAGGGATGGGGGCATTTGCAAAAAAGTTATATTTACTTGTTTAATTAAGTGCTGTAGTTTACATTTAGCTTAAAATGCACTATAAGCAAGATGTTTTGATATCATCTTGCAATTTCAGATGCAAATTTAGATGCAATAAATGAGACATTAGCAAAAGTTGATGGCTAAGAGATATTCCAAAGTGACCATTTCCATCTCTTGGTTCAATCATCCATGAGAAAGTAATCAATAAAGCAGAGAACAGCAAGAATGAAATGAAAAGGATTGAAAGCGAATCATACCAAAAAATCATACAATTAGACATTCTCCATGGAGCAAAATCATGTGCAACTAAGAAACGGCATATACAGAGGTTGAGCATGGTGTATATCTATATATAGCCTAGTTGAGTATAATGAAAAATTGAGATAAAGTCATGGTTCAGCCACATGAAAACAAAGACCACAGTAGTCAAAATCATGATTTTGGAATGAAACATGATGAATCAAATTGATAAATTGGGAAGATTCATTAACACAACATATATAAAAGCTAATTTGCAAGGATGAGTTTTCTTTTCACCAAGGAAATTGTCCCCACAACAACTGAGCATATTCATAAAGTTCATAACCTACTTAAATTAGTTTAAAAATTAACAGAAAAAAAATGAATAGCTCTTAAGTGTTCATTTATCATATAAGTACAATCTTTCATTGGATTACGAATATTGAGATGAATTGATGCGTGATTTTTTTTTTCTGGTTAGAACTCATCCTCATAAAATAAAATAAAATAAATTTTAATCCTAAAATTTTTATCTAGGTTAAATTGCCAGAAATTATGTTTAAAAGTTAGCTTCACTTTACATTATATATGCCTACATTTGCACACTGCCTTGTCTGCATTTTCAAAATAATAACTAAAATCCACTAAATAGGGAGTCCTGTAATAGAACTTACTTCTTCAAACATTGTTAATGGACCCCAGTGATCGTCAATACCGAACAAAAAGGCAATTTTGTCTTGCTTTCCTCTCATGAACATCCAATCTGGTGCTTCTGCAAGCTAATTTAATGGCAATGATTAGCACAAGTCACTTTCACGTGAGGAGAGTCACATCAGCGAACCATCGATGGGCTGCTCAATAGTTAGAAGACGACAAATTCTACACAAAGACTTCTCCTTAAAGTGATTTACAACATTCAAAATATTGCCTTTTGTAAGTCACATATATAAGAAACTGGAGTCGCATTTATATTAGTAAAGAAAATGAAACAGAAAGAATGGATAATTACAAGAAAAAGATCAAACTAATTGCAATGGCAGAAATTCAAATTGATACCATATACAGGATAAAAGCTCAATTGCAAGATCAAATAGGAAAAGACAATGAAAATTGGTGAACCTTAAAAAAATAAAAATAAAATAAAAACAGCAGAAAATTAAAGGAAAGATCACCTCAGATACCCCCTTCCCACCCCAAAGCCAAAAAAAACATGTTTTATATCTACAGAAAAGGAAACTTTCTAAGGAAAGGGGTGTAAAACATTTAAACAAAAAAAAGAGAGAGATGTATACAAACAAAAAAATATATTTAAAAGAGAGAATCCACACAAATTGCAGCCCACAAACACAGCAAAAATTAAAAAAGAAATAAAGAGAAACTTTGCATACATGTATCAATTATGTCTCCAGACCTTGCACTATCGGAAGTCTCATAAACTGAGCACACGCTTTCTATGGTAAAAGCACAAATCAGAGATTTTAATCACTACTCTTAAAAATATATTCATTTAATGATTTAGTTTAATATACAAAAACAAGAAAGCCTTGTCATTGTAAGAAAAGAAATTGTTCGATTATTAGTTAGGTGCGCAAAAAAATCCATGATACAACGGGATAATTCAGTGTATGGTGTAGTTTGCATAGATAAATGAGAAGGTAACACTAACTTATATGCATACTTGGTGAGGCCCAGGTTTTAAAACCAATCTTGGAACTCATAACAATTGATAATAATAATAACTTGGAATTTAATTCTACTACAATCATTTTAAGGATGATAATGTTATGATTTATAAAAACTACATTTTAGCATGGTTCAAAAATTTTCCGAAATTCAGCAAACTTCCACGAATTTTTTCCCTTTTTTTTACCATCAAAGTGTGAAACGGATGTAAAATAAGAAATGCAAAAATTCTCCGAAATAATTCGATAAAATTTAACAAAATTCGATAAACTTCGAATAAATTTTTATTTTTCAATTCAAAAATGCAAAAAAATTGACAAAATTCGATGAAATTCAACAAAGAAGTACAAAAATGTTATTTCATCAATAGAAAAAAAAAATACCAATAATTATGTATTATTTTCAACTTCATCAAGCAACATAGCAATATAAATTTTAAAAAATAATTTAACTAGCTAACAAATTATGTAGTTTATGGGATATGCTTTACCAAAAAGAGAAGAAAAGAAGCAAAAAAAATAATAATAAATAAATAAATAAAGTTGAAATAAGATAAAAACTTAAAAATAAATTAAAAAAGTTTTCAAAGTCATCTTCTTTTAGTTGACTCTTATAAAACAATATTAAAAAAAAATATAAAAAACTAATAAATTAAGCATGCTGGAATTCAAACTAGCAAAGTATATGGTCGAGAAGCAAGCCACCGCAAAATTAAATATCAAAACGAAGAAAAAGAATTAAGACCAAAAGCTACCATTTCAAATTCATCAACCCACTTAACAAGATTGATTTTCTTAGGTCACTTATTGGTATATTTATATATTAAAAGTGTCTATTTATATTAGTTTTTAGCTTATACTACAATAAATCTAGATATTTAAGCATATATGCAAAAATTCTCTAAACTTATCTAATTTAGCGAATTTTTACAAAATTCTTCATGTTGAATTAAACTTCTCAGAATTAATTCCAATTTTTAAGTAACCGAAGTCAAGTCGAAATCAAACTTTAGATCCTTGCATTTTACTTGGAGTTGAATGACCAGATACTAATGAATTTTGTTGTATACCTATAGTGCTAACATAACTATGCTAATTTCTCCATTATTTTAAGTCTTATTTTATTTAAGAATTTTAGTTCAAATGGATGAATTGTTACAAAATGTGCATTCCCTATTTTATTTTATTTTTTTATTTTTAATGAATACATAGTAGTTTTATGTATTTTTGCACCTTGCTTCATTCAGATGCACATCTTGCCTTGCCCTTTAGGCACTAGGAACCCCCATTACCTAGAGCATGCCTTATGCCTTTAACTACTTTGATACGTGCAATATGTAAACAATGACACAACTTTTCAGCACAATCAAAAAACACAGAGTTTCACCAGAAGTAGGAAACTACCAGACAAAAGATTTATTTAGCAACAAAGGAAAGAAGGACTCACTAAATCTTAGAGAGTTTTTTGAACCATTTTTTATTGGCTTATCTACCGGACAGAAAAACTAAGAGTATCTTCTAAACAATTTAATTAAGGAGGCCAAAGGACTAAAAGAGTTTCTGAAAAAATCAGCCAAGTATTAAAAGAGAGCACAAGATGTGATACTGGTATAATTTTAAACAGAAAGTGATCAGTAATGCACTTGGCCACTTGTGAGATAATGTTATTTATCACAGGAAAGATACTGTAAAAAGCTACAGTTTTCACCTTTTTGAACTCGTATGTTGTCATATATAGAATATTTCGCATTACATGGTACTGCACAGAAAAATAATATTATAAAAGTCAATACAGTTCATAGCCATCAACAAAATAACAAATATTTTCATAGTATATATGGCAAACTGACTGGATTGTGCAAAAGAAAGTTGTTGAGGTCTAAGGAAAAATTAACTGTGTAATAGTTTCATTTCTTTTCTAACATAGTTACTGATCAAAATGAGAAAATAGAGGGGAAGTCAAATTGCATCTAACAAAGTTACTAATCAAAATGAGAAAATAGAGGGGAAGTCAAATTGCATCTGTATAGTATGACTGTTTCACTAGCAGACTTAAGTTGATATCGATGGCAAGACCAAGATAGAAGATCCCATATCTTTCATTAAGCAAGAATCAAACAGATATGTATGTTTCACTAAGCAAGAAAAAAGGCACAGAGCTTTGCCTCTTCATCTTTTGTGTTAAATAAAATCATTTCTTCCTCAAGATGAACGGAAGCTGTTTTCTGAGGATTTAATATGACTGCAGAGGATACAATTCAACTATATGCAAGTTCATGCATATTTTTCACATCTTATTTTCATTAGAGGTCTAAGTTTTATAGCCAGATGAAGAACGCCACACCCATCTTGCTCAATAGGCAAATATATGAGCAACAGCATCTATTTGAAGAAACTGATATACAGTAACTTGATATAATAAATCATTTAGTACATAACATACTTCAAATCACGTAAGTCAACTCCATTCAACAAAGCCTTTTTGCCAACTCCATGGTGTTGGCTACATGAATATTCCTTTACTCCGTTCTATCAAGGGCTTAGTTTACATTTATATAACAAGTGGTCATATCTTTCTTAATTATCTATGTCCTCGTTATTTTAGGCCTCCCTTTGTTTCTACCAATATCGCAGGTTGTTCATATGTTACTCTTCCTAACTAGCATATCCAATGGTCATCGTTTTCTGTATTTGAACCACCTTAATCAGTTTTCTCTCATTTCATTTTTAATTGGGGCTACTTCAAATGACATAACTCAGTAGAAAAAATCAAATGCCAATATGGTATAGAAACCGTAAGAAGAAAGAACGAGAGAGAGATCAAGGAAGCAAATCAATATTTCATTCAATAATTCGGTGACTTCTAAATTACATACTAAAATATTTATAGACTAATATAACTTGTAAACTAACACCAACTAGGACTCTTAAACAAACTCGAACTCTATCCAAAATCCTAATCAAAATATAGTTCTAAATTAAATAACAAACCAAATAGGAATAAAATAAAATAATAAAATATTAATTAGACAATGACACGACTCATCTATATCCTGCATCACAATAAGTAGTATGTAAACTACTAGTCCTGCCTAGAGAGTCAGTCATAACTCAAAGTCTTCTAAATAGCTTCAAGATGAGGAGCTAAAGTTGATAAACAAACCAAGTAACCAAAGCATGTGTATTATACCACTTACGATGAGGGCCATGAGACTAAGTAAGTTCTACACCAATTTTATTATTTAGATTATCCATGGCTAGCCATAGTCATCTAAAAGTTGGAGAGGCCAATCTCACATATTCCATGTATCTTTCATTAATCTAATGCTCCAACCTTGATAAGTTTAGATTAAATATCTTCTTGTTTCATAATTTGCAATTTAGACATCAACTTAGCCCTTGAAGAGCGAAGTGGAGGAAGCAGATTCATGTAGCCGATCCTATATAGTTGGGAAAAGGCTTAGTTGAGTTATTTCATAATTTCATTATTTGTTTCTAATAAGAACGTGAGACCAGAATCATAGAGGCTTATTTTTATGAGAACTTGATTACAATTGTGATGTAAGGGCTACAAAAGTCTATAAAATAGGGTTTTATTATATTCAAAACGCAATTTTCCATTTTAGAACAATAATATAAAATTGAATTTTTATCTCTTTTTTTTTTTTTAGGTCAGCAGGTACTGGGGACTTACGTCTCCCCTATCCCTCTGATACGGCCACAAACACTCAAGGACGTCGTTGACCAACAAGTGGTGGGAGGTGACTCAAACTCGAGACCTTCAAGGAAGGTGCGCTTGCACCCAACTACTGAACCAGCCCACCGTTGGTTAAAAAATAGCATTTTCAGTCTGATCATGAATATCTAAACACCTAAAAAGAGTGACACTATCCATGCAGAGCATAAGGGAGATCTTAACCTGTAACAGGTAGCTGCAAGCAGTCTCAATGGCCGTAGTAGACCATGACATCCCAAGAGATTTTTCCACAAGAAACCTGGAAGCCCAGTTTGGGGATAATCCCAACACAGCTACAACATAACTAAGCACATTACACAGAATTTGGGATCTGAAATCAAAACATACATGAATAAGCAATATGGAGCCCATAAGTTTAAAGTTTTCCCAAAAACACAAGCCAAGGACCCAGGCATTTCACAGTTGCAAAACTAATCTCAATTTAAATACAGAAAAAAGAGAATACAAATGCAGAAAACAACGCAGATTAGTTTGATTTGCTGCAAGCTTCATGAATATTAATTAGTACACTTTTATTGGGAAGCATGAAAATGAAGCTAAAATGTTTAGCATAACCACATATAAAACATATTTCCATGAAAACACAAGGGAACCATTACATCTTGAAGGAGAACAAGAGGTAAAATAGTGTACATATTTACATCCAACACAATTCTTTCATTTTCCATTTTAAAATTGATAAGATAATGAATTACCAAGGAAAATGTATGGGAGCTGATATATTGATGGTCTAAAAGGCGTATATAGGGAAACTGTTACAAAAATAAGCAATAAAGAGAAGAAATGATAAACAAGCAGACTTTTTCTTTAGATGCAACAGAGAAAAGGGGTATGGGACTGATATGAATCATAGAAAAGAAAGAAATTTACTCAACAATCTTGCCAATCACAATCTGCTTTGAGGACTTCTTGTTCAAACTCAAAAATGGATAAAGCCCTATGCAATATTTCACCTGTAAATTTAAGAAGGCAATTTTTCCAGAGTATTAGGTCCACGAAATTTGGGCAACACAAAATGGCACAAAAAGCTCCAAACATAATAAAATTACAAGAAATAAGCAGTCACCTGTTCTGGAAGTCTCCTAAAAACCTCCAGAGATATATATGAACCTATGGAGTGCCCAACCTTCAGGTAAAGATTGCAAATAAGTGACTACTTATGATTATAAATCAAACTTGTGTAAGCTTTAAACCATTGCCAAAAGAATAACGACAACCTGAAAATTCATGTTTAAGCTGAGTATGTGCAGAAGATAATAATTAATCGACTATACACGTTTCTGGTTTCTCTAAAGAAACTGCAAGATAAAGTAACGGCAATCATTGTATCTCAAAGTTGCAATGCAGCAAGCAAAGTTATTTACATTTCTTTCTTGTTAGGCACTGTAACATTCAGTAGCGTCATCCAGCCCAATCTTATGGACCAAGACATAATCAAAATCAAATCAAGATGCTAATGAAATTTTTTACTCCCAGTAAAACATTTTACTGTCTTTGTGAAGCAATCAAGTTTGTCAATTTAAGTGTTGTAACAACTTTATTTGATATCATAATTCTCACTTATTTGGACAACTTTTTTTTTTCTTTTTCTTGATAAGAGCTCATTTGGAGAATTTTAAAAAGATCAAGAAAGGAGTGAATAGAAATACTTTCAAAGATGTTTTACTGTCATACATGTCCAAAATCTCAGATTACCAAGCAAAAACTTTCTATCATGGATTTATGCTCTTATTTCTCATAGCATCTCAATTCTCAACGGAGAACACCAAGACATATAGGAGCCGGAGTTAACATACAAAAAAGAACAGCTCCTACCAATAACACGGGAATTTCAGTATTTCCTAGCTCCTGTGTGATAAAGTTGACCTGCAAAAGGTGTTTGTGCGGCTACACATTAAAAGAACTGGTATGAAGTATTTAAGGCAAATAACTGGAAAGTAACAATAAAAAATAACAAATTAACAATAACAATTCACAAAAATGCACTTAAAAAAAACAAAAAAAGAACCATTACCTTGTGATCAATTTGGTCTTGCAACGAAAACAACCTTCCTTTCTCCCAGTCCTACCAGGACCATAAAAGTTTATATTAAAGTAACACATGTTTCATGCAATAAACACAAAGAGTTATAACAGTAGACTTAAGTTTAGCTTGATAGAAGAAACAACAAGAAATAGAGACTAAATTCAATTGTATTCTCAATGAAGACAAAAATTTCTATAATGTCCCACATCACAAGCAAGCAATTACTGAATTTCAGCATGACCCATCAAGAAAGCATAACAGTGGTTACCTTTTTTGTATGGGAAATGTGTCCAATTGCTGAATACCTCAACAAAAACAGAATCAATAAGTATAAAATCTCCTGCAATTCCCACTTCAAAGTAACCAAAAAAAAAAAAAAAAACCTCAAAAATACAAGCACCAAGTTCCTGCCTGTTACAGAGGCACGCCCACCAAGCCATTTATACAATGCTTCCACAAAATCCTTGTAGAACATAACAATACCTGAAATAAAATAAAAAAAAACCACCCATTAACTAAATCAATATTCAAACAAAAGGAAAAAGAAAAAACCTAATTTCAAGTATCAAATACAGAACCTGGGTTTCCGGGGATAAATACAACGTGAAACAACGGATTTTCCGCTCGCAGCTCCAGTAATTCCGTCGTCAAACTACATATAATAAATACCCAAAACCCAATTCCAAAATATCATCACGCAATCGATCCTAGAAAAAAAAAAAAAAAAAAAACATTATGAACCTAAATTGAATCATCGAGACTCACCTTGACACATTGCACAGTCGGAATGTCGCGCGCGTTTGTTCTTTTGAAAGTAAGCTCTCTTCACCCATCTTCTTAACAACACTCTTACATTTCAATCCAAAACAACCGTACCTGAAACACTCATCAAGATTTGCGCATCATGAGAGAACAGATAGAAAGAAAAAAAAAATCACTATATATTTCACTCACATAAATCACAAAAAAAAAAAAAAAAAAAAAA
The DNA here is from genome assembly GCA_035771175.1 of Paratinospora sagittata. Lineage (NCBI taxonomy): Eukaryota > Viridiplantae > Streptophyta > Magnoliopsida > Ranunculales > Menispermaceae > Paratinospora > Paratinospora sagittata. The sequence goes on from CM069593.1 coordinate 45,959,111, forward strand.
CCAAGAAATGTGAGATTAGAAAATACACAAATTTTTCGCAAAAAAATAAAATTCGCATGCAATGCGACGTTTTCTGAATTGTTGATGCTTTGTGGCACCGAGTGGCGCAGGAAATAGGAGTAGTAACGGGCGAAGGAAGACGGAGCATGGGGATTACTATGGTGTTCTATGGCGTTTATACGGCCTAGGATCTTTTTGAAGTGTCAAAAGGGTAATGGAGATCATTTTTGGAAGGTTTCTTCAATCATCATCGTGGCATCTTTTATGACCGTTGAAGATATCGAGTCTCGATGTTTCGGACACGTGCCAGGGCGTTATAGAAACTTTCCAAAAAAATGGGTCCGCATTTTAATTTTAATTGTAATTGGAAAAAAAAAAAAAAAGATAATTGAAACCCAACGGTTATCTATGATTCTTTCTATATGGTTTCCTAAATTAAAATGGCAATACTGTGTCAACGGTGTCGTTCTAGAAGCCCATTTTTCCAAGGCCAACCCCATCTTACCAATTTCAATAAATCACATGAAACATGACCAAGTAAAATTACCCAATAATATATTATTTTTATCTCTAGATAATTGAATGATATATAGTTTATTAATATACTTATGATTCTAATCAACCTTGAATGGTTCAACGTAATTAAATTATTAGCCTTTTGAAAATAATTACAGTACCCCTTAATAATAATAATAATAAATAAATAAAAGATCCTTTAAGTCTGCTAAATGAGTTTTATATTTTTATAAATTATTCTTCAAATTAAATTATTATTTCTCTTAACATTTTATATTATGGTGAATATCTTAATAGAAGTTGGTTAAGCGCGTCCATCTACTTAGAAACACACATTTTCCACGTGCATCTTCAATATATATTCATGCAATTCCACAACTCTTTCCTGGAGTGGCATATTTAATATTTAATATCCAAATACAATACCACTCACTCTCCATTGATGATCTCACATGTAATGGTGACTCAGTCAAAAAGTCCCACGTGTTCATACAAAAAATAATCTTCTAGTCGGGAAACCCAACCTTTCCCACAGAAGAAGTCTGCAAAGTCGCTCCAGAAAATTTTCTACAAAGAGTCTAACTCAACGACATGCGTAATTACAAAAAGAAGTTTCGACGGTCAACTCGAAGAAGTATAAAAGAAGCACCAGTCAAGGGTCAAAAGTCTCATCTACAACGTAGATCTAGTGCTCCCCTGCATCTTTTTTTTTAACCATCTCTCAGATCTCCTACGCGCAACGACGTCACAGGAACCACTTAATTGCTGACTAAAGGGAAGACGTGGCAGAACTTTATTGGAAAACAGACAAGTCGATGAAACGAAATGACGAAAGCGACCTCAAATGAACGAACTCAACCGCCAAGCCGTTATTTAGTTCTTAACACGCGTGACGCCGCCGGGAAGCGTACGTGCGAAGCAACTTCCATGGCTCTTCTTAACTATTTTTTCCATAATAATAATATTCTCAAGAGCTTCTTCTTCTGTTGTTCTTCGATCACAAGTTTCTGCAAAAATTCGTCTCTCTGGCGTGACGATCTCTTTGCAGAATCCGAGATCCTTTAATAATTTCTGAAGGTTAAAAAATGAGTAATTACCACGAAACTCTTTAAACAGAGAAATCTTGACTTCGTTTTAAAGGTTTTAGTGATTCGATTCGATTTTTAGAGTTTCATCTCAAGAGGATTAAAACTCTCTTGTTGAAAAATTTATCTGTTTTTTACTTGTTGATCGCATCTTACTCTTTTGCTTGTTCAGGTGCGAGCGGATTCATTGATTTTCCTAAGAGTTTCAATTGGAGAACAGAGGTTAGAATTTCGATGTGGCTTTCTCTCTTGTGCTCTCTGTTTAATCTCTTTTTCCTTTTTGCCTCGTATGTGTTTATCGAACTGAGAGACGGATGAGCGTAGAATCGAGGTGTTTGGTTGTTTGAGTGTGGTTACATCGTTGATTTCCTTTGAGAAATGCTGCCGAGATCAACTTCAAGGCATGCCAACACACGTTAACTCAAAGATTTTGATATTAATTGTGTTTTTGAAGGTTTCTTGTAGAGTCGAGGCGTTTGATTGTTTGTAAACATTGGTTTCCTTTGAGAAATGCTGTTGAGGTCAACTCGAAGGCATGCGAACAAATGAACTCAAAGATTTTGATATAAATTGTGTTTTTGAAGGTTTCTTGTAGAATCGGTTGATTTGAAGATCAAGATGCTGGGGGATTTCATCAGCAAGACTCTTGTGTATGTTCTCCGCTCCGAATTCTATTTACAAATCCTTAAATTTTCTCTTTGCTTTGCATATTTTGTAATCTGCCTGTTCTAATTCTACTACGTTTTTTATATCATAAGACTCTTTTTGAATTTGAGTCATAGCATGTAGATCAGGGAAAAATTAGTTTTAAGGGGCACCACATCAGCCAAGGAGTTGTAAAATTATTTTCAAGAATTGTGGAGTCCTAATTAAAATTTTGAAGTTTGAATTCCAATAATAGAAGTAACAGCTATGATGTTGAAACAATATTAGAAGAATCTTGTTACTTTTGCCAGAAATCAAATCATTTTTTGTTGTAGCTTGTAGTTAAACAACTCAACATAGTGCCATAAATTCAGTAGGTAGTGAGAACTGTGCTGGGCCAATGATAACTTTTTTTTTTTTCTTTGATACCTAGAATTTATTTTATTTTGACAAATTAAAACATTCAAATCTTAATATGGGGAATAAATCAAGCTTTGACAACAAAAAAGAGCATTTTAATTCTGGATTTTGGATGACAGGGTGCTTCTTGGATATGCATATCCTGCTTTTGAATGCTACAAGACAGTGGAAAGGAGCCAAGTTGAGATCGAGCAACTTCAATATTGGTGTAAATATTGGTAACCAACAGAGTTCACCCAAATTCTCTTTTCTTCTTATTTGGTTCTTGACTTTGATTGTTTGCCTTCCCAGCCTTACTGCCTTTGATCTATTTTCTTAAGCTTTTGAAAGCTAATTGATGATCTTATATATTAGAGGAATGTTTAAGCAAAAAGTCTCAAAATTTTCTTATTTTGCTATCTTTTGGATTGTGAACGAGAAGGCTCACAGTTTGATTCCGCCTCATACTTGTAGTCCCCAAAACTGTAGGCTTTATTTAAGATGGCTTCCAATCTTTAGCAAAAAAGCTGCAGTAACCATCTTTAGCTTCAAGCAGAACATGGAACATACAGTAGTTGATTAAGAATGAAAGACTTGGAGGTTTTAGCTTTCAGGATTGTAGTTGTCAGAAATTTAGATGCTTGCGAATGCACATTGCTAGGCTGAATATCAGCACGATTGTTTTTAGTAGTTTAGTTCAACCAATCATATTATTTTGGATTTTATCATAATCTGTCTTCATAGTGACTTAAGTTTATATTTTAAGGTGTGCTCTGGATTTAAAAGAAAGGCCAAAAGAATACACTAATATTGTTTTTGAAAAAACACTTGCACATACATAGTACCTAGGCTTGCTTTATAGACATAATACTAACTTCTTGTTTATATTATCCGAAGGTAGCATTTAGGGGACCAAAGGAAGCGGATTATAGTTAGGAGATGGCATATTGAAGTTTAAAAGTAGCAGTAAAGCTAATTTAGCTGAGTTTTATTAATTATAAGTAGTCATGGTCGAGCTCTTGGGCCCTACCAATTGACCTTGAGCGTCTGGTCTATTGTGCCTAGTGGTAAAGGTTGTTTCTCGCTTTCTTTCCATGTACCAGCTGAGGTCAATTAGACAAATTGAAATGGAAAAAACATGTCCATGTGATTTTCGGTTGGTCCCTTACAATGGAAAACCCTAGCTTTGTGATCATCTGGGGGTAAGATAAAAACAAGAAATATAAAAGCATAGCTAGCGTAGTATTAAAAAAGAGGGTGTAGCAGAAGACCTGGAGATCTTTAAGGATGGATCCTTGGCGTCAATAGAGTACAGTAGATGGTGACTCGTCAAGGGAAATAACTGACGTTCAGACATTTGAGTTGATAGTGACGATTGCTGGGAAAATCCCCCTTCCTGGTGCACTGGACCTGTACAATTTTGGTTGCTCTGTTTCCATTGGATGGAGCAGGTGGGGCCTATGGCTTCTGTGCTATTACAATTGATGGGCCCTAATGTAATGAAAAACTTCTAATATGAGAAGACGAATCCCCGATTGTAAACAAATGTTAGTTCTGCATTCTGTGTCTGGGGCATAGCTTCCACTTTCTTCATGAACACTGAGCTCAAGGACTTCTCTACTTGCTTGCTTGATGATCCGGGGAAAACACAAAAAAGGCAAGTCCAAGCCAACAAATTTCTGAATTGGCTACTTTGCGCTTAGTCAAAGCCTAGTATCTTGCTATAATGTTCCTCAATCATAAATAAAATAGGTGTTTTAATTAATGGCATTAATTAAGTACCAGAATTGGTGACTTATCCTTACACTAGATGGAAGAATTGGGTCCATCAACTTTATTTGCTGATGTGGATGGTTTTCATTAATTACTTTAAGTATAGCTGTATTATCTTTGTTTTTAGGGTATTACTTTGAAATGGTGTGTGATTTTCAATCTCTATGGCATTTCTCTTGTTTTTATTAGCCAAAAGTTGCAATATTGTTACAGTATGTAAAATGCAAGAAGCTATATACTTGCTTCCCTTTCCTCCAAAAAAAAATATAAAGAAGAAAAACAAAAAAGAAAGAAAGGAATTGGTCAACTGCTTGTCCATGGAATAATAACTAAAGGGCACTAAAAGTAATTTTTCTACGTCCTGTCTTTTGTTGCATACGTCTCCCATCTCTATATTAGTGCAAAAAATTACAAATTGTTTGCATCATTAGCGTTTTTGTGATTCTTTTCTTTTTGTTCAATTATTACTAAAATCACCAACTCTTGCAGGATCATCATCGCATTGCTGACAGTTTTCGAAAGGTTTTGTGATGTCTTTGTTTCATGGTAAATTAAGGAACTCTTAGATTCTAAAAGTTATTCAGCTCTCCGAAGCCCCTGTTCTAACAGAGTCCTGTTGAACTTTCTGTTGAAGGTTGCCTTTGTACGGCGAGGTAAAGTTGGGTTTCGTCATCTACTTATGGTACCCCAAGACAATGGTATGTTCTTCTACTAGCACTATATATATACATACACATACAGTAGGATGTTGCTACATTGACTTGTAGAACACCACCTTCAATACACCCTTGAATTGCCTCAATACAATTTAATCATAGGTGTATGATTTAATATAATTATTGATGAAAATGTTTCTAGCAACGTCAACTACAAATGTATTCCGATATTTCCTAAACAATATCTATTTATGCTAATTGTTTCAACAATTTCAACGCAGGGAACTTCCTATGTTTACGAGACATTCTTGCGGCCAAACGTTGCACAATATGAAACTGACATCGATCGGATGCTGATGGAATTTAAAACGAAAGCCTGGGATTTGATTGTGTTCCATTTCAAGAATTGTGTGAATTACGGGCACTCAGCAATCTATGAATTCCTGCACCATCTAGCTTCTCAATCTACACGACACAGAGATAATCCAACTCAAACTCAGGTTTTGATAACTAAACTTAAACTAATAAGCTGAATTTGAAAGAGAACGACAAAACTCTTTTTTTTTTGCACCCCTCCAGTCAAATACAAAAATATACAAAATAAAATTTTTAAACTCACACCATACGAAATTGTGGGCCAACATGTCTAAGACACGTTTCATAGACGTGTAAGTGTCCACATCATCAAGACGTGGCAAAGTTCGATCTACCCAAAAACGAATTGCTTTCAAGCACATGCCATGAACGCACTACCAGTCAAAACAACAACAACAACCCAAGTTCGCTCTACTTGCATTCTAATGTGTGCTCTATGTGGCTCTCATCCAATTTCTAACACAAATTCATTGCAGGAGAAGGCACCGCCGCCATCACCGTCCCCACCTTCAAAATCAGTAACGCTTGACCGCTTGGTTTTATCTCCACCCAAGGCCCTCCATGTGCAAGATCATCTTCCTCGAGATGCGTTTCTGCAACCCACTGATCATTCCAACACCGCTCAAGACCCAGATCATTCTGCTGCTACTGCTCAGGATTCCAATATTGCCGAAGCGTTACATGCAGCACGCACAAGGCAACGAAGATCACGCCCTTCTTAAATTGAAATCAACATTAAAAAAAAAATGAAAGGGAAAAAATATATACAAGGAAAGAAAGAAAGAAAGAATTGTGGCAATTTGACTGTATAATTTCTAACGAATTCATTTCGAGTTAGCAGTTGGGGTGGGTCAATTTGTGTAGGTGGGTTAGCAGCAGATCATTTGTTGCAGGTTCTTCTTTCTTTAGTCTTTCAGACTCATCACCACTAAAAACAAATAAACAACAAAAGCAAACGCAGAAACCCCTCAGAGAACGTGAGGATATTCATGACACAGTAAGTAAATACACACAATAATTGCAGAGAGGAGGGAATATATTCTATTCTATTCTATTAGCTTCTGTGGAAAAAGAAAAAGAACTTTGAAACACATCACCAGCAACAACACCCACTAGCTTCGTTGACGTTACAATTCTTTTCTGTGGCTCGTCGTCCGAACCCTGATCGCTCCCAATAACCAATCAAACGCGCGCGTAATCGTCGGAATAACTCTCCGAATAATGAAGCCCAAGCAAGCATTGACTGGACTCCTGAAATACTCGTCGGAGAATCTGACCCACATGTGCCTGAAAGAATGTCGCCCGGACGAACACAGAGAACTCGACATGGGCTGCAAATATGCCCAAGCCGCTTGCTTAACCAAATGGTTTTTTATGGGTATCTCGCAGTTGAACTGAGGAGAAGAAGCGGTGGGAGATTGAACTGCTTGTGAAGATGGCAAGAGGTCTCTTAAGGAAGTGTAAGAGAGGGATGATAAGGAGATGAGCTGGAAGTCGTCGACGTTGGGGAATAAGGAATTAGCGATTTTGGTTCCGTTAGGGATTGGGAAGCTTGAGCTGATGCGTTGTTGCTTTGTGAGGATGTGATCGAGCTTTGGTGGAAGCACCGTCGGCGAAGCTATTGAGTTTCTTCTTTTGAAAGATGTGGGAGGAGTGGAGGAGCCATTTGAATTCATCTTGGTGATTAAGAGAGATGAAGATGTAGAAGAGAGAGGTGATCAAGTAGAGAGAGATGATGATGATTATGAATTATGATTTGGTTTTTCGCTCCATCAAGTTTTTTTTTTTGTTTTCCCCTCCGTGTTGCCTTTGTTTCTTTCTTCAGCTTCCGCTCTCGCTCCGGGTCTTTCTGTATCTCTGTTATTGCTTTTTGTTCGGTTACGTTCCCCCAATTATTAGAGTGTAGCGTCATGGTATTGTTGTATATATATATTTTTTATTTAATTTTGTTTTATCTCCTTCTTTAATTAAATATATAAATCTAGCTACTTTAATCATGGAATTTTCTGTAGCCTCTATCTCAAGGACTTACAAAGGTGTGTATGGGCGAACAATTTATAATAAAAAAAACATTAAAGTATGTTATATTGTTATTTAAGGCGATGACTTCAAAGCTGACTTAGGTGAGGTTTGGGGCGTTTAGATATAATTTATAGTATGAGGATGTAAAGAGAAAATAAAAATAAAAAGGTACCCACTACCCCGCTCCTGAACCTTACTTTTCCCTATAATTAATAAAACAAAAATATAATATAAAAGCAAAAAAAAAATAATTAATAAAACAAAAATCTTCCACCACAAAAAATAAAATAAAATACAATAATAGTAACAATTACGGCACCTGATCTTGACAAACCATCGGTCTAGAAATAAACACGTCTACGATACTATCGTGATCCGGTGATGATATGCCGAGGTGGACCCAGATGTGATCATCAATTAGAGATAAGAGCTTCTATTTTTAATTTAGCAATAAAATATACATGTAAACATAAAAGCAAATACTATAGAAATATTAGGCTTCCACGTCCGTTTGATAAACATACATGTAAATGCATATCATACAAATGCACTCATTGGATGGACATGGAAATTTTAAGCTACCACTACTTCGTGATTTTAAAACAAAAATATAATTTAAAACTAAAAATTTAAAAAGCAACTTTTCATTATTATCTAAAAACATATTGTTTTTCTAGTAAAATTCACAAACATTATTTTTAAATATTACTAATTAAATTAATTTTTTTTTAAATATAAAAAATTATATCTGAATCACAAACCTGATAAATCATTATGTTTATATGTTTTAAAAAAAGAAAAATCTTAATTTACGTTCGTTAGATATATATGTTATACATATATGGGTCATATCTCAAGATGTGTATGTTATTCTAACATTAAAAAATATAACTATAAATACAACAACATATTTATATTTATTAAATGTCTTTGTTAAAAGGTGTAATTATAACTTTTTTTTACTAACAAGTGATTAGCTTAATAAAAGCAAAATAAGTTCTAAAGTCATTCTTATATAAAAATTTCATAATTCAATTATTAAAACCGCCCTTGTTAAAAAAGGTCAATTAATCGACTTCTGCATTAAAGGGAGATTAGTCCTATCCGCAAAGGCATAAAACCCAAATTTGTAATTAGAGGAGCATTCTCTGTTTTTATATTCTATTTGCTCCTATAAATGAGTTTAACAAATGAGAGGTGACACGTGGCAATGATGAGGAGGCCACGCACGTGCATTGGAAAGAGTAAAGAATCTGCGTTGTTTGAAAGAAAGAAAGAAAAAAAGAGGTGAGGAAGCATGCGTGGGGCTAAGAGGGTGAAGGGAGGGAGGTGGCGTGCCCCATGTGTTGTTTTGGGTGCACCTTTATTGGGTTTCGTCGGGTTATGAGGGGGCTCTCATCAGTCTCTGCCCCTAAATCACAGGTGAGAATGATTGATTTCATTCATCACTCATTTACTAGGGATTCAAGATTCAATTAATAGCCAAATAGGCCTGAGACAACAACAATTAACACAGTGCCCAATGCCCATTTTTTCTACTATTTGAACTTGACTATGTATATATATGATCATTCAAAGCTCATCTTTCTCTTCGTTTTTTTAATCATATAACCCTTTTTTAGGGTGTTCATGTTTTCTATCAAGTAGAAGGTATTCCTATCTTTCTTTCTTTCTTTCTTTTTAATTTAATAGGTCGGTAGGAGATTATTAAATAACAATAAAAATAAAATAGATGCATACATACATACATACTATATGTATGCATTTATAAGTGATGTTTGTTTGGATCAAAATTAGGTGTGTGGGATACGAGGGATAGGGAACTGTCAAGTCAAGCTCTAATGGTCCAACCATTCATAATATAAGTTACTCCCAAACAAAATTGTCGTGGCCCCCCCTCCAATATTTTGATTGAATCATTTCTTTGCTAACAACCCCCTACCTGACATATATCATCGTCAACCATCAATTTCAACTGACTTAACAATCCATTATAACATGTGAATCCAAGACATTTTTCTTGGATTCACACACCTGTAACATTAGTAATTGTGTTAACACTTTTATTTTTTTTTGTCAACATTAGTACTTGTCTTACATCGTTAGTTAATTGCTAAATAGTAATTGATTTCATATAGACAAAGTCATTGTGAGGAGGAGAATCGCTGTTTTCAATATGTGTCTTCAATTTTATATAGCTATGTGAAATATGTAATTTATCTATGTTTCACTTGGCATCATTAGTAGTAATTGTGTGGTTCCTGTATTGAAATATCAATACCTTATTTTATAATACATATTGTTTCAGAAATTGTCCTTTTGCTACTTCATATACTACTGAATCAAACTCTAAAATTACATGATAAAAGAAAATATTCAACCAAGTAATTTATAGAAGCTGAAATTACAAAACAACATCGAATACCCTTTCTAGTCTCTCTAGAGAAATAACCTAGTATCTCCATTTTTCTTTTTTCTTTTAGGTCACGCTATAGGGACTTGAGTGCATACTCATCCGTCATACTCATGTGTCTAAGTTCCTGAGAAAGAACCCAAAGCCACCCAATACATGGACTCAAAGATGATGCAAGGTGCTCCCCATGTACAACAATTGAGTACAAAAAAATCTTGGAGACTAACTTTATACGAAATATATGCTTGTAATAATAATTATAACAACAACAATAACAATAATAGTAACAAACAATATTTTTTATATTAGTAAGTGATGGGGTTTAAATTTATGGTATGGTATATTACCTACCATGTGTCTAACTATAGTGTTATAAGTTTAGCCCCCTTGCATAATGTTATTCTTCACTTTAATTTGGCGTAGGAATTGAATGTTTATAACTTCTCTCACAGCATTACACAAACAAAAGCGCTTTATTGATTGAGCATAGATTGCATATGTATATTGTTTATCATCTAAGATAATTGTAGAGTTTATAGCTTATCTTCAAAGTTTGTTACAAAAATGAACGACAAATGTTTAACACAAGGTAAACTAGAAAGAAATTAATTTTTAAGGGCATCTTTTGAAGGGGATGGGCAAAGGATAAGTACGGAAAGATGGTTGAAATGAGTGGAAAAGTGGCTTTAAAAGAATGTCCAAGTACGAAGATAGGCGTATTATCACTTTTTTTCCAAAAAGTGATGGAATCCTTAAAAAAAAAGCAGCACTACAAAGTAAAACAAAAGATGCTTGAGAAAAATCCTCAATAAATCCCATGTCACATTGTGTCGAGAAACTCTTCAAATATTTTGTACGTGCCTAAACACTAGACTATTCAACTACTTATTTTTCAAGTGATTAGTTCATTAATAAAAAAACTACATATGAATTATAACCTCGATTCTACTTGTTTAACCATTTAATTATTTTAATAAAATGATTAGCCTTCTTCCCGTCATAGCTGGAGTTGATATTATAATAGATTGTGCTCCATATTTGAATTGTATTTTCAAAAACACAGTAAAAACTAAATACATTTACACCATATCAAAATACCCTTTGTGTTGCATGTTGGTGACCCTTTAATGGGACCTTAGGACCAAGGCAAACCTATCTTAAGGAACACGTGACCACGACAGGCATGGAGGTCGGACACAGAATGTGAATTGACAGGAGTCGCAGACCGGGGTTCGTGGAAAAGGTTTATACGAAAACTAATCAACACCCCCACCAATACTCATGTGCGTAGCCCTGATAACAAGAGACGAACAAACATTTATAATTGCCTAATTATTTTTGTTGGTAAAAGGACTGAACCCTTCTTACTTGTGAAAAAGATATTAAGAGGCATATCAATCACATCAAACAATTTTTGCTTAAAACCAACCTAACCCAACCAAGTTGGATTTAAAAAAATATAAACCAATACAATCAAATAAGACCTCAAATCCAACCCACCCCAACTTAATGACTTTGAATTAATTTAGGTTAGGTTCATCACGTTGGTCTCCGTCATTATGTAGTTTAAACTCTCATCTTTCAAGTTAATTTTTAAGTTAAATATGAATATAGTTAAAAATTTGCCAATGATAGCATTGGCAAGGGCGCAGGACTGTAGGAATAAGACCAAAAGTCGTAAGTTCAAATCCTACCATCATTGTCTTTTCCATTTGACGAGGGGATTAGCAGAGCTTTGTCCCAAAACCAAAGAGTCCCTGTACCTCTCAGGAAATACATGGCACACACACTTGTTTCTCAAAAAAAAAAAAAAAAAGTTGTAAATTTATATAATGTTTTTTAAGTTATTTTCTTTTTATTGAGTTTGGATCAGTTCAGACTGAACATTTTTTTTTTTTTTCATAAATCTTAACCCGACCCAAAATTGATAGGTTACTAATTCATAACCAAATCCAACCCAACCAATAGGGTTTGGGTGTCAACTTAATTGAATTGATGGGTAAGATGAACGCCCCTAGACTGATGACAAATTGGGTCATACTAGCTTGGTCGTGATATGTGGCACTAGGTATCAACATATATTTTATATTAAGGCTCCTGCTAAGCTCCTAATCCTATGGCTTGATTAAAAATTTCAGATAGAAAAATGGAAAAAATCTGCATCAACTCCCAGAGTCCACAGAGCATGGTGGTCCTGGCATGTATACTAACATTTATCCGTCATCTTTCTCACGGGTAGTTCTCATGCTGCGACTTGTCCCTTCCCTCAGCCTTTGAAAAGAGAATTCCGAAAATAGCCACAATAACTAATCTTTTATAAAACCTTTTATGGGCCTATTATAGAGAGTAACGATTGGTCAAGGTTTAGTTGGCCGGCCCATTCATAGATTGGTTTATAAATAAAAACCTATTCTCATTGATTCGATTTTCTTTTAATTTTTTCGGAAATTTAATTAAATTTTCATTTGAGATACATCACAACACACAAGACACTGTCACTTTCAAACTGATTCATGTTGAACTAAAAAGGATGACAATGTTCTTGATTCCATTTTTATAGAATCTCTTATTTCAAATCGATGCTCTACTTTGCAAAAAAATGCTTTGACTCAAATATTTAATCTAGCTTTTAAGACTTTATAAACTTAATGGATTTCACAATGCCTACCAGTTACTATATTAGATTCAGCCTGAGCCAGATTGAACCAATTGAAACTAATTATTCAAAAATTCTAAACCAATCAACTTAAACTAAATCAAAGTTGGTGACATTACCATGCATTACGAGCTACGACCTCTCTTTCATGGGCTTACAAAAGCCCATGATGTCCAGACCCACAAGGGCTCTTGGATTGAATTTCAGGAAACGTCAGGGGTAGGATAAGATTTTTAGTTTAATTCTTCAGTTCATATCCTCGTAGTTGCAGATTGAAGAAATAGAGAGAGAGAAGACAAAAATGGCTGCAGCTCTGCTCTTCTCTACTCATTCTTCTAGTTTTTCGAAAAACCCAAATCTTACAAAATTCAATCACGCTTTAACTTTCCAATTTCAACTCCTCAAACCCAACTCGAGAAGCTTTAGGGTCACGGCTCTTAAAGAAACAACCAAGAAAACTAGCACAGGCACAAGCACCACAGCCAACCGAACTTCTGCAGAAGAAATCACAAAAAAGTTTGGCCTCGAGGCCGGTCTTTGGAAGGTATATCAACCCTCCAGTTCTACTTTCAATTTCTTTTTTATTTTCTGGTTTTGATTTTAGCCCTTTGAAAAAAGAATTTACTACCTCAATAGAAGAATGCATGAATTTGACACCTAATACGAGTAACTAAAAAATTTTCTATTCTTAATGTTCTCTCGGCTTCTTGTTTGTGTTTTAATGCAAATGACCTCTCAATTAGAAGAAAACACCCATCAATTCAGTTTCCCAGAGCAGTAAATTATAAAGTGTTCATAAGAATATTGCAGATTGTGTGTACCTGAGATTTCCTGCCGTAGCTAGGTTTGATGTGTTCATAAGTAGATGAAGACTTCTTTTTTTTCTTTCTTCACTTGCTTATGCTTCTAAGAATATTCCTGCAGATATTCAGCTCAAAAGAGGGAGAGAAAGAAAAAGATGATGGAAACAGTGAGAAGTCTAAAGGTGATCAAGCAAAGGAGCTATTGGCGAAATATGGAGGAGCTTACCTGGCCACTTCCATTACTCTCTCCTTGATCTCCTTCTCGCTCTGTTATGTTCTAATCAGTGCAGGCATTGACGTCCAAGCACTGCTGCTTAAGGTAAAACACCAGCAAATCTGCTTTGTATGAATTGCACCTTCTTTCTTTACAATCCTGAAAATACTAAGAAAAAGGTTTCTGTGAATTGTCTTCAGGTGGGAATCTCAGCAAATGAAACCGGGGAAAAAGTGGGCACCTTTGCTCTGGCATATGCTGCACATAAAGCTGCATCTCCAATCAGGTTTCCTCCAACTGTAGCTCTCACCCCAATTGTTGCTAGTTGGATTGGGAAGAAGGGTAAAAAAGAAGAATAATCTTAGTGGGATACATATGGAACCACTCTTCACTTGTATACTTGAGGTTTTCTGAATAGAAATTACCTTTGATAATGAACTGAGATTTTCTGCACTTCTGCTGACTGTTGAGTAAATTCACAGGAGCAATCCATCTGATTAATTGCAAAAACAACATAAACTGTTAGTAATAAAGCAAAAGATAAAACAATAATTTCACCATAAAATCCAGGTCACTCTTTCTTCTAAAACTCCAAACTGTGTATGATCTTTCCTAATAAATATAGTTATCACGCATTTGTTTCAACTAACCAACAGATCCCTCCAGCCAATTTTTGCAGCATATATGAAGGAATGACTGTTACAGGCCAGAATCAAAGTGCATAATATTTCTGGGAAATGTAGATTAACTACAAATTCAAGCCAAGAAAGGATCAAACTGCCAGAACCTGTCAATACAACAAATTCAATTACTCTTTAAACCAGCCAACTTTTTTACTTTCAATAACCAACCCCTAAGTGATTCTCAAATTTAATCAAGTACAACATTGCAAGTAATATACATGGACTGACTTGAACTGCGAAGATCTCTATCTTATTCATTTCTTGAGTCGCAGGATCAATACATTACTCAACTGTACAATATTGCAGCTATCTTTCTTTCTCATCCCCTAGCCTCTCCAGCCAATTTCTCCGATGACATTTAGTTGGTGTTTTCTTGGTTCTCATTTGATTCCGGAACTCTTACCATCTGATCACACTGACGTGCAAGGAAACAGATGGACTTGAGAGGTTCCAATCAAGTATAAGTCTGAGATTCTTCGTCTAGCTCTGCAAATCCTATTCATTTCTGATTTTTGTTAGCAGCAGTAGGCACATCGACGGTGTCAGGTGGTGGTGGTGTGCTAACATCAGTCATCACAAAATCCTCCGTATTAAGTGCATCTGCACCATCCCATTCCACCCCAGCTAAATTTAAAGTCAAGAAATCCCATATTTATAGCTTACCCAAACCAGGCAAAAAAAAAAAAAAAAGCAAAAATTTAGAGAACAAGACAGCATTTTTGAAGAGAAGGATACGATCTGTCTTCCACATGTCTGTTATGCTAACTCCAGCATCCGACAGAAGCCAGTAGTCTGCGTCACTCTGCAAAAACAAAAACAAGATATAACATTGTAGACACAGTTTATATGATATGTCAGTTCTATCTTCTTAGGCCTATAAGTTATCATTATATTGAAAAATGAAAGGTAAGACTTGAGATCCCATCCCGACCCCTACTTACTCAAGATATTCAATTTTTTATGAAACTAAGCAAGAAAAAAAAATCCCCATTATACAGGCTCTTTGAAAATCCACCTAACCTTTATAGTCGCTATTATTAGTTCAGTCAACCGTTCTTTATGAAACAGAACACATCAAATGCTTAATTAGAATCAACAAAGAAAAAAATTGAAGACTGCTGCACTTTGGTCTCCATGCAAGATCACTAGTATCTTGTGGAATCCATGACAACACCTTCAATTAACTTTGAGACTAAGATAAGGTTTACTTACATCAACATCTGAGGGGACAATTTTCATGATCCCGCTCACAAAGTCCTGCGAAGCATTAAGATCAGAGCACATCCTATTGGTATCTTGTCCTTGCAATTCGATTTCTTTCCTCCTGCTATCATCTGTCACCATTGCTGCTGCTTGGTGGTTTTCATTTGACCCTGAACTTGATGCGGGTGGGAGGCTTTGAGGCTCGACACCATTCATCTCCTCAAATTTCTCTTCAAATTGACTGAAAAGCAGTATCATAAAAACAAACATATTTCAGTAAGCAGTATTATCTCAATCACTACATCAATTGTATCTATGCATAACGACACAGCCATGTCATAGGTATTGGAGGCCAGATACACAAGACTGCTGGAGTACCTGACAAGGTAAACATCAATAGGCCCCATGGTGCTTCTGAGAACAATTCGATATCTCCTCTGTGGATAATCAACAGCCTGATAGAGACAAAAAAAAAATCCCTTTTTTGCATCAGAATCACCAAAACTAAATGTAAATGGCCTGTTTCTTTGCCACATCCATAAATGTACCTCATCGGGATCTGGGACTTCCAGTGTAGTGCCATGTGGAGCTTTGATTGCTATTAGAGTTTCATTCTGCTTGAAAGAAGGTATCAAATGTTTGAGACTTTCAAGTACAGATTTGCTAACAAGAAAACAGCGGAGTCAACCCATCCAAAACTTAAATTAAATAAACAACATGTAAGAGAAAACAACCAACCTCAAAGCAGGGCAGGGCCTTTATGTCTTCTTCAGTCACAAAAAGCCACCTAGAACAGTTGGAAGAGAAACAGAAGGAAATTAATGACAAATAATTCATCTAAATTGAAAACTGATCGTGCATGCACGAGAGCAGGAAAGATTTTCTACTTTTGATTGTTTTCATCCTCGCTTAGGTCCCTTAATCTCTCTCTCATTTCCCTGCAAGTAGAAGCATCAGTAAAACCCTAAGATTGCACACCAACAGTATAGACATGAATGAACTAATAACCTTATTTGATCATCCAGTCTCTGCTCTTCCAAGGAAAGATTTTCGACTTCTGTCTGTAAAATAATAATCATTAACCTCAAGATTAAATCCCATATTTCTTGAAACACCAAAAGCCAACATTAGAGGCTTTACAGCTATACATCCTGATTAATCTATCATGATTGACAAAGAGACAGTATCTGAAAAATATTGTAAGCTCAAAAATGCAACTCATTGAGTGTTTGAATGTCATGAAGCTACATCTGCCCCTATTACCTGCAACGTGCTGAAATCATCATCATTATCCCCAGGCCTTGAGACGTCAAGTCCCCTAACCAATCAATCAAGCATCAAATAAATCCTGTGCACTTCACGTGATTAAGATATACCAGAATAAATACACCCTGCCCAGCCCCAGCCCCACTGAGGTTAAGAAAGAAAGAAACCAAAACAAAGTAACATCTTAAAGACAAGCAAATCTCAAGATTACTTCCAGCGTATTCTGTTCTTGAGCTTCTTCTCTATAAGCCCAATTCCTTCCAGAACATTTGTTATGTCATAAATGCGCCTTTTTTGTACCTGTATCAGCAGAAATTCTCAATCACTTCAATACTGGGACACATAAAATAACATCCAGTTAGTAATGTACTCACCTCTAAAAGGTCAGCAGCTTTATTTAGATCAAGAATACCATCTTCCGCATGTTTAATTAAATTGATGAACTTTTTTGTCAAGAGACCTGAAAGAGAGGTAAGTTAGTAGTGTATTAGTGCTTCACATACTTGGCAAATCTTCAAAGTTCTGCAAAACAAACAAAATATAAGTGGTACCTAATGTCTATAAATGACAGAATACAAGAGGCAACTACCATTTCATTACCTAGAGAACTGTCATAACGGCAAGTACCAACTGGAGTTAGAGAATTGCCAGAAGGGGAACCTGCTGCAAATTATAAGAAAAGTATCTTATGAAATCTTCATTTTCCCTTAATATCCAAAATTTTCCTTGTACTTTAGTGGTGATAGCATTATGTGAGGAATAGTCAATGGGACATGAATAAACAGTTATATGTGCCAAAACTAATCTTGAGAAGCCCTAGTGACAGAGTCGAGGACTAGTTGTGTCAATAAAAAGTCAGATGCTCCAAAGCCATGCATAATGATCCAGTCATTGATATAAATCAGAGGAACTACTTACCAGCATTTGGCATGGGAGTTTGAGGTCCAGACCTATTGTATTTTGATACCTTAGACCTACTGCACATCTTTCCCGTTTTTCCTGATACAGGTGTCCTGAGAGGGCTATTGACCACTTCAGTGTACCCAGGACTGACAGTCCACTCACTTGACTCAGCTTCACAGTCTTCTGGTTCTGGCTTTCGTTTAAACTACATGCAAAACACCATATCTTTATTATCAAGCAAATGGAATCTAAATCCATGTTTCAAAATTTGAATTTCATGCACTTGCAAATTAGAGGGCCATGATGTATATGTCATGATTATCTTAACTTGATTATGCTGACACAGCAAGGATCAAATAGGTTCAACATGAGTGCAATTGTTTGATAGTGATAACATGAACTTGGTTGTAGACATGAACAGTTGATACTCAGTTAACTGCACCCTTACAATTTTAGCAAAAACAGGCATTTATGAATGCCTCAGCTTTTCTCGCTAGCAACCTCCGTAAATAGATTACTGGAAAATTGTTCTGTGGTAATTAAACTGGAAAATGTCCATTTTAAGTACTACCTTTAATACTGTAAAATATCAAGGCCTCTGGTTCTTGTTTTTCTAGTCTATGAGATCAAGTCTGCAATAATTTGCAGATTAGTTAATTCAAGTTTCTAATGGTCCTAGATCATTGTCTCTGATTCACCCCCTTTTTCAGACACCCAGGCACCACCACAAATTTGGAGGAAAGAGAAATCACCTTGGGGCTTTGTTGAAAAAGATCACGATTTTGTTGAAAAAGGCCATGGCAGTATTTACACTCAGTATTGGATCTGTATACCAGGTTTTCTGCCCGTGGCTTCAGGGGGTATTCAATGTGAAAAAACGCATACCAGTTACCATCACATGCATGCGAGTGCAAGGGATTAAGAGCTTAACATGTATTCCATATTTAAAGGAACAAGAAAGAATAAGAATCTACATTCATTTAAGCAACAATATTAAAAGAAAAGAAAAGTCAAGTCAATTAACAGAAAAAACAAAGAAGGGCTTAAAATAGCATTACAGAAGCATGTTCTAGCATTTAACACTTCCTTAGCCTTTCCTTCTTATTGCTAAATTTGGTCACTTTGCATTTTTCTCCTTATTAACTAAAGCCTCTATTCTTTCCTTGCTATGGTTATACCTTTCTTGTTTTAGCCTAGTCTGAGACCACTGGGTAAAGTTTAAAAAAAAAGAAAAGCCTTTTAATTTCAAGATGTGTCACACTTCCAATTTATATAATGGTACATAAATCAGTTTCACTAAACTAAGTGGCAAGCTGCCAAACATAATAGAAGTGGACCCAGGAATTAAAGCAACAAAAGCATGCCCTCAGAATGGTGGATTGCAAGAGAGGCACTAGTTTTTCCCATGTATATGCAAAATTTGTGATGAATGAATATTATACTTGTCCATTTAACTTATTGCCAATATTAAATGCAGATGAGCAATAAATGGAAAAGTACAAGCAATCCCATTCTAAAGTTATTTATGAAGAATCATGAAAAGACGTGTAAGGTCCTACTCCTAAAACAGGAGAGGGTGCACAAAGGTCACAAAGCAGCAGAAAAGCCTTGATTATCCAGCTAAGAAATGAACTTTCACCAAATGTTGGTAAAAAATATAAGCATAATGAGAATGAAAAACTCTAAACAAGAAACCTTGGAACAGGACAAACAGAATAAACAAAACCAAGGGAACGCAGCACCATAGGATGCCATAGATGGACAACCCCACATAGAAACTCAATTTTGCTACCAGTCGTATTGGTGAACCATGTGCCAGCAGATTTGCACTGCCACTTGCATCATATAATTTTGAAATAGCCAAGGGCCAATAAATGCTTTAGACTGTCAGTCCTTAAGATGGAAAACCAAGGCTTACACCCTGAACTTGATTTGGGCATATGTAGAGGCTTGAGTCCGATGTGATTCAAGCCTCAACTTAAGTCTTCAATTCTGATCTTAAATATGAATAGAAATGATACTGTAAATTATTAATTGGAGGAAAGTTTGAGGTTACTCTTACATTGGTTATTCACATTAAATATATTAATTGTTACCAAACTTTTACTACTCAATATGAATTTATAGCAAGGAATTAATTCTGAAATGGTAATAGAGACTGCTGAGCTATATATCTTCCAGCACTAGGTCAGGTTTGATTGTGCTCATCCCAATTTTTCCATGTCAGACTTTCAAAATGTGCTACATATCCAGTCAAAATTCTAATACTAGAATGTTAATTATAAAAACCAATTAATATGTGGTATACAGTAGAATTGTTCAAATTGGATCAATGACAAAATAGTCTTACGTGAGCCTAATGGAAGACAACCAAAATAAAAGTTTTACCAGCTAGTCAACCAGAGCAGTTGCCCAAGATCCCCTATGCTTGTAAACACAAGTGTGTTAAGCAAACTTAGAATTGAAAGCTATTGTATTCATCACCCAACAGCTGCACTCATTTTTCTTAACATCAATTAACAACAAACCACTGAATGTTCAAGCTTGTGCACAACTAATATAATGCAAAAGGATGGAGCCAAAACTAATCAGCTATCTAAAAGTAATTACTGAAGACATCCTGATGATACAAGTGCAACAACAAAAGATGGCAAACAATACAGTATTTCTATTTCCACACCGGCTTCTCTTAGAATAACATTTCAATGTTTGTTATCGCAGTCAATGTTACCAAGAACCAAATATAGAATCTAAAGACAACTCATTTTCTTTCCGTCAAACGCAAAGATGTGCATTTATGAAAATAAACAAACTTTTACAAAGAAACGCAAGGTGACCTAAAGAAGAAAAGAAAAGAAAACTCATCCAGCAAGGACATAGGTTCCAATTTGACATCAAAGAAGTAAAAAGAAGGTCCTTGTACTAACAGAAGTCTTGGACAATGAGAGAGTGGAGCTCTTGATGCAAGTCCCCAACTCATTCATATTGGCATCACTCAAAACTCATATGACTGCAAATGGGAGAAAACCCCATACACTAGAGGGTAGAGTTCCAACAACTTATCAAGTCCAAGACTACCAATGGAAAACCACAAACAAAACCTAAGTCTAGATTAAAATGATTCTGAGTTGCCCAAGTGAACAGATAATGTTAAACCAAACAATTGAACGCAGTTCTACATCACCTATACCACCACCATACAAATAATCTTAACTACATAACTTGTGACATCAAATTTTGCCTTTTTAATACCTTTGCTTCTACCAAGAAGGGTGGGCCTTGGGGAATGATAGAAGATTACGCTCTATCAAAGACCATTTTCTCTTCTCCTATTAGACATATTACATAGATCTTTAAGGATTTGTGGTACGGTCTCCACCAAGGTGATTTATGCAAGCATTAAAGCCTAAGGGAGTGGGATCCTTGATCCTTCTAGGATTAAGTCCGAGTGCCCAACAATGTAACTTACTGTTCTTATTCCATGGCTTAATAGGCTAACTTGTCGCCACTTGTAACCACCTTGCTCTATTAAAACATAGTTCTTGCCACAACAAAAAGAACAATCGTTGTCTTCTTCCTTATTATTTCATATTCCATTTTGTCCATGTTATTACAGTATTAAAAAAAGGTGTTGATCCTACAAACTCTTTTCTAAACCTCCCTCACTTTCTCTATCAAGATCTAGTTACTTTCATCAAATTTATCTCTCCACCAGTAACTCCTAATCTCACTTCCTACCTCAAGATTCAATTCCTTCCATCAAATTGTTCTCTATTCTTGAGCAAATACTTTGTCTCAATCCTCATCATCAATGGCAATAGAATCTCCATTTTCCCCTTACTAACATCTCTCATCTTATATACATGAGATTGAACTTCAACAACAACTTGCTTTGACAATCTTGATTCATTCCAATCCTCCACTCTGATGGAATGCTTGCTTTTGTTGATGATTCATCATCTTAAAGTGTACACCTCAGGGCATAGTGAAGCTTTAGCCTTGCTTTTTTTCATATTAAAATTCTTCTTTTATTTTTTCGAAATAAATTCATGATTATGATTTTTGGTAGGGGGTGCTCAGGAATTTATGGCCAACTACAAACCCAACCAAGTCACGTCAGGTGGGGCAGATTTCAAACAAATCCAACACCATGACTTAAGGTTAATCTAGGTTGAGGTTGGCATACTACAATCATGGATTCTAAAATCTTGTCTCATAAAATTGTTTCTAAGTCAAATGAGAACATAAGGTCTAATAAAATATTGTCCTTCATGCCATTTTTGTTATGAAATTTTAAGCAATTCAATGATGACAAGTGATTTCAATGAAAATGATGAATGAAGCAACAAGTAACATTCCTAAGTCATGCATGTTTGATTCCATCAGTTTTTTTCTTTCTTGGTAAACATGTAACCCAACCCGAATTGATGAGGTCAAAAACATATGCACCCAACTTAATCCAATATGATTTGCAAACTCAACCCAACCTATGTGATTTAGGAGGTCACTCGATTTACTCAGGTTGGTCGATGGATTGAACACTCCTAGTTTTTGAATAATAAAAAAAAAAACTTCCCTTTAGGTTTTAGGAATTAATTCTTTTTCATTTGGAAGAAATGAAAGCTTGTAGTTTTAAAGGGTTAAAAAATTGCTTGTGGCCTACAATATATCTTGAAGTTTATTAATAATAATACAAATACTAACCTAAACATTTGAAAAAAAATTATCAAATTATTCTAAAAGCAGCTTGCATTTACGCAAAAATGGTGAGAGGTAGCAAAAACCTAATATTTTTACAATTTATTCACTAATTGTATATTTGTTTATGCTTTCAATGGATTAGAACTTTATATTTGGAAAGCTTATCATATTTTATGTGGCCATTCAAACCCTAATGATGTTCATGGCAATCAAGACATCCCACTATCTTTTTCTTACTTCTTTCATTCCTTTCTTTGCAATGAAATGCTTAAGAATGAACTAATATCATCTGGTGCATTTAAACAATCTTAACATTGTTGCATGTCTTTTCAAGATGATGTTTCATTCCACAATATTGCTCCTCAAATAGTTCTTATTTGGCTGCACTATTGAGCGACGATCCCAAGTTTTGTTTAGACTTCTAGCAATTCTCAGTTCTCAAATACAAATATAAAATTTGAAAGAAACAAGGAGAGCAATTACCAAGCACACAAATAATTGTTAATGCGATTTGACTGGACTTTGTATGATGATCCAAGTAAAAAATCGCACGGAATTTACATCTATGCTCACAAATCACACCAACCTACTCTCTTTCGTTTATGAATATTCTTAGCTCATTGGGAAAATATGTGCTCTTTTGTTTATATGTGCTCCTATTCTGCCCACCTTGTTCTATATGTGCTCCAATGTGCACGCACGTTTGTGGTTGTCCACTTGATTCAAATAAATATCCATACAATCAAATCTGGATTCAGATTCACATGATTTGTAACTCATTGATAGGCCTTAGCAATAAGCCTAGTCCAATTCCAGGACTAGCACTAAGGATCAGCCATGTAGCCTCATGTTCTATTTATAATATGTTTTCCAAAATCACCATCGTCTTTAGTTGTTCTTGTTCCAATGCCTTGGTTCCTATAATAGGTTCAAAAGGGTAAACATCAGTTCCATGTTCTAACTTCCTACACACTGAAAGAAATCTTTGAGAAAATATAGCACAGGTCTACTAGCATATGTTAATTCTAAGAGTCCATTGTAGTAATAGCAAAGATGACCACATATTTATCCACTTCCCCTTTGCACAACTATAAATCAATCTAGAATGTGTCAAGAACCATCATTGTGCTCTTGAAAATTAAGCCCCGCTTTTCATACCACTCTTTTCTTCTTCACTATTCCTCTTCGTTTGTCAAGAGATAGGAAACGACAAAAAAGGGCATACCCAGTGCACAAGGCTCCCACTATTGCAGGGTCTAGAAAAGAACATGAAAAAAAATGATATTGATGACTGCAAAACCAAGAGAGGAAAGTGACCAAATTTACATCATATATACTAGTAGATCAACCTTTTCATAACCCAATAACTTGCTCAATGGGAATAAGGGTATGTTTGAATGCCTTAAAAACATGCTAGGAGCCTAGGATCATTAACTAGTTTATTTCAATCCCTATAGAAATATGAAAATAGGAACAATCCTTACATGGATCTCAAAAACTAGAGTCATTTACTAAAGAGCTCAAATCCAAAAATATCTAGTGTAAAACTCCATCTAGACCAACATTTGTTATCCAAATAAGGTCACTATACTATCATTTGACCTCCAATTGAGCTCTCAATTATTGTGATCCAATATTCTCGAAGGATGTATATTGAAAAATAACACCCTTTTTCTCGCCATTGCAAATTACTTCCAAACATCTTCTAAAGTCTACCTTGACATAGCAAAGCTTCTATGGATACAACATCCTTCTGGCATATTTATCAATAAAAAAGGTGACCTAAAATACAACTTTGCATTTTCCACTAATAAAAAGAATCCATTCGTTGCCTACTCTTTAGCCTGTGTTTCACTTACTCCCTCTCTAGTGCTATTTAAGCACATAGATTGGTCACTCAAACAAACTAAAATTATTTGAGAATTATACTTCTTCCAAACATGAAAAAGAAAACTGACTAAACCCATCCTCTCAAACTATTTTCTCTAAATTACAGCAACGGCATACTATCAAATCAAGCATGCCGAGAAAAAAATCTAAGGATAAGACAATTTCAGGACAAAGTATGTATAGTGAGGATTTGTTTCCCCAAATAGTGCCAGTGTAAAGCTTTATCCCAAATCCAGTGTTCAATAGCATCATTTATGCAGTAAGCAGAACTGAGACTAGCTACTGGTTGTTCCATAGATTAATTTAGTGGCTACTTTCTTGGATATGAGATCGTTAGAAATTAAATCCTGTGTGCAGATTATTGGATTCTTCTTCTTCCTTCAAAGAGGATAAGCTTGAGTTTGACAGAGAATCAAAGAGCTAGCTTATCAACATCATGGTTCCAATTGACAAGATCTGTTGTGAAAAGAAGCTAAATAAATCATGTTCAACTTAACTCAAATAAGCTTTTTCCCAACTACATAGGATTAACTACATGAATTTGCTTCCTCCACTATGCTCTATCAAGGGCTTAATCCTACTCAAGAGTAAAAGTCAATGATATCTACTGATTTATGCAATGAAATTATCATCATCATGTTACACAAAATACCAAATTACCAATCACACACTGTATAGACTATGATGCTTATCGCAAATAGCACAACACACCAATTCTCCACTTTTACCAGAATTATTGCATCCATTCTACATCTTGGAAAAAGCATTTCAAAGTCATAATCAAGGTAGATTCTTTGTTTCAAGCCGATAGGATCAGTTCCCAAAAGTCACCAGTGCAACTGGTGAACCTACTGAGAAGAAACTATTGTTATCTTACACATCTGAGGTAAATAAGATTGAAACACACCCATCAGGGTGATGGCTCAGTGGTAGGGGGAGGAGGGGAAGCAAATTCCTATCCGGATGGTTGCAACTTCGAATCCCCCTGGCACATCCATTCTAGGATTTATTCTCAAGTGGCGTGGTGGGTCCTCTTGCCTTGGGTCTCCCAGCTCGTGGCCTTGTGGGGTGGGTGGCGGCCCGTGAATTTGTCGGAATAATGAATACCAAGATTATCAAAAAAAAAAAAAAAAATTGAAACACAATTATCCCCTTCTCTATTCAGCAACAGCAACCCGAGCAAATATACCTGTCCGGTCTCAGTATAAATCAAACAGCACGCACATGCCTCTCGAAGAAACAATGACTTGATGAAAGCATAAATCATAGTAACAACTCAATTTCTTCCAGTAACAACTTACTAGCTTGCATTATTGTAAAGAAAACCACAAAAACAGGAAGCAAACTTCTAAACGAAAAGTCTCAAGAAAAATCCAGTTGAAACACAAACAAGATTCCGACTTTTTGGTTTCAAACATATAATCAAAAGCATTCAACAAGCAAATCCGATCTCAGCAAAATTCAACTAGAAAATATATATATATATAACAAGAAACTACATTAACAAAGTCCAAGAAACAGAAAACGAAAAAGAACTCCAAAAAATCAACGAAAACAAAACTCACGGGAGATTTAACAACGATCATCTCAGCCTGCTCATCTCCAACCCTACGATTCCCTCCAGAAAACCGATGGTAATCGTCCGGAGGAACGAACGGCGGCTTCGCTGACGAGAACGGGAGTTGTCGCTTCAAAGATTGCAGGATCTGCCCCGACGGCTGCGCCGAGCGATTCGTAGCTCGGCTTCCAGACATCAAAAAGCGAATATCTCTTCGATTCTTCGATTCCTTATCAAATCCTCTCGGATTTTCGCTCTTAAACCGATCTGATCTCAAAGAACGGCTCGAGAACCTCGCAAACCTCGATCTGTAAAAGAGATTTGAAGAATTTAGGGCAAAAATCAGTTTAGATCTGTGATTTGGGGGAGAGCGCGAGAGAGAGAAAGGCTAAAAGAGCAGAAAACGAGGGAAGGGAGGGAACTTAGTTCGGATAGATATATGGAGGGAAGAAAAGAGGAAAAAGTACGAAAATGAAAATGAAAAAAAAAAAAAAAAAAACCGGGAGAAATTTTTTCAAGTTTTTTTTATTATTATTATTGAGTTCTCGCACGTGTGAATTCGCTAATTTCTGTAATTATTTCTTTTATTAGACCTTTTTTTGTGCTAAAAAAAAACTATATTAATTTTTGATAGTTTCGAATCGGCGATGCGCGCCTTTTGCTGTCTGACTCAGCTGCCGATTATTTGGCGCGCATTTTCTTCGATGGGAATTTTTTGGCCCTTTGCCAAACCCTAACGACAACTCCACACTCCACTGACGTCTTCGTTGGACCCGCAAAAGAGATTTGCTGTGGTGCAATGCTTTGGAATATTGATGCCGAGGTCTGTGTATCTGCCACGTTGCAAGTCTACCGAACTTTTAGTCTGAGTATGGACACGTCACGGGGTCTATCTAACTCTGGTTAAAATGAGTCCAAGTAAGTGATTAACTGAAAGTTAGCAAGCTAGTGGGCTTCGTCACGTGATAATGAAGGGCACGCGGCATTTTGAAATTGGGCATTGTTCACGGACAGGAAGTAAGTGATGCGCATGACATTAGAATAGTCCTTAGGGATCAAAAAGGAGTGGTGGGGCACGTGGTTGAGCGAGAATGGCGGTGTTGGATAGATACTCAGCATCCGGGAACACTTGTAAGGGTTAATATTTGCTGTAGTAGAGCTTCATCAGCATCGGATGCATCGGTCGTCATTTGAGGACTTCGGAGACTTGGAAATTAATGGAACAGATCTATTGCGTGCAATGGTCGACAACGCGTACAGCTTGTTACTTCGGTACATGGTTGATGGTCCACGGCACAGATGTTCCATTGTGATCATTGATCATCTCAGTATCAGTGGGCTGAGACAATATTGGGCCTCCTTGTTCTTGAGCCCAATCATAGGCCCACGCCATGATCCAACTAAGAAGAACCTTATCACTAAAAGAAAGATTTTTTCGTTTTTAATAATGTAAAATGATTTTAGGGTCCAGTTAAATCCATCCACCCTTTTTTCGCTTTGTCCACCCACCTGATCAAAAAACAAAAGGCAAAAAAACTCTCATTTGAAATTGTCAAAAAGGACATTAGTAAATCCCTTCCCTTCTATCTTCACTCACCCACTTTCTACCCTAAACCCTTGAACCTTTCAATACTCCAACTCATCTCAATATTCAATGGGAAGGGATACAAGCCGTAAATGAAGTTCTTCACCCCCTACAGAGCGTGCATTATATTTCTACACTATTTTTTTGCAAAAACATACCCAAAGAAAAAAAGGCGAAAATGAGTTTCGAAACTCAAAAAAATCGCCTTCCAAAATGTTTTGTCCAACCCTGGTAGGTCGAACGGGTACAAATTCGGCACGTAGAAATTGGTTTTCAGAATTCATTTTTGCCATCTCATTCCACCATTATCACCCTTTTTTAAAAATATATATATATATATAAATCCAACAACAACACATTGAAATCTACTTGAAACCTGTAAAAATCATGCTTTATTGACCGATTTGTAATCTATATTTGACTTGAACTGATTTGAGTTGGACGCCTCTAAAATCGAAATAACCAAATTTTTTTACAAGATTTCCCTAGGTTGTTGCTCACATTTTTTTCGAATGTTGTTCTAACTCTTTGAATGATTGCAAATTTTAAAGAAATGATGGATTAATGGAGAAGGAACAAGAGAAAGTAGGGAGTGTTAGGGTTTGGGGTGGATGGAAATGAAAGGGGTAAAATGAAAATTTGGGGGTGGTGAAAAGAAAAAGATTGTTTGATTTTATAATTTTAGGTAGGTGAAAAGAGTAAGTGGGTGAACATAGAGGAAAAGGTTGATGGATTTAGCTGAACCTATGATTTTATTACTAAAATTCAATAGTGTAGAAAAGTGATATATAACACAATGTACACTTTAAATGTTAATGTAGTAATTCTCATTCAGATATAAAAATGATAAAACTACGTAAAAGAACTCGTATATCAATCACATCTACTCACACCCCTAGCACGAGCCATCTGAAAATATTAGGTCACATTGGGTTCATGATCTAGAAACTTGAATACAATTTAAAAAGTGAAAAATTTAGAAAACAACATTTTGTTATTTTTTTAAAACAACTTATTTCCTTTGTAAATTTTATAATACTATTTTTAGATTTTAACTTATCAAATGTATTTTTTGTACTTTTAGATTTTTGTATACATAAAATTATATTTAAATCACAAACCAAATCATCTGTAAAAGTTTGCAAAATTGTAATTTAAGATGTGGCTACTTCAGCTAGTGCCAGCGTTGACCCGCTGCACAACAAAGCCCTAACTTGAGCATGGTAATTGTAGAAGATTTTGAATTGTATTTTACATCACTCGGCAGAGATTGTGGATTTGAATGGAAGAGTGGGATGAATAGGCTTTTTTCTCAACCATTCAACAAGCTCTCCCACCGGCACCAACGGGCATATGGGCATTATATCACGAGTACTTTTTCAACCCCGTCTTAATCTCTCCATTTTATTGAAGTTGATTCCTATATAGGTTTTTTTATTTATTTCTTTAAGCAATATTATAATAATTCTTTATTTATAGTGTGCATCTTAGGTAATAACACTATGAATTATAGAAACAAAGAGAGAGCATGTAAACCCCACATGGCCTTTACTTGAAAGGATAAAACTCTCGCGACAAAGGCCATTAGGCCCACAATAAAAACTATAGAAAAATAACTAATAATTATGGAGTAATTCTAAGTATATCTACCAAAAATATTCTTTATACCCACTTATTATGTTAAAAATTTATAAAGCGTATGGATAAAGACAATATTTTTGGTAGATATATTTAAATTGCCATAATTATGGTTGTTATATTATTTTGTTAACAAGGAAAACTTGAACCCTTCCCCACATTGTTTTTTAAGAAGAAACAATGTTAATAGTTAGTAGTATAATCAACTTCATTGCTAAACCACACTTTTGGAAATATATCAAGCCCGTTTCTAACTTATTAATCTCTATCACTTCGGTGAAGCAATGATAAGAGTTAAACCTAAAACTTTTAGATTTTAAAATCACATCTTCACCAACTTCAAACCCTAGTTGGTTGATTCTTGTGTAGTTGAGAACATTTTTTCCTAATTACAACATAGTTAGAACGAAAACATTTATAAAGTTTTAAAAGGTGTTCATGTCAACCTCTACAACATAAGAATCATTTGAAGAAAGCAATTTAATAAGCTAAAGTGCACTCACAGCTGCTTGGCCCTCTTCAATAGTAAGCCAATCATCGATTGGTTCGGTGGTTACAAGGTCGAACCCAAAGAAGGTTGAGAGACTTAGTTTCGAGTTTGAGCCTTTGACAAAATTATGGTTGTGGGAGACGCCCCTACTTCTGCAGAATCTCGAAATTCGATAAAATAATATTAGTCCGAAGGAAAAGGAAGACACCACCAAATATTAAACTCCCTGTAATAAAAAAAAATAGTAATTGTTGCGACATCAATTTAAAAAGATTATTCTCAAAACTTCAAGAAAAATGATTATTTTCCTTTTCAAATATGAAAACATATCACGGGTGGGAATGGGTGAAATCCGTGGGATTGGGTAGGCGAGACTGAGAGGATATCGCATTGGTATTGGATACTGTATAGTAGTAAGAGTATATCAATCATATTTGAAACCCCCAACTCAACACAGCCTGCTTATCCACACAACTTAGGAGTTCTGTGTCTGAGAGAGGCTGCGGAGAAACACACAACACACCTCTTTTCTCTCACTTCAGTCCTCTTCACTTCGCTTCGCTTGCGATGGCTTGTTCCGCTTCTTCCACCATCATTTCGTCGAGCCCTTGCGCTCCTTCTCGCAAATCTGCTAATAAGTCCATGGCCTCTTTCTCTCCTTCCAAGCCTTTCTCTCAAACCCTAATTACTATCCCTCAAAACTTCAACGGTCTCCGAAAACCCTTCCAATCCCGTGCGCCTCGTCCTGTCTCCGTCCGCGGATCTTCCTCTCGGAGGAGCTTCTCCGTCAATGCTGTAAGTATAAGCTCGCAATTCCTCCGATTTTTTATTTTATTTTTTTTCTTTCTTTCTGTGCTGTAATAGTTTTTTATTCTGTGTTTGAATGTTCGTTGAGTTGAGTTATCGGAATGTGATTTTGGAGAATTTGAGGTGTTATTTGTTATCTATAGCTGCTAATTGTTCATGGATTTGGTCCCTTGTTAAGATAACTTGTAGATTGATTGCTTACGTTGTTTCTGAAATTCGTGATAAGAACGCTTTAAACAGAGACGCATGTAAATCCAACATATGCCTGTAACGTCGTTGTTAGTGAAACCTGTAAGGTGAAAGATTAGGATGGATTAATCACCTAGAGAAAGAGTTGAAGCTGAGTCTGTATTTGCTTGTGATACATCATAGATGTATTATCGGCGTGTGCGTGTCTGTATTTGTGTTTTTTATTTATTTCTTCCTACTGTTCATATATGGTTAGAAGTGTATTCTTTGTAAATTTTGTGTATAATAAGAATTTTGTTTCTTTCTTTTGACACAGAGTGCTGAACTTCCATTAGTTGGAAATAAGGCACCAGATTTTGAAGCTGAAGCAGTTTTTGATCAGGAGTTCATCAAGGTATATTAATTTGGCTTGAAAACTAATTGCAGTTCCATTCGCTCATTCTTGAAAGCTGCCACTGTTATAATTCATGACGACATATTTCAGAGCATGCCATTTCTTATTCCAAGGTGGTAAACTTAGAACATAAATGGTTTTTTTTTTTCTTTATATATATTATTGCAGGAGACAGTTGTGTAATGGCTTAATGTGTAGATAATCATCCTTTTCAACTTGCAAGTTAATTGGACCTTATTCATGTTAGATCTAAGGCCAAGTCATATATACTCCAAAACTAAAATAAATGCTTCCTTAGTTATCTCATTGGTTTTGTATCGCACTTGTTTATCTGGTCATTGGTAGTTACAAAAATCAATTTTGGCTTTGAATGAAGCATACGCATTGCAGTGCATTTACATTGTGTTACTTTTCAGTTTAAGTCTACCACTAACAAAAATATTAGTGGATCCCAGGAAGTTTTATGGAATTTTAGTCCTAACTGTAGCAGAATTTCAAGTTCTTGCTAGATAAATGTCATAAATATTGCTAATGTTTCATATTTTGTTGTTACAGGTAAAGCTGTCTGAATATATTGGGAAGAAATATGTAGTCCTGTTTTTCTACCCACTGGATTTTACATTTGTTTGCCCTACTGGTAAGTTGGAGATTGGATGGATGTTCGTAGGACTTGTACGAGTACATATTGGGTTTTTCTCATCTTTCTTTTTATCTTCTTTGTCGCAGAGATCACTGCTTTTAGTGACCGACATGCAGAATTTGAGAAGCTAAACACTGAAATATTGGGTGTTTCAATTGACAGTGTGGTATGTTTTCTTTTGAATATCTTGACAATAATCCTTATAAGTAGATTTGTGTGTTGCATGATTAACTGGAAACTTCCTGTTTAAAAAAACGAGAGCAAAAGACCAAACACTCATGATGTACAAGGTTATGTGGAAGACAAGACATCTCATTCATAAGGCCTCTCGATAAATTGATGAATATTTTCTTAATGTAACACTGAGCATAGTTGCACTTTTTTTATTGTTTGAGATTTGAACTTGGGGTTGACTGGCAAGCTATCAGTGATCACTTTCTTCAATGAATTCTACTCACTCAAATAAGATAATGTTCATGTGTTTCTCCATGAATTTTTGGACATCCTGATAACCTTATATTATTTTCCATGCAGTTCTCACATCTTGCATGGGTCCAAACAGATAGAAAGTCAGGTGGACTTGGTGATCTTAATTATCCCTTGATTTCTGACGTGACTAAATCAATTTCAAAGTCCTATGGCGTACTGATCCCTGATCAGGTATGATGTTCTAAAATTTTGATATCTAAAGTAGGCAGTATACTCTGCTCCAACAATGCCCTTGGTTACTTGAAAGGCTTTATCAATGAAAGAACTTGCATAAATGATTCCACTGTTTATCAGTGGGGAACTCAATCACCAATTATTGTTGTGTCTAATTATTTGCAGTCAAGAATTATCAATATTTGTTTATGTTCTTTCCAACCTGTACTTTCTCAAGGCAATGCAAACATTTTGGCTGAAGATGCATCATTTAATACTTGAAGTTTGGTTTCATTTATGTACTTTGACCTCGCAATTGAAACTTCAATGGCCAACCTTACTAGCAGTCATTTCAAATTTCAATGCGGTTGAACATGATGCTTTGCTTTTGCCATATCCATATTTCTATTCTGGAGTTGCAATTTGTGTTGACTGCTTGAAGCATTTAGTTTTCATGTCACTAAATATTCAATGTAACAGGGAATTGCACTGAGGGGACTTTTTATAATTGACAAGGAAGGTGTTATTCAACATTCTACCATCAACAATCTTGCCATTGGTCGGAGCGTTGACGAGACAATGAGAACTTTGCAGGTAAACTATTATTACCTTCTTTGTTGCCTCACCCAATTTAAATTTCCATAGTTTCATAATTAGACAGTGCTAGAATAATACACTTATTACACATGTTTAAGCTACTGATATTACAGCCGCTGGATGATACACAAATATCTCAAGTCACATTCAACTTTTTGAAATCATGTCTTACATAAAGGATCTAACAGTTTTCAAAGAGTGTCACTAAAGTTAATGCTTATAAAAATACTTTCCGCTGTTGATCGATATACTTCTTGCCTTCTATTAACTCATTTCATACGGCAAAACTACAGGCCTTGCAATATGTCCAAGAAAACCCAGATGAGGTTTGCCCAGCTGGTTGGAAGCCCGGTGATAAGTCCATGAAGCCAGACCCAAAGCTCAGCAAGGATTACTTTGCCGCAGTCTAAAATCATGAGTGATGTATCTAATGACATTTTTCAGGGCTGTCAGATTTTTGCTGTGCTGTACTTTTTATCTGTTTTTTTTGGGAGAGATGGGGAAGCAGATTATGGTAATAAGAAACATGGGATGCTTCCCTCTTGTTGAAATAAACTTGCTTTAGCAAAGATGCCTCTCCCGTTCTTTTGAACTAATAATGATCTTGGCAATTACATCTTACATCCAACCCAAAACTGGCTGGTCATAAAGGCTACCGTCGTGCCAACCCATTTTGTTTGGTTATTTGCTCCAAAACTTTCTAATTGAAGGAAGATGCAAGCTCCGTGGGCATGCAAGTACATGAAAAAAAAATAATCTCCAGCCTCGGAACAATGCAGATTTGTGTTTTTACAGAAACCTTGCTTACTATCGGTCTTAACTAAATAGTAATCATAAGCGTTCAATAGCTTTCATGATTGGCAGCAATCATAGTACCCAATAACGAAAGAGTGCCTTAAATTTTGTTGAATTTCTGGAACCACCAGAATGTCAAAAACATATCCTCTTGTTGGAAAGAACTTCGACATCACATTCTCAGATATCTAACATGCAGTAAACAAAAATTCCCAATTTTAAATTAACAGACCTCAAAGTCGGGTTGAGTTGGAGGAGAACTCGAATGTCTGACAAATCACCCTTTTGTTATGGAATGATCTAAAGGGCACTTTCCTAATAGAAAATCAGATGAAAAACTAGACGTTTGCTCCTTCCTGTAAGCACATTCTATCACACATCAGGAGCTTTATTAAGATGAAATTTCTTAACCAGTTAATATCAATGTTTACACAAGAAGATGCTGCCAAATGGTTTCCTACTTCAAATAAAGACTAAAATTTGTGTTCAATTTTGTCAGAGAAATAACAATCTCACTTAAAGAGGTGGGCAAAATCAGGATCATTCAAGTCCAAATCCAACCAGCCATACAGCCTCATGTACTCAATATAATGTTCGGGCGGCTTTATTGCACGCGGATTCTTTGGGGTACAGCCGTGAATCCTTTCAAGATCTCGAGCAAGCCATCGAACAAATGTTTGATCCAATGGAGGCACAACCTTCACTAGAATCTCTTCCTTCTCTTGCTTCACAGGCTTGTTTCCCATGTCAACAAAGTCAGTTGCAGCTCTAGCCACACTTTTTCTGAAGGACACCTGAAAGATAATTGAGAGCATACATACACGTGTATGCAAGTGAGTTTCACGAAATTAGTATAGATTTCCTGAGCACATAGACACATTGTAACATGAATTTATAGCTTTGATGCAATAAAGACAGTAATCCAACAGATTTCATGCAGTTTGATGGACATATACAATGGAATCACGATCATAAAGCAAACAGTCACGATCATATTAGGGGTAACGTTAACAATACCTACTAAACCATCATCCTGTCATGCAATGTTCATCAATAATGATTTGTCTGCATATAATTCCATTAGAATTACATAATCAGTTCAAATAAATGAGAGCTTCTAGTTTAACTCTTTCATGGGTGAAAACTCCAGAAAGAACGATGTGGACAATCTTCTATTCCTCCTTGGTTTTGCATATATTGTAAGATAATTTTGACTACCCAATATTGATTCACCACAACTATTACTTTTTAACTTCCTCTCCTCTCATCACAGTAGCTAATTATTTCCTCCCTTGGGTAAAATCATGAAAGTAACAAAAGAATAACAAATACAAATGTATACGTACCTGAGTTAGTAATATACCTATCAATAACATAAAAAGTTCACCATCACATTACAGATAACTCCAACATTGCAAAAATTATTCATGTTAGTTTTAACCTAAACATTCACAAATGTCTCAAGCATATTTCCCAGTAACAACCAATTTTCCTTAACTCATGGCATCTTCTCATCTGACAAATAATATATCCCTGTCAAAACAGAACTGCTTCTTCATCTTCATTAGAAATTCCCTTGCTGCAATTTCCTAATTTCACCTTGTTCACCTTCTATTTCTTCGTGCAACAAGCAAAACAAACCCATGAAACTGATGATTTTCTTACTTTTTTAATGTTAGCTTTGAACATTTGAAGATGAGAACAGCATTCATCATTCAATCCGGGTTTTGGGTAATTTTTTTAACAACGCCTCTGGTAACCCTTCAAATGGCTTCAACAAATAAACAAACTTTGAACTTTCTTTCTCCGGATTTAGTTTAACGAAAAAAAAAAAAAAACCCACACTGCATCCAATCCACCGGATACCCATCATGTAATCATCGAAAAATCATAAATCTCGAACAGCGAAAATTAGTGGGCAATAATTGTTACTACTAAAATTCCTAAATTGAATGTGCAAAAAATAATAACTCCCAATATCTCCTCAGCACATCTGAAATGGTTGGAAACACAAGGAAAAAGCTTACGACCCAACACCTATTTTGAAATTTTTAAGTTCAAGAATCATAAGGAATCAATATTTAACTAAATAAACCTCCAAAACGGAAAGTGAACAGAAAAATTGAAAGGAAGAAGAAGAAGAAGAAGAAGAAGAAGAATAGCACGCACCTTTTAAACAGCCCTAGAGAATTTTCCTGAGTTGTAACATTCTGGAATTTGCTTCATTTTTGCGCGACTGCATGTGTGTTGCCGCAACCACGGCCTTGTCTTTGGACCGGGTCCGGTCACCATATCCGGTTTTCCCATCCACCGGTCGAAACTTAAACCGAGTTATTTTTTTTTTCCTTTTTCTAGTATTTTTTTTTTGCACGTTATGTAAATATGAAAATATGCAGTACGCAACAAAAAAAAAAAGATAAATGAAGCAAAAAAAAAAAAAAAAAGTTTAAGGGTAGGGCATTTTGGACAAATTTACTGTTGGTGTAACAGAGAGACTTTTTCCAGTAAAATAGAGATTCCGCTTCTCCACTTAACTCGTTAAAATAACAAGCAAAAAGCGATCAATTTCTGCAAAATATGACAAAGCTCACAGAAAACTAGTAAATGAACGAACTTATTTGAGATGAAAATCAGATCACGAAGAAAAATTGAGACAGAGGATGAAAGAAGACTAGAAGAACAAAAAAAAAAAATCCAAAATAACAAAAAAAAAAACAAACGAAGAAAATTGTACTTTATCATCCAAAAAAAAAACCACAGCATACATTACATTACATTCCATACAAATCTCTACAACCACCATTTCAAGATTCAAGCAAACCAACCACTATATATATATATATATATATATATATACATGTATATGTACATATCTCTAGACTCATAATCGAGTAACTATATTAACAAACGTAATATACGTGTACAGGTTGATTACCACGCGTGACGAAGAATTTAAGTAATTTGGAATTTAGCGATTCAGGTGGGAATGATTCTAGGCTTTCATAATATTTTATTTTGATATATAGATATGAATGTTAAATTAATTAGATCCATAGTATTATTAGATTGATTGTGCATGCCTATTGTACATGATTATATATATACAACGTTGAGATTGTTTAGCCATAATGAAATGTGTTAACATGATTTTTATCCTGATCAAATGATAATTGGATGCATGAAATTCATGTGATAGTTAAATTTATTTATAAACTATAATGCCTGATAATGAAATGTATGATTTGGAATATTGGTATAGTGAATGCGTGAATACTATTATAATTGATTTTGTGACATGATACCATGTGTAATGGAGTTGAATGTGTTTTATGAATGCACTTAATATCGTGCTTATACTGTACGTATGACGTGACATCACTAAAGAACACGATTAAGATAAGAATTACACATATGGGGCAGTTATTCTAAAGAATATCGCCAATGTTCTAGTTTTTGGGCTGTGCCACCCTGAGTTTGATTTTCTAACGGTACGTGATTTGGAACGTGATGAAATTATCGACTCAAACAATTTAATGTTGCAACGATTAATGTGTGAAACTTGTTTAAAATGTTCTTGTGTATGTATCACAATAAAATATTGTGAATTGTTTAGATGACCCACTGGGCTTTCAAGCTCACCCCATTTTTTTTATATGCAGGTACTTAAGAGTATAAAATCGCGAGTTCGTGACATAGTTCAGAGTAGTAGGGGTGGGTTAATTAATTAGTATTATGAGACTGAATATTTTTATTTAATTTTTAAAGGTTTATTATTTGAACGATTTGTATTGATAATCAAAATTCAATGAATATTATTACGGTTAGTAAAGACCGTGTGATTTATTTCACGTGTGAATGCCTTGGAATAGAATTCATTAATTCTATTTGATGATTGTACTTAAATGTTGTGTCCATAATGAATGGACAAGGGCAAGTATCATCGTATGAAAATAACAATTGTATGAAGAATTAAAGGTATTCGTTTATCTTAACTAGTAAGTTGGATGAAAGAATATAAACTCATAGTTTTGCAAATCTCATTATTTATAAAATGGTTATTGGTTAAGATAGACGGATACAAGTAACGTCTCGATTTTCAGTGATACTTTATATAAAAATAAAATATTCATTATCTTACAAAAAAAAAAAAATAGTTTTGAAAATCGGGGTGTTACAGTTTGGTATCAGAGCTTTAGGCTTCAGATCATGGGAAATGTTACAACAAATTTTGAGAAGTTTAGTATCAGTGAGTAAGTATCAAATCATTATGAAATTAGAGTTCAACTTGAGCTAGATAAATATGCCAATTATAAATTTTATAACCTAATCTCGTGAATGAAAGTACAGTGGGTCTAACAAATTCAAAGCTTTTAGGACATCGGTTAGAGACAAGAACTTGCATGAAAATTGTTTGGTTAGAATCTGAGATCAGGATGAATCTTTTATTCTTGGTTCCAAAGCGGTATGGGACGTGGAAGAATTTAAGGGTAATTGAGGAGTCTTGATCTTGGAGACTAGCAGGCCATGTTTGGTGAGTGACTACAACTCTGGACGAGCTTGTATCGCTACGTTCAACTGGTATGGGACAGCTTGAATATAGAGGATACCTGGGAAGCCTTAGTTGGTAGGACATTTGCGCATTGTTTGGGTGTATTGAAGTTTCTTTGTGGAAGCTTATATCACCGGGCTAGAGTGGTATGAGACACTTGAATACGGAGGGTGTAAGTGAAAGCTTGGGAATTTTCTTTATACCATTGTTGTGTGGTATGTTGTTGGTTTGTTTGCTTGTCTTGTTTACATGTATCAAAACCAAATCCTGTACCCTGTGACAATCATGGATTGTCAAAATTTTATAAAACTTAGAAACTGAATCAATAGGATCATTTTATTTTCGAGAACTTAGAATTTTGAATCTAGAGTCACCCTAAACCAAAATAATTATCTCATGTAGTACTAAAGATGAGTTGAAATTTTATAGATGGCTCCACCTCGAAGAATGAACACCAGGTCTGTGAGTGATCTCATAAGGGACACTGAACCTGCTGAGCCGACACAATCGATATCCGAATCTCAGCCGACGGAGCAAGAACATGCAAATCAAACAGTGAATGTTGACTCTGCTGGAATAGAGAACGTACAACCTACAACAGTTCCAACCCCTGGGATTATTTTGGGACCAGAGCTGATGGCTGAATTTGTGAGGCAAGTCGTGGAACAGGTGACCAGACAGATGCCTCAACCTCAACTGAATCCAACAATTGTGGTGCAGAATGAAACAGGAACTCGAAACATCAGGAGACCTGAAGAAAAGGAATGGGCAGATCAATTGAAAGACTTCCAACGTATGCATCCTTCGAAATTTGAAGGAAAACCAGATCCAAGGGAAGCCGACAAGTGGTTCCACGAGGTTCAGGAACACTTGGAAGTTCTGGGAGTAACTGGTCCAAGAATGGTGGCAATTGCAGCTCATCAATTCATAGGTGAGGCCAAACATTGGTGGAGAATGGTTAAAGAAAGTCCTACAGTGGATGTGAACACTATGACCTGGGCGACTTTTGAAGAAATATTTTATGATAAATTCTTTCCCAAAGCGAACAGAAAAGAACTACAATCTGAATTTGTGTGACTGATACAAAGGAACATGACAGTGGCAGAATATGAGGCGAAGTTTATCGAACTTTTCAGATTTGCTCGTTAACTGGTTGCCAATGAACAGATGAAAGCTAGTAGATTTGCAGAAGGTCTCAAAATGGAGATTAGAAAGGTGGTTGTTCCGATGAATCTGGAGACTTACAAAGAGGTAGTTGAACGAGCCCTGTTAGTAGAAAGAGAACTGAACCTACAAGAAACAATACGGAACAGGAACAAAAGGCCGCAATGACAGAATTCTGATTACCAGAGCAATCACAACAAGAGGCAGAATCTGAATAATTTCGGTGGTAATGGTAATATGTGGAACAGAAACACGTTCAACAATGGGAACCAGTGGAACAGAGGACTGAATCCCAACAACGGATCAGGAGGGTCTAGGCATAATGGTGGACAACAGATGCAGCAAAATAATATTCGTGCACCCCAACAAAATAGAAATTAAGTAGTAGATACAAGACTTTGCTTCAAATGCAACCGACCGGGTCATCTGGCACGAAACTGCACTGCGCAAGGAGTTCGACAAAATTTTCGTCCAGGCAACTGGCAGAACAACAACAATGTACAAGGACGAAATCAAGCCAATCGTCCAAGTTATAATCAGAACCAAATCCAAAACCAAAACCAAGGCAGAGTCTTTGCAATGACAGAAGGAAATCCTGAACAAGAAGTTGGTACAAACGAAGTGGTGGAAGGTACATTCATTTTATTTCATGTTACAGTTAAAGTCTTGTTTGATTCTGGAGCATCAAGGTCTTTTATTTCTGAAAACTTAGCCAGGAAACTACAACTTTCTACTGTACCTTTATCTGTCGTTATGAAGATTTCAACACCAGTAGGAGTAAACGTCCCAACAACTGAAAGATGTAGTTGTGACCTTAGAATTAACGATATATCATTTTTTAGTAACCAAAATGTTGTATAATATATTTATATATATGTCATATATACAATACGTTATTATTTTTTTTTTAAACATTGCAATTCAAGTATTATTATTTTTTTAAGCAACCAAAATATTATGTAATATATATATATATATATATATATATATATATATATATATATATATATATATATCATACATACAATATGTTATTATTATTTTTTAACCATTGCAACTCAATTATTTATTTTTTTGCAATCAAGATATTATATAATATATTTATATGTATCATACATATTTTTTTACCAAGTGTTATTTTCTCCCTCCTTTCTTCCAGCGCACACCGCCACAGATCTCGCCTCTCTTCTCTCCTCCGCCGCGGATCTCGCCGTCGCCGCCCTTCCTCTTCTCTTCTCCGCCACTGATCTCGCCGCCGCCGCCTTCCTCTTCTCTTCTCCTCCACGGATCTCGCCGCCGCCGCCTTCCTCTCCTCTTCTCCGCCACAAATCTCGCCTCTCTCTCTTCTCCGCCACAGATCTCGCCTCACCTCCGATCTCTCGGTCTCTGCCCTCTGCATCTCACCCTCACTTTCTTCTTCTTCTTCTTCTTCTTCTTCTTCTTCTTTTCCCCATTCTCTTTTCTTTCTTTTTCTCTCTCCCCTGTTTTCTCCCTCCATTCCGTCCTGCAACACAATCACATTTTAGTTTAGTTGATTTATTTATTTTTTTCTTTTCTTTTAAGCAACCAACTCAAGCATATTTTAGTTTAGTTTATTTATTTATTTTTCTTTTCTTTTAAGCAACCAACAGTAATACATTTATATGTATCATACATAATTTTTACCAAATGTTATTATTATTGTTTTTATTGCAACTCCAGTGTTATTATTTTTTTTAGCAATCAAGATGTTATATAATATATTTATATGTATCATCTCGCCGACATGTCGCCTGAAACCTCGCCGAGATCTCGCCGGAAATCTTTCGCTCTCGCTCTCTCTAAAACCAA
This sequence comes from Paratinospora sagittata, assembly GCA_035771175.1. Lineage (NCBI taxonomy): Eukaryota > Viridiplantae > Streptophyta > Magnoliopsida > Ranunculales > Menispermaceae > Paratinospora > Paratinospora sagittata. The sequence goes on from CM069593.1 coordinate 46,000,192, forward strand.
TCGCGCGCTTCTCTTCCTCTCAAAAAGAAAAATAAATAAACTAAACTAAAATATGCTTGAGTTGGTTGCTTAAAAGAAAAGAAAAAAATAAATAAATCAACTAAATATATATATATATAGTGGTTGGATGTTTAAACTAAGTATATATATATATAATAACATATTATAGTGCCTTGTGATATGATATAATGATGTGTATGGTATAACATGATATAATACAATACGTGATATATATATATAAATATATTATATAACATTTTGGTTGCTAAAAAAAAGTAATAACACTTGGTAAAAAAATATGTATGATACATATAAATATATTATATAATATCTTGATTGCAAAAAAATAAATAATTGAGTTGCAATGGTTAAAAAATAATAATAACATATTGTATGTATGACATATATATAAATATATTATATAACATTTTGGTTACTAAAAAATGATAATACTTGAATTGTTATGTTTTAAAAAATAATAACACTTGGTTAAAAAAATGTATGATACATATAAATATATTATATAACATCTTGATTGCTAAAAAAAATAATAACACTGGAGTTGCAATAAAAACAATAATCATAACATTTGGTAAAAATTATGTATGTCGCCTGAAACCTCGCCGAGATCTCGCCGGAAATCTTTCGCTCTCGCTCTCTCTAAAACCAAACGCGCGACTCTCTTCCTCTCGAAACCCTCTTCTCTTCTCTCTTCCTTTCTTCCAGCGCACACTGCCACAGATCTCGCCTTTCTTCTCTCCTCTGCCGCGGATATTGCCGTCGCCGCCCTTCCTCTTCTCTTCTCCGCCACGGATCTCGCCGCCTCCGCCTTCCTCTCCTCTTCTCCACCACAGATCTCGCCTCTCTCTCTTCTCCGCCACAGATCTCGCCTCACCTCCGATCTCTCGGTCTCTGCCCTCTGCATCTCACCCTCACTTTCTTCTTCTTCTTCTTCTTCTTTTCCCCATTTTAAGCAACCAACAGTAATACATTTATATGTATCATACATAATTTTTACCAAATGTTATTATTATTGTTTTTATTGCAACTCCAGTGTTATTATTTTTTTTAGCAATCAAGATGTTATATAATATATTTATATGTATCATACATTTTTTTAACCAAGTGTTATTATTTTTTAAAACATGACAATTCAAGTATTATCATTTTTTAGTAACCAAAATGTTATATAATATATTTAAATGTAACAGAGAGACTTTTACCAGTAAAATAGAGATTCCGCTTCTCCACTTAACTCATTAAAATAACAAGCAAAAAGCGATCAATTTCTGCAAAATATGACAAAGCTCACAGAAAACTAGTAAATGAACGAACTTATTTGAGCTGAAAATCAGAACACGAAGAAAAATTGAGACAGAGGATGAAAGAAGACTAGAAGAACAAAAAAAAAAAAAAAAACAGAAAATAACAAAAAAAAAAAACAAACGAAGAAAATTATAATTTATCATCCAAAAAAAAACCACCGCATACATTACATTACATTCCATACAAATCTCTACAACCACCATTCCAAGATTCAAGCAAACCAAACCATAAAAAAAAAAGATGTCAAACAAGATCCGGGAATCTCGCTGACATGTCGCCTGGAACCTCGCCGAGATCTCGCCAACACCCCAGGGTGATTCGCTCGGCTGGATAAATTCCTTCGCACTAAGATCATCAAGTTGGGTCCTTAGTTCGATTAGTTCGCCAGGGGCCATTCTGTAGGGTGACATGGCTATGGGGGCTGTTCCAGGGTATAGTTCTATCTTGAACTCTACTTCCCGCTTAGGAGGTAATCCTGGTAATTCTTCGAGAAACACTTCAGGGAAGTCTCTAACCACCAAGTACTCTTCTAAATTCCTCAAGGGCTTTAAAGACTCGGCTTCTGTTAGGGTTTTGAATTCCTTTTTTTGGTTCACAGATTCGAGAAGTGCAGACATGATATCCCTCGGGATTTTGTTTCTATCCCCATAGATTTTCAACAGCTCTCCCGAAGGTAATCGCAAGGTAATCTTCTTTCGAAGGCAATCAATCTGGGCTTGGTACTCAAATAACCAATCCATACCCAAGATTACATCATAATCATTAATGGGTAAGAATACGTTACGTTATTATTTTTTTAAAACATTGCAATTCAAGTATTATTATTTTTTTAAGCAACCAAAATATTATGTAATATATTTATATATATATATATATATATATATATATATATATATATATATCATAATCTAAAATGTGATTGTGTTGCAGTACGGAATGGAGGGAGAAAACATGGGAGAGAGAAAAAGAAAGAAAAGAGAATGGGGAAAAGAAGAAGAAGAAGAAGAAAGTGAGGGTGAAATGCAGAGGGCAGAGATCTCGCCTCACCTCCGATCTCTCGGTCTCTGCCCTCTGCATCTCACCCTCACTTTCTTCTTCTTCTTCTTATTCTTCTTCCCATTCTCTTTTCTTTCTTTTTCTCTCTCCCCAGAATAGATGATTTGTTCGATCAACTGAAGGGAGCAACTTGTTTTTCCAATATCGACCTAAGGTCCGGTTATCACCAACTTAGAATCAAAGAGTTAGATATACCGAAGACAGCATTCAGGACTCGGTATGGACACTTTGAATTCAGAGTCATGCCATTTGGACTCACTAATGCACCAGCAACATTTATGGATCTCATGAATAGGACGTTTAGGCCTTATCTAGATAAATTTGTAGTGGTATTTGTTGATGATATTTTGGTTTATTCGAAGACCAATGAGGAACATCAGGAACACCTTACAGTAGTTTTGGAAACATTGAGGTGAAATGAATTGTATGCCAAATTTGAAAAATGTGAATTTTGGATGAAGTCAGTCAAATTTTTGGGTTGTGTAGTGTCATCAGAAGGGATATCCGTAGATCCAACAAAAGTTGAAGCAGTCATGAACTGGGAAAAGCCAAAGTCAGTGACAAAAATTAGAAGCTTTTTGGGACTAGCTGGTTACTATAGAAGATTTATTCTAAATTTTTCGATTTTATACTCTTAAGTACCTGCATATAAAAAAAATGGGGTGAGCTTGAAAGCCCAGTGGGTCATCTAAACAATTCACAATATTTTATTGTGATACATACACAAAAACATTACAAACAAGTTTCACACATTAATCGTTGCAACATTAAATTGTTTGAGTCGATAATTTCATCACGTTCCAAATCACGTACCGTTAGAAAATCAAACTCAGGGTGGCACAGCCCAAAAACTAGAACATTGGCGATATTCTTTAGAATAACTGCCCCATATGTGTAATTCTTATCTTAATCGTGTTCTTTAGTGATGTCACGCCATACGTAAAGTATAAGCACGATATTAAGTGCATTCATAAAACACATTCAACTTCACTACACATGGTATCATGTCACAAAATCAATTATAATAGTATTCACGCATTCACTATACCAATATTCCAAATCATACATTTCATTATTAGGCATTATAGTTTATAAATAAATTTAACTATCACATGAATTTCATGCATCAAATTATCATTTGATCAGGATAAAAATCATGTTAACACATATCATCATGGCTAAACAATCTCAACATTGTATATATATTGTAACACCCCGTAATTTTAATTAAATACATACGTTGAAGTACGCGTATATCGAGATGTATAATACACGTATTTTATACGTATGCGCTAAATATACGCGTGTATGATTAGTAAATAAATAAAATTATGAGATGGAGTTGAAGTAAATTGATTAATTTATGGGGTTGGTTAATAAAAATGTGGATTTGATTATGATTGAATGAATTTAATGAAATTTGATGGAGGAGTTAGTTAATAAAGGGAGTCACGGTGCATGGAATCATTTGTATATATAAATCTAAATAAAAAAAATCATAATAATAATAAAATAAAAATAATAAAAAAAGAAAAATAAAAAAAATAAAACCTTTCTAGTTGCATCCAACGCGGGATGCAACTAGAATAAAAAAATAACAATAAAATAACATAAAAAAACAAATGAAATAGAAAGGAAGAAGAAGAAATTGCAGAAAGAGTTGCAGACGAAAGGAGAGAAACAGAGGAAAGAAGGAAAGAAGAACGGAAGGGAGAACTCGAAAATCACGTGAAATCGGGACTTGCGGTAAGTGATTTTCACTCCTTTTCTTTGTAAAATTGATATTTAAGCTAGATGTAACATTTCTAGCGGAGTAATTTTTGTCGTGGGAGCCGTTTTACGGTATTTTCAAGAATTGGGGTTTTGACCCAACGTGAATGAAACTCCGCTAGAATGGTAGAAAATGCTCCCTGGGCTGTTAGAAACCCGAATATGTGGTTAGATTCAATTTTATGATTTTTGGAGCCGTTGGACAATTTCAATACAATTTACATCTTTTGGATAAATAGTAAAAATAAATAGTAAATAGTAAATAGTAAAAGTAAATAGTGAATAGTGAATAGTAAATGCGAATAGTAATAGTGAATAGTAAAAAATGAATAGTACTGTGAATAGTGAGTTGATATTTTAGTAGCTACCGAAATGGTAAATGATGATTCTCACGATAATCTATGGTCATTTCAGTGTGTAAATTGAGAGCTTAAGGGCATGGATAAACGCTCTTGAGGAAGCCCTATTGTTGCTCGATTTTAGCAGTTGAATTAGAAAACCCGTGTAACCACTGTGAGTATAGCTTCCTTGATTTGGTTCTTGTATGACATTGTACGCATATAAACTGTTTGATTGTATGCATGTGATATTACATATAAAACGCATTGAGTTTTATGGATCATGCAAACTGATTTTAGCATTGGAGTTTGTAATGATGAGGCTTTGCGATTCCTCATCGTCATTTCGTTAGGAATTAGACCCGAATGAGGTTTTGCGAGTCCTCATTATCAATAGGTCTGTCCTAACAAGGGTTACGATCCTTGAAATGACTGTAAATTGGGTAATAAGAAGCTGTGTCTACCTTGTACGGCCATACAAGGGATAGACCCGCTCTCTTGCCTTGCGGAGGAGGGAGATTGTGCATTGTGTTATTGAAAATCATGCAAATTTATGTTGTTGACATGTACAATATATTCGTTGAATGATGCATGTCTTGAATAAGTGTTTGAAATGCTTTTAAATGTCATATTTCTATAAATGTATATAATTGTCATCTCAAGAACTATATTCACTGAGCTGTTGATTGCTCACCTCATTTCCTCCAATATTTCAGGTATTGAGTCAAAGGGAAAAGGAAAATTCCGTGAGTGATAATCACGTGAACCTTCGTCTGGTACGTGTATGTACGCTTGGAGGAAATAACTTATATTTTTGTTATTTTGATATGTATAATTATCACATACTTTAAATAGTATCACCTAGATGGGTTGTGTGGTAATCTTATATAATGCTTGGGATGATGAAATGTATTTATCAGTTCGGAATTTAATTTGTGGAATGAATGGAATGAATGTGAGTGGAATGATCATCTATATAGTTAGTTGCTTGGATTTGATTTGTGGTATAAAAAAAAAAAAAATTTCTGTAAGTTTGGGATGAATTGTGAGAGTACGTGAAGGCTTACAGTGTATTGTATACTGTATACGGGTATGTACAGTGTATAGTACATTGTGCCGGTCATGACGTCAGCCTATGTCAGGGGCGTCGTGACATATATAATCATGTGCAATAGGCATGCACAATCAATCTAATAATAATGTGGATCTAATTAATTTAACATTCCTATCTATATATCAAAATAAAATATTATGAAAGCCTAGAATCATTCCCACCTGAATCGCTAAATTTCAAATTACTTAAATTCCTCGTCACGCGTGGTAATCAACTTGTACACGTATATTACGTTTGTTAATATAGTTACTCGATTATGAGTCTAGAGATATGTACATATACATGTATATATATATATATAGTGGTTGGATGTTTAAACTAAGTATATATATATAATAACATATTATAGTGCCTTGTGATATGATATAATGATGTGTATGGTATAACATGATATAATACAATACGTGATATATATATAAATATATTATATAACATTTTGGTTGCTAAAAAAAAAAGTAATAACACTTGAGTTGTAATGTTTTTAAAAAAAACAATAACACTTGGTAAAAAAATATGTATGATACATATAAATATATTATATAATATCTTGATTGCAAAAAAATAAATAATTGAGTTGCAATGGTTAAAAAATAATAATAACATATTGTATGAATGATATATATATATATAAATATTGTATAAAATCGTGAGTTCGTGACATAGTTCAGAGTAGTAGGGGTGGGTTAATTAATTAGTATTATGGGACTGAATATTTTTATTTAATTTTTAAAGGTTTATTATTTGAACGATTTGTATTGATAATCAAAATTCAATGAATATTATTACGGTTAGTAAAGACCGCGTGATTTATTTCACGTGTGAATGCCTTGGAATAGAATTCATTAATTCTATTTGATGATTGTACTTAAATGTTGTGTTCATAATGAATGGACAAGGGCAAGTATCATCGTATGAAGATAACAATTGTATGAAGAATTAAAGGTATTCGTTTATCTTAACTAGTAAGTTGGATGAAAGAATATAAACTCATAGTTTTGCAAATCTCATTATTTATAAAATGGTTATTGGTTAAGATAGACGGATACAAGTAACGTCTCGATTTTCAGTGATACTTTATATAAAAATAAAATATTCATTATCTTCCAAAAAAAAAAAATTAGTTTTGAAAATCGGGGTGTTACAGTTGGCCCAGATATGTCCAAGAGGGGGAGGGGGGAGGGGGTGATTTGAACACTTAATAGATTTTAACCTTTCTTTAAATTGTACAGAATAATGAAACCAGATTAAACAAAGTATAGCAAATACAATAAATGTAAATGGGACAATGCAAGTAAGATTTATAATAGTTTGGTCGCGCCTACATCCACTACCTAACCTCCTTAGTTAGGATTTGTTCAAACTCCACTATAGACCTTCTTGCGGGTGAAGATCAAACCATAACACTTTCTCAACTTACGGCTGTGAGAACTATTGTTTCTCAACTTACTAATGTGAGAAGACCCTTCACAACTTTGAGCAACATTTGCTCTAACTCAGTGACTTACCCGTCACTACAATCCAATTACAGAATGAAATATGATTCTCTTTACTCAGAATCAAAGTGATATTTCCAACGTTTTGGATTGAACCTTCTGTTGCAACAGATTTAGCGAAATATGCATGATGAAGTTTATGCTGAAAACAGGTTCAAATAGCTTTTGTCTTCGTTAATGGGTTTTTAAAATAATGAAGAAGAAGATCGATCAACGCAGAAGGCTTGAAGTTTTTCTTTCAAAAGATTATAATATCAAACACAAGTGAAAGAAGACTAACTTTCAAAAAGTGTTTTGGTGCAAACGAAAACTGTTAATACGTTTGGAATGAATATCAGTTTTGTATTTCATTAGTTAGTTTTTCTGCTCTAAGGCAGCACATATATATAGGAATAACAAAGGCACAATGGACTTGATAATTTTAGCGCTCTAAGTTATTTCAAATATAATGTTAACATTCTTTCCAGAAATGGATCGATTAAGCTTAATGCACATTACGACGATAACACCTGAATCATCTGATCCTTTCATGAAAAATGAATGTTCTGACAAAGTTTTAGAACGTTTTAAAAAGTTTTGAAAAGTTGTTGTATGATTCTGAAAAGTATTCGTACGTTTCTTAAAAAGGTTAACAGAAATGACAGTAATGCCATAACAACAAAATATCTTTTCTGTCGTTTTGTTTCTTTGAGGGCGCTCATAGAATAACAATGTCCTACTGAACAATGAAGTGAGGGCGCTACTAGGTAGTAAGTGTTCTGACTTGCTTTGACAATTAAACAACTTAAAGCATGAGGGCGCTACTTCGCAGTAAGCGTTCTGCTTTGTTTTAAATCGCAAAACATATGAGGACGCTACTCAAGAGTAAGCGTCTTGAACTATTAAAAATAATTTTAAAATAATGTTTAAGCGCACTAATGGACGGTGAGCGTCCTTTAAGTTATTTAAGTTGATTCTAAAGATGAGGGCGCTCCTACACAAGTAACGTCCTGATAATTCATTCAACTTATAACTTATCAGCGTCCTTAAAGATAGAAATCACTTAAAGATAAAAGAAAATCTTTTAGCGAGCTGAAACTAAGTCAGTGTCCTGACATTCTCAAATGTTGATAAGAGAAAGGTCACTACTAACAAGTAAGCGTCTTTATTAATCAGTTTAATTTAACATTGAGCGTCTTAATATTTTATCAACGTCCAAAGTTGTGTGAACTTAATGTATTAGACTTTCAAATTAACAGCAATCGTAAAAGTGCATTTTCTAATCTAAAGTCAAGTGGCTTCGTTGGATGAGAGATGAGATATAAGTCGTAGTTGAGGGGTGAGTTCTCAATTTTGAGTCTGAGTTCGTATTCACACGTATCTGTCCACTTTGGAGAGAGACGTCCAACAAACTCTACAGTTTCAGACTCCAAAATAGTATCGTCCCTACAAAGGGGTTATAGACCAAACTCCTGCCACACATTCTTCTTGGTTTTGCATCGACTGGGTCTTGCTTATATCACTTAAAGGTACCTTTGATTGGGTTCAACCATAATATTAATATGAACTTATGAAGGAACTTTTTTTACTTTTTCTTTTTGAAATTCCCATATTAGTATCATTTTAGTTTGATTTTTTTTTCTCACTTGGTTACATCTTTGTTGCCTTGACTCCATTTGTCAACATCTGTAATGATTTTTTGTTCCTATAATTCAAAAGTATATGCTCAATTTCTCCAATGAAGACCCTTGGGTGTTGAGGCTGAGCTAGCCCAACCCGTTTTACACTATAGACAAAAAAACCTTTTTAATTACAACCCTACTTGCATTGAAAAACATATATATCATTAGACAACGCCCTCAATTATAAGCTTGGTTAAATAAATTGTGATCTTAAGGCTTGCATATTATTATGCGTCAATCCATTGAAACAAGAGTTCAGTTCACATGACAAATTTCTCAATGATTCTTAGTTTTGAAATTCTAAAACTCAAAAGATATATAATTAAATAAAATTATAGTCAGATTTTTTTTCTTGTGATTCTCAAATTTGCATGGTTACCATTAATGAGGGAAAACTCATTCATTTATATTGATATGTAATTTTCAAAATTATTAATATGTGTTTGGCTATATATGTATAATTTTACTTTGTCCAAATACAATTATAATGTGCAATGTATTAATTGTGGACATCTTTTCTTTAAAAGTCGGTTTTGGAAGATGAGAGAGAAGTAGTAGTTATAGATTATTGTGTTTGAAGAGATATTTCTTGTTTCTTCTTCTTAAATGAAATCCTTTTCTTTCACAGAAAAAAAAAAAACAAAGAAAGTTTTTTTTAGAATAGATTGTGTATAAAAAGAAGTACAAAAGTATATTATAATATAAAGTTGTGTTAGCAAAAAAAAATTTAAATGATTTTAAGAAAAATAAAATTTTACATAATTTTAACATATAATTTTAATACAAACCCTTATTATAATATACGTGAGATGCTCTCGAATTATGTATTAATATTAGATTTAAAGATATCTAATATAGTTAAGGGACTGTGTGTTAAAAATGAATTCTAAATATGTTTATATGAGCAGGGCACGTCTAATTTTAAATGTCAGTTTTCATTAACTTTTCTTTCAGGTGAAAGCAAGTAAACCATAAGAAGGGCATACGCCATACATTACGTCGGTGTATGAGATGTAAAGAATGAAGTCCAAGGGCAACGTAAAATGGGATCATATAAAGTGATTTTAATTTGATTTTAAAAACCCATGAATCATTGAGAAGAATGATTTTATTGACTGGTCAAAATAACATACATCTTTCTTTTCATTTTAATCTTCCAAAATATATATATATATATATACAAACTTTGATGTAAGTAAGTATAATCTTCTTTAGATTAATTATGTTAATTACTGCCTCCTCCCCCACACATATATCTATCAAACTAAGACAACAGTGCCACGTTCAAGTAGACTGTGCAGCGGCGGGACATACATGTGCACCCTATGGTCCACGCTTTGGGCCCACCTTGTTCCCACCCGATTGCGAAGGCTAGGACCATTTCCAAGCCATGTGGACCCGCCATCTTATACTTAGCTTCCAGTGGTCGTTTAAGTCACAGCGTTGTAGAATTTTCAAATTCTAGCGTGTAAAAAGGTAGAGGTCGAAAGAAACTCTTCTTTTTTTTTATTTTTTTTTGTCACGCGTTCTTATGTTTTGTTATTAAATGTTATATTAATTAGTGACAATTGTCATGATCATATACACTGAAATATGTAATATACAAAATAAAAAATGAAAAAAAAATTACAATTACATCTTCATATATATTAAATTATTCATTATACATCTTGATACGGGTAAAACACACACACATATATATAGTTCCACGTGTAATTACATTTTTTATAAATTGAACAGTATTGTCTTACTAAATAGAAATTGAGTTTAAAATAGGGTTTTAGAGAAAACAGTCATAAAACCCTTTTGCTTAAAGTCAGGAGATTGTTTGATTTTGAAATTAATGATATGTTACCTCTAAGATTGAAAGAAAAGAAAGAGTTAAAAATTAGTTATATTATCCTTAAGATAAATATCATGACCGGATTAACTTCCGTGACAATAAAAGATGATATCTTTAGTTTAGGTCCTAATGACCATGTTTAGTGGGCCTCAGTGCTTTATTTTATAGGACCGTAGTGCTTTATAAATTAGAGTGATACACTTTATTAATATTGTCTATAAAAATTATTAAATTATCTTAAATTATTTATTAATAGATAATTTAAGATAATTTAATAATTTTTAAGAATAATGGTAATAAAATATAAAGGTCTTGTGTTTGTGGTCTTTTTTTTGTCTTCGTTGTACCCTAAGTTTTAGGTGTACATACATAAAATAAAATAAAATATCACTGTGTGGGCAGACACAAAGCAATGCAATAATGTAATAATGTACGTACAGCAATGTACGTACAGCAGCACATAAAGTGTAAAAACAAATACTATTCCATGATTGACTGATTGTTTGATTTTGAGATGCTATATTTATTTGAAAAATAAGAGAAAAAGAAAGAAGGGGGAAAGAAAAAAACAAAAATCTGATGTTTGATTTGGATCACGAGCATCATTTGACTCACCTGCTAGTTGCAAACTTCTTTTCAAGCAGTAGTAGTACTAGCGCCCCCAAGCTTTTTGTCATGGAATGTGAAAACTTGGAAGGAATTGAAGGCAGGATTGGCAGTAATGTCAAGAAAGAAAAAAGTGGTACTAATATTCTTATATATGATCAAGTAGTAGTAGTTGTAGTAGTAGTAGTAGTAGTAGGTAAACTTTTTTATACCTACTGAGGTCAAAACGCAGGTTATGAGAAAGAGAATAGACGCAATTTTATTGAAAGTTCCAAACATTCTCTTCTCTTGTTTTGCACTTGCAAAAAGTACTTCAGTACTGTGGACCGTAGAATTAACAGAGAAATCTTGGAATATGTGACATAAATGTGGGAGTAGTAGTTGAATTCATGCTGTCCTTTTGAATGAATCAGAACTAATCCTAACTGGTTCTCATGTATATCTTAGAAATCTTGTCCCACAAAAAGTTTTTTTTTTTTTTTAATCCTAATTATTCTCTTTGTTAATTAGAATCATGAATTTCTTTTTAATTCTCTCTCTCTCTCTCTCTCTATATATATATATATATATATTGTATTAATCCCTATAGTATTTAATTTAATAATAGCCTGCATTCTAAATTCTTGGATAAGGGTCCAAATCATCTCTCTCACTAGGTGGAATTCTGATGAAAGCTCTTAACGTTCATTTTTCTAACCCTATAGTTCTCAACTACCTTAGCTCATATGCTTTTTACTTTCCCATTCGCTTTTTGTAATCTTAATTCTTCGGAAGACGGGTCAAAATAATTTTTTGACCATAACCTTTCATACAATTCAATTTCAGTGAATTGAAGCCATCTACATTTCACTAAAACAATCATTAATCATTTTGTTGTCAAATTAGCATTTAACTATATATATATATATAGACACATTTTCCACCCTTCTTTTGTTTCTTTTGATTTTAACATAATCTCAAGCTTTGATTAAAGTTTTAAAAAAGATAAAATTGATGGGTTTTTTTTTTTTAAGTGGAAGAGACAATATTACCTCTAATTATTATATACATGATTCTGACTCTACAAAAATCAATGATAATTAACAATCATTGACAAATAATGTTCCAATTAATACTACTTAATTAAATATGTACAAGTTAATAAATAAATATGTACAAGTATTCACCAAGCAAAATGTGGATGATTCTTCAATTAATTCCTTCCAGCGTACAATTATAACAAAAGTACTTTCAATTTCCATGCTTCTTTCACTAATGATTCCATGGTTGCACAGACATATATCAACAGATTTCAAAAGTAGGATACACAAGCTAGAGACCATTTTAAACTGCCCTACAGAATTTATCAAAAGCAGATTTCCTTCACTATAATATATCCAGAGTTCATCTGCGCTATGAAACTTTTTGTATGATATTCATCACTCCTGAAAAGCTGTATGAGATCATGTACTGAGTGTAAAACTTAACCATATATATGTATTCTCTGAATACATATGTTAGTACCAAAAGTACTGTCTCCACCATTAATTTGTTATATTGCAATGCCAGATTCGGGCACATAGCTCAGCATCTCCACCTCCCAACTCAACTTTGATGTGATTTCATCAGGCTCGGGAACATATTCCTTCACATTAAATGTAAAATAATGCAAATTAAATTTTATTCAAAATTTATAAGGGTAATATATATATATGTATCAGTTAAACGTTGTCGAAAGTTGTGAGTTTTCAACAACACCGTCATCCACAACATCTCTGATAATGTTTTCTCAATGGCCATGCTTTATGAAACAAAAGTTAATCAATTATGGCCAAGACAAGTCAAGTCAAACATACTTGGTTTTCAAAAGAGAGACGCACTTTAAGAGGATGTATCTCGTCATCAAGAGATAAGTCCAAAAGAGTAGTTTAATTAAAAGAAATCGACTTTGAATTATTTAAAGGGCAAGCAAACTCTTTTTCACATATTATATTGATTGTTTAATGAATTACTACCTCAAGCTCGTTCACTAATTGCTTGGCTGTTGGGGCAGATATGATAATGCGACGTGCAGAGGGAGAAATAAAGCCTTCATCCACGGCCTTATCGATGAAAGACAACAAGGAATTGTAGTATCCATCAACATTCAAAAGACCCACCTGCAAAATTATATATATATACAATCAATAATATGATATGATATCAAAAAGCCATGTTATGTTGCTTTAAAAACATGAGGTGACAAAGAACCATCAACAAGACAAGTTTCTTTGACTATAGTTAATTTCTGCCCTTTTTATATAGCTAATCTATAAGACTATAAAACCCTTTTACATTAAAAATGGAGATCCTCTTTGATGCAAGAGATCAAAATCAAAAGCAAGAACCTTCTTATTAACTTGTGTCATGAAAATCATGCTTAGAACAGCAAATCTAAAGCTATCTCCTAATGTAAAACGTGGCAGAACTAGATTGATTGAAGCTACATGGTTGTCGGCGTTTGTTTTAATTAAAAAGATCAAAAATAAGAAACAAAATGAAAAGTTGCTAAAATGTATTGACTTTCTTATAGAATAAGTTTACGCATTTAAAACTGGTAAATTTTCGTATTGGAATTAATCAAGAACAAAAGTAATAGCTAGTCATAAAAGAGGAGAATTGATGGAGACTTGTAAAAATACACAGAGGAGATCGATAAGAGACCGACAGACTTTCCAAGTTTTACACAGATCATACACAGAAAAGAGTCCTTTTCGAGTGAGCCAGCTTTCATTAGGAACTCTATGTGCAGCTAAAACAAGGGACCTTAATTAGGTACCAGTGTGAATTGGAATGGTCACGGCTACCTTCTAATGTCAAGAGAATGTTCAAAAACATGGAATGAAGAAAAAATTTGCTAAAAGAGAAAAAGACAATTGTGGAAATCTTTTAAAATTATGAAATTGCATGTAGCTATAGATTCACTGTATAAGGAAAATAAGCCGTAGAAACAACGATGAAATTGACTCTTACAGGTTTTTGGTGAATTCCAAGCTGTGCCCAAGTAATGACTTCTAGCAGTTCTTCAAGGGTACCATATCCACCTATAATAAGAAAAGTAATACAAAAATCTTTATAGATAGCAATAGCATGGTAAAAAAAATCAGTTTATGACAAGGTAAACAAAAATGTTTCTTTGAATAAACTGATCAAGACCAATAATTTCATGCGTGTTTGTGGTATCAAAACCATGCATACCGGGTAAAGCTATGAAGGCATCTGCCTGACGAGCCATCTCAGCTTTCCTTTGGTGCATATCAGACACAGTTCTTAGCTCCCCAACAGTCTCGCCAGTTAACTGCCAAACATTGAAATTTTTTTGAGTTATATATAAGCATTTCTAAAAACGTAATAAGCTAGATTCTCATTAATCTGAATTATTGCATAGTAAGAAGTGGGAAAAACTTATCTTCAATATCTTATCAAAAATAAATAAAAGGTCTTTGCAATTCATACACATATAAGCCCAAAGCCTAGATAACTACTGGTTAGCCACATTCTATTTTAACGGCAAAGAAATAAATCAAAAGAGGATAGCTACTTATACACATTTTTAACACACCCTATTAAATATATTAAATGTTTTTGAACCACGAAACAATACATGATTTAAGGACATCCAACATACACTACAAGGCCGTGTACCAAAGCTGTGTACTGAAATCATGACCACCACTTATCATTTTTCTTTAAGAAATCTAGCAAAAATAAATGCGAGACGAGGAAACATACTCAGACCGATTGTGCTTACAAACAAAATAAAGTGTCGAACAACCTTAAAATATAAAATATAGGACAATGCTAGGGAGACACCAAGGTAAAACTCTCAACTTCACGTCCTCTTAAGGTAGACATGAGCAGAAGTGACACTTAGAATTTATTCTTTAAAGTTAGCAACCTTTTTTTTTTATCTCTCTTCATTAAATGTTAAACACACTTTTTAAAAAGTGCACTTATTTTTCAAAAAAAAAGAATGGCTAACTTTTAAAAAGGAAATTCCCGTATCACCTCCTCCTACGCACATCTCCAACTCAAGAGAGCGTGGAGTTGAGTTTCAACTTGGTGTCTCCCTAACATTTTTCTTAAATATAACCCAATAAAACATAACAAGGATCTGTTTGATTGAATGTACCTCTCTAAGCATTAATGTCTTGGGAATAACACTGCCAAAATGAAACCATATACAGTTAGTCAGCGTACAAGATTCATAACAAAGGAAAGAATGAGATTATAGAAAATACATCTCTTCGCTTTAAAAGGTAAGATTCTAATTTAAAATACCCGAAAGAACAAGGACAATAAATGTAATATATAGCCGGCTAATTTTTTTTTGTATTATTTGTCTAAAGTTTTCAGGTTCAGAAAATATATAAATAAAAAGTATATGTACAGAAACTTTTACCAAACATAGAAAGCTCAATCACAACTTCCAGTGTTTACTGATTTCAATTTTTCAGCATGCGAAAAAGCTGCTCAAAATAATCCAAAAATTAATTTGAAAAAAGAAATCAACTTTTAGAAACCAATATAATTCTTCCAAGTCCTACAATATTAATTGCAGATGATAGAAGATCATTTCAGAAAAATAAAAATTCAAAATGGGCATGAGCAACCAAAGCTCGATAACAAAACTTATAAATCATTATAGGACCTCTCTCTTCAAATCCTATAATGTAGTAATAATAATAATAATGATAATAATAAATATTCAATGTTAAAAACCCATCTTAGAGTAATTAGATTAGATAAGAAAAACTATGATGGAACGAGGAAAAAAGAAAGTACAAACCCCAGAACATGACGGCCTCCATCATGAACGGCCTGAGAAACAAGACCCATCAAGCCAATGCTCCCTCCACCATAAACCAAATCAATCCTTTTCTCCACCTGCAAACACATCATCGAAACCCAAACTCATTTTCCACGTGTCAAAATACAATCAAGAGAGAGGTTCAATCCAGACAAAACTACAATTATTACAACCAAGCATACCCACCGATAAATTGATAGAAGTAGCTTATAGATTAAATAACATATGTAACCTAAGAGAGAAATGAGTACTATTGCTTCATGAAACCCATAAAATAAAGAGAGAGAGAGAGACAGAGAAAAAAAAAACCATTGAAGAAGGTATTGATCAGTATGGTAATGGTGGGGAATGGTGGTGTGGTGTGGGGTTGCTCAAGACAACATGCTTACTAAGTCATGATACCAAGATAGCACGTTTGTTCCCTTGGGAAAAGCAGGAGTTTTTTTTTAATAATTTTGTTTTTTTTTCTTTTTTAATATATAAAACCCAAGAAATTAAATAAAAATAAAAACAAAAACAAGATCACGCAAGAAGACTGCCTCCAACAGACAGACAGATTACAGCTAGCAATCTCTCATACCAAAATTAATCTCTTAAACTTACCAACACTAACAATAATAATCTCACGTTGAAGGCCTGGAACAAAACATACTAATAACACACACACATCTAAGATGAATCAGAGAAAATTGATCAAGAGCTTATAGAGGAATTAAGCAGATGATGATAAGTAACAATAAAATCATAAAGTTACACCAATTAATTCTCTCTGAAAATAAGGAGCGCAGATTATTAGAGTTATATAAAGCTTGAGATTTTCTCAGCAAATAAGGTTTATATACATGCAAGACCATCATTAATGGAGAAAAAGTGTTAAAAACCAAGAAATTAAAAAACTGAATTCAATCTCAAAAGCCCATTATAAACATGCTTCCCAAAAACAATAGTACCAAGAAGAAGAACAACAAGAAGAATCCTGAGAATAACCAATCGGGTGGTGCTTCTGAGTTTCATTAAACATAAACCATTAAAAAGCAATTATATATGGGATTGAAGAACTTGCTTGGTTTCTTTCAAGAGTAATAGTACTTGAAGAAGAAGAAAATAAGATTAATAAAAGCCTCTTCACTGATTAATTACCAATTCTTTCCCCAACTCAACAGCAGCTTCTTGATAACTTGGTTTCTTCCCAGAACTGCTACCACAGAAAACACAAATCCTTCTGAATCTGGATGTCTTGTCCTCCATTTTATTTTCTATCTTTTTTCTTTTTTTAAGGGAGATATAGCTTCAGAGGCTAAAGACAGAAGAAAAAACATAGAGGAGTTTTGCTTATAAAGCCCCCAAACCTAATGGGAGCAAGAGGCATAGGTCCCTCTCTACCTAGAAATTTTAATAATAAATTATTCTCAAATATACCCTTTTAATAATAATAATAAATATATATATATTATTTATTTATTTTTATTTTTTTTAAATCTGATTTTTAGGTGCCACGCAGCTCACGTGGAAGCCTGTTTGTGCCACCACCAATGGTCAAGAGCGGGTTATATACTAGTTGGGAGTTGGGAGTTGGTTGTCATTTTCATATTTTTTATTGGTTCACTTGGAATTTGAACAATTCTCCAAAAAAATAAAATAAAAAAAATGATAGAAAATCTAAGGAAGATAGCTTACGGTTGTGTTTATAACATGCATGGTTTGATGAGTAGGGCCATTAGGGAAGATCTCCTCCATCACAAGTCATGTTTGATTAATCTCATAAAATTCCAATTATTTGAACAGTTGAGATTGCCTTACAATTGGAAATCTTTTGAAGTGGCCCACATTTTTGGACAATTCGAATTAAATTGAGCAAAATAAAATATATACAATATTAATATTACTTTCGTCTAATACAAAACAAAAGCAAAGAATAATCAGAAAATAAATTAAAATACCCTCCTTTCTTTTAGGAGTGTTGTTAGCATCTTTATCTATTAAACAAGTAATAGGCGAATTTGACTTTGATAAAGAAATCTGTATCAAAAAGCTGCATACATATCATATATATATATATATGATACATATATATGGCAAGTGGTGCACTCATGTGACTTTCGATGGTTTAGGCTTGGGTTTCTTTGGGTTGAAAGGTCTTCTGCCGAAGCAGTTGGAAATGGGTTGTGGGCTTGGCAACAAATTATAATCAGGTTTGGATCATCAGTTTTTTTTTGTTTGGGTACTACTTTTTTTTTTTTTTTTGGTACATTGTGGTATTTCTGTATTTGGGACGAGATTAATCTGAGTTTCGATCCTAAGACCTTTACCCCTTAATCACATTTAACATAGGCCCCTGACCATTTATGTTGTACTACATATTTCGGTATTACTTTTAATACTTGTGATTTTAGTCTAAGTCTCTGTTCGATAGTTGAAAAAAGTTTTCTTAAGAAAATACAGTTTTCTTGAATTCTCGTGGTTATTTGATTGTACATGAAAAAATATTTTTTTACACTTTTATGATGTAAAAAAATTGAATAGTAAGAAGTTTAATAAAATATAAACATTAACATAATCAATAATACTAAAGAAATTTGTAAGAAAATAAAGAAGTTGGAAAAAAAAAATTCAAAAAAATATTGATAATCAAACGAATAACTTTTATATTTTCTTAAGAACAAAAATAATAATTTTCTCACCAATAAAACAAGGCATAAGAGTTGAAACATTTTAATTGCCGGACTAGATGGTAAGAGCAAATAATACAATTATTCGTAATCCAATCAATGTGCAAAAACTTGTTTATCATCTAAATTGAGAAGTTTTAGTCAAATAAACTGATACAATAGAAATAAATAAAATTAACTAACAAATAAATCAAAGTAGCATAAAAAGAAGTAAATTAAAATCAAGGGAGTGGGATGATGGATTTACATCTTGCAGCACATTTATTAGGCATATTAAATTTTTAACAAAAATAAATTGTAAAAAAACATGAAAAACACTAAAATATTTATAATTTCGTTTAGAAATAAGTCAATTACAAGCTACCTATAATATCATAGGATAGCACGTGCTGCTACCAAACTAATTATTAACATCAAATAAAAATACAATTATTATATACAATGAGGTAAATTAGCTTTTTTGTAAATTATTATTTTCAATAAAATTTAAATATTTATTTCTTATCCCCCATAAAATTAAAAAAAAAGAAAGTTTATATTTTTTTTTATTATCTGAATTTTGGCGCCTAAGTGATGTCGTCCTTCTACTTTGTAATAAGATTAATCCACTTGAATTCGATATAACTATCGAGTGTCGAAACCGACCCCCTCCCAATAAGATTTTTTGCATTTACAATAATTCAAAACTAAAATCTCTTGTTTAAGCAACTAGGCCTTTTCCATCCAAATTAATCCTCGATAAAAAAAAAATTTCATATTATTAAACTATAATAATATATATAATATAGCAAATAATATTTAATTATTAATATTAATATTACATTACGTCATAACGAATCATTTATTGTCATCGATACATTACAATTGATTGAATTTTAATTATTAATATTAATGTTGTTTAAATTAAATGCTTCTACAATCAATTGATAGAGTATTTCAATTGAAATTTATGTGTAAATAATATATCATAAATCATAGTTACACATATGTTCAAGGAATTACCTTGAAGTAGCCAACCAACCATGTGCAAAGCAATGCGCCCGAACAATCTCCCAACATCCTTCTAACAAATGAAATGCTTCAATTCAAAATTTAAATGCTTTAAAATACTTTTATAATCAAATAATTAATACTTTAATTGAGTTTTCCTGCAATTAATATTGTAATTGACATTCCATTGAGAATTTCTTAGCTCTCACAAAAAATTAATATAATATTTTAATGTTCAAATAGAAAATACTAATTTAATTATAATAAAAATAAAATTTTAAATTTAATTGCACGTTCATATTTATTATATTATTTATTATATATTTTAAAATATGACACGCATATTTTTAATAAATATGTATGCATAATTGTACTCAAAATTATATTTTTGTAATTAAATTAATATTTTTTTCTTTTCGTATTACTAGTTTGTAATCCGCGAGCATCTTTTAAAGTTAAAATAGTTAAATTAGAATAAATAAATGTTCGTTAATGATAAAGATCACTCATCATTTATTTTTTAAAAGGACTCATAAATGGTTAAATATCACATCAAAACACATTAATCAGACATTTTTTATAATTATATTTGATTTAATCAAGTATAAAATAAAATATCAAGCACATTAAAAGAGTTCTTAGAAAATAAAGCATTAAAAGAGAATATGGAACATAGTAAATATCAACAGGAAATAATTCTTGGGATCCCATTCCCTTTGGGAATATTAGTTAATTTGTATACTTTTCTACATTGATCGTGAAGTATTATATCATACGTTAAAAATAAATAATTTAAATTCAATGCTACAAATTAATGTTAGTCAGTTACCTAAAGTGTTTCTTCTACATTTGTCTATTAATTTTGATATCATTCAAACTTAAATAATTGTCAATGGTTTTCATGCAATGCAAATAAGAATTCCCACATCTATCATTCCATTCATAAAAAAAATAACAAATATTATTCTCCTATTCAAATTAACAATTTTATTAGTTTCTTTCATTTCCTTTTGACCTACTTGCTCACTTACAAATCATCCTATTAGATAGATTAACAACTTTATAACTTCTTTGTAAATTTTAAAAAAATATTTTTGGGTTTTAGTTTCTAAATTTGTTTTTTTGTGTTTTTAAAATTTTTAAAAACAAAAAATTATATCTGAATAATTTTTTATTAAAAAAATTAAAAATATTTTAAAAATACATTTTATTATCATTATACTTTAGGGTTGTTAAAATCCTTAAGATTATATATTAACATATAATTTAAAATAATTCAACAACTTTTGTAATAATATAAGTGCGTTAATTAAATATTATTTAAAAATAAAAGGGTCTCTTGTATAAATGAGCCTAACGAGGGTGGCAAAGAGCGAAACGTTGTGAGCCGTTGGATTAAATTGTGGAAGCGAGATGCGGAAGGAGAATGGAGAAAATGCGAGGCGTTATCGGGAATGAAATGAAGTCATATCGATACGTTGGGAATGGAGACGTCTAGACCCACCCAGACTAACACTACCACTCAAATCATTCCTCTCTACTACTTATGATACTACATGTTTTTATGTGATTGATTTCATGCTTCTAATGAATTGACTCATTTGCCCTTCTCCTCAATCGCCTTTTTTGGGGCCTTTTCCTGCGTCAAATCCAAATCCAAATTTGCCCGCCGCAACGACGGCCCCCAAAATTGACTCTAATCCTCAATACTCCCTTCCACCCTTTTCTTTTTATTTTTCTTTTTCTTTTTTATTTTTTTGGTATCTTTTTTTTTTAAGACTTTAATCAATTAAATGAAACAGTAAAATGATTTTTCTTTCTACATTATACTCCTTCAAAAAGATAAATTAATTTTTAAATTATAAATAATTATATTTCTAAATTATTTTTATTTTTGTTCAATTTATCATAAAAAGGTTTTTTTTTAAAGGAGCATTTAAAGGTGTCGGCCGCGCGTATTCATATTATTTTAATAATTTTTATTTTATTGAATTTAAATTTTGAATAATTATTATTATTATTACTGTTTTTATAAACTTAAAAAAAATGGGTTAAGGCTCTATGGCGTTGAATCTAGCTGTTTAGAAAGGCCAATGATGATGAGACGATAGAAAGGGCATATTAGTCATTCATGGGGTATTGGGTTTTCGAGATGGATCAAAGAAATTTAGACGTGACGAATGAGGAGTGAGGATCGAAGAGCGAGGTGGTGGGGTTGGGGTTTAGGGCGCCGACGCCACTCGTCTGTTTGACACGTCGAGATGAAAGAGAAAGATAGAAGTCACGTGGGAAAAGAGTAGCCGTCAGATTTAAAAGGAAAGAGTACGATCAGGTAATGTTAGCATTTATGAGGTATGGCGGAAAGTTAAGCTGTCAAAATATCACATCGTGATTGATGCAACAATATGATCCTGATGATGAATGTAGTAGATCAAGAAGAGAAGTGAGGTGGGGCCCTGTCGGCAGTTATGTTTATTTAACTACCATGAATAAAGGTTATGTTTACCATGGGTTAAGTAGTAGTATGTTGTTTGAATCTCTGAGCTAGGATGGATGAAGATAGAGATATCTTTATCAAAGGCCTATGTGGCGCACGTGTGAATGACTTTGGATTGGGCCCAGTTTGGGAATTTTGTGGGTGGGTGTGGGTGCAAGTGCGAGGATCCCGGCGGCAATCGGCATGGAACGGAGGAAGTGTTGATGCCGACGCTCGCTATCGATTGGCGTGGACGGGACGTGTGGTTGGAGAATTTGGACACGGAAATGATGATCGCCGTAGGTTCTCAAATTTCGTGTTGAGCAAGCGCCATAGTTGAAAAAGCAACTGTCGGAGACTGGTTGGCTCCAACATAATATAATAGGCTGAAGTCCTAAGAATGATGAATATAGAATATGTTGTAATTGTATAATATAGAGTATGGTATCGTAATCGTATATAATAAAATATATTATAAATTTAAATATGATATATTTATGTAAACTCAAATTTAATAAGTTTATTAAATAAATTAAACATTAAATAAATTTATTATAATATATTTATCATAAAATCATAATCATATAATTAAATAAAAAAATTAAATAAAATATTATAAAATTAAAATATTAACATATAATAAAAAATATTAAAAAAAATTTATACATAACATAAGTCTCAACACAAAATATAATTGTATTAAACGAGTTAATTTTAAGTTTAGCAGATTAACTTACTTTGGACCTGAAATTTAATTGTGTCTAATATGGTTTAACTTATTTTGAACCTCATATATTTATGCAAAATCTAAATTTATTTATTTTGTATTTTTTTTTAGTAATGTTATCGTATCATGACCTATATTACTAATACTGTATTATATGGTATAAAATGCTAAATATATGCCAGGTTCCCACCCTCAACCTTGTATATTAAGTTGGAATCTAACGTATTTTTAGTATTTTTTTGTTAAACTATCAAATAAACTTATATAAAAAAATATATTTATGGTTTAATTCAGTAATAAAGTGCCAAAAGTTTTCTTTTATGACGTTGGTAAATATAAGACTTAATTTTAAATTTTTTTTAGCTCTATTTATTTATTTATTTTGATAACTTTCATCCTGCTTTTTATTCTATTCTTTTTTTTTTACTTATTTTAAGATTTATTCTTCTTTGCATGCCATCTTCAGTACATTTTTTATTTTTTTGACTTTCAGCCCCTTTCATTTTTGTGTAACACGTGTCCGCATACTAGTTTTTACTTAATAAGATTTGTATGAATTAAATACAACAAAATTTAATATTAATACATATATTTTATAGTGATGATGAAAATAAATACATTAGTTTTTTTATTTAAAGATAAGAATGAAATAATAATAGATATTTGAATTGCCTTGGTTGTGTTGTTTTGACTTTATACATTTGTGCAAAAAATGTGATTATATTAAGATAAAAGTGCTGTAATTATTTCATGCATAAAGCCCGTCGCCGTCACTATTTTTTTCTCTCTTATTTATTTTTTTAAGTCTAGCATTATTTCTTACTTTTCTTGTTTTTATAGTATTGAAATGAAAAACTAAAAGAAAAGGAGATGCTGCATGTATTCTACGAGTTACAGATTATTGGATTAGTTTGAATAGGGAATCATATCAAGTAACTTGTTGATTATTATTATTATTTTTTTCAATTAATTTGCAATATCTACAAATATATATTCTGTAAATAATCTTTTAAAAGCAATATATTTTTCTTAAACTCAAGTCAACTCAATAAAACCTCGCATCAAACTGCATCAGATTTGTTTTCTTCTACTCTACTTTATTAAGAGTTAATAATATTTATATTACAAATTTGGGCCCTTTAGCTAAGTTCATAAATAGAAAAGGTAATGCTTAGTTGCAACTCCTCCATAAAAACCATTCAAGAGAACTTTATAATAAGCCCTCTAACTATTTTTCTAATTAGCACGAGATCTCGAGATAATTTATCTTTATTTTTTAATATCGATTTTTTGGTACTCAGACAGTGTCCTTCTTTCTTTTGGGGGAGACTAATCATCTTGAAACTAGGACATGCGTGAGGTGTTTTTAGGCTGATCCTTCTAATAGAAACAGATAAATAAGGACACGCTCGAGCTTAAATTTAAGACCTGAATCTCAACCTTACTTATACTTAATTCTTTAACCAACTGAACTACTGCATGTTGGTAATTTACATTACAATAAAAAGATGTTTTTTAGTTGATTTAGGTGTTTTGAAAATGAATATTTTAGTTGCTCGACTCAATCAATGATCCCCGTGACATTAAAAAATTGTGCAGAGTCAAAAGACATTTTATTTAAATCATGCATGTTCTCTTTGACCCAATGCTAGTTTTGTTTAGTAGATAACATGATATTAGCTAAATATGGCCCTATATTAAATAAAAAAAAATGTATATATGTTTATTGTTCTTATATGTTGTAGAATCAAGGAGTTACTGGCTTGTAAACTAAACATGATTAGGATTGCTTAAAGTAATAACTAGGCCGAGACAAGATTAAGATTTATTAAGATTAATTAAAATTAAATAGATTTATTAAAATGGATTAATTAAAATTGGTTTATATTTATTAAGATTAATTAAATAGATTTATTTTCACCTAATGCCGGACACGATTGTTCCCTAATTCCGCTCTTTCTGGAACAGTCGAAGATCTAAAGCTGCGCTGAGGCCTTCTTCTAGAGTCTAAGAGCGTATCTAATTGGGCTTTTGGACGGACCACGCCTAGCACATGCAGAGCCCTTTTGTCGTAATTTGAGCCCAAAATGAAGCCAATATCCATAGTCTTGTGGACCGAGTCCGCTGGATCTACATTTTTTTGGAGCAATCAAATAATATAAAAAAGTGATGTACATTTTGGATATCAATATCACTCATAATTTTGTTTGACTTTAATGTACATAAATTTTGTTAATTGATGGGCTTCATTATATTTAATTTCTTCTCAGTTCTTTTTTTTTTTTTTTATCACGGGGATTCTGACGTTTGGTGGTGTACTCTTCTCCTTTGGGGCGATACTAGTTCACTGGACTGGAG
Organism: Paratinospora sagittata; assembly: GCA_035771175.1. Classification (NCBI taxonomy): domain Eukaryota; kingdom Viridiplantae; phylum Streptophyta; class Magnoliopsida; order Ranunculales; family Menispermaceae; genus Paratinospora; species Paratinospora sagittata. The sequence continues at coordinate 46,025,447 of CM069593.1, forward strand.
ATATGATAGGGGTAGGCGTCCCTTCCACCCATTATTTTGTCAAGGGAGGGCTCGAACTCAGAACTAAGTCCCTCAATCCTCCTTGGGTTCAGCCATCAGACCACTAAACCAACCAATGGTTAATAATTTCTTCTCAGTTTTACTCTACAATTTCTACTTCTTATATTTTTATGTTCAGCTAAATAACTATGAGAAAATCTTCTCCAGATAAAATTTTCTTAAATAGATAAGCAACCTAATGTCCCTTTCATGAGGTGTCAGGCCTTTTTGAAACCACTAATCTTCATACCAACCAAAACTAATTTTAATTTTCATCTATCGTTTCCACCAACATGTTACTTTTTACCGTAAGACTTACGTTGTGGACCACTATGCCTACGTAACTTTGCATCAAAGTAGAATTTTCAAAAAAATAAAAATAAAATTGATAGCTTGGATACATTTTAAGTAATTAATTTTGTGAATTATTTACAATGCATGTGCACATTATAAAAAAAAAATACTCTTTTTTAACTCAATAATTTAAAATTAAGTAATAGAAATTATTACTTAATTTTCAATGCCTATCCCCAGTTCAAAAAAAAAATGAGAAAAGAAAAAGGATTAATAAAATAATACTTTTTAAAATATATTAAAAAAAATTCAATCACGTAGGACGCATATGCAGGTTGACTTGTATGTTAAAAGCAATAGTTTCAAATTTTAAAAAATAAAGTTTGAAGAGATATTGTTAAGAGAATAACAAAAATAAGTATAACGTGGTTCCCTAATTAATTTTATCGTAATGATATAGATAAGAGTACAAGGTGTTTCTAGTACGATGTGATGATTTATACACACTTTAGTAATTTGAGCATGTTTCATATTCATTTTAATTAACGGTTAGATAATAAATAGGCTTCATATTCACTTCAATTAAAGTAAATAAAAAATAACGATTTTTTTTTTTTTAGCAAATACAAATGATAGGTTTTCCACCTTGCCATTCAGATTACCAAATTTTAATGTAAATATATATATTTAATATTATTTTTAAGAATAACGATATATATGAGTTTTTTTTTAAGATCTTCAGGGCGATTTTGTTGACGAGATTGAACTATTTTTAGTCTCAATTCTATGTTTAGAGGCGATGTGAGATGAGATAAAAATAATCTCATCTTATCATTTAATTTTTATATAATTTTAAGTTTTTTTTAATTTAATTAAAAAATTTAGTTACTTTTTTGTTTTTATTTTAAACATATCACAAAATATAATATTACTCTATTGTTAATCAATCACCAATTCTGACTGACAACACACGTGAATGAATGTACTGAGACGGGTATGATTCACGTGTATAAACTATACAGGAGTTAGCGTATTGACTATAATGCCAAAATCCAACCAACGGTTTTCCACCGACTGTTTCCATGTCTCTTCTCCCCTAGTGTCTCATCTAACAGCTCTTAAAACACAAAGGGACTATAAGATCCAGCTGTTATTGTTACAATTATTATTATTTGTAAGTTAGATCACATTATTTGGTTTAATTTAACTTTTGCAATGCATATCTATTAATATATGGCCTCAATTTTAGAGAGTTTTTTAAAATATTTTTATCAGCCTATTTAACAGTGTCTAATACATTCTGGATTATTTATCCACACTATTTAAATAGTGTAAAGCCTCATCTGAATTCGAACTTCAAATCTCATATAGGTTGATTTCACAATATGAGTAGCCACTGAACTATTTGACTTATAAATTATTTGGATTGTGAAATCAACCTATATGAGATTTGAGGTTCGAATTCAGGGGAAGCCCTGTACTATTCATGATAAATAATGTAAATAAATAATTTTAGGTATTAGACACTGTTAAGTAGACTGTGTAATAAGGTACTCATCATCCTGATTAAGAGATACTATGTACAATTAAGGTATGACATAAAAAAAAAATTCTTTTTAAAAGAAGTTGGGTGCCGCTTTTCTTAAAAGTACTTTTCCAAAAAATATTTTTTTAAAAATTCTTTGAAACGAGGCCTATATAAGATATCTTTTAAATCATTTAATGTGCTAAGACGTTATTATTTATTTATTAGTTTTATATATAGTTTCTTATCATTTTTTTTTTCATAACTACCATAACACTAGAATGCAATACAAAAAAATTCTATTGAATATTATATCTTTTTAGCCCAACAATAAAAGTATTGAGGGGATTTGTTTCGTTATTGTGGTCCTTTCTTTTTTTTTGTTCCATCTGTACTAGAATTAAACTTCTTTGTCTTTATATTTGCTAATATTAATGGGTATTTTAGAAAATTTATTTTCTATTAATTTGTCTAGAGGAATCCAAAGGTAAAGTTGCTGCATGCAGGAGTCAACTTCAATCCATCGTGAAATTTTAAAGCTTTCTATTGGCTTGCCATTGAATCAATTACTTCCATTCATCATGAAATATGGGAAAGTAATTATTGTCGTCTTTGGACATTTGTAGATAAGAGGATATTGAAAGACTAAGAGAGGACACGGGACACGGGACACGGGAATTTGACTGTTATTTATTAAGGAGAGTGCTAAATTAATTGTAATAAAAAAATTAAAAATAATAATAATAATAATAATAATAATAATAATAATAATAATAATTACTGTTAGTGTAACGTAACATAAAAAGTTGTCTTTTATATCACAAAAGATAATTAAATAAAAGAGTTAAATAACCATTATTTCATATCATGCCACTTAATAGCAGTTACAATTTTTCATAATTGCTATAGTCAATTTAACATACTTCATTTTTTAATAGCTTGTCATCGTAGATGTTTCACTGCTACTTAATTAATAATTAGATGCATAAAAGTTTGAACGGCTTAACCAGACTCATCATATATAACACAAGTCCATTGTCATGTATATTTAGTCTTACTAAAGAAAAATGATGGTGAGCATAGCTATACTAATTTCAGACGTCAAACAGGCTTTTGACATTAGTCCATGGTAATGAAATTGCATGCATACTTGTAGCTACAATAAAGAAAATGAAAAAGTTTAATATATAATTATCATATACTCCACAGTATAATCATGAGAGAGTTCTTGTACGTTCTACATTTTTTTTTTTACTTATATAAGGTCAAAGTTAAACTCAGTATAACTTTATGTGAGATCTAAATTTGGACCGTGTAACTCACATCACGCCCCAACAGCCAACTTCTAATAGAAATTAACCTATATATATATATATATATATAATGGTAAGCATGACGTTTGAAACTCTCATCTAAGGTGTGTGTTCAGGTGCCTTACCACGGAGCAAGCCTCTAATGGCTTGCATGTTGTTCATTAAATAATGACTATATTGAAATTATTATGTCATAGCGTCCTAACGTAGGTTAACGTCATGATCGATACAGTATATTATATTTTATACATATCTTATATATAACATATAATACACTGTCAGCCTCAACAGACATATACAATATTTTCTAAAAATTTTGACAACATGTCCCCATAAATTAGACATCTCACATTTTTCTTGATATATCACAAATTAAATCCAATAAATATAGATAGTCAACTATAATATTCATCCATTCATCTATCCATTCTATTCATTCATTTATCAACCCATTTCATCCACCATTTAATCATGTAATCATATTCATCATCATCAAGTATTTCACAAACCAAAATATTTAACTAAATTCATTATCATACAACCCATATAAATGATATTATATATATAGTGCGTGATAATTAAACATATCAAAATAACACATGTATAAACCATTCCTCCAATCATACATACATACACAAGATAGAGATCAGGGTCACGTGTAAATTACTTTCTAGCTTTCTCTTTTTCTCTTTGATTCTGTACCTGAAATATTAGAAGAAATAGAGTGAGCATACAACAAGCTCAGTGAATATATTTTTTAATATGACAATCATATGCATTTAGGGAAACATGACATTTGAAATTATTCAAAACATTTATTTAACAAATATGCATCATTCAACAAAGATATCATCATGCCAATAAGATATATGTTATGTTTGTTCAATAAAACAATGCATAGTTTTCATCGAAATCCACAATCTCCCTCTTTTTAGGTAATAGAGCAGGTCTAACCCCCTTGTATGACCGTTACAAGCTAGCCACAATCTCATATTACTCAAGTTACAATTGTTTCAAGGATTATAAAATCTTTGTTAGGACAGTCCTACTGACAATGAAGTTACGCATAACATTCATCCGAGACTAATTCCTAATGAAATGATATTATATGCAATCTGCCTTCGCACGTCTCGCATACTCCAATGCCAAAATCATTTATGAATTAATAAAACACAATGCATTTATATGCATAGCATGTCTACATTTAAACATTTCATATAAATACAATGTCATACAAGAACCAAAATCAAGAAATATACTCACAGTGATTAAATGTTATTTCTACGTCAATGAACCCAGTAATATTCAGCACAACGTGTGACGACCCCGCGCCCCGTACCACCAACCCCGCAGGGAATGGCGTGCGGAATGCCGGGGCGGGACGCCCGGCGTAGGCATCTCCGACCACTCCTCAACTCCCGTGAGGTGGTTGAGACCCTACGAGCCTTATCTCAAACAACGACATAATATCAAAATGTACTAAACAAAACTACCCGCCGTATTAATCATCAAAGACAAGAGATAATCCATAAAAATGAACCATAAATAAAATCATAATCCTTACAGTCCATTAAAACTGACATACACATAAAGTCCAAAATTGTGGGTACAAATAAAAACCGTCATATGCCCACATGGTCTATCTAACAAATCCCAACTCACCCATACTACAATGTGGTAAGTGTTATAATTACATAATCCAAAATATAATACTTCATAATTTAAAACATAGTTCAATCAAAATGCCTCACAACTCACATCGAGGCTTTGGATTCTCTCGCAGGCAAGGCCCTCAAGATATAACTACTCCTTTGCCCTTATTCGGGACAGAAGGACCTGAAAGAGGAAAATGAGGGTGAGCCAACGGTGCCCAGTGAATAGAATTCAAATATGCTATCAATACTCATCAATAAATATCATGTATGCATGTCAATGTGTAGCATGATTAAAAGCTCATAACATATAGATATCAAGCATTTATAATAAGTTCGATGCAAGTAAAAGTTTATCAATTTGGATCCACATTCCACATGCCTTGGGTTACTAGTACACGTCTATTTCACCGTGCCGTTGATCCCAATCATGTTTATTTGGGTTACTAGTACACGTCTATTTCACCGTGCCGTTGATCCCAATCATTTCCTTCTTAAAACCCTCCTATGACAAGGTCAAGTCCCCCTATTAGCCAGATAGATGGGCCCAACCAAAGTCATAAGGTTTCCTCAAATCAATGCATCATTCAAAACATTAGAACACATTCATGCTTTCAACATACAATATATATAAGTGATATGATGACATAAATGATATAATCATAAGTGAAGTCTACTCACAACCAAGCCTCGCGAGTGTACTTAACCACACACGATCACCAAACCGAATCAACCCAATCAAGATCCTGAAACATTCATCAATATCCTACCATACATCAATTTCTATGCTCAATCACGTAGACATTACACATCAACCCTAAATCAACCCACATATAAACAATAGGCCTAAATCCCATCTAATCCCATCATTCAACTCAAATCACATGACTTAGGCCTCTAATGCATAGTTCTCATTCATAAACCATTCTATGAATCAAAAATACTGATTTTCAATTCCTTTAGGCATAAATATGCCCAAATTGGGTCACTTGATCACAAGTAGGCCTAACTCATGGTATGGTCACAACCACCAAATCAGTAGCATAATCAACCCTAATCATGCTTAATTAAACATAAGTTGCATCAATTCAATGATTCTAGGCCAAAAGCATCAAAAGCCCTAAAATATGAAATTTTCCATACTTAGGCCATATTGTCGATTTACACTAGGTCACCATGTTCAGCCATGTATATCACTGATTTTGCATCATGGGTTCATCAACAATGGCAACTAGGTCAACATAGTTGACATGCAAGCTATTTGGAAAGGTCTAAGTTCATATTCTAAATTTAGATCTAATACAAGCAACCCTACCAATTCTTCATTTACTATTCTGTTCAGATGTATCAATCTACCAACAGAAATATGCAATCACAAAATCAACCGTACAGATTGAAGTATGTGAAGAAACAAACCTTCTGTCCAAATATCAGCCCAATCGAACGGTGGACCGAAAAGATATGTATCTTTGATGAACAAGTATCTAATCAGACAGTTTCTCCTTTCCTGCTGCAAATATCCAAACTCAGATGGCTATATCACACAAAATACTAAACGTATAAACATCTCCACCGTTCATAATACAGAAATATCTGTTATACACTACATACCCAAATTTGATATCCATCCAACGGTAGATTGAGGAGATCTACAAGTTTGACCGAAACGGCACGAGAAACCCAGAAATTCCGACCAGTTTTGTTTGAGAGGTTATATCTCTTAGACAAAGCCTCTAATTAAGATCTCCACCATTCAGAATGTAGAAATATCAGTTTTAAGCTACATACCCAAATTTTATAACCATCTAACGGTCGATTTAGGAGATCTATGAGTTTGAGCGAAACGGTGCAAGAAATCTAGACTTTCCGACCAGCTTTGTTTGAGAGGTTAGATCTCTTAGACGAAACCTCTGATCAAGATCTCCACCGACCAGAATGAAGAACCATAAGCTACGAACGTGTTGAAAAAATTTGAGCTCAATCTGACCGTAGATTCCACAGATCCACCTCTTTGATGAAAATGTCGCAGGGATCTTCCTCCTGCAACTCTCTCCTTCTTTCTCTTCTTCTTTCCTTTCTCTTCTTTTCTTTCTCTTCTTCTTTCCTTTCTCTCCACTCACCTCTTTCTAGCACATTCTTGGATTCTCTCCTACACTCACCTCATTTTCTAGCACATTCTTGGATTCTAAAAGTGGGCATGGGACACTTGTCCACTTTCATGCACCAACCTTCACATGTGTTGGTCTCATACTACCCATACCAACCACATGTATTTTAACCAATTTCATGCTTCCATGTATTTTAAATGTTCAATCCATTTAATACACCAAATTTTCATTCTCATTTATCCTTTTATTCAATCAATCCTAACCCATATCAATTCATGGTTTAATGAGCCCATGCATAAATAATAACATATGCATTATAATTTAATTTAACATGACCTATATACAATTTATGATACACATATTTATATACATTATCAAGCATCAACTATACAAACATTAAACAACCATCAAACAAACACCAAACATATCAAGACAACACATAGAGTTTGGGCAAAAATGCAATTGGGTTATGGGCTAGATGAAATAATTTTCGGGGCGTCACACAACGGATCACCATGACCATCACCAAATTCATTGTGCCATCAACCTTTTCGGCATCAATATTCCCTCAAGATTATTCACCAACACATTCAATTTTTAATTCCTATGCAAATATGAAATTGAAGCCACACCTAATCATTATAAACTACTACGCACCATTCAATCTCACGAAAACACCAATAAACATTTGCAATTCATGTATAATTCGAATCTATTTCACTTAACTATACTTACTTGTATTATTCATTCAAATACATTTTATTTGATCCAAGTCTTGTTCATTCACCACTAATTCTTACTTAGCAACCTGAAAAATATTATATGCATTCCATAAATTTATATTTCAACTGAATTTAGGACTCATAAGCAGTTGAAAACGCTATTATACCGTTTCTACAGTCAATCTAGATATTTCCACAAGAAGAAACAGTGAAAATAGATTTCCAAATCATATTTTTACTAGTTCTCAATTTAATTTTTCTACTGGAAATATATATCAATTTTATTAAAAATATAGAACATTCCTAAAATTGTTTTGTCCACATCGACACGTATAAAATCAGTCATACTATTATTCTACCACCTTTAATAGGTATTTCACTGAGGTTTTACATGTTCGCGGATGTATCCAAAGTCAATTTTACTTACCAGAACCATATATTTAGTTATTAAAAATATCAAATCATATCCAAAAATCATGGTCTTAACATCGAAATGTCCGAAATTAATAGATCTATCTTTCTACAGTCTTAAACCGGAGTGAGTTTTAATAGAGTTCAAAAGGTCTCCAATATCAAATTTAACTTTCAACAACCATAAAAATTTTAAATGAACAAATAAATGAAATCTAACCACAAATTCAGAGCTTCTATAGTCTAGAAGTATTTTTCAATCTTTCGAACAAATTTTCATTCAAGTCGGGTCAAAACCTCAATTTCGAAAATACCGTAAAACGACACTCATAACAAAAATTACTCTGAGAGAATCGTTACGTCTAGTTTAGATATTAATTTCGTGAAAAAATAAAGTGAAAAATAATTACTGTGGGTCTCGATTCGGCGAAGATCCAGCGCTTTCTGTTCTTTCTTCTCAGCTTCCTTTCTCACGTTTTCTCTTCCTTGTTTTTTTTTTTATGGTTCAATGCTCTTAGAGCCATTTAACTACCCAACTCCCCCCTAAACAACTATTCATTTAACTATTCAATTACTTTAACAACTCTTTCTTCAATTCACAATCTCGTTTAATTATTTAATCATCAACTCAATTCACATATTAAATTAACCAACCCATTCAACTAATAAAATTTATATTATTTATTTAATAATTTATTTTATTTGCTCATATCCCTTAAATATAACATATATATTTATATATACATATATTTAGCTTATATATATAAAATATACATATTATATATATCGATATGCGCATAAGTCAACATATATATTTAATTAAAACTACAAAGTGTTAGATATTATGGGAGTTTGAAACCTTAGGTTTTTATTTTTATTATTTTTCTAATATTATTTTGTTATACAAGTTTTGTATTCAATGATTATATATGATAGCATAGTTGCACCTAGAATTATACTTGTTTATCCATTCTTGTCAACTACATTGAAGGCGCTTCAACCTTACAGCATGTTAGGTATTTATTTTATAAAAACATTATAATTTATCTACTTTTGTACACTAGTTACACACTTGGTTTTAATTTCCGGCACTGAATCAGACATTGCGCGCATTACATCTTTATATTTATATTTTTTCCCAGTAAAAGAAAATTTAAAATCCAATACAATTGAAATGACCACATTTGATTTGGCAAGTTATAACATTACTGTTAGAAAGACGTTGCACCCGAATACTCCACTTGTACGTGCTAGAAAGACGTTATCTCGTAGTGTCGGTAATTGTAAACGTGGAGTTAAGTCATTCGGTCGAAGTAGAGTACTAAAATTGACTCGCGCGCACACAATCCATAGACTTTTCCTCCTGCCAATCTTATAATAATAAACCAAACAAACAATCAAAACACTTTTTTTTTTTCCAAGTAACCATGGCTTCTTCGTCTCTTCTTCTCTGTCTCTTCTCTGTTCTCATCTCCATCATTTCTTCATCAATTTCCGCAAACCCCACCTCCATTACAATCTCCCTCAACAAATTCAACAAAATCCCTTCCTCAGATCCGTTCCAGAAGCTCACCCACCTCGCTTCAGCGTCACTAACCAGAGCAAAGCACCTCAAAAACCCCAAAAAAACAGACCAATCGCAATCTTCTTCAACTCCTCTTTCCGCTCAAAGCTACGGAGGCTACTCAATCTCTCTCAGCTTCGGCACTCCTGCACAAACCATCCCTTTCGTTTTGGACACCGGTAGCGATCTCGTTTGGTTCCCATGTACCCATCGTTACCTCTGCAAGAACTGTTCTTTTTCCCACCCAGATGCGAAAATCCCTTCGTTCATCCCCAAAATGTCGTCTTCTTCGAAGCTCGTCGGGTGCCAAAACCCCAAATGTGGGTGGATTCACAAGTCACAAGACGCGCAATCGCGATGCAGAGATTGCGAGATCGTGAATTCTAGCAATAATAATAACAACAATTGCACGCAAATCTGCCCACCTTACTTAGTAATCTACGGGTCTGGTTCTACCGGCGGAGTCTTATTGAGTGAAACTCTCGACTTACCAGGTGGGAAAAGCTTTCCTAACTTCGCCGTCGGATGCTCGCTTTTCTCCTCGCGGTCACCGGCCGGAATCGCCGGATTCGGGCGCGGCCCGTCGTCGTTTCCGGCGCAACTCCGTCTCAACAAATTCTCTTACTGCCTTCTCTCCCACCGCTTCGACGACTCCGGCAAAACCAGCTCGCTCGTTTTAGACGGCGGGCCGGATTCCGGCGACTCTAAGACTGCCGGCGTTAGCTACACTCCGATTTTGAAAAACCCGGCCGCCGGAAAACCCGAATTCTCCGTTTACTACTACGTGGGTCTTAGGAAAATTACGGTCGGCGGGAAACACGTGAATGTTCCGTATAAGTATCTGTCTTCGGGGCCGGACGGAAACGGCGGGGCCATTGTGGATTCCGGCTCTACGTTTACGTTCATGGAAGGGGGCGTGTTTGGACCAGTGGCTCGTGAAATTGCGAACCAGACGGTCCGTTACAGAAGAGTTAAGAACGTGGAAGAGCGTATCGGGTTAGGACCATGTTTTGACGTGTCGGGCGTGAAGGATTTTTCGGTTCCGAAACTTGTTTTTCATTTTAAAGGTGGCACGGATATGGAGTTGCCTCTAGCGAATTACTTCGCTTTTGTTGATGGTGGTGTTGTTTGCATGACGATTGTGACGGATGGTGTGGAGGAGAACGGAGAGAGTTCAATTGGGCCGGCGGTGATTTTGGGGAACCATCAGATGCAGAATTTTTACGTGGAGTACGATTTGAAGAACGAGAGATTCGGGTTTCGGAAACAGGTTTGCTAGTGGAACTGGGGGAAGAAGAGAAGAATCACTGAATCTGATTGTTTAGTAATTTAAAACTGGCGAATTTTTACGTTACGTTGCGTTATGTAACGTATCGGCCGGTTAATTTGTTTATAGTGTTTTGTTGCTAGTGTTGCGTTAATAATTCGCTGGAAACACATTTATAGATTTTTAAGTAATATATAATTGAGTACTCATTTATGTGTTACAGTGTTAACGGGTGGAGGAATAAATGCTGCGCTTTTTGTTGCTTTTCACGCACCGTGTATGATTTAAAAGTTACCAATTTACCAAAGGAGACGTTGACTAAGCGGCTAGGTAGAGTTACCGAGAAGTCAAAAGTTTCGAGCTTGACTTATTTTTTCTTCAAGTCTAAATAGATTTTTTTTTGGGGTTTTTAGAAGTTTCCCTCCGTGGACTAAAGCTTCCACGACCTTGAGATTAATGGGATGCACATAAATTTAAACTGACACGAACACTCAAATTTCGAAAAAATAAAAAAAAGTTGTCAATTCTTAATTGGCTAATTTAGTTTTATTTTTGTTAACTTCATACTCAGGGTGGGATGCTTATCTTATTAAAGGTTATTGACATGATTCAAACTCTAATATTTGCCACAAAGGGGTTCGACAGGAAAGTTGTTTCGATCCAATCCATTCTTAGGGTCTGATAAAGACACTGGATATGTCAGTGACCTAGTACGACAAAGCACTCTCTGAGGGCATAGAATGTCTCATTTTTCAGTCAGAATCTCGACAGTAATTTTCGGATGAAGGTCTTACGTCGGCTTAGAAGACGGAGAATTCTAATATCTTTTGTGGGCCTGGAGATCGGAGAGATAAGAGTTCGCCCTCCCTATTTTGAGGGGGTGTTCGCACAGTCAAGGTCAAAAATCTTATTCTATGGGTGGAATGCTACAATCATCAAACCAATTGAGCCCGTGAGGACCAATGTAATTAATATAACACTTAGAGTGACTAAAGTTTAGTTTAATATTTTGAAAAATACTATATTACTAAAAAATAGTAATATAAATAGGGAATTATAAATTATTTTCTTGATGAAATAGCAAGTGTTAACTTAAGACAAATATATATCCTTTGTAATTGAATTAGTCATTATCTTTTATGGTAGCATTCTGTGCTTCTCTCCCCCACTTTTCTCTCTATATTATTTGGAAATCGAAAAAATAACCTAATAATAATAATATTCCAAGCTCCATTTACAAAATTTCTCTAACTAATTAAAATAAAAAATAAAAAAAATAGTTGAATTAATGAGCATGTGTGATCATAATAAGAAAATTCATCATCATGCTCAATGGACATGAATCAAGGGGATTAATTTAAGTATATATATTTTCTTAAGCTAGCATTTATGATGATTGCATCTATGAAGCATGAAAGCAAGGAATTAGACACCATGCATTAATATTGTAGCATTTGGAAGGCGTAATAATAAAGAGCATATGGGGGGAGAGGGGAGAGGGGACAGAGGCAGAGAGTTTGAAATGTGTGCGGTTGGTGAACTAGTGCTGCTGGTGCTGAACTGGAACCCTTCACCTAATGCAGCACTATAGTTATAAAACCATGTATTATGAAGTAGCTTTGAAAATGACAAATGGAGCTTCTTTTTAATAAAAGCAACATGTGACGATGGTTCCTGCTGGTGGTGACTCAGATAGCGGCCCATGTGACCTAGGAAGTGTTAAATTGTCATGCACTACTTACAAATTATATGACAAAATCACGGAAGAGTTGGTACAATTGGTAAAATGTGACTTTATAATTCAAAGGTTTTTGATTCAGTTGTTGTGACCTTACTTTAACTAGGTGGTAAGAAAGATTAATAGGTTAGAAATAAGTCTGATACTATTTTAAAAGTACAATATAATAATAAAATTGATTATATAAGTAACTATAACTTAAAAAGAAGAAGAAGAAGAAGAAATATAAATAACAACCAAACTTTGAGTATTCATGTATCAAAAAGGCTTGTGGGCCTGATGATATAAAAAAAGGCTCGTGGACGGTGGACCCATAACATGACGGTTGCTACCAACATTTATTCACTCACATTCGAAGATTTTGACTTTTTACTTTTAAACGCGGACAAAATACTCTTTACGATCGTATCAAGGGGTAATTTACGTAATAAACTATAATTTTAGAAAGTAAAATGAAAAGAACTATATATAAAGTATGGTAAAAAACTAGGATACATGGTTGTAGCTCCATGTCTATTTAATGGGATCACGAGTTTGAAATTTGGGGCGAGAAGATTTATGCAGTGACGTACATAAACTTTGGCGTTAGACAATGTAATGAGATTTGAAAGAAAGTTTTTTGTAACTTAAGTGGGTAGCGTGGCTAATTGTGAGGTTGAGGTTGTATATCATTATGTCTAATCGTTAGTATAAAAATTAGTCTATCTCTTAAGGATGAGATACTTCACAGGATGGGTCGGGTATTGAATACGCCATATTTATATGTGTCAAAAAAAAAAAAGAACAAAAAAAGAGAAGAAGCTAGGATACATGGGCATATGATAAGAATATAAAAATAAAATGAACAGAAAATATAACAAGAAAAAAAAAAAAAAAAGACTGATACTTGGAGTTGGGTAAAATCACAAGAAAAACCAAAAAATATTTGTCACTCACTGTTGGACAAGTGAGGGTCTCTAGTAGTTGGCACTTTTGGTTTTATTGGGCACTCAACTTTAGTGTGTATGTGGTTATGGAAGGATGTATATATATATAAAACATAAAACTAAAATATGAGCAAATGGTGTGGTTGGATTTTATGAGATAATAGTGCAAGTGGATGGCCATGGTTTGGCAATATCACAAACTTATTGTACCCTTTTGTGAACATGGGGTGTGATGTAGACATGCATCAATTGCAGTTAGAAAATAAGGGGTAGTTTTCTAATGGGTCTCCTGTAAACTATCAACAACTACCTCTTCTTATTGGGATGAAAAAGGAACTTAGTTTTGAAGTTGCTTAGACATGAAGATTTACTTTAGTTTAAGCTTTTCACTGAATTAATCCAATTTTATTTTATTAAAGACTTTTTGTTGAGATAATTGAATGTGATTAGACTTGCTTTAGAAAAATCCCAAAGCAAATAATCCTTCCATTGGTTTTAAAACACTTGAATGATATATCTCTTTCTTTGTTATTTTTACTTTTGGAACATAGAATCCCTCCTTAGATGGATTGCCCTTAAAATTGAGTATTCAAACATTCTGTTTTTTGTTTTTGGGTGTCATTAAGCCCGTCTATGATATAGACAACATTTACTCGAGACAACAAGGACCAACACGCATAATTAACGCAAAAGCCCGCAATAAGTTCCTAACAATATTAATTTGTTTACCCTAATCTATAACTAATCATTCGTAAAGTTGGATTATCAAAAGAATTTCAGAATCAACCTCGAAAACCTAGTATGTTTTACACAATTACAAAGTCAACCAAACCCTTTGCCAAAGATATAGGGCCTGTTGCTTAGTTCATCATTTAAAAAAAAAAAAAAATTCAAATCTATAATTTTTTAAAAAACAATTTTTAGAGTCTTTATTTAAAAAAAATAAAACTTGTTTCTTTCACAAATTTAAGTTAAAACAAAGTGCTTTTTGAGTTTGAGTTATCTTTAAAAAAATAAAATAATATTGTTTATAGATGAAATGAAAGAAGATAATCAAGTAGGCTACTTTTTTTCTTTTTCACCTAAGTTGGTTAATAAAGAACATAAAACAAAAGAAGAGAAAGACAAAAGAAAGGAGGAATAAGTTGTGTTAAAGTTCACTAACTTCTAGTTCAATGAAATCTATTAATTAAACAGGAAGAAGTGGGTTCCAACCTCTCCAAAATCCCAACATAGGATCAGATGCCTTTCTTATCTTTTACGAGAAAGTACCTCAATAATTGGCTCATTATTTAAAAAATAGAATCGCTTTTTTTTTTTTTGGATACAACAGAGAAAGGTTGACCACTAAGGTCCCACGAAACAAACACCCGAAACATCTGCAAATAAAAGATTACACAATCCAGGAGGAGGAGAATCAAGCAAAAGCAGAGCATGAGTCTGGTTTGAACCCATATTTTCCAGGAAATCTGCACAAAAATTTCCCTCCTTGAGAGAATGGGAAACTATACGTCCCAGTAGCGCACGACAGTCATGAAGAAGGGTGGTATTGCGGCATTTATCTCCTAATTATATGATATATTTATATAATTAGGAGATTTGTATATAATTAGCATTATTCTAAATATTAACATTCTTTCTATAATTAGGAGATTTGTTATATGGCTTAACATTCAACACGATGCTGTTGACAAGAATGAGATTGGTAATTCTTCGGCCTTGCTTGGTCAATTTGCGGGATTTCTTGCTGAAAATAAGAACTTGTCTTCTGAAGATGTGTCAGGTATATTTAATGTCGTTTCTCTCGCTCTTAATATTAGTAATGTGCATGATTATTGGGTTATAGATTCGGGTGCCACTGATCATGTAACTAATATCTCTAGAAATTTGACTGACTTTGAGTTTTTCTCTCCTTCATCTACCATAACCATAGCCAATGGTAAGAGTGTGAGTGTTGTTGACCACGGTAAGACTAAGTTACTTTCAAACTCCATTTCATCATCCGTTCTTTATGTGCCTTCATTTCCATTTCAACTACTTTCAGTTGGCCGATTAATAGCCAGTCTAAATTGTCGTGCCATCTTTTCTCCTAACAAAGTTGTATTTCAAGATCTAATAACCCAGAGGACGATTGGTGAAGGATTCTTCTATCAAGGACTCTATTATCTTTCCAAGAATGCTTATTTGTCCAAAGAACCCCACGCATATGCTTGCTTGTCTTCTGTTCAAGAGTTGTGGCATCAACGCTTAGCTCATCCTTCGGCGCCCATTTTATCCAAACTTTTTTCCGCTTTGAATAAACATCCATTAAATTGTGATGTATGTCCTTTATCAAAATCTACTCGATTACCTTTTTTTTCTTCAAATTCATGTTCAAATAAATTTTTTGATTTGGTACATTCGGATGTTTGGGGTCCAGTGCTTGAATCATTTGATGGATATAAATATTTTGTCACATTTGTTGACGATTACTCTCGTTTTACATGGCTATATCTCTTAAAATCCAAAAGCGAAGTTGCTCATGTGTTCCAAGACTTTCATAACTTAGTCATCACTCAATTTTCCTCTAAGATTAAGGTTATACGATCAGATAATGATACTGAATTTATGACACATATCATGACACAATACTTGAGCATGCATGGCATTATTCACCATACTAGTTGTGTTGGGACTCCACAACAAAATGGTATAGCGGAGAGGAAAAATTGTGATCTACTTGACAAAACTAGAGCACTGATGTTGGACATGAATGTTCCCAAAATTTTTTGGTCACAAGGAGTGTTTACGGCAGCTTATCTAATTAATCGCTTGCCTAGTCGAATTTTGCAGTTTAATTCTCCTATTGAGTTGTTGACAGGAAAAACTCCAAGCTTTTCTCATCTCAGAGTCTTCGGGTGCACCTGCTATGTTCACATTCAGTTTCATCAGCGCGACAAACTGGAACCACGGGCTGTCCAATGTGTATTTTTGGGTTATTCCCCTACGCAGAAAGGTTATAAATGTTATAATCCTGTTACAAAGAAGCTCATGGTTAGTCGAGATGTTCGGTTCAATGAGGTAGTGCCATATTTCAGCAACTCAGATGATATTCTTAGTCAGGGGGAGCATGACCTGTTTCCACTTCCCATTACAGCTGCTGTACCACCAGTTGTGCCCTAAACTGTCTCTTCCGGGCATTCTTTAGCAGACACTGCTAATGGTGATGACGTGCCTTGCACAGCTCATGCACCTACTACCACCATACCTGTGGGTCCTATCCCAGCGCCAGCAGTGAACATGGGTGATGAGTCACCAGCTCCTGCGCCTATTCCTCGCCGTAATCCACCTCGTGAACGACATCCATCTTCAAGGCTTCATGATTACGTGGCTTACTCGGTATGTCATCCCATGCATCATGTTTTGAGTTATCCAAACTTATCACCTACCTATACTGCTTATCTCAGTCAGATTTCTAGTGTCACCGAACCAAGAAATTATCAAGAGGCGGTTCAACAGGCAGTCTGGAAGGATGCTATGAATGATGAACTCCAAGCACTAGCTGATAACAATACTTGGAGTGTGGTTTCCCTCCCAGGCGATAAAAATGCAGTTGGCAGTAGGTGGGTGTACAAGACTAAGTTCAAAGCCGATGGCTCAATTGAACGGCATAAGGCCCGACTTGTTGCTCAAGGGTTCACTCAAACATATGGTGTTGATTACAAAGAGACGTTTGCGCCCGTCGCAAAAATGACAACTGTCCGTACCTTGATTTCTGTCGCTATCAATCAAGGCTGGTCTCTTTCACAAATGGATGTTAAAAATGCTTTTTTGCATGGCGAGCTTGAAGAATAAGTCTATATGAAACTTCCGCCGGGGCATCCGCAAGGTACTGATCCAAGGTTAGTGTGTCGATTGCACAAATCTATTTATGGCTTGAAGCAATCTCCACGCGCATGGCATGCCAAATTAAGTATGGTTCTTGAAGAACTTGGGTTTAAGAGAAGTAATGCAGATCACTCTTTATTTGTTCACACGCACTCGGGTAAGCGACTGATTGTCTTGATTTATGTTGATGACTTAATTCTTATCGGTGATGATGATGCTGCTATACGTAAGCTTAAGAGTGTTCTCCAACAAAAGTTTTCCATTAAAGATCTCGGTGTGCTGAAATACTTCCTGGGCATCGAAATGGCTACTTCCTTCAAAGGCTTGTTCTTGAATCAACGTAAGTATGTGACAGATTTATTGCGTGATACTGATATGTTGGATTGCAAACCTGCACGCACACCATTGGATAGCAAACTACAGCTTGATAGATCTGGTGCACCTCTGGGTTCTGTTCTAGATTATCAAAGATTGGTTGGCAAACTTACCTATTTAACAATCACACGGCCTGATATTAGTTATGCAGTGAGCATTATTAGTCAATTTATGCATTCTCCCACCATGGTTCATGTGCATATTGTTCAGAAAATTCTTCGATATCTAAAGAAAACAATTGGCCGTGGCATCCTCATGAAAGCTAACGGGCATTCTCAAATTCTTGGCTATACCGATGCAGATTGGGCTGGAAATCAACTTGATTGAAAATCCACTACGGGTTATTGTATCTTTATCGGTGGGAATCTGGTTTCTTGGAAAAGTAAGAAACAAACAATGGTAGCACGGTCAAGTGTCGAAGCAGAGTATCGGGCCATGGCTTCCACAACTTCTGAACTCATGTGGCTAAAGGCTCTCCTTGCCGATTTGGGTATCTCTCATTCTCAGTCTATAATGCTTTATTGTGACAATCAAGCGGCTATGCACATTGCCTCTAATCCCGTTTTTCATGAACAGACTAAACATATTGAGGTTGATTGTCATTACATTCGGCAACATGTTCAGACTCGGGCCATTGTTACTCATTACACTCGTAGCCATGACCAGCTTACAGATATCTTCACAAAGGCCTTGTCGTCAGATCATTTTCATCGTATTCTTTCCAAGCTTGGCTCAATTAATCCCCTTGATCCAGCTTGAGGGGGAGTATTGCCGGATTTATCTCCTAATTATATGATATGTTTCTATAATTAGGAGATTTGTATATAATTAGCATTATTCTAGATATTAGTATTCTTTCTATAATTAGGAGATTTGTATATATGGCTTAGCATTATTATAGGGGCTGTAACAGAGAGATATTAGCATTCTTTCTATAATATGTGTAACTAGAATAGCATATATATGTTAGACATGTAATCAAACAATTCTCAATATACAGAAAAATCTTTCTCCAATATTCATTGGTTCCTCTCTGTATCCTTTTCTTCAACCTTCCTTTCTGTATTCTTTTCTTCAGGTGGACACAGGATGCAGTAAAGATGAGGTGCCTTCAAGCATTTGACTTACTGATAACGAATCAGATTCCACCATTAGTCTGTCAACATGGAGATCCCATGCTATTTGCAGCCCTTCTCAAATTTCCCATAATTCAGCAATCAAGTTATTCGTGTGTCCAATAGAACCACAAAAGCCTTTAATCCATCCTTCTGAACTGTTCCGAAGGAGACCACCAACACTAGCTATGCCTGGATTACCCTTTGCTGCCCCATCCGTGTTTAGTTTCAACCAATGTGTTGGTGGTGGATTCCAAGCTACTAGACGAGGGACATGAAGACTGCACACAGTATCTCCAACAACAAAAGCAGTAAGCAAGTTTGTTGTGAGATTGTTAACTTGTCGTTGAAGAGCCTGTAGAGGCATAATAGCACCTTCAAAAATTTCCTTGTTTCGAGCAGTCAGATACACCAAGAGCAGCCAAAAATAATAAGGTCCATTCCAAAGTAGGAGACTGAGCCTGGTGGGAGGAGGCATTAGTGAGAACCCAGGTGTTGAGATCCATATTAAAGAAGGAAGGATGAGAATGTGAGGGGATTGCAGACTTCCAAAACTCCTTAGCAACTTTACATTCTTTGAGAATATGTGGCATAGTCATGGTACAAGAGAGTAGGGTGGCATAGTCGTGGTACAAGAGAGTGGGGGTGACAATTTAGGCCATTTAGCCTGGCCCGGCCCGGTTCTGTTAGGCTAAGAATTAATCGGGCGAGCCGAGTCAACATTAAAAAACCTTGGCTCAGACCCAATCTAACCCAAAAAATACATGGACCAGGCCTTTGGACCGGACTTTTGGACTACTTTATAACCAAATACATATTTTAAGGTTAGATTAGTTACAATAAAATATAAATTTTAGTTAAATAATTAAATAAAACATACAAATTAAAAATATTTTATTTAATTTATCTTAAATATGTGTTAATTTATTCTAAATGAATTAGTTTATATATGTAGTTGGATAATATATATATTTTTTTTCATAATTTTAGCTCAACCCTTATTATAATTTAGTTAAATTTATTATATATTTATATCTAGCGCTACTACATACTTTTAGAGAGTATGCTTAATAAAATATATTTGGTATATATATATATATAAGTTTGTGCGTGTGTATATGTATATATAATTTATTATCTAATTATATAATAATCTTGAATCTTAATTAAGTCTTATTTTTATCATTTCATACTATAATTGTATACTATATATATATATATATATTAAGAAATAGAGTAAATATGTAGATTATTTGTTTTATTAAGAAATAGACTAGGTATATGGATTATTCGTATTATTTACCTAATTGAACATACTCTTAATAATGTATATATAATACAAATATAAACCCTTAATTAAATAACACTATTGACTTAATTAAATATATATTATAAACATTTTATACACTTTTAATTGTAATAATACACTTGATTATGTTTTTTATCATTATATATATATTATATATTTTTTTGACACAATGTATTATGTATGTGGTACATATTATATTTATATATACCATATATACTTTAATTATATATATTTATATAACAAAAATTTAATTATGTTTAATTTTTTCATTTTATACTCTTAACAATAATATATATATGTGTGGGCGCGCTCGCGTGTATGTGTAACTTTGTATTAAGAATATATTACAATTTACACACACATATATATATATATATATATATATATATATATATATATATATATTACAGTAAATCTAAAATATATAAAATATATACAAAATATTATATATATACATGTACGTATATGTAATCGAGCCCAATTTTTGGGGTTAGCGGGTCGGGCCGGATCTAGCTATATAATCTCAAATCCGTCCAAAAATTTTTGGGACCGAGCCAGGCTGGTCTATGTAATAGTCGAATTAGAATTTGGACCGAATCATTTATAACGGGCAAGATTAGGCCCACGGGCCAAATTGCCACCCAAGACAACGAGTACAAACAGGATCAGTCGTCATTCTTCTTCTGAATCTTAAAAGATTGGTAAGCAACCTGTCGTGAACAATCAACCAAACAAAGAATTTGAATTTTGTGGGCATTGAAGCCTCCAAATCCATTTCCAATTTCTCGTAGCAGTAGAAGAATTAGCTTCAGTAATCAATCGATAAGCCGATTTAACTGAAAACTGACCATTAGAAGAAGGTGCCCATATGAGGCAGTCTTCAAGAGAGGAACGAGATAAAAGGTATTGCTTTGATAGTTTCTAGAAGTTATGGAGAAAGAATCAAAGCAATATGATCAAGCAGCCAGGAACCATTGTCATCTACCAGATCTTTGATTAGAAGTGAATCTGCATGAGTCAAGACAGGATAAAAAACGTAATGAGTTGAGGGATAATTTCCAGCCCATTTATCTGTCCAGAAATGCACTCGATGGCCATTACCAACACACCAAATAAGACCATATTTCAGAAAGTCAAGACTACGCAAAATTCCTTTCCAAGTAGATGAAGCAACATTGGAGAAGCGACAGTGAAGGAAATGTTGATCACGCACATATTTTTCCTTCATAATAGTCACCCATAACTTTGAAGCATCTTGAAGAAGCCCCCAACCAAGATTGGCAAGAAGAGTAGAGTTAGAGAAGCTCTCATTGAACGAACTCTAAGCTCACCTTTATCCTTAGGTTTACAGACTTGCTCCCAATTGATACGGTGAACTTTATGAGCCGGCGGATAATCATTCCAAATGAAGTTCCTACTAATTTGATCAATCTTAGAGCAAATTGTTTGAGGAAGCCAAACACTTTGCATGGAATAAACTGGAATGGCAGTAATAACGGATTTAACTAAAGTTGTTCTACCAGCCAAATTCAAATGCTTGGCTTTCCATCTTGTTAGCCGATTCTGAATCTTATCTATGAGGTATTGGAAAGTAGACGCTGCTGATACTGAATAATAGGGCGGTTTGAAGCATTGTTAGTGAGAGCATTATCCTGTGTACTGGAGGCTACTGAAGTAACCAACCTTGCACGCATTGCGGCCTTTTGACCTGATTGCCCTTAAAAAATAAAAAAAATTTCACAAATGCCATCAAAACGTAAATATTGACTCATTTGCCCTATTTTTACTATTCAATGCCCAGTCAGCCGATACACAAGCGCCACGTGGCGGGGAGCTGGAGATGTCAAGAAGGCGTCTTTTAAAAAAATGTCTTCCGTTGTAATTTTTTTTTACAGGGAAGACGTTTTTTCAAAAGACACATTCCCTTTAAAAATTTTTGATATATTTTTTTTTAACGGAAGACGTCTTTCTAAAAGACACACTTCCTTAATTTTTTTTTCTTTTTAATGGAAGCCTCTTTTTCTTGTCTCTACCTATTTCATTTCAACATTTTCGATTATATAAGAGAACACAATTTCTCTCTTTCTCCTTCGGTATTTATTCCAATTATCTATGTGACTCTGATCATTCTCATCTTCTCGAAGGTTCGATCTGCAGAGAATGTCTCAACGAGGCCGCGGTGGTGGACGGGGCTCCGGTGGTCAGAGACTTGATCAATCGTCGCCGAATCATCTGACTCCGATTCCCGCACAGAGAGGCGGGAGAACTGGAAGAGGTGGTTCTAGTTCGTCTGCTGCTGCTACTCCAGTAGCTTCTTCGTCGGCGACGGTAAGTGAAGTGGGATCATCGGTGCTGCAATAGTCTTTATGAAATGTAGAAGGAAAATAGTACTAAGATTAGGATTGTACTAAAAGCCCTCTCTTTGTACTCTTTCATGTGTCACAAAGAAAAATCAAACTGTTAAGAAGAAATGGTACAAGTCCTTTTATTCTTTGTTTGTGGGTAAGCAAAATTTTATTAAAGAATATAAATAAAGATACAAGGAACTGCAGCTTCAAAACATTAACGCCAGTGATAAATCTCTCTTGTAATGATATCTCCAAGCCTCTCTGTCTGGGGGAGCTTGTTCAGCCACTTCGTTCATTTTCCTTCCAAATATTCATGTGGAATTGGAGAAGGGAAAGAAATTTTTTTTTTTTTTAAGAAATTAGTTGAACTAACATCCTTGTGTAAACTATGAAGTAGTTTATCTTTGTAAGAAGAAGTAGGATTGATATCCTATTGAACTTGAGAAGACACAGGATCTTCATGCAGTAGTGGATCACTATGTGATCCCGTACTTGGATCGGACTGTAATGGGGGAGAATTACCCTCATCAATCCTTTTTTTTTTTTTACTTCATTCCAAAAAATCACTCTCCCGATCAGACTTGGGAGAATGAACAAGCACAGAAGAGGTTTTCTCGAACATGGTTTCTACTCTACTAGTACTGTAACGTCTTTGCTTGTTATTGTTGTTGTTGCTCTTGTTCTAGTGTTGTCGCTCGCCACCTTTCGCTTACGAAGCGAACACACTACCACTATGCTATGGAAGCAAGACAAAATCGCTTCTTCTGCTTGTTATTAAAAGCAAATTATATATATTTACAATACAAAAACATCCATTTGTAACAGTAGTTCGGAATGTACCAAATCTATGATGTATATGGCTTTAAATTGAATTACATCTATACTATAAATAATAAAAATACTTGAAAACTTTTCAGGATAAAGCCTATTTTGGCTTAAACCCAAAAATACCGTTCTTTTCCTTATTTAAAAATTCTTACATATATATAGAGTTATTGGATAATTAAGGATATTTTAGACTTTAAATATATTTCTCATAAATTATAGGGTTTTTAGTTAGAAATCTTCCATTTTTGTGCTTTTTTTTTTGGTCTTTGACTTTTGTATTCCTACTAATCCTTTTGCGGGACGAGACTATTTTAAAATCGAGAATGATACATAACATTGGACAGTCCCTCCGGGCGCATAGGCGTGAGCACGAATTGAACTGGTCCCTCCTTAGAACGGGCGCATAGGCGTGAGCACAAATTGAACTGGACTGAACTCGAAAGTTACTCGAAAGTTTGAGTCAAGTAATTAGAAGGTTTTCTATCTGAAATCTATTTGACTCAATCAAGTATAAAGTGTACTTATCATAACTTTTTCTTAAAATTAAATATAATAATAAAGACTAAATATCATACTTCATACATGCATTGTATATAAATATTAAATCTCCTTGGTGCTGAGACTATATGGAATTGTTGATTACTTGAATGTTTTTAGCTTCAGCTCAACCATCTATAATGTTGGATCTCAAATAATTACAGTGGACAGAAGGTTACTTTACACGTGATATTTAACAGTTAAAAGTGCATTTGTATGACACTTTCTTTCTTTCTTCTTCTTCTCCTTTCTCTCTTTTTTTTTTTTTTTTTTCTTTTTTCGGTTCAATATGTACGACACTATTTTCAGTAGCAGTGAAGAGGGACCGTGAAAACCCACTCACTTATTCAGGGAATAAGAGGTGTCAACCTTTCTAACTATAATGAAGAATATATTAGGAAAAAAATATTATTAGTATTATTTTATTAAAAAATCAGGTACGTAATTTAGTAGGATTTTAGTTTTTTATTTTAGTAGAATTTTATTTTAATAAGATTTTAGTTTCTAAATTTTAGTAGGACACAAATTAATTATTTTAGATTTCTATAAATAATATGTTTTGTAATAAAAATTGATAGATTAATTGAATAAAAAAATATTAATTATTTGATATCTCACTCTTCTTCTTCTTTCCTTTTTTCTATTTCTATTTCTTCTTTTTATTTATTTCTATCTAATTCTTTTTTTTTTTTCATCTTGATACGGTGCTACTACATTAAACTACATATACATATTTATTAGATGCATGTTTATTACACATCTTAAGGTATATAATGAATAATTAAATAAAAATATATGTATAATTATACTTATAGTTGTATTTTATTATAATTAAATTAATATTTTTCTTTAGGATATGACTTAAAGAAAGGTAAAGTGAACAAGAAAACACAGAAAAAGAAAATTAATTAAGTGGGTATATAAATATATCTATTATTCGTTAACTCGTATATTTTGTTTAATGCAATATTTCTCATTGTTTTTATTCAACTATGCCTCAATTCATTACGTTGAAGGAATCGTGTATATATATATATATATATCTTTGATCTTATTTCATATCCTTCTTTGATTATCTATCTATTATTTATTTTAAATTTTTTGACATAAAGATGTTAGAGAAATTGTTTGGCGCCAAATTTGGAGACGCAACGGTAAAGGCTTTGTAAACGCTGTCAAGACAAACGGAAGTTCAAGAAATGACCGTGAAGGCGATCTTTTGGATCGACTTTTTGAAGAAACAACGCAACGGTATAGGCTTCGAGAAAGACGTTAGTTAACAAAAGATCTTTTGGATCGACTTTCCAAAGAAACACACGTCAATGGAATAGCCGTTCCAACTGCGCACAGGGAGCGCGCAACTATAAATTCAAAGCGTCGAACCACTCTGCTCGTTTTGTGCCCCTTTAACCATTCTCTATCTCGCGCTCTCCCCCAAATCGCATATCTAAACTTATTTTTGCCCTAAATTCTTCAAATCTCTTCTACAGATCGAGGTTTGCGTGGTTCTCGACTCGTTCTTTGAGAGCAGATCGGTTTGAGAGCGAAAATCCGAGAGGATTTGATTAGGAATCGAAAAATCGAAGAGATATTCTCTTTTTGATGTCTGGATGCCCAGCTACGAATCGCTCGGCGCAGCCGTCGGGGCAGATCCTGCAATCTTTGAAGCGACAACTCCCGTTCTCGTCAGCGAAGCCGCCGTTAGTTCCTCCGGACGATTATCATCGGTTTCTGGCGGGAATCGTAGGGTTGGAGATGAGCAAGCTGAGATGATCGTTGCTAAATCTCCCGTGAGTTTTGTTTTCGTTAATTTTTTGGAGTTCTTCTTCGTATTCCGTTTCTTAGATTTTGTTAATGCAGTTTCTTGTCCTATATTATTTTTTTCAGTTGAATTTTGCTGAGATCGGATTTGCTTGTTGAATGCTTTTGATTATATGTTTGAAACCTAAAAGTTGAAATCTTGTTTGTGTTTCAACTGGATTTTTCTTGAGACTTTTCGTTTAGAAGTTTGCTTCCTGTTTTTGTGGTTTTCTTTACAATAATGCAAGCTAGTGATTGTTGCTGGAAGAAATTGAGTTGTTACTAACGATTTCTGCTTTCATCAAGTCATTGTTTCTTTGAGAGGCATGTGCGTGCAGCTGGACTTCTACCGAGACCGGACCCGCCTGATGGGAGAGGCAAGGAACGCAGCGGAAAAACAATCCAATCTCTCTCCCTATTGTGTATGAATCTAGTAGGAAATGAAAATAAACACAATACCACAACAATAATTAAAGCAAGAAACGAAAATCAATCCACACATGCACCAGAAATTTTTAACGTAGAAAACCTCCTCAATGTGAGGAGTAAAAACCACGGGACCATAGTCCATCCAAAAAGCTCCACTATCAATAAAATTGAGAGTACACAGATTATCCCAATATCATATAGGGATAATAGCAGCAACAATCATCAAGTGCGAGGCACTTGGCACTACAAACACATGTAGTCAAAACAAGAGAAATAGAGATCTCACAACTTCAATCAGGACTCGGTTGTACCAGTCTGAGAAAGAGGACTCCACTCGAAAAATGGACCGTTCAGATTGAAGAACCACAAGAGATGAAGCTTCTGTCCAAATTTAAAGTCACCTTATTCTCTCCTGTTCTCTTATTCTCTCCTGTTCAAATAAGCTTCTGTCCAAATAAGCTTCTGTCACCTTATTCTCTCCTGTTCCGATCACCTATGACCGGGTGATGATAACTCACTACTGACGCCTTCGATTAACAATCACAACGGTCAGAATACTGAAATATGAGTCTCAAACAAGCTAAAAACGTTTCAGCCCAATCCAACAGAGGAAACAGGATATCGAGCAGTTTAATCAAAACTGCGCAGGAACGACTGTGATTTCGATCAGCCACGTTCGAATGGTGATAAATCACAAAAGACTACTCCGATTGAAAAATTGACCAAACAGAATGTTTATCTACCAGAGAAGAACAACCTCACCAAATTTGAGTTTGATTCGACCACAGGTCGCAAAGTCGAGCGCTATGATGAAATGCTAGCAGAAACCGTTCTTCTTCACCTTCTAACCTTTCTCTCTTTTCTTTTTCTCTCCAAAAACGGCTGCACCTTAATCTCTACTGAAAAATAGGATCTTAGGGTTTTTGATATTCATTCACCAAGTTACAAAAGATACCCATAGGTCCATTTGCTTGTTGGGCTTGGTGATAATGGGCCATCCTCCATATGTGAGGGAAACCCAACCCAACACAGCCAACCAGGTATATTTGCTTGAGTTGCTGTTGCTGAATAAAGAAGGGGATAATTGTGTTTCTTTGTTTATCCCAAATGTGTAATATAACAATAGTTTCTCCTCAATAGGTTCACCAGCTGCACTGGTGACTTTTGGGAATTGATCCTATAAGTGTTCCATGATTTCAAAAATATTGCTGTGGTTCTGAATCGGTTGTTGCGTTCCAGACTTTCAGTCCAGACCCAACCAAAAGCTATATAAAGCATTGATCGGATTGAAAACGATTTAAACAAATCTCTCTCTACTTAATGATCTCCATTATCAATTTCTCTTCGCTCTTGATTTGATTTTGCTTCATTAGTTCTTTTCTGGATAAGCGTGGAAAGGAGGTATGGATCGATTAGTTCTTTACTTTCTCTTTAACATGTTGCTCTTTGCTCTTAGTCTTTGAGGATTTGTGTGAGCCTTCTTCTTTAGATGATTTGTCGATCTTCTTTTTTTCTTTTCTCAGATTCTTACATTTTTTTATTTATTTTATTTTTTTATCGCTGTTGTTTGCTAGAGTTTTTGGTGGATTAAGTTGGTTTTTGGTTCAATAGATGTTCTTTTTTTTTTTTTTTTTAATTTTTACTGTAATGTCGAGTTCTTGTACTAAATGCAAGGTGTGTCTTTTCGCTTACTTCTTCTAACATGTTATTGTATTCGGGTTTGCAAGAGTTGAGTTCATTCACTTTCGATCCTTACAAGATGTTTTTCGTAAACTTCTTGTTTTAGGTCTTATCTCTGTAGCTAGGCTTTAATGTAACTTGTTGGTGCAGGATCAGGATCATGATCTTTCTGAGGTAGATTTGGCACGGTGTATGTGGAATTTAGGAATATTTTATAGTTATTTAGATGGATTTCCAAAGAGAGGTGATAGTGTTTTGAGTTCTTGACCTCCGTACGAGGTGTCTTATAATTTGCATAGTTGCACCACATTAAATATAGTGGTGAAATTATTTGTGCCTGATCTGATAACCAATGCTTAACAACTTAAGGAAGTATTGCTTTCTGGTTAGGCAAATTGAAGCCTAAAATTGTGTTGATTGTGTCCAAGAGAGAATGTTGCTCATGTTATGTGTTTATGTCCTGGGTCTTCCTTGTAAGTTTATATATATATATTTATTTTTGAGATCATAGGTATCAGGGACCCCATCCCCACTAATCCCATGGGGCCGGACACAACCTAATAGTATCTGTCATACCCCAATACACAGCCCACCGCAGTGTCTAGTACCCCCGGGATGTGATGGGTACTTCATACCGAGCGTACCCCAGCCATTATTACCACATAATATTGTCACATCCCAGTACACAGCACACCGCAGCGTCTAGTATCCCCGGGATCATTTGTCCACACTATTCATAAATGAATAGTGCAGGGCCTCCCCCAGATTCGAACTCGAAACCTCATAAGGTTTGATTTCGCAATCTGAGTAACCACTGTCGGGGGTACTAGACACTGCAGTGGGCTGTGTACTGGGGTGTGACAAAAAGGCCTTATGTATATAGCTCCCATAGCTAAAATTACTCTGCTGGAATCGTTACATCTAGCTTAGATATTAATTTCACGAAGAAATAGAGTGAAAATCACTTACCGCGAGTCCCGATTTGACGCGAATCCCGCGTTCTCCCTCCTTTTCCTCTTTCTTCTTCTCGTTCTGCGTTCTTTCTTCTCTCGTTCCTCTTTCTTCATTCTAACAACTTCTTTCCTTTCTTTTTTTATTTAATTTTTTTTTTTCTTGTTTTACAACGTTGGAGAGGGAGAGTTTATAAGTGAGAGATTGAAATCTTGATTCCATGTTTCCTCATGCAAATTAATAAAGCAACTCCCCATAGTTAGTAGTTAATTCATTAAACCATTTATCATTAACTCAATTCACATATTTAATTAATTAACCCCATAAATTAATCCATTTTATTCAACTCCATGTTTACCTTGTAAGCATTCATATTGGATGATCCTATATGTATCATCTTCATTTAATAATTTTATTTATTTGCTCATACTCCTTAAATATAACATGTATTTTCATATATGCATATATTTGCCTCTTACGTATAAAATACGTGTATTATACATCTCGATATACGTGTAATTTAACGTATGTATTTCATTAAAACTACGGGGTGTACAGTACCAGTGGCCAACAAATGGTGGGAGACAGACTCGAACCTGAGACCTCCCCATGAAGTGGATATTTGGTGCTTTGCACCTAACCACTCTCCCAACCCTTTGTTGGTTTATAAGTTTATATTGAATAAGGGAAATTTGGTGATTTTCATGACAAATTATGTTGATAGCATCCAAGAGAGGATGTTGCTCATGTTATGTGTTTATGTCCAGGGTCTTTCCTTATAAGTTTATATTGATTAAGGGTGATTTGGTGATTTTCATGACAGATTTAAAGAATCCATGATGCACTATGCAAAATTTTCTGCATGTATGATGTAGCATAGTGACGCTACTTGAAGTATGACCTGACCTAGTGGCTGTAATTTATCCATAGAATCATGGTAGACCTGATATCTGAGGCAAGTGTAACTTTCTTTAGATGGCATGCTTGATTATCTTTTCCTTTTCTTTCCCTCTTTTTTTTTTGAGAAGAACCTTTTCTTTCCCTCTTTGGTTAAAAAATTGCTGAGATGAGAAATGAAAAGCCTCGTAAATACATGCGACTGTCAATAATCACTTCTAGCGTTTAGTCTAGACATGATTTTTAATTTCCTGATGTAGCACACTGGTATTAAGGCCTCAGAATCATCTTGCCACTTAAGTAAATGCTAGAAAAAACCAAAATTTGAGGAGATCAGACCATTATCCTCACTCCAAAATTCTTGTTGTACCATGTATTGCATCTAGTTTATAAGGCACACATTACAGGGAAATTGTTGTTGGCCAGGGGAGGTGGATGGGTGCTCACCTGTTGTACCAGCATTGTTATCAATTTCTTCACACAACTTAGAATTTTTAACAATATACCACAACCCACTTTTCAGTCCATTAGTAGAACAACCTAAGTAGGGTTGTAACTTTTTCTCCAAGACTCTCTTTCCTCCCATTTATTCATAAACATATATCTACACAAATCTTACTCAATGGTTGGATACTAGTAGGGCTCAGGCCCCATCTTCTGCAGCTGTAGATTCTATTCCATTTTATGCAATGGTATCTACAAAGTTCACAGTCTTGCTTGCCCCCTGAAAACTTCTTTATGTGTCCACTAGACAATTATGAGAAAGAGATTTTAGGCTGGGAATTGGGATTCTCCCACACTTTTCTCTTATACCGAGTTGCATATTTGATATGCAGATTTTATGACTGGGTTTTAGAAAATTATAAGAAAGAGATAAAAAAGATATAGAATTGTGAATTGTTCTCATTCTTATTATGTTAATTGAGTATTGAAGTTAATATCTCTCTCACACACACACATGCGCGTGTGCATGCACACACATGTCCTATCACGTTTCATCCCTCTTCCTTCTCCAACTCTTTTGTTTTGTTTTATACATTTGTTTATTTTTCTGTTGATAAATTTCCTCTTATTGACTTACAGGAAGCCATGAATACCTCACCACTTACAAGAAGAAGAATATATGATGAAACAACATTAAAATCTGATCCTG
Organism: Paratinospora sagittata; assembly: GCA_035771175.1. NCBI lineage: Eukaryota > Viridiplantae > Streptophyta > Magnoliopsida > Ranunculales > Menispermaceae > Paratinospora > Paratinospora sagittata. The sequence continues at coordinate 46,056,295 of CM069593.1, forward strand.
ACTACCTTCCATCTAGCAAGTTTAAATTCTGACAAAAAGATGATGAATTTTCTCTGTGCCATCACACTTCCCAAAATCCTTTTGAATTATGTGTTCCTTTGCAGCATTGGATTATTTACTTGGGTTTCTTGTTTCAGTTATCTATTTTGTTGTTTTGTTGTTATTATTGAACCTGTGAATCACATTTTAATGTCATAAAATTTCTCAATGTGCTGTTAGTGGTTGGATATTCTAGTGATTCCTTTTGTCATGTTCTGTTACCGTGATCTTGGTGGGACTGGAGTGCTGCATTGCTTGAATATCAGAAGATCGAAGAAAGGAGTGGTCTACCTCTAGGCACATTAAACAATATACTCAAATAAGACAAAATAGGAGGGACAAGTGAGGACTGTCTTCTGCTCGTTTGTCTAGATTCACTGTATTTGGAAAAGGCAGGGTGGAGGAAAAAGTTTTCTCTATTCTTATAGCAGATTGTTGGTGTCTGGGTACTTTTGAGAGTGGACCGAAGAAATGAGGATCCTAGCATGATATGTATTGTGGTTCTGAAATGCCAATCTGACCTAGCTTTAGTTATCTATACTGTAATTAAAAACTATATAGAAAGATCCCTGCCACATGAGTGATCTCTGACATTGTTGTGGATTTTCTATTATGTCTATTGTGTGTTCTTAGGACTGTCATAGAAACATAGTCCACATAAGCGTGAACTACATGCAATGTAGCCTGTGGTTGTTTTCTTCTCTCTTTGTCTTGATATCAATCCCGTAAATTAAGCCTTTAAAACTACCATAGAGTTCTAATTTTCTAAAGGATTTGCTTTAGGCTATAAACTGTCTTTTCAAGTTGTTGTAAAATAAACAAGACAAAGATGTAACGTGGTTCGGCTCAATGACCTACGTCCACGGGAGAAGAGGAGGGATAAATCTTATTCGTGGTGTCTCAATGGAAGAACACTGTATAAATAGACACAGTGTACACGCACATAGTAACTTTTACAAATTTAGTATCTGCTAAACATGGCAACTTCTAAATAGTAACAATATGGCAATTCCTAAGAATATAATCTTCTCTGTAAATAGCAACACAATCCCATAGATTCCTCTCTTCTCCGCAACACTCCCCCTCAAGCTGGTGAATACAGGTTTACCATTCCGAGTTTGGATACACTTGTTTGGAATGGAGTACTGCTCGGTCCTTTGGTGAGTACATCCACTATCTGATTATGAGTACACACATATGGAGTACAGATCAGTCCACTGTCGAGTTTCTCCTTAATAAAGTGTCTGTCAATTTGAATATGTTTGGTTCGATCATGTTGTACTAGATTATATGCTATGCTAATGGAAAATTTATTGTCGCAATAGAGTCGCATGGGACCATCCCATGTAATCTTGAGGTCTTCCAAAATGATTTTCAACCACAGTAGTTCGCAGATCCCTTGGGCCATTGCTTTGAATTCTGCTTCGACACTTGATCTAGCCACTACATTCTGCTTTTTACTACGCCAAATCATCAAATTCCCACCAAGAAAGGTGCAATACCCAGTGGTCGATCTTCTATTAGTTACCAAACCAGCATAGTCAACGTCTGTATATGCTTCCAGTACAACCCCTGTGTGTCATTTAAATAGAATGCCCTATCCTGGAGTCCCTTAAAGGTACTGTAACACACGATTAGCAACTTGCAAATGAATTTCTTTGGGATTGTGCATAAATTGACTAATCACACTTATTGCATATGCAATGTCAGGTCTCGTATGAGATAGATAGATGAGTCTCTCAACCAACCTCTAATACATTTCCTTATTCACGACAATGGCTTCTTCAGCTTCACTAAGCTTGTGATTAAGATCTATGTGTGTACTTGCCTGTCGACATGCTAACTTGCCTGTTTCTTTTAGGAGATCAATAATATATTTTTGTTGAGAAATAAATATTCCCTGTTTAGAGTGTGCCACTTCAATCCCTAAAAAGTATTTCAATCTCCCTAGTTCCTTGATTTCAAATTCCTTAGTCAAACACTGCTTCAACTTCTGTCTTCCGTTCTCATCGTTTCTTGTCATGATGATGTCATCAACATACACTAATAGAGCTGTAACTCCCCCTGAAGCTGAGTGCTTAATAAACAAAGTGTGGTCTCCTTGGCTTTGTCTATATCCTATATTTGTCATTAAAAGCAAACCGATCAAACCATGCCCTCGGGGATTGTTTAAGTCCATACAAGGCCTTTTTCAATTTACACACTTTATCAATGGCGCTAAATCCAGGAGGCACTATCATATAAATCTCTTCTTCTAAATCCCCATGTAGAAATGCATTCTTGACATCAAATTGTTGCAAATCCCATTCATAATTAGCTGCCAATGACAAAAGAATTCTCACTGTATTCATTTTTGCGACCAAAGCAAATGTTTCTTAATAGTCCACACCATATGTCTGAGTATATCCTTTGGCTACTAATCTTGCCTTGTAGCGCTCTAGGGACCCATCTGCTTTGTATTTTACTGTATAAACCAATTTACATCCCACGGGTTTCTTTCCTGCAGGCAAGTCTACCAACTCCCAAGTATTATTTTTCCTCAAGGCTTCCATTTCCACATTCATGGCTTGTTTCCAATTTTCATAAGATAAAGCCTTAGATAAAGAGGTAGGGATTTGAATACAGTTCAAGCTAGTAAGAAAACTCTTATGAGACGGAGAAAATTTTTCAAATGACACAACATGGGAAAGTGGATACAAGAGACGTTTAGTGCATTCCCTAGTTCCCTTCCTAATGGCAATAGGGAGGTTTGATCAATGTCTATTTCGGGCTGAGGTTCTGTAGGGTTTTGTAAGAGAGGGTCAGAGACTGTTACTTCATTTCTAGGAGCTAGTTCAGATTCTTGGACTTGCATAGGTTCAGAGACTGTAGCTAGCTTTCTTCCTTGTGTACGCTTGTCTAGTCATTCGATCCTCAAGAGCAGATGGCTCAGGTTCCCCACTTTGGTTATCACTAGGTTTTGAAGGTGCAGATGCAGATGACTCAGGTGTGGACGAAGATGGTATGGGTGAGAGGTCAATGGAAAAAGGGTTATAGAGGAAAGAATCCCGATCCTTGTCTTCCATGATGGAGTTCTCCCCCTAAAAAGAAGGAGCAGGGAAATGAGACTCACGTTCATTGAAAGTGACATCTGTTGAGACAAAGACTTTTTTAGATGGTGGATGGTAGCATTTGTACCCTTTTTGAGTTGAGGAGTACCCCACAAAAACACACTTGAGAGCTCTTGGATCTAACTTCCCCCTGTGTGGATGGTGAATATGGACAAAGGAGACACACTCGAAGACTTTAGGAACAAGGTTGTTTGATGTTTTCAGGTTAGGATAAAACTGGGATAACAATTCCATTGGACTCTTAAAGTCAAGGACCCGAGAGGGTAGTTGGTTGATGAGATGTGTTGCAGTTAGGATGGCTTCCCCCCCAATAGGAATTAGGTACGTTGTTCTGAAACAAAAAAGCTCGAGTTCTATCTAGGAGGTGGCCATTTTTCCTCTCAACGACGCTATTTTGTTGTGGGGTGTGGACACAAGATGATTCATGAATGATTCCTTCCTTCTGAAAGTATGGAGTCAAGACTTGATTAAAAATAGTCTTTTGCATTGTCAGATCGGAATTTTTTTTTATTTTAGTTCCAAATTGATTTTGTACCATACTATGGAAATGTGGGAGAACAAGGCTCACATCAGATTTTTGTTCGAGTAAAAAGATCCAAGAGACTTTCATACAATCATCAATGAAAGACACAAACCAACGTGCGCCAGAAACATTAGGAGTAAGAGCTGGATCCCAAATATCACTATGAATACGATCTAAGAGATTAGAACTTCTTTCATTTCTAATTGGAAAAGTTACACGTTTGTGTTTTGCCATTTCACACACATCACAATGAAAATTTTCAATGGCCCAAGGGATTTGCGAACTACTGTGGTTGAAAATCATTTTGGAAGACCTCAAGATTACATGGGATGGTCCCATGCGACTCTATTGCGACAATAAATTTGCCATTAGCATAGCACATAATCCTGTACAACATGATCGAACCAAACATATTCAAATTGACAGACACTTTATTAAGGAGAAACTCGACAGTGGACTGATCTGTACTCCATATGTGTGTACTCATAATCAAATAGCGGATGTACTCACCAAAGGACCGAGCAGTACTCCATTCCAAACAAGTGTATCCAAACTCGGAATGGTAAACCTGTATTCACCAGCTTGAGGGGGAGTGTTGCGGAGAAGAGAGGAATCTATGGGATTGTGTTGCTATTTACAGAGAAGATTATATTCTTAGGAATTTCCATATTGTTGCTATTTAGAAGTTGCCATGTTTAGCAGTTCCTATGTGCGTGTACACTGTGTCTATTTATACGGTGTTCTTCCATTGAGACACCACGAATAAGATTTATCCCACCTCTTTTCCCGTGGACGTAGGCCATTGAGCCGAACCAAGTTACATCTTTGTCTTGTTTATTTTATGACACAAGCCACCATGGCATTAATTTTCCTTTAAGACAAAATCTGGATAAAGGGAATTCATTGTGCACTTCCCTCTTTATTCCTATGATGTGTTACTGTTACTCCTTTAATTTAATTATGGCTTCTGATTTTTGTTCTTTCTCTTTCAACTAATTTACCTGAATGATAGTTTAATTTAGAGATTCTGACTTTTTCTCTGTGTGGATGTAGCCATGTAGGTACCTAGTTAATGAACTGAGAGATATCGAAGTTGTGGACTAGCTGCTATAGGGTAGAACTGTTATATAGCAATTTTATGGAATAGTCCACCACTGCATTTGGGGAGCCTTAGGTTTTTCAGTTGCTTACTACTTTCCTGCTTCTTCAGGAGTTTAGTTGTGAGTGCACTAAGATCCATGGTTGAAATAGTTACTTATGACGATCATCATGACATTGCAATCTTTGAGTAGGAATTTTTTGCTCTTCAACATGATGAGTGCTGCTTCTTTCCTGGTTTCTGTGGCTTAATTCACTGATCAAAGATTTATATTTTGTTTATTGTCAGGAGTTTCATGGAATATCAAATTCTGTCAGAGTTTCTTCCCATCTTACATAGGAGTTGACATTCTGGCATATAGACATCATTACTTCACCGTCCAAGCATAATGATCCAAAACAAGACTGGTGAACAGATCTGTAAGATGCAAACTGCCATTAATGTTCATCTTTTTTCTCTTTATTTTGTTATTATTTATTTATGTTTTATTTCTTGGTCTTGTGAGTGAGAAAACTCTGTTGCAACATCACCCAGTTGTATTTTGCACCGGCCCCCCTCACCATCATGAGGTCCTTTGTGTTTATGCTACTATATAACTGCTTCTCAAATCCCTAGAGAATTAGTAGGTTCCTTGCAACATACTACACTTGTAAGTTTTAAGAACTAAGTAGAACAGAATTTGGAGACCTGCCATGAAGTGTTAAACCCATATTTTTCAAAAAATTTCCTCTAAAGGGTATCTTTCTAGAAAACAAAACTCCAAACCATGTATATATATTATGTAACACCCCGATTTTCAAAACTAAAAATTTCTTTTTTTTTTTTTGTAAGATAATGAATATTTTACTTTTATATAAAATATATCACTGAAAATCGAGACATTACTCGTATCCGTCTATCTTAACCCATAACCATTTTATAAATAATAAAATTTGCAAAACTATAAGTTTATATTCTTCCAACCAACTTAGTGGTTAAGATAAACGAATACCTTTAATTTCTCATAAAATCTTTATCTTCATACGAGGGTATTTGCCCTTGTCCATCCATTATGGACACAACATTAAAATACAATCATCAAATAGAATTAATGAATTCTATTCCAAGGCATTCACACATGAAATAAATCACAGGGTCTTTACTGACCGTAATAACATTCATTGAATTTCAATTATCAATACAATTCATTTAAATAATAAACCTTTAAAGATTAAATGAAAATATTCAGTCCCATAATACTAATTAATTAACCCACCCCTACTACTCTGCACTATGTCACGAACTCGCAATTTTATTCTCCTAAGCACCTGCATATAAAAATAGGGGTGAGCTTGAAAGCCCAGTGGGTCATCTAAACAATTCACAATATTTTATTGTGATACATACACAAGAACATTACAAACAAGTTTCACACATTAATCGTTGCAACATTAGATTGTTTGAGTCGATAATTTCATCTCGTTCCAAATCACGTACCGTTAGAAAATCAAACTCAGGGTGGCACAGCCCAAAAATTAGAACATTGGCGATATTCCTTAGAATAACTGCCCCATATGTGTGATTCTTATCTTAATCGTGTTCTTTAGTGATGTCACGTCATGCGTACGGGATAAGCATGATATTAAGCGCATTCATAAAATATATTCAACTCCACTACACATGGTATCATGTCACAAAATCAATTATAATAGTATTCACGCATTCACTATACCAATATTCCAAATCATACATTTCATTATCAGGCATTATAATTTATAAATAAATTCAACTACCACATGAATTTCATGCATCCAATTATCATTTAATCAGAATAAAAATCATGTTAACACACATATCATCATGGTTAAACAATCACAACATTGCATACATATAATCATGTACAATAGGCATGCATAAGTAATCTAATTATACTAAAGACCTAATTAATTTAACATTCCTATCTATATATCAAATAAAATATTATGAAGGCCTAGAATCATCCACACCTGAATCGCTAAATTCCAAATTACTTAAATTCCTCGTCACGCGTGGTAATCAACCTGTATACGTATATTACGTTTGTTAATATAATTACTCGATTATTAGTGTAGAGATATATACATATGTATATATATATATATATATATATATATATATATATAATAACATATTATAGTGCCTTGTGATATGATATAATGATGTGTATGGTATAACATGATATAATATAATATGTGATATATGTATAAATATATTATATAATATCTTGATTGCTTAAAAAAATAATAACACTTGAGTTGCAATGTTTAAAAAAATAATAATAACGTATTATATGTATGATATATATATAAATATATTATATAATATTTTGGTTGCTTAAAAAAAAAATAATAACGTATTGTATGTATGATATATATATATATATATATATATATATATATATATATATATATATATATATATATATATTATATAACATTTTGGTTGCCAAAAAAAAAAAATTAATAATACTTGAATTGCAATGTTTAAAAATAATAATAATGTATTGTATGTATGATATATATATAAATATATTATACAACATTTTGGTTGCTCAAAAATAATGAAAATAATAAAATACACTTGTATGTGTGATATTGTATGTATAATATATATTATATAACATTGTTAGTTGTTTAAAGGAAAATAAAAGAAAAAGAAAACGAAAATAAAATAAAAATCAAATGAGTTGTAAGGAAAGAAGAGAAAAGAAAAAGAAAAAGAAAATAAAAATAAAAATCAAATGGGTTGCAGGGCGGAAGGAAGAAAAACAGGGGAGAGAGAGAAAGAAGAAAAAAGGGAAAGAAAAGAGAAGAAGAGAAGGAGAAGAGAGTGAGGGCGAGATGCAGAGGCAGAGACCGAGAGATCGAGAGGTCGGAGACACGGCGAGGCGAGAGATCGGAAGTGAGAGCGAGAGATCGAGAGTGGCGATGCAGAGAAGAGAAGAAAGAGGGAGCGGCGACGAGTGCAGTGGCGGAGAAGAGAAGAGGAAGGGCGGCGACGGCGAGATCCGTGGCGGATAGAGCGGCGGTGGCGGTGTGCGCTGGAAGAAAGGAAGAGAGAAGAGAAAAGAGGGCGGTGGCGAGATGGGATCGGTGGCGGAGTTGCAGCGGCAATGAAGGGAGAGAGAGGGTTTCGAGAGACTTGCGCGTTTGGTTTTAGAGAGAGCGAGAGCGAAAGATTTTCGGCGAGATCTCGGCGAGTTTTCAGGCGACATGTCGGCGAGATCTCGGCGAGGTTCCAGGCGACATGTCGGCGAGATTCCCGGATCTTGTTTGACATCTCTTTTTTTTTTTTTTTTTTTGGTATTACATGGTCTTTCAGATTTATGGATGATTAGAGGTATTGAGTTGGATTGAGAAATGGGTTGGGTCGGGTTGGATTTTGATGAATTTGTTAAATTAAATGTTATTAATTTTATGTATGGATTTTTGGGTTTTTAAATGAGGTAATTTTATGATCTGGGTAGTTACCAAGTTTAGATCTTTTTGAGGGAATTGATTGGATTGGAGGTTATAGATGGTAAGAATAGAGAGATATTGATCTAATTAGGATTGGAATTTTTTTTTCTGATTTATTTTGATTACTTTAATTTTGACTGTTATTTTTATCTGGTTGATTTACTGATGAATTAGCTTTTTTTTTTTTTTTTTGTTGGATGTCTAGATGTTGGTTTGGGATCAGCTTGGTAGGAATCAGAATGTTAAATTTGTTTTTCCAATGTGAATCATGATGACTGGTGTAGTGGGCAATTTTCCTTATGTATTTTGGTAAATGGTGTAGATCATTAATTCCATCTTTATTGTGTTCTTGAATTCATTTCCTAATTGGTCTTTTCCCATTCTTCTTGTTTAATTCTTCTTATTCTGCCTCAATTTCTTGTGCAATTTCTGGGTATTACATATTATCTGCACTAGTTCACTGATTCTATCCTACTCATAACATTATTTTTGACATAGTGGGTGATAACTTTGACTCTCCTATTCAGTTGAAGTGAAGAAGAAAATATTAAAAATAAGATCACTAATGCAAATCAATTTTAATAAGATCACTAATACAAATCGATTTTTTCATAGAATTAACGTGCTTGTGGTAAAATATCTGAAAAAAAGTGAAAAGTACATTGGCCTTAGGGTCTGATAGAGTTTGTTATTTTGGTAAGTAAAAGATTTATATTAGTCACAAAGGGAGAGATAGGAATACATAAAAATTTACATTCTAGGGTAATAAGAGGTATTAGGATTTAGAAGAAGAACAAGGATCTTCTCATGTATTGATGGAGAGCAAGCCTATAATATACTATGTAGAAATACAATATTGTATTTGAATGCCGACTTAGCCCCTCTAGAGTGGAATGGAAGAAGCGGATTCATGTAGCTAACCCCATGTAGTTGGGAAAAGGCTTAGTTGAGTTCTGTCGAGAAATATAATATTGTGCTATTAAAGGAAAAAAAAAGGAGTTGCAAACCGACACATGCAATGATAGGCTACAACATATTAACAAAAAAAATTATGGGAAGCTACTAAGTTTCCAATTGCAGTAGGTTTGCTCCATAGATCAACATTAAGGTCTTGCCTTTTTGCAATGGTTATGGATGAATTGACAAAACATGTTCAAGAAGATATTCAATGACACGTCATTTTTTTTTTATGGTGCACTTCTAATTAATGAAACTAAATTTGTAGTAGAGGTGTGAAGAGAGACTTTCAAACCTTGAGGGTCCAAGATTATTAGGACTACAAATGGACACATTGAATGCAATTTTAGAATAAGTAGAAACACTTATGGAGAATTGGTGAAGGTTCAAATGCAGGAGATATTTAGGATTGAAAATATTTGTATTTTGGCTCAATTATTCCTTGATTGGGGGTTGAAGAAGAGACGATGTTAAAACCATAGGATTGTAGTTGGTTGGGTTAAGTCGAAAAGTTGTTTTTGAGTTTTGTATGATGGATGCATCAAAGTTTAGATAAAAAATTTATGAGTCAACTATTTGGCCAATGATGTTATATGGAGGCAAATGATTGGTGTGGTAATAAAGAAACAACAAGTTGAGTATAGTGGGAATGCAACCGTTGATATGGATATGGTGTAAACATTGAAATATAAAGGTAAAAATGAACAAGTTGGGAAATGGTACGAGTAGCCTCACTAAGAGAGAAAATGAGAGCATTTATTACGATGGCTTGGATACTTACAACAAAGATGACGAGATGAGCCAATTAAAAGGAGTTATTGGTTTGCAAATAAGGATATAATAGGGAGATTTGATGTGATTTCTTCGTTTACCAAAAAACTGTTACAAATACCCAACTTTTGAAAATAATGACAAAACTTCCCAACTTTGACCAGTTAAATGTCCATGTGGACGATTGATCAATTTTTTTTTCTACGCCACACCAAAGATGTCTTCTCAAAAGATGCCTTTAGCACGAAATTGTTTTTGTACTAAAGGCGTCTTCTGGCATCTTTAGAAGACGCCTTCAGTACAAATCCATCCTTTAAATACTTCTTAAAAAAGAAGAAGGCATCATCATGCCATAGGGTAGCTTCCGTTTCAACCACTTGGAGTGCATCCAAATATGCCCCGAGGAACCTTCAAAAGCAATAAAACCCTACTCGCATGATCTAGTGAATTTTTGACCCCCCATTGAAAATTAAAGCCTTTATAAAACTTCATTGATCTATTGAACTTGTTTGAGGCCACCACGGCCATTCTACGGAGTGTTTTCTGTCCCAACCACTTGCAACGCGTCCAAATGTGCTCGTAGGAATCCTCGAAAGCGATAAAACTCCAATCCCATGCCCCGTTAAATTTTTGACCCCCCTTTGATAATCACAACCTTTATTATACTTCATTGAATTATCGAACTTGTTTGAGACCACCACGACCAATGCAGGAGGTGTTTTCCGTCCCAACCACATGGAGCGCATCCAAATATGCCCCAAGGAATCCTCGAAAACGATAAACCCCACTCCCATGCCCTGATGAATTTTTGAACCCCCCCTCCCACTAGAAATTAGCTTTATGAAACTTCATTGATCTATTGAACCCATTTGAGGCCACCACGGCCAATCCGTGAGGTGTTTTCTATCCCAACCACATGGAATGTATCCAAATATGCCCCTTGGAACCCTCGAAAGCAATAAAATCCCGATCCCATGCCCTACTGAATTTTTGACCCCCCTCGAGAAATCAAAGCCTTTATTAAACTTCATTGAATTATCGAACCTGTTTGAGACCACCACGACCAATCCAGGGGGTGTTTTCTGTCCCAACCACTTGGAGCGCGACCAAATATGCCTCGAGGAACCTCGAAAGCGATAAAACCCCACTCCCATGCCCTAGCCCTGATCAGAAATTAAAGCCTTTATGAAACTTCATTGATCTATTGAACCTGTTTGAGGCCACCACGACCAATCCACGGGGTGTTTTCTATCCCAACCACGTGGGACGCATCTAATTATGCTCCTACGAACCTCGAAAGCGATAAAACCTCGATCCCATGCCTTGTTGAAGTTTTGACCCCCCCTCAGGAAATCAAAGCCTTTATAAAACTTCATTGAATTATCGAACTTGTTTGAGACCACCAGGGCGAATCCAGGGGGTGTTTTCCGTCCCAACCACTTGGAGTGCTTCCAAATATGTCTCGAGGGACCTTCGAAAGCAATAAAACCCCGCTCCCATGCTTGGGTGAATTTTTGACCCCCCCCACTGAAAATTAAAGCCTTGATGAAACTTCATTGATCTATTGAATTTGTTTGAGGCCACCACGACCATCCCAACCACTTGGAACGCATCCAAATATACTCCTAGGAACCCTTGGAAGTGATAAAACCCCGATCCCATGCCCTTTTGAATTTTTGACCCCCCCCCCCCCCCCCCCCCTTTCAGAAGTTAAAGCCTTTATTAAACTTGATTGAATTATCGAATATATTTGAGACCACGATGGCCAATCCAAGGGGTGTTTTCCATCCCAACCACTTGGAACGCATCCAAACATGCCCTGAGGAACCCTTGAAAATGGTAAAACCTCTCTCCTATGCCCTATTGAATTTTTCGACCCCTTTCGGAAATCAAAGCCTTTATTAAACTTCATTGATTTATTGTACCTATTTGAGGCCACCATAACCAATCCATGAGGTGTTTTCCGTCCCAACCACTTGGAATGCATCCAACTATGCTCCTAGGAACCCTCATAAGCTATAAAACGCCGCTCCCATGCCTCGTTGAGTTTTTTATCACGCTTCCAATATGTGCCCTTTAATTGTCCTAAACGACCATACCCCTCATCGGAGACCCAGTGAGTTTTTGTCCCCGCTAACGGAAATCAACCCTATATTAAGGCTTTATTTCCAAGTTAAACTGTTTTAGGTCACCATAGCCTATCCGTTGAGTTTTTTCTTTTCCCACCACTTCGAGCACATTCCAATACATGCCCTTTAACTATCCTATGTAGGTACACCTATATTACCCGGACGCTTTACTTCAGCCCGTCGTACCTGTGTTCGACACTTCATTATACGACATGGGTATGGGATATGTGTCCGACTCTTAAGGTTTTAGAATACCACTATGTAGATTCTCCAATGGAAAGAAGAAAAAACATGAAAGAAGATAATTATTAATAGGTGAAATTCACTTAAGTAGAAGAACACAACGGACAATAAATGAGTGAAAAGAAGAAAAAAAGGAAAGAGCAACATATAATATAACCGAGTCCCCGTATCCCAAAATTTGAAAATAAACAAGTTGGACATTTAGATATGAACTTGTATCCGACACCCATACCCGAGTCCAGGTAACATAGAGGTACACCCATAGACATATTAAGAATATAAGAAAAGAATTCAATCAATCACTTGACCTTGGAAAAATAAATTAAAATAACTATATAGTAATTAAAATTTATACGTTGCTCGTTTAAGCTTCTAGGAATATCTTTCAATTAAAATCAATCATATATGCATTGTGATAACATGTTAGAATCTATGTTCCTCCTTCTCTACAAATCTTTTTTTGTTTGATTTAGCTCTTTAAGGAACTTCTAATGCGAATGATGTTCCTAATGCAAGAAAAATAAAAAAAGCTATGTATTGTTTCTTTTATTAGCTTTAGATCTTTTGATAGTTGATTTGGATGAAAGTGTTTAAAAAAAAACCTTGGATGAAGTGGAAACTCCAACCAATTAAGAGAAAAAGGAAGTAAAGTATTGAAAAATTAATTGAAAGTTCAATTGGAAAACCTGGATGAAGTAAATTAATGAAAAATCATTGAAAAGAAACTTGGATGAAGTGGAAACTCCAACCCCACCCGTGTTTTAAACAAATCAATTTGTTTTTACTTTTTTTTTTTAATATTCGAAGAAGGTTTGACTTGGCATAGAGAAAAAAAATAATGATCAATTGTCCACGTGGACAGTTGATAGGTCAAAATTGGGTAGTTTGTCATTATTTTCGAAAGTTGTGTATTTGTGACAATTTTTTGGTAAACAGGGCCAATCACGTCAAAATTCCGATATGATAGAGGCAAAGAAGGACAAAAAATTGTAAGGATGGACTATGGAGATAATTAAGAAAGATTAATATACTTGTAATGCAACTTTTCTCTCTCTCTTTTTTTTTTTCTTTTTTTTTCGTATGATTGAAATCAAACGGGTTAGTTCTATCAAAGTGTGTACAAATCATGTTTTTAACATGTTGTCAATGCATACTTCTATTATCGGAAATCTAATGATGTTTTTCATAATTTTTGGAGGTTGTTAAATGATTTTGGCCTCTTTTGATCACATGTGTCCACATAAGGTCTTGAAAGAATTTCAAAATAGTATGATGAGGAATTTTAACGAAAAAATGCTGTATCGATTGTGCGTCAGTTTCTTTGCTTTGGATTATCAATTTTGTTTATCTGATCTTTTTGTTCCAAAATCACGTCTGTTCTGTTTTTGTAGTCCATTTGCTTCAGTTGAAAGATGCAATTTTCAAATGATGACTATGTATGAAGAAAGGCCATAGAATTGATAAAAATCATTCTTAACCCTTTGTTTATACTGCAATTTAATGTTGAGAAGAACAGAAGAACTTATTATTTTGCACAAGTTGTGATGGCTTGCCTCTTGATACTTTCCTAGATAATCTCTGTTGAAAATTAATACTAACTGATACTTCTTGGATGAAGATTTTAGAGAGATTCTTCTCCACAAAATTCAACTGTTCCAATTCATGTTTTTTCATGTGATGATTTTTTCCCTTATTACCACCCATTCAATCCATGGTTTCCATCAATTGAAGAACCCATAATTGATAGTTTTAAGGTCACTAATTTCTGTCTTGGAGATTTAAAGATTCAAATGCATAATCCCAGTTTTGTCATTTTAAATGGCTGAAGATAGATGATAACCACTTGCATGGTTGCATCTATGCATAACAGAGCCGAATGCAGGTGTTCGGGAAAGTAAAACTAGCATCACTAATTGGTTATGATAAGGTGGACATTTGGCTTTCCTAACACTGAGGCTTGTGAGGCTGCTCGGCAAGTATTACTAGATGAAACCAATAAGAACAGATCAGTTGCAAAGAATCTGGTCTCTTCATTGTTTCACGACCGCTCTCCCAAAAACTTGATGGCAGTTGACCGAGGTGAGTGAAATCACTTGCTTGAGACCTAGTTCTTCTATACATGCATAACTGTAGTATGCACTTTCTTTTAGCATTTGCATTATGAGACTGAAAATATCCCCTTTTTTTCAAGCACAATTACTATTGGATGATACATAGTGGGAAAATCTTTAATTTCTTCTTCTAAAAGCAATTATTTTCCCACACTTTGAGAGTGAAAACCTATTTGGACCAGGTGGGCATTTAATTTCTCACCATAATTTTCTCGTGATTGTTTGATTAGACATGAGAAAATTTTCTCGCGGTTGTTTGATTATTCAATCACATAACTTTGACCTCTTTAAATATAGTCGTTGAGAAATTTTCTCATGAAAAGATATTTTTCTCACCCCCTACCTAAGAAGATTATGGTGAAACATTGGAATTTAATGTCATCACTTGAAACATTTAAACTGATCCTACGTTACTGTCATATTCTGTAATACTTTCAAGTTATAGTATCAGATAGCTAGATAAACTTTCAACAACTTTGAAAATGCCGCACTAAAATCTCTTTTGTATTATTATTTCTTGGAGTAACAGGTATTCTCGTTTTCTAGAGGCTTATTCCAGTTGCAGGGCCAGCAAAAGTGTGATTCTGGTAAGTCATTCAAAAGTAGTAGAAAAGAGGTTGGGCAAAATTATTCTAAGATTCCTAATCTTTATTTAAAAAGTTCACAAATTAAGGATGTAAGATGTACTTTACATCTACCCTGTAGAAGTAGAACATTAGAAAGCCATAGCCCAATATCACTAGGAATGGTCACTGTGAAATCACTCGTTTCACAGTTAGGCTTTCCTTGGGTTTGTCAGGCCTTGAAAGTACACATGGTGTTCTAGGGTCCCCAGAATGATCCATGACCAACCTGTGGGACACATGAGGCAGAGCGTTCAACGCCCGCTAAATTTACCTTAAACACTACTCCACAACACTTTTTATGACCTACCTACCTTACTCGTCACCAACTATTGGAATTAGCCTGATGTACTTTTCTCTCATTCTTTTTTTGGTCTAATACGAAAGAAAATATACATTCACTAGAAAAATTACAATCTAGAGAATGCAACGCCACTTGGAATGCCAATCCCAGATACAAAGATTGATGTTAGAACTCAGGGTGCGTTAGATAGCTAAGAAAATATTTTTTGAAAAAATTTTCAAAAGAAAATATATTTGAGAAATTTTTTACGTGGTTGTTTAATTAGACATGAAATTTTTTTTCTCATAGTTAGTTATTTGGTTAGATGACTAACTTCTTCAAATTTAAGTGTAAAAAAAAATTTCATGAGAATTTCTTTTTTCTCACCCCTCTAATAACTGAGAAAATTATGGTGAAAAAAAAGAGAGGTCGAGAAAATCTTTTTAAATTTTTTTCTCATCTCTATTGTCAATCAAATACTGAAAAATATAATTTTTTCAAAAAAATCACTATTTTCTTCAAAAAATTTCTCTTTTTTCACTTACCAAACACACCTTAGAGAAGTTAAAATAGTTTGCCACATAAATCACTTTTCCAGCAGTTCTAGAGTGGGAATAAATCCAGCTTATCTGCCAAACTCCACATGCCACAAATGATATGTTAGCATCGAGGACACGACCCTAATTTGGTAATTGACAACTAGGCACTAAGAATCTGAGATTAGAATACTTAGCAATCCCTTCTCTTTTTGAAATATATTTAATGGTAAAGGTCGCTTTAACATTATAACCAATCAATAGAGATTTGAATTCTTAATTTAAATTTGTTCAAGTGAGTATCTGATTTTACTTACATTTTTTTTAATAAATTGTTAACAAAATTGATTTATTAATTAATATTAAAAACATATTTTTATGTTTTTAAAATATATTTTTGGGAAAACAATTAATAAAATATTTTGATAATATATTAATTAATGTAAAAATATATTGGATGATACATTGTGGGACAAAAAACAGTTTTTTGGGAAAATAATTAATTGTAAATATTAATAATATTTAAAAAACTGTTTGCATACGCAGGTTCCAAGCATTTGAAATCCAAGCATTATTGACCAATGTTTTTGTCGAACTTGGTGAAATATATTTGAAATCCAAGCATTGAAAACAATACTCACGCTTTATATATTGGTTAAGAAGTGTTTGCCAGCATTTTGCAGCATATGCTATTTTGCTCATACATTTGTTGATAGATGTTCATTGTCTAATTCGATATTAATCCTATAAATATGACTTTATTTTAGAAAAACTCAAATCGATAATTATTTTCTCATTTTCCACAAAACAGGTTTTTATTTTTATTGTTTTATTTCTCTTTTTTCTAGGGCCAAACTGGTTAGTAAAGTTGATATTGACATTTCTTTGGACAATTTTAAAGGTTGGGAATGCAGATCTCCTTAGGACTAGAGCCGTTTTGGGTATTCTGTTTCTACAATAGAAATGCAATCTTTAAGTTTGTTCTTTTAATTTACGCTTCTTGAGGCAGTAATTTGGGCCCAGTTTGCTATTAGGCGCACCCTCTAATGTTGAATGTTAGCATAAATAATGATTATTGGCCAGAATCTTTTTTTATTTCCCGTGTAAAAATAAATATTGAAGCTTATGCATTAATTTAACAAACACTTGGTATCTTGTCGGGTGAGCTTGGATCTTAATTAGTACCGATGTCTTTAACCACCTCTAGGCTCAATTATTGGGTTTTATCACGGAAGTTCATCTTGACTCATAATCTTTGTTGAAGTTAATTTTGGCTTGTCTCACATGTCGCAAAATATTATCCATTCTACAGGTATCCAAGTATGGTTAGCCTCTAAGTTGGGCCATCGGACTTGTGGGTACCCACGTAGAGCGTGAAAAGGCAAATATCGAAGGGTTTTGTTTTTCTTAAGAAAATACCTCTTGTCGGCTCTTCCTGTTTGTCCCTATTTCTCTTCTTGTTCTACTTGGAACTCTTGATGGGCCTCTCATCTGCTCGCTTGGCCTCGTTACGTTCATCTGCATTGATGAACTTTGTTGCTCGACCCAGAAGTTCTTTATAAATCCAAGCTTTTATTCTTTCCTAAAGAGTAGTAGAACTTACCAGCTTGGAGGCCCGTTTCACAATCGAGGAGAGCAACATGGTTGTCGAAATCATCAACCTGTATCGCCTCATTGTCGAACCAGTCCAAGTAGTCCTTGAGGGTTTCTCCCGACTTCTGTCTGATGGCCAGAAGGTTATTCATTGGCTTCTCTCGCTCTTCTCGCCCCACAAAATGCTCCACGAATTTGTAGCAGTGGTGGTCGAAAGAGTAGATTGAACCTTGTCGGAGCTTTCGGTACCACTTTTGAGTTGGGCCCTTGAGGGTTATTTGGAATTCCTTGCACATAGTCGGGTCATCGTACCCTTTGAAATCCATTAAGGATTTGTAGTTCTCAATGTGATCTCGGGGATCTCTTTTTTTGTTATATAAACTTACGTCTGCAGTCTTGACATTCTTAGGAAGAGGAGCTCGAACAATCTCGTCCATGAATGGGGATGAGAGCTTCTTGTACTCCTTGTAGTGCCTGGTAGGGTCTCCTCTACTTGATAGGGTCGAGTCGGTATGTCCAGATCTGGAAGACCTCTTGGATACCGACCTAGCTGAGGTACTTCTCACTGTGTCAACTTTCCTCACAGGTATCGACCTGTGGTGGGAAGATGACGAGCTCTGACTCCTCTTGACCTCCAAAGAGTTGCGCAAGTCCTTGAGAAACAGAGACTTGTGGTTAAAGCTCGGCCGACCCTGGCTCTGGGCTGGCCTCTTCTTTGAATTGTCACTCTGACACCTGCTCCCTTCCTCCTTCCGAGGTTGAAGGTCGTGGAGTGGTCGGAGGGGGAGTACTTTCCTTAGTACTTGTTGTTGTTTCAAGACCACCCGGGACATCTTCTCAAGGTTTTTCTCGATGGCACTCAGCCTAGAAGACTTTTGCTTTTGGGCAGAGCTCTTCGATTGGTTCTTAGATGGTCTGCCTCTCTTATTCCGAGGTGCGTGGTGGGGCGTTTGGTTCCACATCAATCGAGTGTTCTGCCTTTTGGCTCATGATGACAAAGGTGATCTAGGCTCAAAATGTTGTCCCCCAGACGATGCCAAATGTTGGTGCAAGATTTGACCAACACCAATGAGTGATGAGGTGGAGGGAACGTGTTGAGTTGGAACCACCTAGAGGGTGGCTTACTTGCTCGGTTTCTCAGACCTAAAAGAGAAAGAGGGAAAATAATAGGCTCCGATGTGGTGTCGACCAAAGACTCTCTGATGTCTAAATTAGTTCCGAGCTGAGTTGGGCATTAATATCACTTTACTGGAGTAATGAATGACTTGCCTCGTTAATGAGGGGTGTGGAGTATTTATAGAGGTAGGGGTCTTTGGCAAGAAGTGGTAGGCATATGTTTTGCCTTGACATACGTGTAGTATTCTTGGTAGGCGTATGTTCTGCCGTGACATATGTGCAGTATTCCCGATGTTTTGCGGTAGATCTCGTGGGATTCGGCTCGCACTGCGATTGGCATTTTATGCTCTTCATGAGCTCGGGATACCAAACTCATGGAGTTTCGTATTTTTTTGTCGAGAGTCGTTTCCCTGATAGGTGTCGTATATTCCATACCAGGTCGGTATCACCGACCTGGAGTCGTCTCTGGTCTTTATCTTTAGCTCATCTCGTGTTGCCTGAGTCATTCTTTGTTTAGTGCTGCCTAGAAGTCACATTTGCTTTCTTCTTGGGTGACACGCGGGTGAGGGATGAGCTGACTGTCATCCAGCTCGGCATGCCAACCAAAGTGGCTCAACAGAAAGGTATAAAATCATAAAACCATATGGTTATATAAAGAATTACATTTTTATCCCAAGTAATTGGGTACCCTTTTTTTTTACCCGCTTTGTCCAAAGTTAGTATGCTTTTTAAAACGAACACGATTTTTTTTCATACTCGACTTAGTTTGAAGATTATAATTTTCATACTCGCTTAGTACCTGGGCGGACAATACTGGACAAACGGGTTCGATACCAATTGCCAATCTTACGCTTAACCATAAGTTTGACACCACTTATAGGGTGGGCTTGAATCATAATTAGTATCGATATCTTCTCCAACATAACCACCTTTAGATTTTGGTGTGGAAAATTGACTTTAAATGATCTTAGTGTTAATGCGGGTGAGATCTTAATTTACATTTAATGTGATAAACTTACTAATCATGACCAATGTGAGACTATTATTTCAATCAAGATAATCTTAACAATTGGCCATTTGCTTTTTTTTTTTCCTTGTAAGAACAAAGACTGAAGCTTACTCATGAGTTGGGTTGGTTCGAATTTTGACCAAATACCAATCGAATCCAATTAAAGTCAAGTTGGAAAAATTATTAACTCAATTCAACTCAATATACCTCCTAAACCCAATCCAACCCAACCCAACCCATTGGCCTTGGGTTGGTTTGAGTTAGGTTGATGGGCTTGACCTACTTAATTATAGATTTCAAAATTTCATGATATTTTTATTTTATGAATTCTAAATATCATTTTATAAAAAACATTTTTAAGTCAAATGTAAATATTATAATAATTAATAAGATGATTTCTTTCATACTGTTTATATTATAATAACCTTTCAAGTAATTTAATTGTGATAAGTGACCAGTGAATGATGAAGAGGGATAAAACTATTGTTTTTAATTAGTTCGATAAAAAATTGAGTCAATCAAACCTATCGGGTTATAAATTTCTAAATGCAGCCTAACCTAGTTCATAAGGTTCGGGTTGGTTGATAATATGAGCACCATAATTGATTTGTTGGGGAAAGAAATGACTAAGTATGTGCCCTTGGTAAGTGAAATTAAAAATAAAATAAAATAAAAACAATAGGCTTGTTCAAAATGAATGTTGAAAATATGCATAAGAAGAGAAGAGTTTTAATTTGTTGGTAAATGATTTGAATACTTGTTTTTAGCATTTGTTTTTACCGTACGTAACCTTTGTATGTTAGAAACCACTCAATCTAAAAATTATAGTTATTAGATAAGGGTCAATAATATATATTAAGTTATTGTCAACACTCCCCCTCACGTGCAGTTTCATCCTGCACGTAGAGAAAATTATTAATAGAAGAAGAAAATTATTAATTATGTAAATGGAGAACATGCAAATGTTAATATTAAAATTTGGATCCAAGATCTTTTACAAAATTAAGGCTCTGATACCATATAAGAAATTACTCAACCTAAAAATTATAACTTTCAGATAAGGGCTTAATAATGCATATCAAACTATCATCAACATTATGTACATTGGATAATCTCAAATCATGCACTCCATGCATGACTTGAGGGCATACAATGTATATATAGGGGGATAGTTGATTGTATGTATAAAATAAGGTATTGAAAATGTGTATGAATAATAGCATTATAATTGATTTCTTTGTTGGAAGACAAATGAAAGGATGAAAGGAGGGAGGGATAAAGATGACCAAATTAGATATCTGTACCCATAGGGAAGAGTCATAAATGTATTGATTGAGTGAAAACAAAGAAATAAAATAATGTAAGCTTTTGGGTAAAGGAGTGTGTGGTACGTAATTCCATCACCTTTACATTAACAAGGCTGTCATATCAAAGTTAGAGAGACTTTTTCTTTCTTTAAACCTTAAAGTGTGGACAACCAGACACTAATCCATACACATTATTCCCTTCTCTCTCTCTATGCATACTGCTTTTGCTCACATGGCCACGTATAAACACGAGATGCTCATTTGAAGCCTTAAAGCAATTAAATGAGCAGCTCTTTTGAGCAGATAATGCCATATTTTACTTTTAATGATGCTTTTTTTGAAGAGTGCTTTACTTTAAGAGAAAGAAGATGAGATGGGACGAAAGAGAGAGAGAGAGAGAGGGAGAGAGAGAGCTTCTTGTCATTTGTTTGATCGATCTATGCAAAGTTTGCTAGCTCATCAAATTGAAAGGCTTGATGTTGAAACAACCAGAAAGAAAACTAGACATCTTATTTTTATTTTTCACTTTACCACTCATCACATTTATACATTAATTGCCCACCTCCCACCTTATAAAATTAAATCAGTAACCGTTATGGGGCAAGGAGAAAAAAAAAAAGAAAAAAAGAAAGGAGGATTTCTCTCTAATGGGTCTAACTGTATTTTTCTCTTTTCTTCATTCAAACACTCCTTTTGTAGCATTCTAAACAGCACTTTGCCTCCATCTTGTTTGGCGTTCCTTTACATGTCTTTTTAGACCAATGGAAACATAAACCTTTTGACTGAGACTAAGAATGACTCCCTTTGAATGAACAACATGATACACTCTATCATCTCCCATATGCTAACAACCATGAGGATCCTCTCTTTACATCAGTAGTTGTACTCCCATCATTTTTTTTTTTCATTATACATGTGCACAAATCAACCATACCCTTTTTCATATGTACTCTGATCACTAGCTTGGTAGCTAGCTAGTTAGGATTATTATTTTAAGCTTGTACGCATAGATACAGTCTAAAAAATTAGCATTTAACCCCAAATTTTGACTGCACTAGGGTCTTTATTACTTTAATTTCATCACTAGCTAGTACTTCTTCAAAGATTCACGAGTTTAACTAAGATAACAAATGTTTCCATGGATGGTCACAGCCTGAGGAAAAGGGCTTCAACTTAAAATTTGAGCCTATTTCATGGCTAAATAGACACCCATTAACCATTTGGCTTAGACAAGCCAAAGCATATTTCTTTCATGCTTGATATAATTAATGTGGTGTATTCCTGATTATTACAAGTTGTATATGTATATAATATTTATTTATAGTTAGTTTAAAAAAAATAAAAAAAAAAGAATAAAAGAATGAACTTATGGAGGAAAAAAGGCACATTCACACAAAGGTCCTAGAGGGTTGGAAACATTCCTAACCATGACAAGCTCTGGGTCATGTCATGACATGCCAATGCCCCCCTCACCTTCTTGGGCTCCACAAACAAAGAAAACATTCCTATGGTTATTTAGGTTAAGAAGAGTACATCTCTTTTTTATCATTAATGAACAAGAACCCAATTTTCTAGTTTCCTATCACCATCTTCCATGGAATCAGTAGTAATAGCAGTCCTTCCTTTGCATTTTCAAATTCTTTGCTTTTTTTAATGTCTTTCTTTTTTTTATTTGTGTGTATGTTTTTTAAACTATACTTTCTTCTTTTTTTGGGACATGGAGAAGAAAAGCATATGGATTTGTAGTGGGGAGATGTTGATGAGTAGTGATAATATGGTGGGACTTATGTTAAACAATTAGTAAAAGCCGAAGATGATTGAGGAATGAAGGGAAGATCTCTTGGTTGTTGTGTATATATTATTTTATTTTTTATTTTATATATATTATTTTATTTTATCGTTATGGAGGGTTCCTTTTCACTTGCACCACCAATATGGTGGTGGTGGAGCTCTCCTTTCTATGCAAAGGCACGCCATGGAAGAAGACCGGTCTTCTAACAATGACCATGGAAAATTTACCCTTCCACCCTCCACAGAGAAGAGAAGAAGAAAAGAAACTCTTACAGGAAGCTTTAATTTACATTCCTTTTTTTCATTTTCATTTTTTCAAGTCCTTTTTCTTTTATAGTTCTCTTTCGACACTAAATTTGATAATTAAGTTGAGTTGAACATTCAAAGCGCCTAAATGATCAGCAGCTTCACAAACAAGTTATATAAATATGCTAATTTGTACTTCATTAGGCGCCCAATGTGTATGTATACATTCTAAAGAAATAATTTATTAAGTCCTCATTCTTTTTAATTTATTTAAGCGTACCTTGGTGCCTTTGCATTTGTCTTTCCCATTACTCAATTGTTCAGAAGTGTACGATTTTTCATATTTTATGTTATAAACAACAATCTCAGAATATGATCATAAAGGAAATGCTCGAAGACTACTTTGAGGAAAATTGAACTATAATAAACTTTGTTGAATTCTGTTTTAGTAGTAACAAAACACAAATGGAGTTACCGTTACCAAAGAGACATTGGTCAAGTAGTTGGATAGAGGGGTAAGTTATTGAAAGGTCATGAATTTGAGCCTCATTTACTTGTTTTCCTCTAAGGCATATATGAGTCCGAACGAAAATTTTTCTCGGCATTTTGTGGAGGTGCTCCCTTTGCGAGCTAAGAGTTTGCACCATTTAAGATTAGTCGGATGCACACAAGCTAGCTCGGATACCTAAGTTTCAAAAAAAACAAAAAATGGAGTTACCATTAAGGTTAGTCAGATACCTTTACTATTTTTTTTTGGAATTAAAGTATGATGATGAAATGGAGATTGAATTTCTATAATTTTATATGAAAGGAAACTATATATAATTAAGTCTAGAGAAAAAGGCTTAGTTGAGTTGTACTGTAGATGAAGCAAGATATAAGATATCAAACCAATCATGTACTATAATCTATAATTATCGAATGATATGTAGAATGAAGCTTAAATAGTAGTTTATATATATATATATATATATATATATATATATATATATATATATATATATATATATATATGTATATATTAAAGAAAAAAATCAACAATGAAGTCATTTACAAAAGCCTAGACAGAAGCAACAACTTGCTATAATAAAAACAGAAAAGGCAATTAATTAAGTTGTATTGTAATATAGACAACGCAAAGATTGCAACAATAGATAAAAGTGAAATAATGCAAGTTAAAGTTATTAAATGATAAAGAAGACAAAAGTAACATAAATCGAAATAGTTCATACGGCTATTGATGCCCTCAATTTAACAGAAAACAATGTTTTTTTTTATAGATTGGAGTTTTTTTGTCTTTTTTATTGAAACTTTGATGGGTCTATAAATATGCATATATAGTCTATTGTAACATTTTTGTAACTAATAAATATTTATTATTGTAATTAAATATTAACTACAATAATTACCAATAATAGATGTACACGTATATACACATATAAGTATATATTATTTTCCTAGTTTTTCTTTTGAAGTTGATATTGTAGTTTTACTTTTTAATTTCTTTTATTAAAAAAAAATTAAATCCTTTTGGGTTACTTGAGTTAAACATGGGAAGTTGGTTTTACACCCATTGATTGGTTTATTCATTATTTGAAATAAAGTGGTGGTTCAAAAAGTTAAACTTTAAGAAATTAATGCACATAAAATGGAGAGAGAGAGAGAGAGAGAGAGAGTTAATATATATCTTTCTTTTGGATAGATAGATAGGTAGGAGGAAGCTACTTGTCATGCAATATTTTTCAAGTGTTTTTCAAGTGTCGAGCCTTTTAATCCATAAACACAATCGAACACTTTATTCCTTGTGTTCGAATCCAGAAGAAAAACGTACACAGTTCCCGATTCTTTCAGACACACCGTCCGCTCTTCCACCCTCTCTTTTTCCTCCACAATACATTCCTCCTTATTAACTAGTTACTGTGGAATAAAGAGAAAGCTAGAAATTATATACATTGAGAGAGATAAGGATGACCAAACTCCGCTTCTCTTCTACTTATCTTTTTTGCCAAGTTTGGTTTAACTACACTTTCTAGATTCTTATAAGAAAATACATCACAGATTAGGTGATGCCAAGAAAACAAACAAAATATATATGATTCCTCAGTTATAGCGACCAAAATTGAAAGCCACCCTCTCTCTCTCTCTCTCTCTCCCTCTCTTGTTGAGTCTCTAGGTTGGCACCTCAAACTAATATCTATTTTTTTTTCCCATAAAGAGTAGTATATATATGAAATTGAAATACCCTTTTTTATTATTATTATTTTTTTATCTTTACATGTATATGACATCTAGAGAGAGAAAGAAGAGAGGGAGAGAGAGAGAGAGGCAAAGCTGAGTTGCCTTTGATACTGGTGAAGTAGTCCTGCTTGTCAGCACATGCATTCCACTTTCCACTACAAAATCGACTTTGGACCCCCAATTTTCCCTCACCTACAAGAAAAGCACACAGCCCACACATAAAATTTCACACTCTCTCTATCTATCTCTCTCTCCACTATATCACAATCCCAAGTATATCAGATGGTGACTTCCACATAAATACATGAGCTTAGAATCGATAGGTGGCTTCACGACCTACCACCTACTTAGACACTCTTCCATCCTTCCTCATACAGTCACTTCAATTCTTAGATATCTAGCTAGATCTCTCTCTCTCTCCTCTTCCCTTCTGCCTTCCTTCTTCCAAATCCATTAACAAGAAGCAAACAAATTAAGCATTAAAATCTATGGCTACTATCGATCTCTCTTTCTAGTAAAGCTTCCAAATTATGATTTCTATTCATCATCATCATCAGCCAAAGTCTTCTTTTATTTCAAATTAAGCTTCTAATTATCCCTCCTGCAATATTCAGATACTACTGCTTACTGGTATATTCATTATATATATATATCACATCGTTACCGGCCAAAATAGTGGATTACATACTGATCGGTGAAAAAAAATTAAGAAAAGATGAGAGCTGGAGGTTGCACGGTGCAACAAGCTCTAACTGCAGAGGCTGCAAGCATAGTAAAGCAAGCGGTGAGCCTCGCAAGGCGGCGTGGCCATGCTCAGGTGACACCCCTTCATGTAGCCAATGCTATGCTTGCGTCCTCCACCGGACTTCTCCGAACGGCTTGTCTTCAATCAAACTCCCATCCCCTTCAGTGTAAGGCTCTTGAGTTATGCTTCAATGTTGCCCTAAACCGCCTTCCGGCGTCCACTTCCAGCCCTATGTTAGGTCACCACTCTCACCACCCGTCCCTCTCTAATGCCTTGGTTGCAGCTTTTAAGCGCGCTCAGGCTCAACAGCGTCGCGGTTCTATTGAAAACCAACAACAACCTCTTCTAGCTGTGAAAGTAGAGATAGAACAGCTGATAATTTCCATTTTAGATGACCCAAGTGTGAGTAGAGTCATGAGAGAAGCGGGTTTCTCAAGTACCCAAGTGAAAAGCAATGTTGAACAAGCGATCTCTTTGGAGATTTGTTCTCAACAAAGCCCTTCTGTTAGTAACAAGTCCAAGGAAAGTAACCTTCTAGCCCTTGATAATTCTGTCTCTCATCAGACTCCTATGACCCAGCAATCTATGAAGAATATTGGCAATGATAAGCCAATTAATAAACCCTTGGATCACGTTAGGAGTGAAGATGTTGCAAGTGTTGTGGAGACTTTGATGAATAGGAGAAAGAGAAATATAGTTATTGTTGGAGAGTGCTTGACTACAACAGAGGGTGTAGTTAGAGGAGTGATGGATAAGGTTGATAAGGGCGATGTTCCTGAGCCTTTGAGAGATTTGCAGTTTATTAGCCTTCCTCTTTTCTCCTTTGGTCATCTTCAGAAAGAAGAAGTTGAACAGAAGATTGGGGAGCTTAGATGCCTTGTGAAGAGTTGTGTGGGAAGAGCTGCTGTATTGTATCTTGGTGATCTCAAATGGGTTGCTGAATTTCGGGCTAGTTCATCAGCTGGTCATGAACAAACTAGGAATTATTATTGCCCAGTTGAGCACATAATTATTGAGTTGGGAAGGTTGGTCAGTGGATTTGGAGAAAGTGGAAGGCTTTGGCTTATGGGGATTGCAACCTTTCAGACATACATGAGATGTAGAATAGGGCATCCTTCATTGGAGACTGTTTGGGGTCTTCATCCTCTTACTATTCCTGCTGGGAGCTTGAGCTTGAGCCTAACTCCTGATAGGTAACATTAATTCACCAATAATTGTTGGCATGTCACTGTGTTTGGCTATATTTGCTTCTTTTTTACTTTTACTTTTATTTTTTATCTTTTTATCATGAACTAATTAGTTAAATGTGTTTTTTTCTCCTAATGAATCGTTCAACAAGTATTCTAAATTCTAACAACTGATGAAGTAGGGTTAATTATCTTTGATTAAACACCAAAAAAACAGGTTCAATTAATGAAAATCATCATGATGTGCTTCATCATATTCCCCCCTTCCAATTTGGGATTTCGAATAGTTGATTTTGTCATTCTTTTTATAGTTTATGGTCTTGCTGATTGATATTAATTCATGTTTATGTATTGTTCTTTGTTTCTTTCAGCGATTCACAAGGCCAGGTTCGAAGCAGAAGAAGTGGAGAAGGATCCACTGGTTGGCCTTTACTTGAAAGTACTGGAGTGGAGAAGCAGCTCACTTGCTGCACTGATTGCTCCGTGAAGTTCGAGACAGAAGCTCGAAGCTTAGTAACAAGTACTCATGATTCTAGCACTAGTACTTCCACTACCTCGAGCTTACCTTCATGGCTGCAACAGTACAAGGAAGAGAACAGAAGGCCAACAAGTAATGATCAGGTAATTATCCAATCTCACTGTTAGAACAGTAAATCTCTTATTCAACTTTGAATTTTTCTTTTTGGAATCCATTAACATTAATTTCCCCTTTTTTTTTCTACTCTTATCAGGACTCTCTTCATGTAAGAGATCTCTGCAAGAAATGGAACTCAATTTGCACTGTTGTCCACAAACAGCATCACCAAACTGAGAGAACCATTGCTTTCTCTTCCTTATCTCCGTCTTCCTCTACTTCTATCTCTTCTTATGATCAACACTTCCCCAGCTTGCACCAGGCTTTCCAAGGTTGGCCAATTGCTCATGCAGAAACCAAATCAAGGTGTGGGCAGCAGTTTTGGATATCTGAATCTGTTAATAATGATCAAGAACCAAATTTGAGAATGTACATTCCCGAGCGTAGGGAGCCAAAACTCGCCTTACTATCAATCTCAAATCCAAATTCTACTCCACATTCAGTTTCTTCTAGCGAGGCTATGGAGGCTGATCGTGAATATATTCATCGGTTCAAGGAACTGAATTATGAGAATCTGAAGACTTTATGTGATGCATTGGAGCAAAAGGTTCCATGGCAAAAGGACATAATTCCTGAAATTGCAAGCACTATTCTCCAGTGCAGGTCTGGAATGGTAAGAAGGAAGGAAAAATTGAAACATGGTCATGAGAGCGCCAAAGAAGACACATGGTTGTTCTTCCAAGGTGCTGATATTGATGGAAAGGAGAAGATTGCAAGAGAGTTAGCCACCCTTGTTTTTGGCTGTATGAGCAACTTTGTTTCAATTGGTCTCAGTAGCTTTTCATCACCAAGAGCCGATTCAGCAGAAGAATTCAGAAACAAAAGGACTAGAGATGAAACAAGTGGAAGCTACCTCGAGCGATTAGCCGATGCGATTCGATCCAATCCACACCGAGTCTTACTAGTGGAAGATGTAGAACAAGTAGATTATTGTTCTCAGCTGGGTATTAAAAGAGCAATTGAGAAGGGAATGATAATTACTTCCAGTGGTGAAGAAGTGTGGCTTAGTGACGCCATTATCGTTCTGAGTTGTGAAAGCTTTAGCTCAAGGTCTAGAGCTTGCTCTCCTCCTGTTAAGCCCAAGTTGGATGAATTAATTACTGAAGAGAAAGAAGAAAATCAGTCCAATGAGGAGACAAGCCCATGTACTTCATGGGATTTGAATCTATCAGCTGATGATGAAGATAATGTGGATGATCAATCCATTGATGACATTGGGCTTCTTGAATCAGTGGATAGAAGGATTATTTTCAATTTACAGGAGTTACAGATTTGATGAGAAGCCTATCAATCAATCACCCTTAATCGGACTTACCTTTCTTTTTCTTTTCTTTTTTTTTTTTTCTTTTCTTCTTCTTGTTTTTTTGTTTACTTTTCTTTTTAAAATTTTTGAGATTCATGTTTGTTGACTTCCATGTCCAGTCTTCATCATTTTGTGTGAGTGGAGATCAAAGAAATAGTTGAATTTGTAGAACTACATGTACAATATTATCATCACCATCTTTGTGTATTGTTGCTTCCATTCATTTTCTTTTTATTTTTTTTAAGTTTCTTTTGATTTGATTTGATTTTTATTTTATGTGGGCGACTTTTGTGTCACAAACGATGTATTTTTTAGGACATTCCAATTCAATCACTCTTACATGTAATTAAGGATGTAATGTTACCTATATTTTGAAATCTTCTTTTTTTTTGAACTCCAAGAAAAATGCTTATCAATGCAAATTTTTTAAATTAAATACCAAATATTGAAGGGGATACATAATTAGATCTCAATTAGCTTTTTATTTTCATTTTAAATGTTGCATATTAATTAGATTACACATCTCAATCTATGACCCAATAAGCATAATATGCAGTTACATGTACAGTTTTTTTTTTTTTTTTTTATAGTTAATTAGTTAAATTTTTTTTCTATACATAGCACGTTCTAGTTTTTGGTTTGTTAATTTAGTGCTATATATCAATAATACCTTTTCTTTTAGTAATACATTGTCCCGAATAATTTATTTATCAAGACATTGTGCTCTTCTTTTTTCTTTTTCTTTTTTTATGAAAAGAGTGTAAAAAAGGCATCCAAAATTATCTATTAAAAATAACTGATTACTTTTCTTACTTATTTCAATCACTAAGAAACTTAATTAGGAAATAACATAGAATTAATAATAAATGATTTTGATAGCTAGTACATATACAAATTTGCAACACTGTTAAGAGTTCACGAATAATTAAGTCATAATGCAAAATGAGCCAATGATCACAACATACGTAATCATCAATTAATTTACATTTCAATGTATCTCAGCATCTATTAATTAAGAATTTATGTGAAAAATATTAGATGCAACAAGGATGATTAATAATTACATGGTTATAATAAAACCCTTTTTCTTACAATTAATATTAACAATATTACAACTGAAGTACACATAATTAATAGTTATATATGCATGTAAGAAATTAATTATTGCTGAATCTAAAAGACCCATTCATTTTCTTCTCGTTCACCTTCCCCGATCGAGCATTTTGCGCATGGTTGGCATGATGGCCTACTTATTGATGGCTTAGTTTGTTCATAAAAGAAAGCAAGAATTGCAATTGATGGCACGGACTGTACTTCTCCCTTGGATCCATAAAAAACATGCATGCCTGTGTGTGTGTATATATATATATATATACATACATGTAGATCCTTCCATAATTAGTTCCTCGTGTGTAAATTTTGTTTCTTATTTGACAGAGAGCATGTCCGGGAATCATTTCGTCCTTTTTATAATAAAATTCCACGTGTCAACAAGGCAAGTGAAGTAGTCAGTTAATATCATACATATATGTAAGATGATCAAACATCAATCAGATATTGGCTTTTTGGTGAAAAAGTTGATGGGGGCTGTCACCACCCTATAAGTACCTGAGAGCGTGTAATATTTGTTCCATATATATATATATAACCATACATGCATGCACAAGGAAACTATGCATCATGCAAGCATGCATGCATTACTACTTTATTAATTAATTAGAAAGGGACCCACAAATATCACAAGATATATCTATCTTTACATGTAGTCGTTAACATATTATCT
Organism: Paratinospora sagittata; assembly: GCA_035771175.1. Lineage (NCBI taxonomy): Eukaryota > Viridiplantae > Streptophyta > Magnoliopsida > Ranunculales > Menispermaceae > Paratinospora > Paratinospora sagittata. The sequence continues at coordinate 46,087,147 of CM069593.1, forward strand.
ATCTCAATTGAGTAGTCATTGTATCAAAGATTATCATGTTCATGTGCATGTACAGCATCGAATAATATAAGCCGTATTCCTTTTTAGATATAGTAACGATATGTACTTTATATTGTTAAAAATACAGACATAATTTGTTGTGTTCCCTTCTCAGTTCTTTATAGAATTTTTGAAAAAAAAAAATAGACATATAATAAATTAACTTTGGCCGTGTTAATAAAAAAAGTATCCATACGTGGATACTTTTTAATTTAAGCTACATATATAATTTAACTCTTTGGATATATATATATATATATACAAGGTAAAAAGTAAAATTTAGAAAATAACTTTTCATTATTTAAAAACAGCCTATTTTCTTAATAAGTTTGATGAACCAAGCATCTATTCCTTACTTTTGTTTTCAAATAAATTTTAAAAAAAAAGCAACAATTACATATCAAACAAGAATATTTCCAATTCAACTCATGTACTTACTATATCCACATGAATAGTATTGTTTCAATTAGTCAGTTACAATAGATTTGTAAAAAAAATAATAATAATAAAGTTGCCCTCCAAATTAAGACCCAAATATATATAGCTAAGAAAATGTATGTATATGAATATGAGCCAAGATTGATCGATCATATAATGATCCATTGGTACTGTGAAGGATGGGGATATATATATACATATATATATATTGTTGTTGTTGGGAAGGGAGAAAAGGCAGATGAAGTTGTGATTCAAAACTTAAGGGTTGTGCAAAGGGGAAGGCACTTTAGAAGGGAAAAGTAAAATCTTCCTTAAGAAATATAAGAAAAGCGCACTACTTTTCATGCAATTTTTTGGAAAAAATAAAAGGAATCCCTTTTTCTTCTTTTGATTTCATAACCAAACATTCTCATCTTTAGAAAGTAGTGGTGGGGAGAATTAATTTAAAGGATTTAATGTTAAAAATAAAATAATAATAATAAAAATAAAATAAAAACATAGATATAGGCATCTCTGATCTTCTTTATACCTTAAAGATGCATGTTGTTGCTTTACAATCACAAAGAGATCACTTTGAAATTAAAACCTTAAGTGTAAGTAGGGAATTTGTCGCTTCTATCTTTTTAAAAGATTAGGGTTTTTGAGAATTAGTGCATTATTTTCATGTACAAAAAGTTGGGTTCAAGGAGGTGCTCTAACCTTCCAAACAAAAAAAAAATAAATTAAAATAATATTTTTCCTTACTTTTGGGCTGCCTTCTTTTTACCACTTCTTTAATTTTTTTTCAATCTACAAAAGTTGTGCGCTACTCTCTCTTACTAGTAAGACTACTTTTCCCTGTTTTCTTTTTCTTTTTCTTTTTCTTTTTCTTTTTCTTTTCTTCTTTTTCCTTTTTTTTTTTTTCATTTAAACCCCTTAGAGAGGGAGCCAACGTTTTTGAACCTCGTGGAGTTACTGAATCTATTGAAGTTTGGATTATTATTTGAGTTGATTTAAATAATTAATCTTTTTTACTTTCTTGAAAACCTATATATATATAATTAAGACTTTATATAAGATTGTTGATGGAATTATATTTTATAGTTAAAAAGTAAATGAAATATCTCCCCCTTATTTAATGATAGATTTTTGAACCTTAATTATTCATTTCAAAAAGAATATGAAATAAATTTATACACCTTTTTATATTCTAACTTGGCAACTTTTTCATGGAATTTGAATAATTCTATGCATTTGGTGTGAAGATATTCATGTTCCAAATGCCCATTAGAAAGAAAAGAAAAAATTCGATACGACTTTTACTATCATTATACTTGTACTATTTAATCTACAATTAATCCAAATCATTATATATATTTATGCTATTTAATATCATGTATTAGAAAGACCTAAAAAATTTGGAAGAGTCCAAATCTACTGCTATTGAAATTTGGTTAATTACTTAATTTTAATGCATGTACTTACTATATATACTAAAAAAAAAAAAAAACTAACATCCTCGTTCAAATATTAATGAAACACCTTTTTTATATTCTAACTTTGCCTTTTGCGCCTTGATAACTTTTAAAGAACTTGATTCTGTATTATCGAACATTTCTAATCTTTTTAACTTTAACAAGACCAACAAAATAATTCAGACAACACATTACCTAGCTTACATCAAAATAACTGCTATTTTTTAGTAAACTGATGAGTTAATTTTATCATTTTAATATATAAGAGTAGCCCTACAGTAATAGAAATTGAAATGGATTTAGACATGGAATGACTGTAGACCATTAGATCAAATAAATAATCTATATAAGATCAGATGCTACAGATACAATATTCTAAAGGTGTGTGTATACATATACATACATACATATATATATATATAAATGGAATCATGAGGTTTTTCCATCTAATAAAATGTGGCAATATATTTTCATCACATTGCAAAGTTTTTAATATGTCATACAAACTCGTCATTATATTCTTATAATCATGGGATATATATATATATATAGATATGGAATATATGCGAGATTATACAAAGTGATGGCTCTCGAATAATATTCATGCATGCATGACCACTTGTCTTCTTACTTAGCCATCTTATCTATTTTTTTGCTAAAGCTTCTTACTTGGCCATTCAACTTCATACATTGTGACTGAACTAAGCATCTTCCCTTGAAAAGATTATGAGATTTTTATTTATGCTAAAAAACCAAGAGGAAATTAAGATACTATTGTTATTTATGCTTTTTTTTTTTTTTTCAAGAAAGCTTGACACTTAAAACATATTTTCCATATTGGATGATAATATGTAGGTGCATATAATAACTTCAAAAACCAAAAGATTTGATTTGCCATAGACAATATCAATTAATTTACCTCGGTTCCCGAGATCCATGTACAAATGATCAGGATTCAAGAGTTCAGAACAGAATCCAATTCCATCTTAGCTAATTGCACGCTTGCCTTTAAATCACGTGTGCTCAACTAATTACCAAATTACTTTGTACAGAATATATAAAGTCACATTAATATAAATCTAAAACTCATGGGGAATCTTTATTTAATTATTCAGTTCTAAAAGTCATATTTATTTGAAATAATGATGGATAAAAAGATTCTCAACTAATGCATACAAATAAAATATAAAGTCTAATTATATAAAAAACAAGAATGGCTATAATAATTTTTTTATTTTTATTTTTAAATTTAATTTCTATTTGTTGTTATTATTATTAAATAATCATGGAGAATCAACTTTTATCATAATTAATAATTCAAGTATTATTTATGACCAGAATGTAAATTTATTTAATTAAGGTAAGAGAGAGATAATTTAATGAGTTGTTGGGGAACTTTGGGGGAATCTAATGTTTTATCTCTCAAAAGGCGGAAAGGAGATGGAGATGGCGATGGTACAAAATGATAATAGTGGATGTTGCAAAATGTTAGATTAATTTGCAGAAAGTGGGTGAACCTTTTTAAACCTTCTCTTCTTTTTCTATTCCTTTTGACTGATTTCCCAACCTTCCTTGCCGGCTCTTCCTTTGTCTCTGTCGTTTCTATCTTTTCACCATTCTTTAGTTGCCCATAGAATATTGCAACCCTCTTTAATTTATCCATAGCCTCTGTGAGAAAATATTGGGTGGTACCTGTTGTACATTATTCTCAACACACTCCATGCAACTTTAATTGTTTAGTACAATTGATGACTAGATAGAGAGTAGCTCTAGCTGGAACTTTTTCCTCCCCCTTCTCAATTTTTTTTTTTTTTGAAAGGAAAGAAATTCATTAAATCAAGGACTGAGAAGGGAGGATGTGTATGAAGAAATTCATTCAATTCCTCCTCTCATCAAATTGATTAATTAGATATGTATATTTAATATGAAAGTAAAGTAGGGCACTTTAGTCTCTCATATCAACATGAAACTATATATGTGTATTTATTAGTGAAGAAACAATCATGCCATTGACTTTCTAAATTGGTTGGCCTTCTAAATAATTCACATTCTAAGTTGGTATTCTTACAGTATTAAGATTATTGCAAAGTATAGCCTCTTAGCTCATTTGTACTACGTAGAAAGATTCTTGATGAATAAGATTGGGCGTCTGTGTCTATTCTCTTGTGCATGTAGATTGTTATACTGACAACCGAAGCACATAAATCTATATTTTTTACTTGCTCTATGTTAATCTAAAAGACTTAGGGCACTTGAATATACTTTTCTAGCGTACTTCTAAGTCCCTCTAGGGTTTATATAGAACGATAATGCTTTGAAACTTGGGAAGTCCGCTCAAAAACCATAATCATACATATGACTAATCTTATAGATCAACATGGAGCTGAATGTATTAGACAGCTCTATTAGACAGCTCTATTAGACAGCTCTAAGATACTCTAAGAGATTTACACTTTTTTAAACTCTAGTATACTCTGAGTTCCTCTGTTAGGCAGCATTTAGAATCTTATTTACCTATTAAAAAATGGAAACTAATTGGCAAGAGTTCCCATTAATTACCTATTAAAAAATGGAAACTAATTGGCAAGAGTTCCCATTAATTCATCACAATTAATGCTGGCCATCAAGTTGTCATTTTGCAGATTATAACTGCATGGGCCAGCGTGGTGTGTGATAAGAAGGCTCCATACTTTAATTTTGATGGGCAGTACCACATATACGTTGTCTCCGACTGAATATTCCACTTTTGAAACCCTCATGATATAATTTCTCGGAGACCAATATCTCCATTCAATTCAATGTTAGATACCTTACTTTGTTTACTATCAATTTAAACCTTTAATCTTGAGAGATAAAGCGAAAATATATAACATAACATAATTATATAGGTTTTCATTTCAGTTCTCTGTATATATAATCCTAACAGTAGGATCATAGAGAATATAAGTAGCTGTAGAGGGAGAGAAGCTGTTTTAATGATGCTAAGTGGAGCCCTGGTCACACGAAGACAAGGGCCTCGAGCTTTGCTCCCGATAGTGCTTAATTTTATGGTGTTTGCAAAATAACAGACCTCATATATAGGGATGATAGCTTTGCCAATAAGCTTCACTTTTACATACTTTTTTTTTATCCACATAACATGGAACCCTGGCTAATATCTATTGCAACTGATCAAATCATAAATCTTTCACAAGATTTGAGATTCTTATACAGTACTTGCCTTTTCTCCCTTTTAAATTTTCTGAGCGATAGTGGCTTTGACATGATAAGATGTCTCAGCCAATTATATATATTTTTTAAGCTATTTGTAAACCAACCCCAAACATCAATAGCCCAATAATTGTAACTATTAATTTGTTTGCTTTCTTAATCTGTGCACACTAATTAATTAAGTTTATTTCTCTGAGTGGTGGCATCATCATTTTCATTTCATTCTTAATTAATTTGTATAACTTTACTAAACCATATTCCGAATAGAAAGTCCATATATTCATTTTCTTAAACAATCTAATTAAGCATGCATGTTTAAATTAAACATAACCTACCTGAGAATCCATCAATCGGCATTAGAAATTATTTAAAGAATTATCATGCAAACTCAAAGTCATGAGGAGGACAACATGATGGTGATATTCTGCAGAAAAAGTGTTTGGGCCATCAACTACTCTATTACGATACATAATATATAAATCAGTTTGGGCCATCAACTACTCTATTACGATACATAATATATAAATCAAATCTAAACTCATTAAGTGTATATTTGAAATATCTAGCTAGCCTGTTTGAGCAATGTAAATCTCTAGTTAACAATATATGATCCATATTATAATTATAAGTAATGATATTCCTATAGTATATTAATAGATTTTAATGAAACTATAGTATGTCCGGCCTAGTTTTAAATTAAGACACATAAATCGTGTTCAGACGACCCAATTTACTTTCAAAACCAAGCAGTAGGTTTTTTTCCAGATTGTAAACCTTTTCATTTTATTATAATTATAATTGTAGCACAATTAAACTATTAAATTTAATTTAAAAATAAGAATTATTAAATCTCATCTCTTTTTATTAATATTAAAAACTTAAAAGATGGAATGTGCACATTACACGTATAAATTTTTATATTACTTTGTTATTTTAAATTAATAAAGATACGTTTCCCTCTTTAAGTTTTTCTTATATGTATAAAATATATTGTCAAAACTAAAAACTCTCTTAAAATCTTAGCAATTATTTATGATTATAAACTTGAGAGGAGTAAGATACTAAATGAATAAATATAAAATAATTTAATCTCTAATATAAAATTCAGACGAAAAATGTTTGGATGTTTGAATTACTTTATCCAGACCTGACCCAGTTATTAATTAATTTTGTCCGAACCCACTTTATTTCGAGCAGACAAAACCGATCAACTGGTCCAGACAAATTTTGCCACCCCTAGATTTTAATTACATGTCATGTCTAATTTAGTATAATCTAATAATAGTTTTTTGAAGTAATATATTTGTGTATGTATATAATCTGTATTGTTGTGCATCAATTTAATAAATATATGTCTTACTATTAGATTACCACATTGAACTCATAAGCTAGCTATAGTTAATAGATTACTTAATGATGAGTATTAAGCTATGTATCAAAACTCATAAAGAAATGTAAACTCAAGATGTCTTGTGAATTAATTATTGAAAGATGTTAGGTTGCTACGCCAAAGAAACAACTAGAGCCCAACAACATATCCTAGCAAGCTAGCCACTAGTACTAGCACTTTTGATTAAGATAATCATTGAATGTGATATATAACTCTGCCAACGCAAGTATACATGCATATTTTTTAGCGGTCTTAAGCCCCAACAAAAGGACTTGTAGGCAGTTAAAAGCTGTAGGAACCTTTGTCAAATCAACTATCACATAAAATTACTAAATCAAAACTATTTTTGAAGGGGTGTGATGTCCTCATTAATTGAAGAGTCTACTTAGTTCTTGATCAAGACCGAAATGGAGGTAACTGCACATTCATGTAGCGGATACAAGTAGTTGAAAAGAGACTTAGTTGAGTGTTGAATGTGAAATGTGTTAACCTTCAAATAATGCAGTTGAAGTCTTTGGAGTAATATATGCAATCAAGACTATATACATACCCGGACTAAAAGGTGAGTCTTGGTGTTCAAGACTTGTCTACTTTCATGACAGGCAAGGTATATATATCTGGCTACATATGTTTGCATTATTGAATACCAATTTTAAGTCTTAAACAAGACAAGTTGCCACACTCTCATGTACCTTTTGTTCCCAAGCGAAAAAGAGAGAGAGAGAGAGAGAGAGAGAGAGAGAGAGAGAGAGAGAGAGTATTAATGGCATCTGCAAAAGGATGCAGAGGCATGGAGACAAAGTTTCCACACCTTGTGCTTTTGCAGACTTTAAGAAAGAAGATGAAATAATTGTTCTTTCTATAAGATCACCATCCTCTTCTTCTTGATCACTTTCCTCTCTCACTCACTTTCACTCTAAACATTGTCTCATCCATCTCTCCCTTCCTTTAATTCCTGATTTTTGCGTTAAAGTAAGCGATCCATATGATCAATATTATATCTGGGTTTTCTCTCTTGTTCTTTAATTAATAAACTATAAAAATAGCAATGAATATTCATATATGTGTATAGCACTTGCAAAGATTTATCATTCCGAATTGATGATTGAGGGATCCAAGGAAAGAGCTCCTTTACGCTACTGAGAGAAAGATATATATATATTTGGTATCAAATGTACGGCGATAGCCTGCTGCTGATCAGTCCAAGTTTCATAAATCTTCCAGTCAAAAAGTGAGAGATCACACATGAGAGTGAATGTGAATGAGAATGTGATGATTCTTTCGTTATCATCTGTTTGGTCGTTTGGTCGAGAGAGATTTCATCAATATCTTTTGTAAAAGCTTGCAGTACTGAGTTCCTATAATTATATCTTTTTTAAATATATATCCCACGTTATATTTAATTATTTTGAGTTCAAAACACTTATAGCATTTTAATGATCAGAAGAATTAACTTATTATAATACTAACATTTTAACTGATCTTATACAACGTGGATCTGATTGATATAAATCGTGTTAATGAAATTAAATGTTTATTAAAAAAATTGTATGGTACATTGATATACCTAAAGATTTATATATATATATATATATATATATATATATATATATATATATATATATATATATATATATATATATATATATATATATATATATATATATATATTAAATATCTTTTGAGCGGAAATATTTAATTTTAAAATAGGAAAGAGAATAGACATGAGTAATTTATTAAAGAGTGAAAATGATAATTAGCCAAATGCCAATACTAAATTTGAATACAAATTCTGTAAACAGTTCAAATAGAACAACCAGATGTATGCTGCGCTTCAGTGAGGGGTCCAAAATGACCAAAAAGACCAACTAAAAACTGAAAAGAAAGCCCATATAACATGCAAAAATAACTAGCCCACATTCTAATTTTAGCCCACAATATCCAATCCAAACCAAAACTCAAAAAAGACCAAAACATATAAATACCTAATTAGCCCCTCAAAAGGGTTAACCGTAATAACTACCAACATTACTGTCTCTGTCTCTACTTCCTTCATCAGGACGGCTCTTCCTAATCAAAACGCCAGGCTTGGCTCCTGTTACCATTTGAGACATTTCTTGATGCCTGGCTAACGCTTGCCGGATTTTGCCTAAAAGATTGATAGTTTCCGTTAGAAGAATTTAATGAGCTAGAATTTCTCCGTCTGAGTTCGAATTCCTGCAGAGGACCCAATATTCATCACTCCACTATCGATTAAATTTTCCACGACCAGCAGAAAAACCAGACCCAGCACCTCTCCATTTGTCTTTTGCAGAAGATATCTCTGTTGGTGATCTTTCATTAGCTGTTCTGCTCATCTGTTGCCTGTGAACATGAGGCTTAGGAACCCAGTGCTCGTGCCAAAGTGTCGTTGGCAAAATGTCTTCTTCAGTAATTGTCTAATAGACATTGCAAAATATTTCATGAATAAACAGTTTTGTTGTAGAAATTGTATAATTTCATGAACTTATTAGTTGCATTATTCATTTTCCTCTATATAAATCTAAGAGAAATGCACCAATTTATTTACTTTGTTTCAATGGCTTTAACATGTTATTGATGAACAAAGAAGTACCTTTTCTGGCATATTTACATTTTCAAGCAGCCGAGGAATATGTGTATGGGGATCAGGGCATTCATACTGCACACATCTGTATCAAAAAAAAAAAAAAAGGATTGCTTATGATAAATTAAACAAAAGAGAATTTTCAAAATGCATTTCCATAACTTACATCACTTTGTCTTCCATGTTGCCTCTGACTGTCTCTGCATATAAAGCATGCTTACCAAATCCAAGATCCCTATTACATATCCTTATAAATCCGTTCATTGCACCACTAAGAACATCAAGAAAAACCAAGAATACTTAAAGAATGCAATCAAGATCATAAGAAAAAAGAAGTTAAATTATAGAGATTGTTCTATTTACCTAGTGACCACATCAATTGGCTTTCTAGCTAAGGACTGATTCCTTTGATTCTTGGATGTGTGTTTATTAAAAAATGACACAATTTGTGAACTCAAATCATGTGATTTCATCATAAACATAATGTCCCCACTCATGGAATTCCTCTTGGCTTCCTCTTCCTAGCATATTATAAAAGGTGTTAAGATCCCGTAAATTCAAAAAATTATTGGAAGTCAGTATTGTAGGGACCACCCCCATGTGGCAGACAAAGGTGGCGGACAACACCCCTGCTGCAAGTGGTGCATTGTGCCGAAAGGGTATTATTATAATATTAAATATTTATTATATTATATATTTATAATTATGAAAATGCCTATAAATACTTCTATAAATAGAGCCTAACTTCATTCTTAAAATTCATGTTCAGTGAGTTAAATTCCTGAGATCTATTCTGAGAGATCTATTCTCAGTTGAGGTGGAGGCTCCAGGACCAGACATCAGTCAACAACCAGAATCAATTGCCACCAGTCGATCAAGAAGAGAAATCCGCAAACCTGCTCGGTACATTGACATGGTTGCATATGCATTTCCAGTCACCGGAGACGATATTCCATACAATTACAAAGATGTTAGTCAGAGTATGGAAAGTGATAAGTGGAAAATGGCAATGAATGAGGAGATGACATCACTTCATCAAAATCAGACTTGGAAGTTGGTTCCACTTCCGAAAGGAAAGAAACCAATTGGCTGCAAATGGGTTTTCACTAAGAAGGAAGGCTCTCCCAGCACAGATGGTATCCGATACAAAGCCAGACTGGTAGCAAAAGGCTACGCTCAGAGGGAAGGAATTGACTACAATGAGGTATTCTCACCTGTTGTTAAGCATTCGTCAATTCGAATATTATTGGCTTTGGTTGCACAATTTGATCTCGAGTTAGCCCAACTCGATGTCAAAACTGCTTTTCTGCATGGTAATTTGGAAGAGGAGATATATATGTCTCAACCAGATGGATTCAAAGTACCAGGAAGAGATAATTGGGCTTGCAAGTTGAGCAAGTCATTGTATGGCCTGAAGCAGTTACCGAGACAGTGATACAAGCGATTTGACAGCTTCATCCAAGGGCAGGAATATACTCGGAGTCAGTTTGATCATTGTGTCTACTATCGCAACTTCAAGATGGTACATTTATCTACTTGCTTTTATGTGTAGATGATATGTTAATCGCATCTAAAAGCAAGGTGGAGATCAACAAGCTGAAGGCTCAATTGAGCTCAGAGTTTGAAATGAAGGATCTTGGAGAGGCTAGAAAAATTCTCGGGATGGAGATAACTCGAGACAGGGCCAAAAGCACAATCTGCTTAACTCAGACTCAGTATTTGAAAAAAATTCTTCAAACTTTTGGCATTGGTAATGACACAAAACCTGTGAGCACACCATTGGCACCACATTTCAAGCTATGTTCATCAATGTCACTAAATTTTGAAGATCAGAAGAAGCAAATGAAGAACATTCCATATGCAAATGCAGTTGGTGCCTTGATGTATGCTATGGTGTGTACCAGACCTGACATTTCACATGTTGTAAGTATGGTAAGTCGTTACATGCACAACCCCGGTAAAGGCCACTGGCAAGCAGTGAAGTGGATTCTACGGTGTATTCATGGTACTGTGGATATTGGTTTAAAGTTCGAGAGAGATAAGAAAAGTTGTAAGTATCTAGTCGGATATGTGGATTCGGACTATGCTGGAGATCTTGACAAGCGCAGATCTACTACTGGTTATGTTTTCACTATAGCAGGAGGACCAGTGAGTTGGAGATCAACACTACAGTCAACAGTTGCTTTGTCTACTACAGAGGCAGAGTACATGGCGTAACGGAAGCTTTCAAGGAAGCAATCTGGCTTCATGGATTGACTAAAGAACCAAGTTTAGTGCAGAAGAATGTTGAAGTTTTCTGCGACAGCCAGAGTGCCATTTGTTTGGCAAAGAACCAAGTTCATCACAATCGAACGAAGCATATTGATGTTCGTTTTCATTTTGTTCGAGAAATAGTAGAAGAATGGAGTATTCTTCTGCAAAAGATCAAGACTGCAGATAACCCCGCAAATATGCTTACAAAAGTGGTTACAGGGATCAAGTTTCAACATTGTTTGGACTTGATCTGTGACGCCCCAAAAATTATTTCATCTAGCCCATAACCCAATTGCATTTTGCCCAAACTCTATGTGTTGCCTTGATATGTTTGGTGTTTGTTTGATGGTTGTTTAATATTTGTATAATTGATGCTTGATAATGTATATAAATATGTGTATCATAAATTGTATATGGGTCATGTTAAATTAAAGTATAATGCATATGTTATTATTTATGCATGGGCCCATTAAACCAAGAATTGATATGGGTTAGAATTGATTGAATAAAAGGATAAATGAGAATGAAAATTTGGTGTATTAAATGGATTGAACATTTAAAATACATGGAAGCATGAGATTGGTTGAAGTACATGTGGTTGGTATGGGTAGTATGAGACCAACACATGTGAAGGTTGGTGCATGAAAGTGGACAAGTGTCCCATGCCCACTTCTCTAATCCAAGAATGTGCTAGAAAGTGAGGTAAGTGGAGGAGAGAATCCAAGAATGTGCTAGAAAATGAGGTGAGTGGAGGAGAGATTCCAAGAATGTGCTAGAAAGTGAGGTGAGTGGCGGAGGGAATCAAGGAAGTGCTAGAAAGAGGTGAGTGGAGAGAAAGGAAAAAAGAAGAGAAAGAAAAGAAGAGAAAGGAAAGAAGAAGAGAAAGAAGGAGGGAGTTGCAGGAGGAAGATCTCTGCGACATTTTCATCAAAGAGCTGGATCTTTAGGATAAATGGTCAGATTGAGCTCAAAATTTGTCAGCAAGTTCATAGCTTATGGTTATTCATTCTGGTCGGTGGAGATCTTGATTAGAGGTTTTTTCTGAGAGATCTAACCTCTGAAACAAAGCTGGTCGGAAAGTCTGGATTTCTCATGTCGTTTCGCTCAAACTTATAGATCTCAATATACCGTTGGATGGATATCAAATTTGGGTATGTAGTTTATAACTGATACTTATGTATTATGAACGGTGAAGATGTTTATTCGTTTAGTATTTTGTGTGATATAGTCATCTGAGTTTGAGTATTTGTAGCAGGAAAGGAGAAATTGTCTGATTAGAGACTTGTTCATCAAAGATGCTTATCTTTTTGGTCCACCGTTGGATTGGGCTAATATTTGTACAAAAGGTTTGTTTCTTCACATACTTGAATCTGTACGGTTGATTTTGTGATTACATATTTCTGTTGGTAGATTGATACATCTGAACAGAATACTAAATGAAGAATTGGTAGGGTTGCTTGTATTAGACCTAAATTGAGAATATGAACTTAGACCTTTCCAAATAGCTTGCATATCAACTATGTTGACCTAGTTGTCATTGTTGATGAAACCATGATGCAAAATCAGTGATATACATGGCTGAACATGGTGACCTAGTGTAAATCGGCAATATGGCCTAAGTATGGAAAATTTCATATTTTAGGGATTTTGATGCTCTTGGCCTAAAATCATTGAATTGATGCAACTTATGTTTAATTAAGCATGATTAGAGTTGATTATGCTACTGATTTGGTGGTTGTGACCATATCATGGGTTAGGCCTACTTGTGATCAAGTGACCCAATTTGGGCATGTTTATGCCTAAGGAATTGAAAATCAGTATTTTTGATTAATAGAATGGTTTATGTATGAGAACTATGCATTGGAGGCCTAAGTCATGTGATTTGAGTTGAATGATGGGATTAGATGGGATTTAGGCCTATTGTTTATATGTGGGCTGATTTAGGGTTGATGTGTAATGTCTATGTGATTGACCATAGAAATTGATGTATGGTAGGATATTGATGTATGTTTCAGGATCTTGATTGGGTTGATTCGGTTTGGTGGTCGTGTGTGGTTAAATACTCTCGCGAGGCTTGGTTGTGAGTAGACTTCATTTATGATTATATCTTTTATGTCATCATATCACTTATATATTGTACGTTGAAAGCATGAATGTGTTCTAATGTTTTGAATGATGCATTGATTTGAGAAAACCTTATGACTTTGGTTGGGCCCATCTATCTGGCTAATAGGGGGACTTAACCTTGTCATAGGAGGGTTTTAGGAAAGGAAGAGATTGGGGTCAACGGTACGGTGAAATAGACGTGCACTAGTAACCCAAAATAAACATGATTGGGATCAACGGTACGGTGAAATAGACGTGCACTAGTAACCCAATGCATGTGGAATGTGGATCCAAATTGATAAGCTTTTACTTGCATCGAACTTATTATAAATGCTTGATATCTATATGTTATGAGCTTTTAATCATGCTACACATTGACATGCATACATGATATTTATTGATGAGTATTGATAGCATATTTGAATTCTATTCACTGGGCACCGTTGGCTCACCCTCATTTTCCTCTTTCAGGTCCTTCTGTCCCGAATAAGGGCAAAGAAGTAATTATATCTTGAGGGCCTTCACTGCGAGAGAATCCAAAGCCTCAATGTGAGTTAAGAGGCATTTTGATTGAATTGTGTTTTAAATTATGAAGTATTATATTTTGGATTATGTAATTATAATACTTACCACATTGTAGTATGGGTGAGTTGGGACTTGTTGGATAGACCATGTGGGCATATGACGGTTTTTATTTGTACCCACAATTTTGGACTTTATGTGTATGTCAATTTTAATGGACTGTAGGGATTATGATTTTATTTATGGATCATTTTTATGAACTATCTCTTGTCTTGGATGATTAATACGGTGGGTAATTTTGTTTAGTACCTTTTGATATTATGTCGTTGTTTGAGATAAGGCTCGTAGGGTCTCAACCACCTCACGGGAGTTGAGGAGTGGTCGGAGATGCCTACGCCGGGCGTCCCGTCCCGGCATTCCGCACGCCATTCCCTGAGGGGTTGGTGGTCCGGGGTGCAGGGTCGCCACATGATCAATATCTCACGAGCTCAGAGTGCCTAAGGGCACTAATGGAGGCAGCAACAATTTTTTGAAGGAAGCTTGCTATCTGTAAAGATTGCAGGTGTGGAGGAGTCATGTTCCACATGAGGTGAAGGTGGAGATTTGTGGGGATCACCCCCATGTGACAGACAGGGGTGGCAGACAACACCCCTGCTGCAAGTGGCGCATTCGACGCCGTTTTGTGACGGCGCCAAATGCGCCAAAAGAGTATTATTATAATATTAAATATATATTATATTATATATTTATAATTATGAAAATGTCCCTGAATACTCCTATAAATAGAGCCTAACTTAATTCTTGAAATTCATGTTCAGTGAGTTAAATTCGTGAGATCTATTCTGAGAGATCTAATTCAAGAGATCCAATCTGTAAGATCTACTTAAGGGTGAAGTAATACAAGTTAGTTGTCTCCCGTGGACGTAGGTAATTTACCGAACTACGTTAAATATTGTTGTCTTATTTTTCTTTCATGCTTTACTATGATTCCGCACAACAAGTATATATATCATCTTATGAAATAGCAAACATACAGTGATGTGTACCTTCATCTCATTTTCTAGTCTTCTAGTTTCTGCTAGAAGTCGTTCTTCATCAATAAATGGGTGTTTAACAATGCCCTTCAACAATATAAAATAATAGAACAGAGAAACACATATTAAAAATAATATATATAACAAGAGAAAGATTGGAAATAGAACCTGCCACAGAAATTGTTTTCCATCGATATCCACCTCGAAATCTGGTTATCAGAATATTATTTAGTTTCCATACTAGAAATGTCAAATACAAGATATATATATCATGCAAATAGGAATTTACCGCTTGGATAGAAATCTATGATGTTGGATTGCTCTGAGGTCATCAGCTTCTGGTAAGCTTTTGGAATAGCATTGATACTACACAAAAACATTTCAAAATTATTCTTGTCAAAAATATATCAAAAAAAAAATAAAATCTGTACTTAAGTATCCAATAACTAAAGGGCTGACTTAATTACCTTCTAGGTGACAGGACAGCCATCAGTTGATCAAAAGGCTTAAATGGAGTGCCCAATTTAAATGCGATATTAAACTTATTGAGGCCTTTAAGATCAGAAGCAAAAGGGCCATAATGGTATGGATAATACCTATAATGAAGAATCCCTTTTTAAAACTTCATTTTAACATGACAATGTTCAACAAAATCCTGAAAACTATGCTTAATTACCATGTCCACGAGCACAAACCAAAGAAGTAATATTGCAATACCCAACAAAGGCCTTCGGTGTACTTCTCAAGCTACAAGATCAAGCACAAATAATTCAAAAGTCATCAGTTGTTGCAATCTTACCATCTCAAATCAGATGGAAAATGTGAAAGATTCAACTAACTCTTACTTAATTCATAAAAGTTATATAAATCTAAGGTAATTCAAAAACATTTAAAACTTTGAAATATATTGGATACATACTACTTGTTTGAGAATACTTTCTATATCCTTGGGGCTTCTGCAGAAAATTTTTCCTTGTAGTATCTCTCCCTCGAACCAGCCATACCTAATTTCACCTATGAGGCAAGCCTTTTCAACAGATTAGTCATATATAGTTGCAATGCTAAAAATAAACCAAAAATATGAACATTAAAACAAAAAAAAAAAAGAAACAGAACATAGACCTTATCTCTCTCCAAGGCACCTTGCTTGAAAAGATCTGATTGCCCGCTAATAACGCCTTTCAATTTTTCTTTTAGTTCCTTGGTGTTTTCAGCCAACTACAAAACCATGTAAAGGATTTCATTGAACTCTCTCTAGAGTCATAAGGTCTTGATCCCCACCATATATTTCAAAGATAACATCATTTATATATATATATGCAGATATATTTTATATGATCAATTAATATTCTCAAGATTCCTATCCAAAATAATAATAATAATAATACTCTCAAGTGAAAATAGATGTACCATTGAAACTTGATTGGTATTGATTGTCATAGTTGAAGTTGGATGGAACCCAAATATAGTCTTTGAAGAATTGAAGTTTGAAACATTATTGTCAATTGCTCTGCATTTGTTGTTCTTACTGTTTTGGTCCAATTTACCAATATTAGGCACTTGGGAAGACATGCCTTCTTCCTGAGCAAGAACACAAGACTATGTTAGAGCAAGTGGTAGTATTGGAGAAAGTTTTTCAAGGGGAAAAGGAACTTACATTCACATCTTCGAGATTCTTACGCGAGAGCCTCCTAATCATACACTCTCGTAAAGCTCGTCTTTTCATGAATATCTTTTCCTCAAAAGCACCCACAGAAAGAATGAGCTTTTCTATCCTTTTCAGATCAACATATGTAGGTTTATTGTCAAGAACCTGATTAATAAGAATTGACCAAAACAGCATAAACATTAATTAAAGTTTAAAAATTGTATAAAAAATAAGGTCCTTAATTTACTGCCTTCTGCATGTCCACAAGGTACCCTCCACGCTTCTTGAACTCATCTCTATAAACTTTCATCGTCAAATCAATGGCCCCCTATAACAAATATATATAGCTTAATATCTCAACTTTTTTCAAAAATTTTAGGAACAACTAATGGGAAGAAGATCAAAAAAAAAAAAAAAACACCTCTCTGATCTCTAGAGAAGGCAAGTGTGGCAAATAGTCACAGCCCATGAAGAGGCAAAGGAGTATGAAATCATCCGCAATACGCTCAAAATCAATTGCAAAGGGAGGATCAAAAATTTTCATGTCCAACTCGAAGTATTCCCTCAATGTCCATATGTTCAAAAACTGCAAAATATAAATAAAATGGAGAGTAATTGCATGTGTGTTATTACTAGAACAAAACAAAAAAGAAAGTTAGTGAAGGTTTTAAAATTGTTAGAAACCACTAACCCAAAAGCTAGAGTTGTTAGCTAGATGCCCAAAAGTGTATATTAAGCCATATCACTTAAAAACAAAAAAAATTACCTGGTATGGTTTCTTAGCCAAGCATTTGCCTCCATCTATGGCCCCAGCTCCATAACTTCTACTTGAAAAACTTAAGGAGCACGTGTCAGACATACCAATTTGGGTGACTCCTGGATTTTGTATGTAACTTGGTCTTTGCTCATCCTGCAAAACAAAGTAAAAATGGTATCAAAGCGAGTTTCTGCATGAAACTCTAGAAAAATGAGAAATGGGCAGCTATATAAAAAAGAAAACATAGTATTTCATATACCTCTCTTAATATGGAAAAATGTATTTCATGGGTTGCCAAAACCAGCATTATTAAATCCGCATCCTGCAAAGAAGATAAACATATATGTTTGGAAGACGTTATATCAGTTCGTTATAGTCGTTTAGAAAACAAAGGATCTAGCCGTATAAATAGAGAAGGTGTGTACATAGTAGAACACTATGGAATAAACATTTTCTTCATTCTCTGAACTCAAACAGAAACAATAGCAACTAGTTGCCAATAGTTTGAGTAGTTGTTGCATCTCCCTACCTCAGACGAGTTGCCAACACTCACTAGTTTGAGTGATTGTTGCATCTCCTTACTTTAGACGAGGTTGGAGCTCGAGACTCCATAACCTCAAAAGAGGTAAAGAGTAGTTGTGGCCATATTGGGCTATGTTGTGGTTTCAGCCCTTTGTTCCCGTTTTACTAATAGTTAGAGTTGTCCATTATTGTCTTGCTTCTTTGACTCATGCGTCTAGTGTTTGAATGTATCAAGTCTAATGTAAATACAGTAAAACGAAAAAAATAAAAAACACAATAGCACCTGGTTTGCAAGAAACTAATTTCACAAAATTGAAATCCCATAATGCAGCAAATTAAGGCAGTCCTACCAGGCCATACACGCAATGCCGGGTATTCGGATCATAGCCTTGAAGGTTCCTCTGCAGGCGTATAAAATTCATGATCTTATGTTCACCTTCGCCAGGTACGTTTGCATCAGACAGAATCACCTTCATATAATTAACATGATTGTAATCAAATTCAATAGATCCTACATTAATATTTGTTCAACTTAATTAAAAAAAATGTTAAAGAACTTCATTAAAAGAAAAGCAATTGCTAAATGTATAATAATCCCTACACTATAAATTAGTAAATTGAATAATGATCATGTAATATGTTCTTCATCCACCTTTATTTTTTTTCCAACCAGGATCATTGTTTAATCGTAAACGGATGTAATCTTGTAGGGCCTTAGACAATTTATACATAAATTCTGTTCCAGGTGTTATAATGTTAGAATCTGAAACTTCAGATTCTATCTTTGGAAGAACATCTTTCCCTTGCAACTTGAATTCCCTTCTCAGCCTCTCCTCTTCAGTTTCCTGAAACAGTACAACAGCATTAATTCAACTAAAAGACTATTAATCATCCTCATTAATTTACAGTGATTTCAATTATGCTACTAAAAGTTAAACTTCAGGAAAAAGAAAGAACTCACAGCAATTTCATCATCTTTGGCTCCTCGAAAGCGTCTTCCTCGCTGATGATTCATTTTGGCCCTTGGAGCTACTCCATCTAAATTAAAACACGAGTAATTATATATGTTTGACTATAAAAAATAAAAAATAAAAAATAAAAAAATTACATGTGTAATGTATAATATATATGATTTTTATAAATACTGGGGACAAATTAATATTAAATAATTAGTATTTAAAATATGGGCATGCCAAGTATATATACTTTCGATTTAGTTATTTTCTAGGGATTTGGTGCAATATAGGAAAAATGTGCGCATTTTATTTGTAATATCCGATATCTCATGCATTAATATATAATGGCATAGACTATCTCTGATGTTTTGTCCCCATCAGAATTAATTATTATGGGCTTCTATATATATAGGTAATTATTTTTTTGTATTTTGTTCTCTATATACGTGATTTGAATTAATAAGACCTAGCTAGCAATAGTTCACCAGGAAGACCCACCAATGGCCATGAAAAGGAGCTTCCAGGGCCTCACAATCCTGAAAAACCTGTTAATATATTCAAAGACGCTCTCGAACACCCTCATCGAAGGTAGTTGGAGGAAATTGCCGCAGAATTCCAAAAACTATATATAAATAATAATAATAATGTTGCACAAGAAAGATTAATTCGATTAAAACAAAATAAAAATAAAAATGTATCATTATCATAAGGAGATGATGAACAGTGTGTGTATGTATTGCTAGCAAATTAATCAATTAACGAACTTACGACATTGTGATCTTCTGGGTGGAAACAGGGGTGAATGATCTCATTCATGTCGAGATACAGATTATCGAACTCCATTCCATTCGGATTTGGTTGGCTGGTATCAATATTAATCTCATTGCAAGATCTTCCTTCTCTTACTGCAACTACAACTTTCGGGTACTTCTGAACCAACCATTTATAAAACGATGGAACTCCCATCTGTGATCTATCTCTCTAGCAAGTAACTATACTGTACTAAATAAGCAACTACTACTGAGACTGAACTTCACAACGAATTAAACCAGGAAAAGGAGATCAGGGTTCATTAATTATGAATTTGAGACGACGTGCAGGTTATTCAAGTAGAGAAAAGTGGGCGCATTAAGGGAGCTGTACGTTTTTAAGTCGAGCGGCCGAGAAGTTTTAGGGTCAAGTAACAAAGCATGCGATTCTCGATCTAATCTCGTGAAGATTAAGCGGTACAATGTTTTATTAATTACAAACTTTATATATTACCGTGATTAGTCGTTTTAAGTTAAATGCTTAATTATTTAAGGATGGGGAACTCTTTAAGAAAGTAAAGATGATGCGAGGATTCGAAGACTACAATAAGTACGCTTGAGCACCTCCTGAGAACCGCCAAATATAGGAATCCGACGCTGAACTACACTTGTGGGGTACAGTTTTTTTGAGTATTCTAGCCTAGAGTGTAAGTATTCTTATATTCTAGCTTAGAGCGTGAGAATACATCGTCTTACTATATTATTAGAAAAAAAAAATTAATTATCATGTACCACATGAGTATAAATATAATTTTGAATATAATTTTTAAATTTTAAAAGTATTTTTCTTAATAATATTAACTGCACGTGTCGATCACGGGAATCCTTTCATCTACTCTGAGTTTCTAATCTGATTAAATGGACATTTATAATACTCTAGTTACATTTTTTATAGTTACATTTGTTGATGTTAGTCTAGGGCCTTTTCTTTTGTGTGTGTTTGCTATACTTGTATAGTTTGTTAATTGACATCATGACATAAATGGTCGGAAGGGTAGAATAAAATAAAATAAAGAATTGATGTCAATTTTAGGGGTATTAGTCCGTTTGATTTAAATCAAGAAAGTTCGGTTTAATTTTTCACATATTTAGTTCGGATTGCGATTTAAGAATTTCAAAATCGTAATAACTCAAATCGAACTAACCAAGGTTAACATTATTATTTATGTTAAATATATTATAACATGTTCTTGTTACATAGTCATATAAATAAAATTATAGTTTGTAAAACTACATGTTTTTCTTATATCATAACAATATATATATATATATATATATATATATATATATATATATATATATATATATATATATATATATATATATATTATGTTTGTTATTATTGGTTAAAGGTCTAAACCAAACCAAACAGACCTTTTTCGGTTCGGTTTAACCCAAACTAAATTGATGATACCTCTAATTAAGATAGGGAGGATAGTGTGCACGTGTACTTTACTTCTCTTCTATATCTAACTGTAAATTATGATTTAAACCAGTAAAAATTTAAATTTTTAATTGAAAATTAGTATATCATGTGTAACTTACATACATATATACCCATTGCATAACATACATATTTTATAATACTAAAATCATAAACATACTGCCACCGGTTCATACTAACCGAACTACTCCAAACTTAGGGGAGATGTACATTTCTCTAAGATAGATTTAATTCGTTATAATCTCTATTATAATATTGAAAAAAAAAAAGAGTATGATGAATTAAACAAAATGAAATATGTCAAAAAAAGGTCCACTTTTTACTTAATTTTCAATAATTACACGTAGAAGCCTTAAATACAAGGTGTAATATATTTTTTTAAAATTAATAATGAGTAATACTCCATTCAAAATGATGTATTTTAAATAAGAAAAATATTTTGCAAATACACTTTGTTGATATTACCCTTAAGAGTTGTAGGATCGTCTCGTACATGTATGATTCAAGGCAATCTAACAACTCTAAAAAATAATGTCAACAAAATGTGTTAGTCAAACATTACTCTTTAAATAATACTTATAAGCTACCCAGCCTAGAAACACTTTTTGAAAAAGCTTTTGTTACAGCGATGCTACAAAATGGAGCCAATATTATTTATCTAAAAGATTTTGTTGATCCCCTCATCCACCGGAAACATTTAAACTATATTTATACTATTTTCATTTATTTTTTAAGATAATTTGCATTTGATACATGTATTTCCTTTCAATTATCAATTGATGAATTTAAAGAAAATGCAGTTCTATTATTGGATCATCTATTGAAGTTTTTATTAATATCACTGAATACACAGATTTCTTACATGGTAATTGGGGACACACTCATTTGGGAAGATTAATTATAAGTTTTTATATAGGTATAATATTAATATACCTTGTATTTATGCTATGTACTACAATATATTACTACTTTTTTTTTTTTTTTGCCAATAAGAAGAATTATATATTAAAATAGGAAATAAAGTTCTCCAAGGGATACCACTACCCAACTGGCTTTCCAGACACAAAGACACTTTTTCACTTAATGCTTTTCTAGCCAACACATGGGCAGCAAAATTGTGACAACGAGATATATGATGGAAAAACACAATGAAAGGAAAGGATCAAGCAGTGCTCCAAATGTCCCTAAGAATAGGGTCAACATGTAATAGAGATCCTTTGTCGTGGTTCAGCTCCTTGATGACTACAAGAGAGTCTGATAAAACCTTCAAGGGACCCAACAGTAGAACACATTCCCGTTCGTAAAGCTTTGGCTTCAGCCACCTCTACTGATGGAGAGGTGTTTACTATAATAGATAATATATTACTACTTAGCATGAGCTACAATATATTATTTCTCAGCATTTATTTAAAGTGGAGGTCATGTGACTGAAAGTGATGGAATTATCATACTCGACTATATATGATGGCAACGGTTATCAAATTAGATAGTCTTAGTAAATTATGTGGTATGTGCGAGAAGGAGTCTCACATCAATATCCAATTAACATTGAAGATAAATCATATAGATATTTTGCTGATGCAAGGCATACAGAAGAAAAAAAAAAAAAAGTTGATTTGCTAGAGGGAAATGAAGAATAAGTAACATAAATGAGATAAAATCATGAAAAGGCTTATATATTCTTTTTTTGGTCCTAAACCCCCCTTAGTGTCCTCAACTAACCCTTTTGTGTGCGTATGTGTGTGTGTGTAAGGAGGAAGGGGTAGAGAGTCTAATATGGAGTTGGCCCCTTGAGATGGTGGATAACCTTTCCATCAATTTATATTGTTTTAGGGCTCGAACCCGTAATCAGACATCTCAACCCACTAAGACGTAGTTGTTCTCACCAACTGCGTTGCAACCTGATAGTAAAGGCTTATATATTCAAGAAAAAGAATAATACTCTGTTAATTAATGATGATAAGAAATGACAAGTGGTTTGAAACCAAAAGTACCCTCTTAAGTTATGACAATTGATGTAAATGTTCTTAGATCAATTTAATTTATTTTCTAATTCTTACCAAAAAAATGTATTTTCTAATTGTCCATGTCGCCAGACAAAACTCTGTAGTATATCAAGATGTTTTCTGTTAATATCCCTTTTTATTTTTTATTGTTACAACTTATATTATCATCACAATTCTTCTTTTTTGTTTTAAAAAAAAAAAATCTATGTAGTTGAGAGAATTAAAGATGAGTCCAGTATATGTGTTACGGTAAAGATGAAATAATTATTTTACCTTACTAATATTGCACTTCACTTTACAAAGATACTTGGAGAAAAAATTCATATGGAACTATGATATTTCCAGAACTTAAAAATAGAGATCTAGAAATATCAAACTACTTGTTTGGTACACATGACAGGATAAAATTAATTTTATGAGATTAGATTGAATAGAATAAAATGAGATAAGATATGATTAAAATAAAAGTATTTTTGTATTTGGTGCAACATAAGATAAAATATGGGTTTGGAAAGAAAAATAATTAATTTTTTAAAAAATTACATTAAACCAAAAAAAAGAAAGAGAAAAGAATGACCATTTGCTGGTTTTGCAAAACCAGCTAGAATTTTATTTTATTTTATTAAGAAGAAGAAGAAGAGGTCCGCGGAGAAGAAGAAGAAAATGAGGAGTGTCGATTAAATGAGTGATAGAATTATTTTTAATTATATCCTTATTAACAGCCAAATATGAGAATAAAATTAAAAATAATCTTATCCCGTCTAATCTCACCTACCAAATGCGCCAATAGTGAATTTTAATAAACTAAGATGTGTCACAACAATTAATGGAGGTAGTAAAAGTTATGTCATGAGCTCAACTCGAGCTATGAACTTACTAAGTGTTTATATATATATATATATATATATATATATATATATATATATATATATTTATTTATTTATTTTTGAAAAGTTACTACATACATGATACATGCAGTTATAACTTATAAGTTGTTGACTTGTATTACTGATTAAAAATATATATATATATAATTATTTTATTTTTAATCTTATCCTATATTACACTAAATAAAGAATTATTTTATTTTTAATCCTATCATATATTACACCAAATGTAATATAACATTAAAATTAATCTAATCTTATCCTATCCTACTAAATTTAACCCTTAACAAATAATTTTATCCTGCCCAACAATCGGCCTTATATGGGTAAAGAAAGGGTGTAGTTACACCCGTTACCGTTGATTATAAATAGCAATAAAATATAGACATGAATATAAGCTCAATCTGCGCATAATTTCAAAAAGTTGCCTTTGGTTTGGAGGCAAAAATTCCAAATTTTGTCAAGATGGCATTTTATTATTATTAATAATCTAAATAAATAAGAACCACCTCCTATAAAAATTAAAAACAAATAAAAAGCAAATTAAAATAAGGAAAGCAGAACTATTGAAAATCCCGAAAAATAAAAATAAAAATCAAACGTCTTCATCCCGTTAAACACGTCGACCCATCATTTATGACTCTCAACCTCCCTATACGCATCCGAAGCAAAACCGTCCTTTAATTTCGGTTCACTCTTCTCTGGGTTTTTAATCACCGGCGACAACCACGACGTCTCCGTCCCCTCCGTCGCTACGCTTCCCGGAAAACCAGCCATACCATCTTCATAACGACGACACCACACGATCAATAACATGAGTGGCCTGAGCAAAATCGGAATCGGTCTCATCGTAGTAATCTCAGTCACTCTAGCAGCTCTTCTCGCCCAGCTTTGCTACGTCCTCTGGTGCCGGCGAAGATTCCACCAGAAAAACCTCTCCGGCGAACTCGCCGACAATCTCTCTAGTAATAATCCTTACAGTACCAGTACCAACCCTTCTTCTAAAGAGCTCTTCTACTTCTTCTGCTGGAAAAACCAGTCTCGAATCGAACCCGCTTCTGCTCCACCCTTCCGCTCCGACGGCGGAAACGACGGGTATCCGGATCCCGCCGGCGACCTCATGAAATGGCACTGGATGTACGGGCCGTCGAGGGTTCTGTTCACCATTACAGAAGAAGAGAAAGAAGACTCGGAGTCTTCTGATCATAAAACTTCTTCAGAAACGAACAAGACTAGGAAAAGGGTGTCTTTGGAAGAGCATTTCGGGGCCGTTCACGAGCAAGAACCGGCACCGGCGCTGGCGACGACGATGGTGGCCGTCGATTTCGAGGAGACGCCGTTCTCGACCCCCTGTGATTCGCCTCTCTATTACACGCCATCTCCTTCTCCTACTCGAGAACTCCAGCTGCAAAGAAACGACGCAAACCTGACCCGATCGCCGGAGCCGGACGTGTCCGTGTCCGTGGCCGTGGAAGTCGGCGAGTTGCAGAGAGAGTCGTCGAAGAATGGGTTTTCCGGCGAGAGCAAGGACCGGTCTTTGTGCGTAGGAGTTGTCTAGGGTTGGTCAATGGATAGTACTTCTGGCGGTCAAGATTGCTGGTGGAAACGTTGACTCGGGTATTTTTGTAATTTTGCTTGTATTATATTCAGTTTTATTTCATGTAGTTTTAGAAGTTTTCGTTTTTTTTATTCAAGTTGCCGTGGAGGTTCTGTTTGCTAACGTTAGCTCGTGACGTATTGTACCTGACGTATTTGTACAATGGCGTAGCAAACGTACGTCGAAGACTATATATATGGCCGTTGAAGGGCGTCTATACTTGACACGTGTACTTTTTCTTACTGGTTGCCTAGAAAGTAGGAGCGCAATATAAATCACGATACGATAACATTACTCGAAATTAACACGAAATAAATGGATTTAGGTTTTGTATAAAGAAGTGCGGGTCAAATAGGTTAAACCCGATTAGACACGATAAAATTTTAGATCAAAAGTAGGTCGATATGTTAAATTTAAAATTAATTCATTTAATACAATTATATTTTGTGTTGAGACTTATATAATGTGTGAAATTTTTTTAATATTTTATATTGTGTTAAAATTTTAGTTTTATAATATTTTATGTAATTTTTATTATATAATTGTATAATTATAATTTTAAATTTTTGATTTATATATTAATTTAAAATTTATATAGAATTAATATGTTAAAAAAAATTTGTTTAAGTTTTAAAAGTTATAAACGAATTAAAAATAAATTAACCTGTTTAATTCATTTATTAATTGTGTATCGATTTGAGTTTATATATAATAATATATTATTTAAATATGTCGTATTTAAATTTATAATATATTTTATTATATATAATTATTATATTTGATTGTTTTTGTCATGCATCAAACTTTGTCAGATTGGTAGGGCAGGAAATAAAAAGCCCTTTCCATCAGAGTTTTTATTGAGACTATAACCAAGTCCTTTCTTTTTATAATTTTGAAAATGCACCTGGGGAGCACGTGTCCGTTAACCTTTTAACTAATTTGTTACGGGATTAGTCCAAATAATATAAAATATACAAAAAAAAATTTTAATCTAATTATAAAAAATATAATTTTAAGTGTAATTAAATATTTATAATTATTAAATTATTTATTACATATTTTAAAATATGTAACATAATTATCTAATGATAGTGAAAATATAGTGTTATTTAAAGTTACATTTTTTTATAATTTGATTAGCATTTTTTATAATAAAATTAAAATATCAATGACGATGATATAAACCAATAATTTATAGGTTTTGAATTTTAAAATATTAGAGAGTATGTCAATTGAATTATAGTGTAGCACTTGCATTGTTTTATTTTGTGTATTAGTGTTATGACTTAATTATAATTAATTTATTTAGTAAAATATAGTGTAATTATTTGACTCACAATTTACTCCTTAGAAACTTAATTCTGTCACATGTTTTTATTTTTCAAATAAGGCCCTATTTGATAGGTATTGTTTTCTCAATAAGAAAATATAAAAGTTGTGTATTTGATTGTCAGTGTTTTTTTGAGAAAATTTTTCTCAACTCCCTTTTTTTTTTACCAAATTTTTTTCACTTCTATGGGTGAAATTTTTTTTAGTAATATTGATTTTGTTCTTGTTTGTATTCCATTAAATTTTTTATTATAAGAGAATATTAATTTAACTATAAAATATTGTAACTACTGATTAATGTTTATTGAATAATTTATTACACAAACATAAATATATATTTGCATTATAATTGTAATATTTTGTAGTTAAATTAATATTTTTTTCGTTATATATCCATTCATTTTACATCGTAACAGTGTGAAAAAATATTTTGTTATGTATCATCAAACAATCATAAGAAAATTTGGTGAAAAAATTTGCTTTAAAAATTATTTCTCGAAAAAATTATATTTTCTTGATAAAACTTTTTTCAGCTATGCCTAAGAATAAAGTTTACTTTTCAAAAAAGAAAGTTGTATAAAAATAAAAGAATTTCATAATTTATCTGAGAAGGTTTTATGTTCTCTCAATTATCTAATACAATCATTTTCTTTTGATGAACTTTGTTATAAGCTATAATTAAAGATATGTAAATGTACTTAGCACAAGTGAATTTAAATAAAATATATATACAAGTTGTAATTAAATAATATTGATTCATTAATTGGATGGTGGCCCTTTTTGTTTGACCATTTTGTCCTCTCGATTTTGATCGTTAGCTCGTAACGGCAATAGATTTGGACCGTTACAACTTAGAACACCATAAACGTTCGAATGGTCCGCTTGTTGCTTTGCCCACTGTTAATAACGGTTTGAAGTTGTCGGTCGTGAAGTTAATTTAGTAGTTAAATGCAAGCATATCCGTCCAAAGTCTCAAGTTTAAAACACCACACCGTACTCTGGAGTACGTAAGGCCCCCATACTCAGATACCATATGTATATATTTTGAATATCTTGGTGAAAAAAAAAATCCACCTAAGAAGCAATATAATATAGTCAAAAGCACTAGCATTCAGCACTAAATAGAAACTTAAGAATAGAAAATTTTACATAAATAAAGATGCTGACAGATCTCCCTAAGATGTAGAATCTACAAGCATCCGTAGACCTAGAAATTTCAAAATCTTGAACTAAGCAAATATGTTTACAACAATACTCATCAGCAGATGGGTCTCAAACACCTAAAATACAAATTTAGGGATTTTGAATGCATTAATTTGAGCTTAATTAATTGATGTTTCATTTGGGAGATGATTATTAAAATCATGGAGAAGGGTCCTTTCCAAACTTCATCAGAAGATGAGTCGCAAGCATTGAACCTCTCCTAGTCTTTTCAACTACTCGCCCAAGCAATGGAAACTTCATTGTCTCTCTGTTCCATAGTGGTTTCCTGTCCCACCTACATATAACAAATGTTGTTTACATAGTCAGTTATTTTCCCACACATGTACAACTTGAATTAATACAATTCTTTGTTACATATTTTTAAACATAGAATTACTCCTTCAAATACCTCCTAACATAGTATAAATAGGAATAATTACGAAAGATAATAATAACAACTTGCAACATAACTAAAGATTTAGCCCTTGATAAAGAAATAAATTCATGTAGCTACATACAGACCCATGTATCTGGGAAAAAGCTTTGTTCAATTGAGCATTATATTAGAGTAGTGTATGTATGATAACTCAGAGAAGGGTAGTACAGTAATTTTACTTTTTTTTTAACACGCTATATATATATATATATACCTTCATTATTTTTTTTATTTTTTTGTATTTCACTCCTTTAGATTCAATATAGACAACCTAGATAATTCTTCTTCTTTTTTCCTTGAGTTTTTTTTTGCATGATTTACATATGTTTCTATTGTAGTAGGAGAGATGGGGTATGTTATTGATGAAATTTCTCCATTGAACATAAAAACTAGTATATGAGCAGTAGAACATACCAATCTTCGTGCCGGACAACTTTTCCTCCCTCGACTTGTAACTTTATAAGTGAATTCATATCCACAACCTTCCCCATGAACTTGTATTGTTGCTTGTTTTCAATTAGTATCTGTATTCCAATGTGCCCCAAACAAAGGAATTTCAATGCTACAAATTGTAGAAATGAAAAGAAACAGGAATGTACTTATTACAACTGTAATGGAGATTTTACCTCTCCCTTTCCAGCTGAAACACCATTTTCTTGAATACTGTATTCCACGATTCTCGATTCACCAAAGATCTGAAAAGTTCAAAATGACTGGAACCTCATTCACAAGCAGGTTAACTACATAAAAATCTACAAATTCAATTTGTTTCTCTTACTAGTATAGCAGAAACCTAACAAGATTACCACTTTGTATACTCCTAACCTTGGGAAGTGAGTAGAAAGCCGATTTAATCTGCTTCACGCTGCAAGCAAAATATGATTTTAAGTCTAAGGGCTAAGATAGAATAGTCATGATCTTCATGATAAAATTCTAGAAAATGGTTATATATGGTCATTAGTCTTGGGTTTTTGTGAGAACTGTAGGTACATACCCATGAGCACACATAAGTGGGTCTTCGAAAGTTGCATTTGGAGCATAGATATCAAAATCATGGGCTGTTGCAGTTGATCCATATCTGAAAAATGTAAAAGAAGGTTCGGATAAAAACTCTCATTATTGTTCTGAGATCAAATCTTCAGTACAATTGAATATATATGTGCCATACTAATACTCCAAATGGAAAAAGCATCAGGGATTTCAGGATAAATTCTTGTAAATGAACTTGGAATAAAAATAAAATTCAGACAAAAGGGTGAAAAGAAAAAGATAAGAACAACAATGAACCAAACATGGTTAATTTTCATACTATATATATATTTCACACTAGTGTACATATTTCTCCAAAAATGGACAGTATTATCGTCCCATTTTTCCTTTTAACTCAATTGAGTTGACTCGCGTCAACACAATGCTTCATTTCCAATAATTGGCAACTTATAAGGCCCTGTTTGGTTCCTAATTTAAAAATTATATATATGGAAAACATGTTTGGTTGACTAAATTCAAAAACAGTTTTTTAAAATTTTATGAAAAAATTAATCATGTTGTTTTTAGAAAACAACAAAAATTCATTTTTCACGTTTTAAAATCACAAACCAAACACCCCTTAAATTATTTGACGATAAAAGAGCTTGTATGGCTCCCACACATATAGTTGAACCCACACCATATTCATTTTCTAACAATTCATACAGTAAAAAAGATTCCCTTAAGTACCCCAAAGGTTTGGCCTAATTTGAAGTTGAATCTGAATAAGTGGGTCAGGTAGAAAGATTCAAAATTCTGTCTCCTAAAAAAGCCTTAAAAAACTTCCCACAGAACAAAGTTTGAAATTTCTGCATATTACATCGCTGATGAAATGCCCCTTTCAACCGAACCCAAATATATTATATACCTTTGAATTCAATCACATACCTCTAAATACATATATAATATATCAAAATCCCAACAACCCATTAACCTAATCCGTAGAAAAACTACTAACAATATGACGAAAATTGATTCAGGAAAAATAATAAACGTTGAATTTAAAGAAGACCCAAAAGAAAGAAATTAAAATAAATACTCACAATCTGAGGATGTGAGGCATTAGATTGTCTGAGAGCCGTTTGAAGCCTCCATTAATGGCCATGGATTCCTACGCTGCTCCTTCTCCAAGCTGATATTCCATCACACCCTTAAATATCAAAACAATATGGAAAGAAGGAAAATGCATGAACATATCCTTCAATCCAGATAATGAAATCTGAACAGAAAATTTATTAATTTCTTACCCTGTTTGTCAAGAAAATGCAGAGAAGAACCGTTCAAACCATAACAATAGAATTCGGTTCTTTGGAAGATTACAAGAAAGGAAGACAAAGAGGTGTGAACGAGGGAAAAAAATCATGGCTTCCCGATTATACACATGGCAATACCTCAACCAACTGTCTGCCGTATTTATCTTGTTGGTCGAGGGATTCGAACTCTCCCACTTACGAAGGGAAAGGGGTGCCAAGTGCCAACTTGCTAGTGCTAGTTGGCCTTTAGAGCCGTGTAGAAAGAAAAATGTAATAAAAATGGTTCTAGCATCGAGCTTAGATTGAAAGGTACCAATCATTGCATTTTGGTACTGGTACTTTGCCATTTATAATCTACAAGGCATTCTTTTAGTTTTTTTTTTTTGTCAAGATAACAGTACGTTTTTTTCTTTTTTTTAATATATCTTATCAACAGCGTCATAAATGAATCATTTAGAGAACATACAAATACAATTAGATGCTTCCGTAAGAGTTATGAAAATAAAATGGATACGTAAGCCCATAAAAAAATAACCAAAAGCTTAATAACAATAATCTTCACAACAAAGTGGCACATAGGACCTAAATAATAAAGGTAAAAAACTCATATAACAAGATTATAAAGATAAAATAACCATGACAGTCTCATTTATTATATTCATAAGAGGACTCACCTTCTCACTTAAAAACGAAGAAGGGTACCCAAATTAACAAAACAAGTGTTTATTGACATTCCTTTAGTTAATTGAATAAAAAGACAAGGAAAAAACATGACCATAAGTTGGTTTTAGGTTGGTTTAATTATGTTATTATTTGAAAAAATTTCAAATTAATTAATTTATAATTTTAATAACCAATTTTAATTTATAAGTTGGTTTTAGATTTGATCTCTTAAATAGATCTCTCAGAATAGAACTCTCTGACTCTCAGGAATGAATTTCAAAAATGAAGTTAGGCTCTATTTATAGGAGTATTCAGGGGCATTTTCATAATTATAAATATAATTAAATAAAAAATAACTTTCGGCGCGCAGCGGCCGAATTCGGCGCCACTTCAGCCGCCCACTTCCCCATTATCAGCCACCCCTTTGTCGGCTTGTCTGCCCCATGGGGGTGGTCCCCACAAATCTCCACCTCCACCTCCACCTCATGTAGAACAGGGCTCCTCCACACCTGCAATCTCTCTACAGATAGCAAGCTTCAAAAAAACTGTTGCTGCCTCCATTAGTGCCCTTAGGCACTCCGAGCTCGTGAGATGTTGATCAAGTCCAAACAATGTTGGAACTTGATCCCTGTAACCACCTTTGTAAGCATATCTGCGGGGTTATCTGCAGTCTTGATCTTTTACAGAAGAATACTTCCTTCTTCTACAATTTCTCGAACAAAATGAAAACGAACATCAATATGTTTCGTTCGACTGTGATGAACTTGGTTCTTTGCCAAACAAATGGCACTCTGGCTGTCGCAGAAAACTTCAACATTCTTCTGCACAATTTCCAAGTCTTTAGTCAATCCATGAAGCCAGATTGCTTCCTTGAAAGCTTCCGTTACTGCCATGTACTCTGCCTCTGTAGTAGACAAAGCAACTATTGATTGTAGTGTTGATCTCCAACTCACTGATCCTCCTGCCATAGTGAAAACACAACCAGTAGTAGATCTGCGCTTGTCAAGATCTCCAGCATAGTCCGAATCCACATATCTGACTAGATGCTTACAACTTTTCGTATCTTTCTTGAACTTTAAACCAATATCCACAGTACCATGAATATACCGTAGAATCCACTTCACTGCTTGCCAGTGGCCTTTACCGGGGTTGTGCATGTAACGACTTACCATACTTACAACATGTGAAATGTCAGGTCTGGTACACACCATAGCATACATCAAGGCACCAACTGCATTTGCATATGGAATGTTCTCCATTTGCTTCTTCTGATCTTCAGAATTTGGTGACATTGATGTACTTAGCTTGAAATGTGGTACCAATGGTGTGCTCACAGGTTTTGTGTCATTGTCAATGCCAAACGTTTGAAGAACTTTCTTCAAATACTGAGTCTGAGTCAAACAGATTGTGCTTTTGGCCCTGTCTCGAGTTATCTCCATCCCGAGAATTTTTCTGGCCTCTCCAAGATCCTTCATTTCAAACTCTGAGCTCAATTGAGCCTTTAGCTTGTTGATCTCCACCTTGCTTTTAGATGCGATTAACATATCATCTACATATAAAAACAAGTAGATAAATGTACCATCTTGAAGTTTGCGATAGTAGACACAATGATCAAACTGACTCCGGGTATATCTCTGCCCTTGGATGAAGCTGTCAAATCGCTTGTACCACTGTCTAGGTGACTGCTTCAGGCCATACAATGACTTGCTTAATTTGCAAGCCCAATTCTCTCTTCTTGGTACTTTGAATCCATCTGGTTGAGACATATATATCTCCTCGTCCAAATTACCATGCCGAAAAATAGTTTTGACATCGAGTTGGGCTAACTCGAGATCAAACTGTGCAACCAAAGCCAATAATATTCGAATTGAGGAATGCTTAACAACAGGTGAGAATACCTCATTGTAGTCAATTCCTTCCCTCTGAACGTAGCCTTTTGCTACCAGTCTGGCTTTGTATCGGATACCATCGGTGCTGGGTGAGCCTTCCTTCTTAGCGAAAACTCATTTGCAGCCAATTGGTTTCTTTCCTTTCGGAAGTGGAACCAACTTCCAAGTCTGATTCTGATGGAGTGATGTCATCTCCTCATTCATTGCCATTTTCCACTTATCACTTTCCATACTCTGAATAGCATCTTTGTAATTGTATGGAATATCATCTCCGGTGACTGGAAATGCATATGCAACCATGTCAGTGAACCGAGCAGGTTTGCGGATTTCTCTTCTTGGTCGACTGGTGGCAATTGATTTTGGTTGTTGACTTATGTCTGGTCCTGAAGCCTCCACCTCAACTGAGATTTCATCGTCGTCTTCTTCAGGATGGTTGGATATCTCTGTTGACTTGCCAAGAGTTACTGGAATATCTAACTCCACCTGCTGTGGCAAATCTAGATCTCGATTTTCTTTATCAGAAACTGTATGCTTTAACATCACATATTCATCAAAAGTTACATCTCGACTTTTTACAATCGTCTTTGTCTCAGGGTTCCATAGTCGGAAAGCCTTAACTCATTCACTAAAGCTCATGAAAATCGCTTTCTTGGACCTAGGATCCAGTTTGGATTCCTTCACATGGAAATATGCAGTGCATCCAAAAATGCGCAGAGAATCATAATCTGAAACGGGGTGTCCAGACCATACCTCATTGGGAGTTTTTCCATCTAGTGCTGTTGCAGGAAGTCTATTGATGATATGAGAGGCATATGACAAAGCTTCAGCCCAAAATGCCTTGCTCAGTCCAGAATGAGATAACATGCAGCGAACTTTATCTACCAAAGTACGATTCATGCGTTCAGCAACACCGTTTTGTTGTGGCGTGCCTGGGACTGTGAAATGTCTGACAATCCCTTCATTCTCACAAAATTTCTGAAATAGGTCTGACTTGTATTCTCCTCCATTATCAGATCTGAGCCTCTTAATCTTCCTTCCCGTTTGGGTTTCTACCATTTTCTTCCATATAAGAAAGATATCTAGCACTTCATCTTTATGCTTCATGGTATAAACCCAAACATAGCGTGAGAAATCATCAATGAAAGTAACAAACCAACGTTTACCTCCCAATGAAGCATTTTGAGAGGGTCCCCAAACGTCGGTATGAACATTGTGACGCCCCGAAAATTATTTCATCTAGCCCATAACCCAATTGCATTTTGCCCAAACTCTATGCGTTGCCTTGATATGTTTGGTGTTTGTTTGATGGTTGTTTAATGTTTGTATAGTTGATGCTTGATAATGTATATAAATATGTGTATCATAAATTGTATATGGGTCATGTTAAATTAAAGTATAATGCATATGTTATTATTTATGCATGGGCCCATTAAACCATGAATTGATATGGATTAGGATTGATTGAATAAAAGGATAAATGAGAATGAGAATTTGGTGTATTAAATGGATTGGACATTTAAAATACATGGAAGCATGATTAGGATTGATTGAATAAAAGGATAAATGAGAATGAGAATTTGGTGTATTAAATGGATTGGACATTTAAAATACATGGAAGCATGAGATTGGTTAAAGTACATGTGGTTGGTATGGGTAGTATGAGACCAACACATGTGAAGGCTGGTGCATGAAAGTGGACAAGTGTCCCATGCCCACTTCTCTTCCTCAAGGAAGTGCTAGAATGAGTGGAGGGAATCAAGGAGGGAATCAAGGAAGTGCTAGAAAGAGGTGAGTGGAGAGAAAGGAAAAAAAATAAAAGAAAAGAAGAGAAAGGAAAGAAGAAGAGAAAGAAAGAGGGAGTTGCAGGAGGAAGATCTCTGCGACGTTTTCATCAAAGAGCTGGATCTTTGGGATATATGGTCAGATTGAGCTCAAAATTTGTCAGCACGTTCGTAGCTTATGGTTATTCATTCTGGTCGGTGGAGATCTTGATCAGAGGTTTCGTCTAAGAGATCTAACTCTCAAACAAAGCTGGTCGGAAAGTCTAGATTTCTCGCGCCATTTTGCTCAAACATCTAGATCTCCTTAACCTACAGTTGGATGGATATACAATTTGGGTATGTAGTGTAAAACTGATATTTCTGCATTCTGGACGGTGGAGATCTTGATTAGAGGTTTCGTCTGAGAGATCTACCTTCTCAAACAAAGCTGGTCGGAAAGTATGGATTTCTCATGCTGTTTCTCTCAAACTTGTAGATCGCCTCAATCTACCGTTGGATGGATATCAAATTTGGGTATGTAGTTTAAAACGGATATTTCTGAATTTTGAACGGTTGAGATTTGTATTTGTTAAGTATGTTGTGTGATATAGTCATCTGAGTTTAAGTATTTACAGCAGGAAAGGAGAAATTATCTAATTAGAGACTTGTTCATCAAAGATACTTATCTTTTCGGTCCACCGTTGGATTGGGCTGATATTTGGACAAAAGGTTTGTTTCTTCACATACTTCAATATGTACGGTTGATTTTGTGATTACATATTTCTGTTGGTAGATTGATACATCTGAACAAAATATTAAATGAAGAATTGGTAGGGTTGCTTGTATTAGACCTAAATTTAGAATACCTTTCCAAATAGCTTGCATGTCAACTATGCTGACCTAGTTGCCATTGTTGATGAACCCATGATTCAAAATCAGTGATATACATGGCTGAACATGGTGACCTAGTGTAAATCGGCAATATGGCCTAAGTATGAAAAATTTCATATTTTGGGGCTTTTGATGCTTTTGGCCTAGAATCATTAAATTGATGCAACTTATGTTTAATTAAGCATGATTAGGGTTGATTATGCTACTGATTTGGTGGTTGTGACCATATCATGGGTTAGGCCTACTTGTGATCAAGTGACCCAATTTGGGCATGTTTATGCCTAAGGAATTGAAAATCAGTATTTTTGATTAATAGAATGGTTTATGAATGAGAACTATGCATTAGAGGCCTAAGTCATGTGATTTGAGTTGAATGATGGGATTAGATGGGATTTAGGCCTATTGTTTATATGTGGGCTGATTTAGGGTTGATGTGTAATGTCTATATGATTGAGCATAGAAATTGATGTATGGTAGGATATTGATGTATGTTTCAGGATCTTGATTGGGTTGATTCGGTTTGGTGGTTGTGTGTGGTTAAATACTCTCGCGAGGCTTAGTTGTGAGTAGACTTCATTTATGATTATATCTTTTATGTCATCATATCTGTCACGACGCCCCTGACGTAGGCTGACGTCATGACCGGCACAGCGTACTATACACTGTACAAACCCATATACAGTATATAATACACTGTCAGCCTTCACGTACTCTCACAAACATTCCCAAAATGTACAGAATATTTTTTTTTTTTTATATACCACACATCAAATCAAATTCCATATATATAAAGATGATCATTCCATTCACATTGATTCCATTCATTCCACAAATGAAATTCTCACCAACTAAATATCTATGATCATCTCATTTCATCATCCCAAGCATTATATAATCTTACCACACAACCCATCTAGGTGATATTACATATATATCGTGTGTGATAATTATACATATCAAAATAACGTAAATAATATTTATTTCCTCCAAGCATACATACACATACCAGACAAGTTTCTTTTCCCTTCGACTCAATACCTGAAAGATTGGAAGAAATGGGGTGAGCAAACAACAGCTCAGTGAATATAGTTCTTGAGATGACAATTATATGCATTTAGAGAAATATGACATTTAAAATCATTTCAAACACTTATTTAACACATGCATCATTCAACAAATATATTATACATGCCAACAACATAAATTGCATGATTTTCAATATCATAATGCACAATCTCCCTCCTCCGCAAGGCAAGAGAGCGGGTCTAACCCTTGTATGGTCGTACAAGGTAGACACAACTTCTCATGACCCAATTCACACAATCTCCCTCCTCCGCAAGGCACGAGAGCGGGTCTAACCCTTGTATGGCCGTTACAAGGTAGCCACAACATCTCATTACCCAAGTAACAGTCATTTCAAGGATCGCAACCCTTGTTAGGACAGACCTAACGAAATGACAATGAGGAATCGCAAAGCCTCATCATTACAAACTCCAATGCTAAAATTAGTTTGCATGATCCATAAAACTCAATGCCTTATATATAATATCACATGCGTACAATCAAACAGTTTATATGCGTACAATGCCATACAAGAACCAAATCAAGAAAACTATACTCACAGTACAACACGTTCAACTTAAACCCAATCATCGTCGCTTTCGAGTCCAGCTCCAAGTTAAATCCAACGAATTTAACCTGTCATAATCACTCCATAATTCAATTTCTTGTATTCATATCTATTTACATCTTTCATTTCTCAACTCACTTCAAATCACGAATAATAAATCCATTTAGGACTCATAAGCAGTTGAAGAAACTACTATCTCGTTTCTGTGGTCAATCTAGATATTTTCAAAAGAAAGAACAGTGAAAATAGATTTTCACGACACCATATACTTAGTTACTAAAACTATCACCTCATATCCAAAAATCACAATTTTAGCATCGAAACGTCCGGAATTCAGTTCTCTATGATTCTGTGATCTCAAACCGGAGTTTCATTGGATGCACATCACTGTTCACAATACTATTCATTTTCACTATTCACTTTCACTATTTATTTTCACTATTCACTATTCACTATTCACTATTTATTTTCACTATTCACTATTCATTTTCACTATTTATTTTCACTATTCCCTATTCACATTTATATTCACTATTCACTATTCACTATTACTATTTACTATTTACATTTACTATTCACTATTTACTATTACCATTTATTTTTACTATTTATCCGAAAGATGTATATTGTATTAAAATTGTCCAACGGCTCCAAAAATCATAAAATTGAATCTAACCACATATTCGGGTTTCTAACAGTCCAGGAAGCATTTTTCTAGCTTCATAGCGGGTTTTCATTCACATTCGGGTTTCGGCAAATCTCGCGTTCTTCCGCCGTTTCCTCTTCTTTCTTCCTTCCGTCGTTCTTCTCTGAACTTCTCTTTCCTTCTCTGGCTTCTTTTCTCTTTCTCCAGCAACCCCTTTCATCTTTTCTTTTCTATTATTATTTTTTTCTTTCTCTTGTGACCACGTTGGAAAGAGACAAGCCACTCCTCTTTATCTTCTTTTCTTTTGTTTTATTCACTTTGTTTGGACGTTGGTGAGAGAATTGAGAGTGAGATCATTTTGTTTTATTATTTGTTTTTTTTTTATTCAATTCTTTGTCTCTTGGTGGAGATAAGAGATCATTTTCTTTTTATTTTATTATTCCTTTTATTTTTCAACGTTAGATGGTGGAAAAAGATTGAAATAAGATAGTTGATATTTGATCCCATACTCCTCCTCTAACTTAATAAAACAACTTTTCCCCATTTTAATATTTAACTTTCATTCCTTAAATCATTTAATAATTCAATTTCAATCCACACCATTTTAATTCACTCCAATTAATCAATTTAATTCAACTCAGTCTACATATCTAATTAATCAACCCCATAACTTAATCAATTTCATAACTTTATTTATTTACTAATCATACACGCATATATTTAGCGCATACGTATAAAATACGTGTATTATACATCTCGATATACGTGTACTTCAACGTATTTATTTAATTAAAATTTCGGGATGTTACAATATCGCTTATATATATTGTATGTTGAAAGCATGAATGTGTTCTAATGTTTTGAATGATGCATTGATTTGAGAAAACCTTATGACTTTGGTTGGGCCCATCTATCTGGCTAATAGGGGGACTTAACCTTGTCATATGAGGGTTTTAGGAAAGGAAATGATTGGGGTCAACGGTACGGTGAAATAGACGTGCACTAGTAACTCCAAATAAAACATGATTGGGATCAACGGTACAGTGAAATAGACGTGCATTAGTAACCCAATGCATGTGGAATGTGGATCCAAATTGATAAGTTTTTACTTGCATCGAACTTATTATAAATGCTTGATATTTATATGTTATGAGCTTTTAATCATGCTACACATTGACATGCATTCATGATATTTATTGATGAGTATTGATAGCATATTTGAATTCTATTCACTGGGCACCGTTGGCTCACCCTCATTTTTCTCTTTCAGGTCCTTCTGTCCCAAATAAGGGCAAAGGAGTAGTTATATCTTGAGGGCCTTGCCTGCGAGAGAATCCAAGGCCTCGATGTGAGTTGAGAGGCATTTTGATTGAACTGTGTTTTAAATTATGAAGTATTATATTTGGATTATGTAATTATAACACTTACCACATTGTAGTATGGGTGAGTTGGGACTTGTTAGATAGACCATGTGGGCATATGACGGTTTTTATTTGTACCCACAATTTTGGACTTTATGTGTATGTCAATTTTAATGGACTGTAGGGATTATGATTTTATTTGTGGTTCATTTTTATGGATTATCTCGTCTTTGATGATTAATACGGTGGGTAGTTTTGTTTAGTACCTTTTGATATTATGTCGTTGTTTGAGATAAGGCTCGTAGGGTCTCAACCACTTCACGGGAGTTGAGGAGTGGTCAGAGATGCCTACGCCGGGCGTCCCGCCCCGGCATTCCGCACGCCATTCCCTGCGGGGTTGGTGGTCTGGGGTGCGGGGTCGCCACAAACATAATCCAATGTTCCTTTTGTGCGGTGGATTGCAGTGCCAAACTTGACTCTCGTCTGCTTGCCTAAGATACAGTGCTCACAGAAGTCAAGTTTTCCGGTCTTTGGACCTTTCAGAGAACCTTACTTTATCAAGGTTTGAAGAGACTTCTCTCCAACATGTCCTAGCTGCATGTGCCAAAGTCGGGAAGTGTCCGATGAAATATCATTAGAACTGGTGCAAGCTGAGACACTTCCGATTACTGTGTGTCTGTCAAGGAAATAGAGATTTCCTTTCTGAGTACCCTTCATGGACAAGAGTGGACCACGTACAACCTTCAAAACTCCACCTTCAATGGTTACCTTGTAACCGCTGGAATCAAGGACTCCTAAGGAGATCAGATTTTTCTTCAAATCTGGGACATATCTAACGTCCGTGAGCCGTCTTGTTGTACCATCATGCATCTTTAGGCGTATAGTTCCAATACCCTTTGTTTGGCAGGTATTGTTGTTGCCCATGAGCACGACTCCTCCATCGAACTCTTCCAATTTGGAGAACCAATGTTGATTCGGACACATTTGATAGGAACATCCGGAATCTAATATCCATCTATCAGACTGATTGTCTATAAATGAAACGAAGAATGCAGAATCTTTTTCAGCCTTTTGTGCCACATTTGCATCTGTCTTGCCCTTATTTGGACAATCTTCCTTCCAGTGCCCCTTTTGGTGACAATAGGCACATTCATCCTTTGCAAGACGTTAACGTGATGAAGGTCCTTTTGACTTTGAGCGAGATCGGCCTCTCCCACTAGATCTATCAGATCTGTTGTTAGCCCTACCTCTGGATACTGTCAAGGCTTCTGGTGATGCTTCCTTGTTATCGCGCTGGTCCTTCCTTCGATACTCGTTGTTCATCAAAGCATTTGAAACATCACTGAATTTAACCTCATCTTTACCATATAGCAAAGTTGTTGTTAAACGTTCATAACTTTCAGGCAAAGAGTTTAACAACAATAGTGTCTTATCCTCATCAAGAGGTTCAACATCAAGATTTAGTAGATCAGCGAGAATCTTGTTGAAATTATCAAGATGCTCAATCATGGGAGTACCTTGCTTGTACTGAAAACGAAAGAGCTTCTTCTTCAGGTAGAGTCGGTTCTCTATGCTTTTTGCCATGTACTTGTCCTCCAGTTTCTTCCAGAGACTTGTTGTCATAGTCTCTTTCATGACAAAGTATTTCTGATCTTTTGCCAAGCAGAGTCTGATGTTCCACAAGCTTGACGATTTACAAAATTCTAATAATCATCAGACATATCCTTGGGCTTGGTTTCCAAAGCGATATGTGATCATTCCCGGAATAATAGATCTTGGACTTCGCATTGCCACATGCCAAAGTTGTTGGTGCCGTTGAATTTCTCCACCTCGAACTTTGCGTTGGACATTGAACTTCTGTGCCAAGGCCTGCTTGTGGTTGGGGTTTCCTCCGCCATTAAGACCGAAGATATGTATGACGCCGAAAAGTGCCCTTTTTTAAAAAAAAATGATAAACTACTCCAACTAAGCTATATCAATAACTTAGGAGCTGAATCTGTAGAAACTGATTGCACGGTTGCGTCCGGAACGGTCGAAAATGGTGGAAACGAGTTTGACTTTGCTGAAATCAGACAAAAAATGAACCGGATATGCTTGGTCGGGGCTGGGCTTGATGAACAGTTTTGGACCGAAACGGGCTGGGCCGAGAGGAACAGCAGCGGACCGTGTGGGCTGGATCAGTATGAACAGTGCGGACTGTGGGCCTGTATGAATAGTGGAGGATTTTTTGGCCGGTGTGAACAGCGGCAACTGTGGGCCGGTGTGAACAGCGCGGACTGTGGGCCGGTATTAACAGTGCTGACTGGGGGCGGTATGAACAGTGGAGGACTGTGGGCCGGTATGAACAGTCGGGTCGGGATGAACAGTCAGATCCGGGTCGGATGAACAATGCCAGCAAACGCTGTACAGGGATCAAACTTTGATCGGCTCCTGGGAACTCGTTTCTTGTCCGTTTTTCTCGCCGTTTATTGCGTTGGACTCCTGGAAACAAGAGCTACCTCCACGGGTGATCAGAAAATAGTTCCGATCACTTTTACAGAATCTCAAAAATTTCAACGCTGTCTCGAAAAATTCGACAGAGGGTCTGTTTTTTCTTCCAAAGCTTAACCTTGGCTCTGATACCAATTTGTTGTGCGGAATCGTTGTAAAGTATGGAAGAAAAACAAGACAACAAATATAACGTGGTTCGGTAAATTGCCTACGTCCACGGGAGACAACAAACTTATATTATGAGAGATTACAAACTACACCCTTAGGTGAATCTTACAGATTGGATCTCTTAAATAGATCTCTCAGAATAGAACTCTCTGACTCTCAGGAATGAATTTCAAGAATGAAGTTAGGTTCTATTTATAAGAGTATTCATGGACATTTTCGTAATTATAAATATATAATTTAATATATTTATAATTAAATAAAAAACAACTTTCGGCGCGCGACGGCCGAATTCGGCGCCACTTCAGCCGCCCACTTCCCCATTGTTAGCCGCCCCTTTGTCGGCTTGTCTGCCATATGGGGTGGTCCCTACACTTAGTGCCCATTAGCTGCTTTTATTGTGCTTTAAAATGTATTATATAACTATTTACAGAATTTACTCCTAAGATGAAGATTGAACTGTAATGTAACGGACAATAATAAAAATCTAAAATTTCATTGGTACAAAATCTTAAGTTTAATTCTAAGATAAACTAAATTTAGGTTTGCAGTTTCCAATTATTTTCAATTCCATTTTGATAGTAAATGGTTTGGGACAACTTCTTTTTTTTTTTTTTTTTTTCTTTTGAAAATGCGGATGATTAATTGACTTTCAATCATAGATATTACCAATCCAGGACCCTAGCCAATGCCCAAAACAACACGCAGGCATGAGAATGACTGAATCAATCAATTAATCAAAAATAATAATAAAAAAAGCATTAACGTCAATTCTAAGACCTCGTGGCAAAACTGAAGAACAAGTCCAAAGTCAGGACAAAAGTACCCATTCAAGAGAATACAAATAATACAAATAATTAATGTAGAATAACCAAACCCACTATATTTATTTTATTCACAAAAATAAACAAATATATACTAAGTACATCAATAAACTAATCCGAAGCTCGAACCATACACATAATAAAAATGATCAACAAAAAAAATCTGAAAGTCTGAAACCCAAAAAAAAATAAAAAAAAACCAAAAAATGTAAGTGGGTACATAAAATGAAATATATCCGATCAAGATGAACAGCTAACAACTAGTTCATCATCATCGTCGTCGTCGTCGTCTCAGAACAAATCAACATCGCATCTCTTCGTATCAAAAGCACCAACATTATTCCTAGGATCAGAAGCCAAAGGAACCTTTAAATCGCAATTAATCTTAGGCTTAACCCTCTTTGTCTTAACACTTCCAACCTTAAACCTGACCCTAAGATTAAGCACAACATCAATCTTAAAAACTCCACCAT
Organism: Paratinospora sagittata; assembly: GCA_035771175.1. Classification (NCBI taxonomy): domain Eukaryota; kingdom Viridiplantae; phylum Streptophyta; class Magnoliopsida; order Ranunculales; family Menispermaceae; genus Paratinospora; species Paratinospora sagittata. Next base: position 46,130,866 of record CM069593.1, read on the forward strand.
TATTACTCTTCTCCCTATTAAAATCCGAGCTCTCAAGAACCACCGGAATCTCTCCTCTAAACACCGGCCGGAGCATCGTCGTGTTCTTCTTGCCCTGATAAAACGGCGATATCCACTCGGTATCGAACCTCTTATCGTCATAATAAGCGTTAGCTTCGATATGGTCGTAGTAAACGCTGATCTTCTTGTTAGGGTTTCTGACGGAGATGTCGAGAGCGAGGTTGTAATGGAGAGTGTTGTTGGCGTAGTCGAATTGCGTGAGCGACGCATTGACGACGTGGAATTTGATGCGGGTCGGTCGGAAAATGAGCCAGAGGACTAGAGCTGCGATTCCGAGGACGATTACGATGGTGGCGATGATTTTGAAGAGGAGAGAGAGGAGGCAGCAAAGGCCGCAGCCGGAGCTCCGGCGACCGTGGCTGTGGTAGGTTTGGGAAGCAGGGATTGATGGGCCGTAGTAGGCGCCGTTGAGAGGGACTTGTTTGGCTTGATCAGCCATTTCTTTTGGAGAATCTGAAGTGTACAGAGACAGAGATCAGAAGAAGAAGAAGAGACTTAAAAGAAGATTTTGTGAATTGGTAGATGTGAAGATACGAAGATATAGACGAGGGGTTGGATTGGTGTTTATATATGTGTGTGTGTGTCTATATGCGCGTGTGAAGACTCTGAATTGAATGGCAAGAAAGCAACACCGCGTTAAAAATTATGTATAACGCGTTGGAAGGCGAAGCGTCGTGGAAGATGGCGTTGAATTTCTGTGATGGTGGCGAGTTTAATTAGTTTGATTATTGTAAATTGTAAATGGATTTTTATTTCTGAGTGTTCGTTATCTTTCAACTTGAGGATTACGTGTTGTTTTATATGTTTAAGAACAAAAATAAGCACAGTTGAAACAGAGGATTGCAGTTTCTGGAAGACTGGAATAGTGAAGAGCTCTTGGTTTTTCTTTGTGTGTGTGTCTAAATTGAATTAACTGAAGGTATTATATTCTGAAATAAATATAATGCTGATCACTTCATTAAATTATAATTGTTTGTAGTTCTTAACTCGATCCAACAGAACTTTTTGATAGAACAGAACATTTTATTTGAGTGAATCAGCTTCATTTATAATAATATATGAACCAACATTGGTTCGGATGACTTATTATGCATTTTTTTAAAGTGAGGTTGTTAGTTCAAAATTCTCATATTGTATGGAGTTATTATTTGTCAAGAGATTATTATAATTTTATAGTCCTATATAGGTTGAATTCAGTTAGATTAGTCTCGTAACAAAAAAGACGAGAACTCCACCTGACTCTCGCTTAACAGTAAAACTAAAAAATTAAAAAAATAACAAGGAAAAAAGAGCTTCCCAAACAAATAAGTTCCCTGAAAAAGTTATTGGTAAAAAAATAAATGCAAGGTCTTGATTTTTAATTATCTGAAAAGAAAAACGTTCTGTTTCAATAAATATTTATTAATTACAATTACGATGCCTTGTCAAATAAAATGGGTAGATAAAATGTTTGTTAAATTATTTGTATCTCATTCAAAATGTTTAAATAGTTATTGACATGGCAAGTTGAAAAACCCTAGTTGTAATACGTTATTAAGTATATGTTATAGATATGAGATTAAGGATTTGGCCTGACACCAAAATATACTGCGACCTGTAACAATTTGCGGGGCCAAAGCATTCTTAGCCAATTAAGATAGCCATCGAATGATTTCTTTTTAGAGAAAAACGTCGATTCTATGGTTGTTACAATTGACTTTAAGTTCTGAATTTGTAGATTATGTCAAATTAATGAGAGTGACATTAATATATATTAGCGCCCTAAATTATAATAAATGACAGGGATCGAAAATATTTGATTTGGTCAAGTTTGGAAAAAGACATGAGATGGATGATGAGTCCAAAGACGTTTTCCCATGACGTCCACACAGATATTTTAATTCTCATTCTTGTGTGTTTTTGGTTGTGATCGATTCTCACACTTAATTAAATAACGAGCCTGTCAGATTGCGTGGTATGCATAAAACATATGGTTTTTCAAATGTATATCTAGAGTTTGCGTAAGCGCGAAAACGAATATATATACTATTTTAATTTATTACAATAATTTTACATATTTAGATTATATCTTACCAACATCAATCAACAATCATTTTAAAAACATAAAAATATAGAGAATAGGTGACGACCTCGTGGGGGTCATATAAATAAGGTGACTATAGAAAATTAACTATAAACCTATAAACCTACGATAAGACTATAGAAAATTAACCATGGTTGCACCATTTGTTCTGTTGGTTGAGAAACTCCAACTGAGGGGCGCCAACTAGCTAAGTTACCAAACATTTATTCAGGAAAGTATATTTTTTAGATGTCAAATGTCATATAATTGGACATAAATTCTATTAATATATATAACAATCTCGTTCTTGATTTGATTTTCATTTTATAAGAATGTTCATCCAGTAGTTTATAAATGAATGAATTAGTCTTAGTTTTATTAAATATACAAAGTAAAATACTTGACTTTTGTTTGTTTTTTATAAAGGTAAGATGATTAAGAGTATTTTTAAAAGAGCAATGTTGGAGAAATTAAAAACTTTATATTATTTACTATAAATCAATGTCACATCAATTTTATGATTTAAATTCATCCAAATAATATAATTTTTAATAAAGAAAAATTTAATGCCGAAGCTATTCACATCAAATTTGTAGCAATTCATGTACGATTTTCAATTCATTTAGCATTTTCCTTTTTAAAAATCAATTTTCTTGCAATAAGATCGTTGGCGCGTCTGCATTCAAAATTTCTAGATGTATAAAAATGGGAATAAGGATAAGAAGTGTAAAAAGTTATAAATTTAAAAAGTAAAATAAAAAAAAATCAGAAAGTTAATGAGAAGCCAAAATTTATTTAAAAAAATTTAGACAAGGAGCAGAAAATGAAAGATTAGTCCAATAAAAATTGTAATCTTACCCTTTATATTATTAAACTAGATAAAATAATTTCTTTAAGGACAATATTGAAAAAAAAAAGGTTAAAAAGTTAGCTTTAAGAGTCTCCCGAGTATTGGCATTTATGGTTATACTTAATTACACATCTATGGAAAAAAGAATTGGTGCTAGAATAAAGGACAAAATTGAAAACTGATTTTTTTTTTTTTTGAGTGTTGAGAGAAGGTGTCTCTGCTGACATTAAGGTCAGAGAAAGTCGGAATCCTTAAGTAGGGCAAAAAAAGTGAACACAATGACGAGAGACATAAGAGACTCGGATGAGGACTATGCGAACCAATTACTATAATCCCGCTTTCACTTTTATTAGTGGAGGAAAAACTCCTACTTATTTGTAAAGGAAAAGAATTGAACTTCCGACTTCAAGTGAATGAGTTTGAATGCATACTGTTAAAACTAACCAACATTTGATTGAAAAATGTTTTTATATACTTGAAAAAAGTGAAGGAACATACAAATAGAGGGAAAAAAAGTTATTTTGTTATTTTTCTTAAGAAGTTATTTGATTAAATTACTATATCAACCTTAGCATAACTCAACTTAACTCAATTAATTTTTTTTTTCAATTATATAAAATCAACTAATCCACCCTAACATAAGTAAACTACAACTATAATTTTAAATTTAAAAACAACAATAATGTCTTTAAGGGCATATACTAAAGAATGCTAAAAATGATCACCTGAAACTTTTTACATTATACGTATAGATATTAATTGATCATCCATTTGCTAAAAACTCTCAAAAATAATAAAAACCACAGCTGACTTTATTGGATTAAAAAGAATACAAGAATGACTTTTTTATTACATGATATATAGGACCAATTATCTGTAGAAAACAAATGAAACAGATCAAATCATCTCAAGTATCAACAACCCAGTAATTACATATGAAAAAAAAAAACCCTCTGAAGATCAATTTCATGATTCCCAATATAACATATAATTATTAATCCAACGATATATCAAACATCAACGTCACATTGTCTCCTCTCAAACACCCTTCCCAAACCAGCCCCATTAGCTGAAGCCAAAGGAATCCTCAAATTGCACTCAATCTCAGGCTTGTACCGCTTCGTCTTTATCGCTCCAACCTTAAACCTAACCCCACAATACAACTTCACATCCACATAAAATACCCCCATACTCTTCTCCCAGTTATACCTACTAACCTCAGCTGCTCCAAGCTTCAGTAGTTGCTCCCCTTTAAACTCAATTCTCAGCTCTGTAGTGTTCTTATGACCTTGATAAAACCTCGGCACGCTGTGCCAACCGAACCTCTCGTCCTCGTAATACGCAGTGGCTTCAAGCCAGTCGTAGTAAATTCCAATCCTCTTGTTAAGGTTTCTGGCGACTATGGTTAGAGTGAGATTGTAGTTGAGAATGTTGGTGTCGTTGGTGAGGTTGAATTGCGTGAGATTTGCGGTTTCAGCGTAGACTTTGACGGTTGTGGGACGAACGATGAGCCAGAAGATTAGGGTGGCTAGGCCGAGGATTATTATTATTGTGGTTAGTATGGTGATGAAGGTGAAAAGCGTGGAACGGAACTTCTTGTTGGTTGTTTGATGAGTTTGGTGGGATTGGTTTGGAGGGCCGTAGTAAGGGCCATTTAAAGGGACTTGTTTGGGTTCTTGGGACATTTTTTGATATTGATATTGTTGGTGGTGGTGATATATGAAGAAGAAGATGACGATGATGTAGAGATTTTAATTAATTTCTCGGAGGAGTTCAAATGGGTATATATATTCAGATATGTATGTATAGTTTCATATATATATATATATATATATATATATATATATATACACGTGTGCGTGTATAGATAGAGAAGGACGCGGTTTTTTGGGTTGTGGATTGAGAAAGGCACCATACATATAATATATAATAATGAGATTCAACAATTGCGTGCTTGAATGAAGAAGGATTTCATGTGGCATTTCCTCGATGTTGCTACTTTCTACCTTATGTTTGAATTAAGAGGGGATCAAGGGGTTGTATCTTGTGCTTACGAGAGTTTGATGATTAATTGATATTCTTCTTAGCACTAAACTTTAAAAAAGTATAAATGTTAAGATGGTGGTGCTTCAATTTATTTATATCAGGTTAATAATAATAATTGCCTAAATTGGATCCCTGATCAAATCAAGAACCCAAATGTGATATGCAAAGTCCTTAAAAATAAGTACGTTTACATCTAAAATGTACATTATCATTAATGTATCATTGAATTAACTCAAGTGGAATTCCACCCCCTTGGATCACATAAAGATGCGTAGTACATATGCATGCATCCAATAGAGTGGGACATTTGAGTTTTTCCACCCTCATCGAGTTTCTAACTTTGTACATTTAGAAGAAGAAATTGGAACACGGGATTGGTACTATACATACACACATGAAGACTTTGAAGTATTGGTTTCTAGATAACTTGGAAAATAGGAGAGAAGGAAGGAAAGATCTAAGGTGAAATTTCTAGCTAGTAGAAAGAAAATAAATGAATTGAAAGGTTTACAATAAGGACAATATATAGTACGTACATCAAAACACCTTGCTCGGTCAAGCGTGTTGCTTTCCACATAGTTGTTGTCTTAGGACTCGTATGTGGGCTGTGGTACTTAATCCTGGTATTCTATTTGTATCTGGAAAAAGTATACATAAAAATATATATACATATATATTTAGAATTAATTCTTTTCAAACACGTCATGATTAAACTAATATGTAAGACCTTTTAGAGGGTTAAAACTTAAAAGTAATATAATATCTACTTACGTAGAAAAAATAAAATAAAAAATTGATGAGTTAGGTCTTAAAGAAGATTTTGTTAAAGAATGCTCTTTCACAATATTTCTCATGCAATTTATAAATAAAACTGTGGATCAGATTTGCAGAATCAATTTGAGGAAAATCGTATAAAAAAGTAGGTTAATTCAGAGTTGTCCACCAGAGGACCCAATTAAGATTAGGTCCATGGGCTAATGGGCCTGAACCATAAAATCACAGTGGCCCATACATACATCTACTGTAAACATTAAAAGATGGGTTTATTAATTTCTATGTAGACAGGTAGCGTTTGGTAACTCACTTAACTTTTACTTCTATTTCAAACCAACCTTTAATTTTAGTAGATATTTAAACTTTACGAAAATAAGCAAAGTTTTTTTGCTTATTCTTGTAGAGATTATACCTCTATTTCAATTAGAGGTTACCAATAGGTGGTAGCTCAGTTAGTTTAGAAACTGAATATAAGCGGAGTTGAGGTTTAGGTCTCTAGTTCTAGCCTGGGTGTGCCCCCATTTATTTGCTTCTGTTGGAAAGGTCAACTCAAACTCCTCTGTCATGGTCAAGAGAAATTCAGGAGAATTAGTCTTTTCCCAAGAAAAGAAGGACACCTTACGGGTGCCAAAAACCTGATAATAAAAAATAAAATATAAATATAAAAAATTATTTAAAAAATGATTTTTTTTTTTATAACCCTCTACTTTTTTTAGAGCTTGCAAATAAAGTATATGGAAGGCAAGAAATTTGAACAAATTTAATTATTAGCAATCTAAAATCTGATTTAATTGTGAATTAAAAGATTTGAGTTCCTTAATTAGCAGCACGATTGGCCATACACTTTTGTTTATATTTCATCAATTGAAACACCATCAAAAGCAACCAATTAATGTGCGCATCCCCCAAAGATTTGGACTAATTCATAGGTTGATTTGAAAACATGTACGCAATTTATACAAGAAGTATATATACTAACTTTGCCAGAATTATTTACAAGCTAGTATCATACCAAGCTATTTCTTTAAATAAAAATAGTTTTAACACAGAAGTAATAATTAGCACTTAAAAGATATCAAATTCTTGTATTTAAAAGTTAAATTTTAACTTATAAAAATTATGGACCGCGCCCACCGTACCTGTAATCGATCGACTAATTAATTAAATGAAACCATAAATTTACATTTAATTTTTTTTTTTTTTAAAATAAAACTAGTATCCACCTAGAAAGCATTAAGCCATCATGCTAGTCAACCTACAAAATTCCAAACTGAGACTATGGAAGCACAGGATTAAAAATCAACTGGGTCTGCTAGTTGCCAATATATCAAATATTAATTCCTCCACACACAACCCCTTCTTTCTTCTTCTTCTTCTGTTATATATATAGACTAAAATCCAAAAGGGTCTGCTATTTGTCTCTAGTGATTGGAACTCTGTTGTACAATATACAATACAATATTATATAATGAGATGTAATCTTTTTGTAGACTTAACATGTGCGGTGGCACGGATATAAAATTGGGATTTTTAGAGTTAGGGTCATGAAAGTATGGGTTTTTATTGCAGAGGTCCCAAATTGAAATTTAGATTTTGGGTCCCCTCCAACTCATCGGCCATCTTTCAATCAAATCGTTGCGACTTGATTGGCGTGCATAACTGTTTTGTCCTTCTCCCTAATAGCAACTTACGTGACCCTCTCGGTAAGCAGAGAGACCCTATCAGTAAAAAGAGAAACTAAAGAAATACACTAACTGCAACCACTAATCGATCACCGATCGGTGATCTATCGGTTAGTTATCAAGCATTCTACCCAAGTTCATCGTGCAATACCCGACAGGTTACCGATAATTAACCGGCATATCATCGATCGGTTAATAACAATCGGGGAATCAATGGTGAAGGCTTATTAACCGATCGGTAAGAAACTACACCGATTGATTAGTTTTAAACCGACCCGTATGAACCTTAACCTATAAGTGAGTTTCAAGGATTATTCTTTTTTTTTTCTTTTTTTAATATTTATCTTCTATTTCGTAATTCTTTTAGGGATTTAATGGGGACCGCTAATTAATAGATCAATATGATTGTTAACCGATCGGTTAAGAAATTTAGTGGAGATTGTTAATTAACCGATCGGTAACCGATTAGTAACTAACATTCCGGTCGAACGGTCACCGATCGGTGATCTATCAATTAGTTATCGGGCATACTGGTAAAATTCTTATTTCCTAATGATCATGCCATACCCCGACCGGTAACCGATAGATCACCGATACTTAACCTACATATCACCGAACGGTTACCGATTAGTGATCTATCATTTACCAAAGAGCTATTGGTGATCAAAAGGTTACGCAGCGTTGTAAACTTATATATCTATATATCGGTCACATCGGTAAATAGAGAAATTGTAACACTCCGTAGTTTTAATTATACACCTACGTTGATTGATACGTATACCGATGTGTATATGTACGTATATACGTACATAGGAGTTAAATGTATGTGCGTATAAGCATACATGAATTAAGTGGATTGTATTATTAAATGCAATAATATCACTAGATTATAAAATACTATATAAATGAACCTGATAATGAAGTAATTTAATGAATGAGGAGTTGTTAAAGTAATTGAATAGTTGAATAGTTTAGTTGAATATGAATGAATAGTTGAATGAATTAAATTAAGATGGGGGAAGTTGGTTTGCTAGATTACATGGGGAATGTGAGATTATTTTTAACACTTATCTCTTATTTTTAATCTCTCTCTCTCCAACGTAAAAAAAACAAACAAACAAACAAACAGAAGAGAAAGAGAATAGAAGAAACGAAGAAGAAAAGATGAGAAAAAGGGGTGAACGCCGGATTTATGCCAAATCGGGACTCACGGTAACTGATTTTCACTCAATTTCTTCATGAAATTAATATTTAAGCTAGATGTAATGTTTCTCTCGGAGTAATTTTTGTTATGGGAGCTGTTTTACAATGTTTCTGAAAATTGGGGTTTCGACCCAACTTAAATAAAAATTAGCTAAAAAGGTTGAAAAACACTTCTTATGCTGTAAGAACCTTAAATATATGGTTAGATTTAATTTATTTGTTAGTTTGTAACTTTTATAGTTGTTAGAAGTTGAATTTGATACTAGATTTCTTTGGAACCCTTAGATTTGATATTGGAGACCTTTGAAACCATAGTAAAACCCGATGAAACTCCGATTTGAGACTGTAGAAAGATAGATCTACTAATTCTGGACATTTCGATGTTAAGATCATGATTTTTGGATATGATTTGATATTTTTAGTAACTAAATATATTGTTTTGGTGAGTAAAATTAACTTTGCTGACCCCCGCGAACATGTAAAATCTCAGTAAAATACCTGTTGAAGGTAGTAGAATGGTAGTAGGACTGATTTTACACTTGTCGATGTTGATAGAATAATTTTAGGAATGCCCTACATTTTTAATAAAATTGATATATGTTTCAGTAGAAAAATAAAATTGAGAATTAGTGAAAATATGAATTGAAAATTTATTTTCACTGTTTCTTCATGTGGAAATATCTAGATTAACCGTAGAAATTGTATAATAGTATTTTCAACTGCTTATGAGTCCTAAATTCATTAGAAATTTAAATTTATGGAATGTGTATAATATTTTGCAGGTTGCTAAAGTAAAAATTAGTAGTGACTGAGCAAGACTTTGATCAAATGGAATGTATTTGAATGAATAATACAAGTAAGTAGAGTTAAGTGAAATAGATTCGAATTATACATGAATTGCAAATGTTTATTGGTGATTTGAAGTGAGTTAGAAAATTAAATATGTAAATGGAAACTGAGTATTTATGCGTGAAATAGATACGAATAAATGAAATTGAATTATAAAATGGTTATGACTGGTTGAGTTAGTTGGATTTCAATTAAAACTGGACTCGAAAGCGGCGATGATTGTATTTAAGTTGGAAAGTCTTGTACTGTGAGTATATTTTTTGATTTTGGTTCTTATATGACATTGTATTGATATGAAATGTTTAACTGTAGGCATGCTATGTATATAAAAGCATTGTATTTTATTAATCATTCATAAAAGATTTTGGCATTGGAGTATGCGAGACGTGCGAAGGCATATCACATATGATATCATTTCGTTAGGAATTAATCTCGGATGAGTGTTATGCGTAACCCCATTATAAGTAGGACTGTCCTAAGAAGGATTTTTTATCCTTAAAATGATTGTGAATTGGGTAATGGAAAGTTGTGGCTACCTTGTAATGACCATAGAAGGGTTAGACCCGCCCTATTACCTTGAAGGAGGAAGATTGTGGATTTCGATGAAAACTCTGCATTGTTTTATTGCACAAACATAAACTTTATATTGCTGGCATGTATGTTATCTTTGTTGAATAATGCATGTAAGTTTCATAAATGTTTTGAATGACTTTAAATGTCATGTTTCTGTAAATGCATATGATTATCATATCAAGATATATATTCACTGAGCTTGTTGTGTGCTCACTCCATTTCCTCCAATATTTCAGGTACAAAATCAAAAGAAAAAGGGAAAGCTAGAGAGTGAGTGACACTTGATACAAATCCCTATCTTGTTTATGTATGTTTGCTTGGAGGAATGATTTATACACATTTTATTTTGCTATGTATAATTATCACCTGACAATGTATATAATATCACATAGATGGGATGGGTTGTATGGTAATGGATTATAGTTGAATCTGTTGGTTTGTGAAATACTTGGTGATGATGTATATAATTGTGTGATTAAATGGTGGATAGGATGGTCGGAATGGTTGGATGCATACATGAGATAAATGGATGAATGAGATGAATATTGTGGATGATTATATATATATGTATTGAATTTGATTTGTGGTATATGAAGAAAAATGTGATGGGGATATGCTCTCAAAATTTTTTGAAAATTTTGTGAAATTCTGTTGAGGCTGACAGTGTATTATATACTGTATACAGGGTATGTACAGTGTATAGTACATTGTGTTTGTCATGACGTCAGCCTACGTCAGGGACGTCGTGACAGAAACCAAAGAAACCAGCCAAGCATTCCACCCAAATTGTTATTTCCTAACGATCGTACGATACCTCTGCTCGGTTATCGATCGATCACCGATAGCTAACCAACATATCACCGATCAGTAACTAACATTCTGGCCGAACGGTCACCAATTGGTGATCTATCATTTACCAAAGTGCTATCGGTGATCGAATGGTTAAGCAGCAGTGTGAACTTATAAATCTATAGGGAGGAAGAAAAGATGATCGATCGGTAAAATGGAAAACAAAAAAAACCAACCGAGCATTCTACCCAAATAGCTATTTCCTAACGATCGTGCGATACCTTTGACCGGTTACCCAAATAGCTATTTCCTAACCACTGAACCATTATGTCACAACGCCCCTGACGTAAGCTGACGTCATGACCGGCACACTGTACTATACACTGTACATACTCATATACAGTATATAATACCTGTCAGCCTTCACGTAGTCTCACAATCCTTCTCTAAAATTTACAGAAATTTTTTCCTAATATACCACAAATCAAATCCAATATAGATCTCTATAATCATTTCATTCATTCACACATCACATTTTCATTTCATCATCCAATATATTAAGCTATATATATGCCCACACATCCCATCTAGATGATAATACATATATATATATAATGTGTGATAAGTATACATATCAAAATAACAAAACTTATTTCCTCCGAGCATACATACACATACCAGACGAAGGCTCACGTGATTATCACTCACGGATTTTCCTTTTACCTTCGACTCAATACCTGAAATATTGGAGGAAATGGGGTAAGCAAATAACAACTCAGTGAATATAGTTCTTGAGATGACAATTATATAAATTTAGAGAAATATGACATTTAAAATCATTTCAAACACTTATTCAACACATGCATCATTCAACAAATATATTATACATGTCAACAACATAAATTGCATAAGTTTTCAATAACACAATGCACAATCTTCCTCCTCCGCAAGGCAAGAGAGCGAGTCTAACCCTTGTATGGCCGTTACAAGGTAGCCACAGCCCTCATTACCCAATTCAGAGTCATTTCAAGGATCGCAACCCTTGTTAGTACAGACCTACTAACAATGAGGACTCGCAAAACCTCATCCGGGTCTAATTCCTAACGAAATGACATCATTACAAACTCCAAATCCTAAAATCAGTTTGCATGATCCATAAAACTCAATGCATTATATGTAACTATCACATGCATACAATCAAACATTTAATATGCGTACAATGTCATACAAGAACCAAATCAAGAAAACTATACTCACAGTGGTTACACGGGGTTTCTACGTCACATCGAGAAACAATAAACGTCTCTCATAATTGCTTCCTCAAGAGCATTTATCCATGCACAACTCTCAATTTAAACACTGAAATGAACTATAGACTATCATGAGAATCACCATTTATCATATCTTTAGCTACTAAAAATATCAAATCATATCCAAAAATCACGATCTTAGTATCGAAACGTCCGGAATTCAGTTCTCTACGGTTCTAAGATTTCAAAATCACTGTTCACAGTACTGTTTACATCACTGTTTATATCACTGTTCATAGTACTATTCATCACTATTCATTCGTGTAACACCCCGTAAATTTAATTACATACATAGGTTGAAGTACGCGTACATCAAGATGTATAATACACATATTTTATACGTATGAGCTACATATACACGTGATCATATGATACGTATGAGCTACATATGCGCGTGTAGGATTAGTAGTAAATAAATAAACTTATACAATGAAGATGATACATATGAGAGCATCCTATAAAAAAAAATGAAGGTGAATTAAATTGATTAATTTATGGGATTGGTTAATTAAAAATGTGGATTTGATTATGATTGAATGAATTTAATGAAATTTAATGGAGGAGTTAGTTAATAAAGGGAGTCAAGGTGCATGGAATCATTTGTATATTTAAATCAAAAAAAAAAAATAGCCTTAGTTGCTTCCAACGTGTGCAACAAGGAATAAAAAAAAATGAAATAGAAAGCAAAAGAAAGAAAAAAAAAATGTGTAAAAGAAAAGAAGAGAGATGAAAGGAATTGCAAAGAAAAAAAAAACATAATAGAAGAAACGAAGTTGCAGAAAGGGGAGAAAGAAGAACAAACGGCAGGGAAGGAAAAAAAGAAGGGAGAACGGGCGATTCGCACGAAATTCGGACCTGAGGTAAGTGATTTTCACTCCCTTTCTTCGTAAAATTGATATCTAAGCTAGATGTAAACTTTCTAGCGGAGTAATTTTGAATGTTAGAGCCGTTTTACGGTGTTTTCAAAAAATTGGGGTGTTGACCCAACGTGAATGAAAAATCCGCTATGAAGGTAGAAAAACACTTCCTGGACTGTCGGGACTCCGAATCTGTGGTTAGATTCTATTTCATGCGTTTTGGAGACCGTTTAACAATTTTAATACAATTTACATCTTTCGGATGAATAGTAAAAATAAATAGTAAATAGTAAATAGTGAATAGTGAATAGTGAATAGTAAAAAGTAAATAGTAAAAAATAAATAGTACTGTGAACAGTGATTTGATATTTTAGTAGATACTGATATGGTAAATGATGATTCTCATGATACTCTATGGGTAATTTCAGTGTTGAAATTAAGAGCTTAAGGGCATGGATAAACGCTTTTGAGGAAGCAATGACATTTATTGTTGCTCAATTTTAGAGGTTGGCTTAGAAAACCCGTGTAACCACTGTGAGTATAGTTTCTTTGATTTGGTTCTTGTATGACATTATACATATATAAAATGTTTGATTATATGCATGGTATATTTATATATACATTGAGTTTTATGGATCATGCAAACTGATTTTAATTGGAGTTTGTAATGATGAGGTTTTGCGATTCCTCATCGTCATTTCGTTAGGAATTAGACCCGGATGAGGTTTTGCGAGTCCTCATTGTCAGTAGGTCTGTCCTAACAAGGATTGCGATCCTTGAAATGACTGTAAATTGGGTAATAAGAAACTGTGTCTACCTTGTACGGCCATACAAGGGATAGACCCGCTCTCTTGCCTTGCGGAGGAGGGAGATTGTGCATTGTGTTATTGAAAATCATGCAAATTTATGTTGTGGACATGTATAATATATTCGTTGAATGATGCATGTGTTGAATAAGTATTTGAAATGATTTTAAATGTCATATTTCTCTAAATGTATATAATTGTCATCTCAAGAACTATATTCACTGAGCTGTTGTTTGCTCACCCCATTTCCTCCAATATTTCAAGTATTGAGTCGAAGGAAAAAGGAAACTCCGTGAGTGAGTCTGGTATGTGTATGTCTGCTTGGAGGAAATAGCTTTTGTTATTTTGATATGTATACTTATCACACATTATATATATATGTATTATCATCTAGATGGGATGCGTGGGCATATATATAGCTTAAGATATTGGATGAGGAAATGACAATGTGATGTGTGAATGACTGGGATGATTATAGATATCTGGATTTGATTTGTGGTATATTTAAAAAAAAAAATTATTGTACATTTTGGGAAGGTTTGTGAGAGTACATGAAGGCTGACAGTGTATTATATACATAAGGCCTTTTTGTCACGCCTGGAATGCACCGCAGCGCATTCTACCCAGACGCGGGCGCACTCCCACCGCAGCGGGAGCGAACGCCAGCCATTATGGATCCATAATATTGTCACATCCCAGTACACAGCACACCGCAGCGTCTAGTACCCCCAGGATCATATGAATAGTATGGACAAATGATCCCGGGGGTACTAGACGCTGCGGTGTGCTGTGTACTGGGATGTGACAATATTATGGATCCATAATGGCTGGCGTTCGCTCCCGCTGCGGTGGGAGTGCGCCCGCGTCTGGGTAGAATGCGCTGCGGTGCATTCCAGGCGTGACAATTCGAAACATGTAACCATCATACGGGGTTTCTACGGTATAATTTCTTACTGATCAGTTAACCATCATACCGATCGGCTAATAAGCCTTCACCATTGATTCCCCGATTGTTATTAACCAATCGGTGATATGTCGGTTAGTTATCGGTGATCTATCGGTAACCGGTTGGGTATCGCATGATGAACTTGGGTAGAATGCTTGATAACTAAATGTTCGGCTAGAATGTTAGTTACAGATCGGTTAGTTATCGGTGATTGATTAGTGGTTGCAGTTAGTGTATTTCTTTGGTTTCTCTTTTTACCGATGGGGTCTCTCTTCTTACCGAGGAGGTCACGTGAGTTGTTATTAGGAATAGGGGAAAAATAGTGGTGCACGCCAACCGAGTCACAACAATTTGATTGAAAGATGACCAATGAGTTGAAGAGGACCCAAAATCTAAATTTCAAAACCTTGAGACCTCTGCTATACAAACCCATATTTCCACAACCCTAACTGTAAAAATCCCTATAAAATATGGATAGTGTTGTAACCAACTTGTCTACATACCAAGAGGTATGGTGAGCCTTGATATGATTCCCATGTCAGAACCTCAAAAATGTAACTAAGATGGCCCTATACAACTATTATTACTCTCATACATGTTGAAAGAAAAAGGAAAAATTGTTGTTTTGCAACGCACAAATTACTTGGAAGAATTATATATGGATCCATGATTTGTCATTGCATTGCATCACTCTCTTCGAACCCTTGTGTGTACAAAAGAATAAACATGCTGGCCTACCTTGGTTGTCTGGTGGTGCCTAATTTTGTTCTGTTCCACATATGGGCTTCCTTAATTAAAATTGGCACAATTCAGCTTCATCTTAATGTTAAGTAGAAGGCCCACAAAAAATTTATTGATTACATGCTTGGCAAGTTAGTCCACTTCGTAAAAACACGTCCAGTTACAAATGTTGGCTAGCTTTAATAGTGTGTATCTGAACTTCTTTACTTAAAGTTAGAAGTTTGATTCTCTCCCCTTGCAAATAAGTGAGAGTTTTCCCTTTCATAATAAAAGTGAGAGAGAGACTATGATAATTGATTCGCATAGTCTCCATCCAGGCTCATTGTGCCTCTAGCCGTTGTACTCGTCTTCTTGGCACTACTGAAAGGTCTTGACTTCTTCTAGTCCCAGTGTCAGCATCATCTGATCTTATGTCAGCACTCAAAAGAAAACACATCTTGTTAAGGTTCTGAGTAACAACCCTCTTTCCCAGAGACCAAGGTTCAATTCTCCTTGACAGAGAAGGATAATTTTAAATGTACCCACTAAAAATATTCTTCATACCCACTTGTTATATTTGTATTATTGTTGAAAATTTATAAAGCATGTGGGTAAAGTGAGTTTTTTTGTGGGTATATTTAGAATTATCCAAAAAATAATAATAAAATTATGTTGTGTGAGCTAATAGGGTTCACTTGTTGTTAAGTTGCGTGGTTGTGAGGTTAATAAGGGTTAAGAGTTTTGATTCCAATATTTGAATCCCAAAAGGAACATAGTTTTATACCAAAGGCTTCTATCTACTTTAAAAAAAAAAATGAATACCAGACTTACTTATATATCTTTACTTAATTTGATTTCCAATTTAATCAATCAAATCCCAAATCCCAAATCCTCAAATTCATTTTGCATAAATTACGAAAATAATTAACAGAGGAATATAATACAACACAATACAATACTTCCAAATGTCAAACTGATACTATTAGTTGGGAATGTTTTAAACATTGTGCCACTGATTCTCCACACCTATTTCGTACTTTTAAGAAAAAACAAAACCACCCAATTTGGATATACCAGAATTCCTGAACAATCACGATTCAGAATCCAAGTTACACAAAAACAGTCATTTACTGTTTCTTCAGATGGCTTTACCTTGAAGCTTAAGGCTTCAAGAACAAATGGAATTCAAATATAAAAAATGAAAAATAAGAAGAAGCGAATGGTGAGATGAGGATTTCGGGACCCATGTACAGGAAAGCCATTCTAGCTTTACCCGCAGTGCGCTGGTGCGCTTGCACCGAAGTGCAAGAGTCCAAGTAGAAGACTATTACCAAGTTCCGTAGAAAGAACAAGCAAACTTATAGAGAACGCATAGGTAGTTGGGAGTGCCGTGTGTCTGTACTACTGCTTGAACACAACAATAATGAGAATGTTGAGTAATTCTCAGCAGTTCTGACACTTCGAATTTTGGGAGAAGAAATGGTGAAATAATTAAGATGATAATGATACTCACTCACAAACACCTCTGTCACATGATCTTTTCTGTCAGAGCTAGCTTTCAGAACCTCACCAAAGACATGGTCCCATAGCAGATAAGTACACCATTTCTTCATTCAAAAAAACTGAGCGCTTTTTGAATTTTTAATCTGGGCCCATATTAGGCCTTAACAGTACGGCAGCAATATTAACTTTTAAAATAATAATTACTTTTTAATATGAGTGATAAAATTATAATGGTCTTCTTTAAATATAATTATTTTAGAGTAGATAAACCCCTTCTTGTTCACTATTTAAAAATATAAAGAATAAGACTATAGCTAGTTAAAGTAGATCAATTACTATTTTAATAAAATAACGATGTAAATTAAAATTAGAGTGTAACTTTATGTCCTTAAGACAATTATGTTCCGTTTAAGTGCTTACGATATATATCACCTGTCTCCCAGTATACAATAATATCTTTTTTTGTGACAGCAACAATTCAACTCACAAGAATAATCAAACTAAAATTGATTGTACTCACTTATAAAAGAATGTTAAAAGCAGAGAATAAAGAAGAGAAGAAAATTCATAGATTTTAGAATTTTTTAGAATAATTTCTGAGTTCTGGAAGGCTCTATTTAAATCATAGTTGTACATGGTGTCTATTTTTGCACTATTGAATCGAGTCTGATCGCCCCTATACGCGATCTGACGAATTTGATTGACGCACCAGGTCGTACACCGTTGGATCGTATCCGATCGATATAGGCACAATCTAATGGCTCCACTTGTCACGCTCTGGGTTGCACAGCGTGCCCCCTACCCATGTGTGGGCGCACCCTCTCGGGGCGAACACCTAAGCCATTATGGATCCATAATATTGTCATATCGCCATGTAACAACCCAACCGCAGCTGGTCTACATCGAAACGATTATTTGTCTGCCACTATTCATGAATAGTGCAGGGCCTCCCTAGGAATCGAACTCAAGACCTCCCTTAAGGAGTTAGATTTCGCATTCCTAGTAACCACTGTTACTAGGAATGCGAAATCTAACTCCTTAAGGGAGGTCTTGAGTTCGATTCCTAGGGAGGCCCTGCACTATTCATGAATAGTGGCAGACAAATAATCGTTTCGATGTAGACCAGCTGCGGTTGGGTTGTTACATGGCGATATGACAATATTATGGATCCATAATGGCTAGGTGTTCGTCCAGAGGGGGTGCGCCCACACCTAGATAGGGGCACGTTGTGCAACCCAGGGTGTGACACCACTTGTCGCAACCGATCCTACACCATTGGATCACGGTCGATCCAATCAGTCACGATCTGACTGTCCCGATCAGCGCATCCTATCTTAAACAATCGGATCTTTGTACATCGCACCTAGACAAATAACTACATTCATCGTATTTAAACGTCTCAGATTCTATCTACCTCAATCTCCAAAAATGAAAAGTTCTTCAACTCCTCGCGACGATGCGTGCAAAGTGTTGTGCGCCCATTTGAGCCTTTCTTGTGTATGTTACCTGAAATTCAAGTTTAGTACTCTAACTATATTTATAAGTAAATAATTAAAATTCTATTTATTTCATGTTGGACTAAAAAATTATTTTTAAATTTTATCACTTTATATATATATTGAGTAGACTACTTTAGATTCAATTTATCATTCATATATAAATGAATATAATTAAATACTTATATATTCTTAATCTTTACTTATCAAAATTTAATAATTAACTTGATTCCGTCTAAAATAATTTATAAGTCCTACTTTAATATTTAGTTAAAAATTATGTTTAATTATCTATTTTCCAACATTATGTTCCAAGCTTATTATTGGAAAGTGAAGCCACAAATCAGTGGGATGAGATTGTGTGAATTCTTATCTATTGTTTTTATTTTTATTTTTTTATAATTGTTTGGGCCGAGGGGCAGAGCAGATAATGTTAACTATTGCAAAAATAGTGACTTGCAAGGCACCTGTCATTGACAGCTTCTTCCACATGCAATCCAAACCTAACTATTTATCAGACATGGTTGTTAATTGTTCATAACCACAGAAAGGGAAAGAAAGGAGACCTTTTCAAACCAATTTCATCATACACTCTCTCTCAATTATTGATCTTCAATGGTCAAGATTAATTTATTGGTTCAAAAAGTGCTCAAATCAACTGGATAGAAATTACCCAGCAACAACTTGGGCCATGTAATATTCATCCCCAAATTCATCTATGGTTTTTCTAATTTATATATATATATATATATATATATATTTAAGATTAACGGATATCAATACTTATGCCGCTATTAATCTTTCTGGAACATGGTCACAAATACTTAAAATACTATTAACTAACAAATAATAAAAGTGTGTCGAATTCAAAACCTTTACAATAGTTCTAATTTATAGTTATATGAAAAGGGTCTACCTTGTATGAGGCACCCTTATTATTATAGGGTGGGAAAAAAGGATAATATTTGCAATCATACCTTTCTTTGTAACTATATGGTATAAGATAATTTAAAATTTTGATTTTTTCTTTTTTCTCAATTGCCCGGGCCAGAGCCTATGGCACAACCTGCCTTCAAAGGGGGTAGGGCAACCATGGAATCCACCAATAACAACTCATTAGGAGCAAATAATATTTACTAACCAACCCATGAGAATTTGAACATTTGCACGCCTTTATGGGTAGAAATACTCTTGACCACCACATTAGATGGTCATTTATTATTTAAATTTTGAATTGAAAAATAATTAATGAATTATTTTCTTAGCTTTCATTTTCCTCAAAAGAAAATTTTATGTGGATTAAGATCAAGTTAAATTGGCAGTCCAATGTAAATAATATGATCTTAATTAAAAATAGTCAATGCAATTAAAAGCTCTCATCACATAACCTTCTTTCACTCACAAGGTAGGTAGTGCAGGTGGAAAGGGACCATCACTAACAAAGATGAGCTCCACTTAAATCAATCACTCTACATTAACTCTAATATCAACTCAACAAAGCCTACTAGTACTACTACTAAGTTATTAGTAGGTGAATTCAATCTCATCTGAAAACTATATTAAACCATTAAACTTTATTCAAGGTGGCCAACAAACTCCATTTAAGCTGCCCCCACTCAAAAACACTTATTTCTTGTGTCTCACAAAACATTTTTAACAAATCGAAACCTTCTGTTTCTCCCCACAGATTGACCCAAATTCTCATTTTTTTTAATACAGAACTACCTTACAACTACTCTTTACTAATCTTAAATAAATAAAAACCAGCACTTCTCTTCAATTAATGCCCAACAAGTTTCCCAGATTTATCAAAGCAAATCAACATATTATTAATAATTTACTTTCTAAAACACCATTGAATTCAACTGGACTACAGGCCAAGGGCCGAACCTAACCATGCTAACCCAGCTGGGATTTCCATTAATACCTATCTTGTCACATAATTTTCATTATACATGGAAGTTATGAGTGGTAGGACATACGCATTATCGCAAAATCATTTTCATGCTGATAGTGAAATTCATGATAATACTATTACATTACATAGAAACATATATAATAAATCAACCCCTTTAATATATGAATTATATAAGATCAAAGTTACAAAATAATTAGAAATTGGTTTCTTTGTTATATCAATAATGCATTAAAAAAGCATGTAGAAATTATCCAGAGTGCAATCATTCAAACCAAACCAATATCAGACATTTCTTTTGGTTTGAAAAAAATAATAATAATAAATCAGAACTGAATACCACATTTTCGTCTTCTTTATTTCATATTTGTGATAATTTTGTACAAATCCCTTGATATAAGGAGAGAAAGGGAATTTCGTTTAAGATTCTTTACCAAAAAAAAATTAAAATAAAAATGGTTTAGACAAATTCAGGTAAATTTGATCATTGCACAAGGGTGTTTCTGTCCATGAATCAAAAAAGAAATAAAACAAATTCATATATAGAAAGTGATAGAAAAGACACACTAACAGTGTAATTATAAACTTATCAACATCCTTGCAAATTTAATAATATCACTTGTCGCTAAAAAATCACAGGCTCCCATTTTTCCCTCTTTTCTTATTTTCCAAAGACAAAAATTATACAATTTTACCACCCTAATTTACCATTTTATACCAAGTAATATTTAACCCCCACCCACTCAAACGCCGTCAAGGAGTGAGAAAGGAAGTAGCGGTAACGGGCCTAACGGCGTTTTACTTCTTCTGTTCAGACGTCAACGCTGCAGGGATGATCCACCTGGAGCCTAACGGCAGAACCGACGTTGACTCCGGCGAACTTACTTCCAAACGTTAAATACGCCGGACAGTTAACGTAGAGATGGTACTTGCCGGAGATCCACGTGCCCACCTTCCATCTAACCCGTCCATCGAGCTTGATATTAACCAAAACAATCCCAGCCGACTGGTCCTGAGCCAGAGCCGCGCCGAGATACGGCGCGACAGGAACGGCGGCTCCGACGAGGTGCGGCGACCAAATAATAGTGTCTTTGTGGCCTTGGTACGCCGGAAGAATCATGGTCGGAAGGCTGATCTGCTGGTTCCGGTAAGACATGAAGATGTCGAGACGGTCGTAGTAGACGCCGATCCTGTCGTTAGGGTTCCGGGAAGAGATGGAGACTTGAATGTCGGAAGAAATGAGGTTTGGTGAAGAGAGGTTGAATTGATAGACTGTGGCGTCTTGGAGTGTAAAACGAGGCTTTGTTGGTCGGAGAACGAGCCATATTATGAAGATTATTAGGAGAATTATGAAGATGAAGAAGAGAAACGCGCCGAACAGCCGCCGGAGGAACCGCTTTCTCTTGTGGTTGTGGTGGCCACAGTCCTTCGCCGACATCGTCGTAAGAAGAAGAAGAAGAAGAAGAAGAAGAAGGTGAAAATGAAGATGAGGTTAAAGGGAAGAATGGGAGTGAGAGGAAATATATAGAGGGAGAAAGAGAAGATGATGACGGTGGTGACGCGCTCTAGTAATAATAATAAGAAAGAAGAAGAGAAGAAATGAAGGTGAAATTGCTATGTATGGTATACGACTATTTTTTGTGAGTTTTGTAGTTTGGGAGTATAAGAGTGTACTCATACACGGTTTCTATAGAGACAGAACGCTGATGTTACGACCAGGGCGCTTTTTTCTGGGAGAAGTCATTAATGGGTCCATGTTATTAATTGCAGTGTTAATTAATATAAACCGGATTTAATTATTAAGTTTCAAGTTAGCATATAAATATATATATATACACATGCGTCTTGCAGTGTTGGGTTGCTTTTATATTTTCTAAATTAAACATACAATAAATTATCAATGACTAATCCTCCCTTTTCTGTGTTTTATTCCTTTTTCAGTTTTTTAAGGACCCTCAAGTAAATATAAAGTAAAAAAGAAGAAATGAAAAAGTAAATAGATTCAACCACAACAAAACTCGGGTTCATGCTCAAATTTTTAGTTCAAACAAAATCATACTTTTATATATATATATATATGTGTACCAAAATGCCCTAGCTTTTGTATTGGCCATGAGATGGATCTTTTTTAACTAATTACACATGTAGTATGTGATTTCGGCTTATTAAATTTTTGGGATACGAAGTATATATTGGTGTACGAGTCGTGCAATATACATTTGACCTTGCGATCCAATGGTATATACATATGGATACAACTTATTTTTTCATGAAAATTATTGTATTTATGTTACATATGTTGAAAATATCGCTTAAAAGATTGAATAATTTTTTTTTATTTTTTTTAAAAAAATGGAATTAAAACAAACTGTTAAACAATGAAAATGTTTTTCTTAAAGAAAATGATGGTTTTCCACCTATGAATTCGTTGGCGATTGTCATGTGCTTAATGCTTTAAAATTGGGATATTAGTCCTCTTTATTATAGAGCTACTAGCATGTTTATTTATTTTACTTATTTATATAAAACTTTTTTTTATACCGGTTTTTCGGCATTCAGAATGTATTCTTCTTCTTTTTGGGCGAGACTAATACTCCCTTCAAAAATAATTCTTAAATAACACGTAGTCCTTCTTACTTAAAATATATATATATATAACAATACAAATTCCAAATGACATTTGCTTATTTTCTATTTTTTATTCTAGTTCTTATATCAAATTGTCTTGTATTTTTACATTTTTCTTTCTTTCTCTAAAATCAACAAAAAAAAAAAAAAACATTCGGGGTACTATTAACGAGTCTACTAATATAGTAATTTATTTATATATTTATAGATGTATATTTAAATTCAACTATTGGATCAATATGAATCAAGTGATCTTTGTGATCATACAATAAATTAGTAACCTTAATTAATCCTTATTTCCATCATATGTATAAAAAGCTCGTGTCTAATATTACTTTTGCTAAAGTCTCATAATTTTTTTTGAAACATCCTATTATTTATTTATAAAAAATATTATTTTGATTGTTGTAGTCACACTCACAATCATTGGATTATTGTGTATTATATATCTTAAGTTGTATAATAAATATAACACATAATAATTTAATAATTATAAATATATAATTATACTAAAAAATGTAACTGCAATACTTAAAATAGCATTCTCCTTTATTTATTTATTATTTCATAGTTCGAATTAAAAACTTAACGCTGTTAGTCAAAAAGGTCAACAAGTGTGTATTCGCATGTGGAGTGTGTCGGTACATTTGTCCTTAATTATCAAGAACGAGTGATGTTTGACGAGTAAGACGGCTGTGATCAACTTTCACTGGCATTACATGTTTGATGAGTTTTCACACTTTTCTGTTGAGCATGTGCCACGTGGACAAGTTCACTGTGTGGGCCCAAATCGCTGCAGGTCTCGCCATGCGCATCAACATGCCCTAGGACCTCCTATACCAAAGGTTACATTAGTCATTTTAAATTACTTTTTTTTTTTGTTTTTTTCTATTCAATTTCTTTTTTGTTTTGGTCAAATCTACGTTCTCGAGTGACGTAAAAAATAGTACAAAAAAATAAAAAAAGTGACGTAAAACAACTGGTGATCTTGGTGCTGTTTCCCAAACCCGTACGACCGCCGAGTAATTAATTAGATCTAATTAAGATCGAACGGTTCAGAAGTTTCTTCATTAATTACAAAACAAAGTAAACAACTTTACAAGATTAAGGTCAACCTTACCGGATCCGACGCAAGAGGCAATGGGCAGTTTCGTCATCAAGAAAAAGCGAGGCTAAACTTCTGCTAATGGCATCACTATTTTTTTTTTTTTACTATGTCATAATTTTATTTTATTTTTATAATTTTTTAAAAAAATTTAGCACTTTAAAAAGTTTTTTTTAATTATGAATTATTAAAAATATAAAATAATGCTTTCAAAAAAATAAAAAAATAAATAAGAAACACGCTTTAGAATTAGAACATTAATTTATAATTAAGTATTTATTTTTAACAAGATCTAGGTAAAGTTACCTAATAATTTTTTTAAAAATTTAAAATTATAAGATAATAATTTTAAAATAGATGATTAGAAGTAAAGAATTTTGCATACATATATAAATTATTAAAAAATTAAAGTTATTATGTAAAGAATTTTTTTTAATAATAAAAATTATTTATTATTAATGTGTTGGAAAAAAACTATTGGTATAAGTAGCCCCTCAATTTTTAGACTAATCTAGGAAAGTGGGAAGTGTCATCATATTATGTAAATGGAAACGCGTGAATGGACGAAAACACCCTTGTGACAAAGAAAAGCTTCGTGGCTTTTGCGCGACATTTGCTAGGAGCTTTTGAAAAAACGCGATTTTTTATTGAAAAATTTAATGTGGCCTGATGGTAGCAAATGGTAGCTGGCGATATCGGTTTCGGTTTATTTAATTGCGAAAGTAAGTGTGTTATAGGCTAATGAGTGAATTTTGACCGTTGGATCAGGTTGCTTTAGAAGAGTAGAGCGTGGCCGATACGTTACTGTCTCGTATAGGGATCACTTTTATCGACAAGAAGGTGCACCCAACCGACTTTTCGGGTTCGAGAATATACTCGATTTATGTGAAAGAGTACTTGTAAAATCGGTCGCTTCATTTAGTTCTATTTTCTGCCACGTCAGCAGAATTATTGGACCAGGGGCCGGGGCCGGGCGGTTCAGACCCGGTTCGGTAGGATACTTGTCTTAATCAAACCCAAAATATATCCACCAAATTAATGATCATTAACCCCATAAAAAAAGTTGAGTTGATATTTAAGGTAGCGTTTTGGTTCGTTATTAGAATACAATTTTTTATATTTAAAAATTTAAAAATATTAAAAACTTATTTGATTTAAATGATTGTAAAAACAGTTTTTCAATTTTTGTTAAAAAAATAGATTATTTTCAAAAAAATGATAAAATATTATTTTAAATTTTTTTTAAAAGTTTAGTATTATTCTTGTATTTAGTGTTTAAAATATTAAAGCCAGTATTTTTATAGACTTAGACCCATAATTTCTCAATTTTAGGCATGAAATGTCTTTCTTATTCAAAAAAGTATAAATAGGAAAATTTTCAAGAAGATTCCAAGTATGAATAGGGGTGAAAATATTTTTAACAATGCAATTATATATAATGGGACCCAACTCTAATTATCATGCAATTGGCTCCTACAAGTAATTAATTAATGAAAAATAAAGCAAACCAATAACCTACCTAACACTCTTTAGAATGTCAGATTTGAGCAACTTCTCATTTTCCATGAACTTCCATCAAGGCTTTTTTTTTTTTATAAATAATTTAGTAATTAATTGGATGGTCAAGATTGATGGGTTGATTGACCCAAGTGCATTAACCAAAAGATGGGTCAAGGTTGATGGGTGGCAAGGAAAGAGCCTTTTGAGTTTTGAGCTTAAACTTAGGCTGTCTTTTTTGCCATGGGATTGAAGGGAAAATGAGAGGGTGGTTTTGGGGTTTGTGGGGTCTTATCTCTTGGTTGTGTGGACATTTCATATTTCATAAAAAGGAGAAGGCCTTTTCTAACCTATCTTCTCTATTATAAGATTGCTCACCTAACTTTGTCTCCTTCTACACCACACCTCAACTTCACATTTGCTTTAATTCCTTTGAAACCACCAAAAAGCTTATCATCAATACCTCCTACTAATTTCTACTTTAAAACCACCAAAAGCTATTTAATTTAATTTAATTTAATAATATAGTTCAATTCAATAATATCTAGCTAGATGGGACTTTGGAATCTTTTTTTTTTTTAAAGAGGGGTGTTATTCAAAAAAACATTTTTAGAATATAATTTTAACATCTCATTGAGAATATTAGATGCCCTCTATCAAATCACATATTAACACATGATTAAAGGACATTCAACAATACACGAATTAAAGGGCTTACGTGTTAAAAACCCGTATATATATCATTTTCCTTTTCTTAAAAGGTTCTAGTACATTTTTTAACACCTTTCTTTTTCATAATTAATCAAAGTTTGATATAAACACCGGACTGAATTATTTATTTTATTAAATATTTAGTTCACCACTTTATGCAATCAAATACCATGATCACATAAATTAGTTTTACATAGGAATATATACATATGTATGTATGTAAATGAGTTTTGAGAGGTTTATAATAAGGTGGGGGCTTTTATATTTCTATGTTGGAACTTTTTGAAAAAAAGTTGGAAAAGGGTTCATGGGCAGATACCGAAGCACACAAGCTAAGAATATCCTTTAATGGGGGTGATGTTAATTGATGAGTATATCCCATAAATAAAGAAGTTTTTTCTCTTTTTAAAGTAGCAGTTGTATAATATAAATTAAGGATCTAATTTCAGATGCATGCACTCAAAAAGACCCACCAAGATCCTTGCTAATTAAATCCTTTAACTATATATATATCTTAAGTATTTTTTGCTACCACTCTTTTATTCGACTTTGATGGTTAGTGCAAAGAGACAAACCTAAAAAAGAAATCTACATAAAAAAAAAAAAAAGTATACAAGCAGAACAAAGCAAAGAGAGAGACTTCATGAATTGGAGATTCTAAAGTAGAGAAAAACCCAAGGGAAAAAGAGGCCTAAAAAGGAAGAAAAGGAAAGGAAGGTATCTCCTTGAATCAATAACTAAATGGTTAAGTCCATGAAGGCTCCAAGCATGGTTTTGAGAGTTAGTGTGAGAGTGAGTTTGATTTGATACTACATGCAAGTGTTAATATTTTGAGGGTCATGACTCAATTTTATTGAGACGAAGGAAAAAAAAGGGTAAATTGAGGATACAAGGCAAAGCAAAAGAAAAAAAAAAAGTTATTCCTTTTCATCCTCTATTTTTCAATGCCTTGTAAAGCAAGAAAGACGAAGAAGACATGAAAAGATAGAATATTTTTGTCACTTTACTCATATTGGGTCATTTTGATCTATGGGTAACACTAAAATTTTATAATTGTTAATGTTTATGTTCACTTAATATATATAATCGGGAGTCTATTTATCAATTACAACTTTTAGGTCGAGTAATTTCTAGTATTATATCAAAGCAATATTCTTCTAAAATCTCATGTTCAAATATTCTCGCGCAGGTATTAGCTTGTTTCTTTTATTTAATTTTCCTTTTTGCTATAAATCTAGTCTATGTGCACTTATCATCTATAGCTTTAGATCTATAGTTTCTAATATTAACTTAAATTCGAGTTGCATATACACAAAGATCGACAAAGGCACTTCACTGATGAAGAAAAAAAAAACTTTAATTCTAAGAACGTATAAATTTTCTAGATCTTGATTGATGTTCCTATGAACCACACTCTACCAACCTCACTGACTCTTTCTAGGGACGATTAATTCATATGGGAAAATACGTCTTCATATGTTCAACAACCTATACTATAAAATAAGGTTGTTATGATTGAAAATGACAAATAAATAAGCCATCTTGGCGAATTGAAATATTTATATTGAAACTTAATTATTCTAATCCTACTAAACGTGTTATAAAAGTAAAATGGATAATTAATTCAATCTCTAAGCTAATAGCGGCCATTAATTGGATTTATTATTTAAAAAGGAATGTTTCTCCCTCTCCTCAAATTAACAACTTTGAATTGTATTGACTTATTTTTTCCACTTTTTAGGATTGTTTTGAAAGCAATATGCAAATGTAAATCAGAAATATTAAAATCTCTTTCATGATATTTTTAATAATTACCAAGTATACCAAAAACCTATAACCAAATGCAAGATTATTCAAACAAGATTCTTACTTTTCAAGAATGATATTATTACTTTTATGAGTTATTTATTCTTAATAATTTGTTTCATTGATACATTTAGGTGGACGGGACAAATTTTCAAATGCGATGATTTCAGTTTGTGCAGTTTTGAGTCTAAGTGTCACCGATGGGTATGAGGATTAGTCCGTCCCGAAGGAATTAGATACCCCGTGGGGATACCAGGTGTAAGGGTCTGTTGTTTCTTTTCAAAAAAACAGAAAAAACTATATCACAACTGCTTTTAAACTATCATGTGTGCTTCAGTTGTAAAGACCAACGGCTTAGCCTTTAATGGTAGGTTTGAAGTGCAGAACCCAAAGTTGCTAATGGTGTTGAAAGCAGGTCGAGCCCACTGGAACACTTGATGTTCTCGAAACCATCTAGTCATGTCTCCACGCAAGTTGGTGCACTTAGGGATTTGTTTTTTTCCTCTCTCTCTCTCTCTCTCTATAACTTCCTTATCCACAAAATTAAAATTACTTTTATGCAAACGTAATAATCAACTCTATCTGGCCCGCCATATTCATGCTGATTGATTTATGATTACTAGCTAGCTAACTTGTTCTTATCTCTTCCCAATTACTCTCTAAGATTTATATATACGTCCTCTAAAATTGGGCTCGTGAATTAACATGCAAGAGAAAGAAATTTGAAAACTCATCATTAAATCTCTTACGTGCAAAACTCAAATATAAAGAAAGATTACACACATGCCGAAAGTTGAAACAAAGTTTGAATCAAATCAATAATAAATTAACTTTTAGATCGTCGTTTTGGATTTCCATTAAAACGTTCATTAATTATAAATTAAAATAAAATAAATAAATATACCGAAAAGTAAAGACTTGATGTTTCAATAGGACTACAAAGGTGTTGCAAATTACAAAATCATGTTGCATCCATATGTGGTATTTCTACTCATTGTGAGACAGAGTTATACCTTTATTATTGTTGGAAAAAACGATGGTTGTAAAGAAATAAATTTTACAATCCCAAGATAATTTCCCAAACTAAAAATACACCAAAGATTTTAGCGTGGAAAACCCTCCAAAGATGAGGTAAAAACCACGGGACCCTTAGGCCACTTAAAGACTTCCACTATAATCAAATGGGATTACAAACTTCACCCTTAGGTGGATCTATCATAAATATACACTAACTATGTATCTTCAATTTGTGGATAACACTTCACAAATTAGCTCACACTTTTTCTTCTCAAAGAAACTCTCTTTGAGGCTCTCTGGATCTATCAGATTAGATATCTCCGAATGAATTTTCAAGTTGAAAATGTGGCTCTATTTATAGAGCTCAAATAGGAGCATTATTGTAATAAAAGAAAAATTATATGTCAAACATTTCGTCGCTGCCCACGAGCTTCTTGCTTCCTTCTCCACGAGCTTCCCATGCATAGCCCACGTGAGTTATTTGTTTGTTCCATGCAACCTGCCCACGTGAAGTCATGCCAGGTACAGGAGAGGTGGACCAACAAATCTCCCCCTCCACCTCATGTGGAACAGGGCTCCTCCACACCTGCAATCTCTCTACAGATAGCAAGCTTTTCTCTGGTTAGGGACTTCGTCATCATATCTGCCCCGTTGTCATTAGTGTGAATTTTTTCAACTTGCAACAGTTTATTTTCCAGCACATCACGAATCCAATGATATCTCACGTCGATGTGCTTGGACCTTGAGTGGAAGGTTGAGTTCTTGCTGAGGTGAATTGCGCTTTGACTGTCGCAATAAAGAACATATTTTTCTTGGTTCTGCTGCAATTCTTGTAGGAACTTTTTCATCCACAAGATCTCCTTACAACCTTCAGTGATTGCAATGTACTCTGCTTCTGTGGTACTTAAAGCAATACACTTCTGTAATCGTGATTGCCATGAGACAGCTCCCCCTGCAAATGTTATTAGGTACCCGGATATCGACTTTCTCGTATCCACGTCGCCAGCCATATCTGAATCTGTAAATCCTTCTAATACAGATTTACCATTACCAAAACATAGACAATGACTAGAAGTACCTCTAAGATACCTGAGTATCCATTTGACTGCTGTCCAATGTTCTTTTCCAGGATTTGATAGAAATCGGCTCACAATACCAACAGCATGAGCAATGTCTGGTCTGGTGCATACCATAGTGTACATTAGACTGCCAACCACCGATGCATAGGGCACCTTACTTATCTCTGATTTCTCCTCCTCGCTTGAAGGACACTGGCTCGAATTAAGCTTGAAGTGGCTTGCCAGTGGAGAACTAACAGGTTTAGCTTTGCTCATGTTGAATCGCTCTAAGACTTTCTCAATATACTTTTCTTGAGATAGCCAAAGTTTCTTGTTCTTCCTGTCACGAACAATCTTCATGCCAAGGATTTGTTTTGCGGGTCCTAAGTCTTTCATGGCAAAGGACTTGCTCAACTCTTTCTCCAACGTGTTAATCTTGCCAATATCTTGGCCTACAATTAACATATCATCAACATAAAGCAAAAGAATAATAAAATCACCATCAGAGAATTTCTTAATGAAGACGCAGTGATCAGCTGTCGTTCGGTTGTACTCCGTTTGCTCCATGAACGAGTCAAACTTTTTATACCACTGCCTCGGTGCCTGTTTTAAACCATACAGACTCTTCTTCAGCCTGCATACCAGCTTCTCTTTTCTTTTGACTTGGAAACCTTCGGGCTGCTCCATATAGATTTCCTCGTCAAGATCACCATGTAAGAATGTCGTTTTTACATCAAGTTGTTCAACCTCCAGATTAAGACTAGCTGCCAAGCCAAGAACAACTCGGATTGAAGACATTTTTACCACCGGTGAGAAGATTTCATCGAAGTCAATGCCTTTCTTCTGTCCGAATCCCTTCACAACCAATCTTGTTTTGTATCGAGGTTGCGAGCTACCTTCTTCACTTTTGATCCTGTACACCCACTTGTTCTTGAGGGCTTTCTTTCCCTGTGGTAATTTCACCAAGTCAAATGTGTGATTCTCATGCAGAGATTTCATTTCTTCCTGCATGGCTTTCATCCACTCAGTCTTATGCTGGTCAGTGATAGCTTCGGTATAGCTCTCCGGTTCTCCCCCGTTAGTGAGCATCACATAGTCGCTAGGAGGATATCTTTGACTTGGTTGTCGCTCTCTGGTGGATCTCCTTAGTTGTGCTTCTGGTTGGACTTGTTCAGGAACTTGTTCAGGAACTTGTTTTGGTTCTGAACTTTGAGCTGGTGGAACATCATCATCAGTATCCGGTGCAGCTCCCTTGTCATCTGAATTTGTTGATGAAGAGACTGGTTCCAGATTAACTGGAAGTTCTTCTGATTGTGGCTTCTCAGGTTTCTGAAAATCTTCGATCGTCTGATCTTCAAGAAACACCACGTCTCTGCTTCTGACAATCTTTTTGTTGACATGATCCCAAAGTCTGTAGTCGAATTCTTCATGGGAATATCCCACAAAGATACACTGCTTCACTTTTCCATCCAGCTTGGACCTCTCGTCTCTAGGGATGTGAACAAATGCTCTGCAGCCAAATACTTTCAAGTGTTTTTAAGAAACGTCTTTCCCCGTCCAAACCTTTTCTGGTACGTCGTAGTTCAGTGGAACTGATGGAGAAAGGTTGATTATATCGACTGCTGTCCTCATTGCCTCCCCCCAATAGGAGTTTGGCAGTTTTGCATTTGAGAGCATACATCTGACTCTTTCACAAATGGTTATGTTCATCCTCTCTGCGACACCGTTGTGTTGAGGTGTCTTTGGTACTGATTTTTCCAGCCTGATGCCGAAACTTCTGCAGTACTCCTCGAATGATCCGCGATACTCACCGCCATTGTCTGATCGTACACACTTCAAACGTCTGCCAGTTTCTCTTTCAACTTTTACATGAAATTGCTTGAAAACTTCCTGCACTTGATCTTTAGTTTTCAAAGCAAAGGCCCACACTTTTCTAGAGTGATCATCAATAAAAGTCACAAAATAATGAGCACCTCCTAGTGTCTTACAACTCATTGTACAGACATCTGTGTGTATTAAATCTAGAATATTTGCCTTTCTAGACGGTGGGGAACTACGAAATGCAACTCTGTGTTGTTTACCCATAATACAATCAACACAAGTACGTAAAGATGTACCTGTCATTCCTGGCAAGTGCTCCTTCTTGGAAAGAATTCTGAGACCCTTTTCACTCATGTGGCCGAGCCGCTTATGCCATAACTCGGTGGGAACTTCTTTCCTCATGGTATTTACTTCTTCTTTACACAGCTTGGCTACTGTGTGGTAGAGTGATGCATCTTTCTTGCCTCTAGCTACTACCAAGTTTCCTTTGGTGAGCTTCCATTTTCCTTCACCAAAGTTATTATTGTAGCCATCGTCATCAAGCATTCCAGTGGAGATCAAATTGAGACGGATATCTGGAACATGCCTCACATCTTTCAAGAGTAACCTGTATCCAAGGTTAGTTTCTAAATAAATATTACCGATGCCGATAATTTTGGATGCATCATCATTTCCCATCCCCACTCGTCCGAAATCACCTTGCGTGTAGGCTGAGAAGAAATCTCGTCGTGAGGTGACATGGTAGGACGCGCCTGAGTCAACTACCCATGTAGAGTCTTGACTTGCAAGGTTGACATAATCAGCACCTCGAACAATGACGACTTCTTCAGTGAGAGTTGCGGTGTCATTTGTTCGGGTTTCTGCTTCTTGATTTATGGATCGTTCCGCCTTTAACTTTCGACATTCTCGGATGAAGTGTCCGGGCTTGCCGCAGTGATGACACTTCTTGTCATGCCACGATCTGGACTTTGAGCGTCCTCTTTGCTGACTTTGGTTACGAGGATTTCTGCTTTTACTCCTTCCGTGTCATTCTTGCTTGCCTTGTTTTTCCATGACAAGTGCTTCAGTTTCAGGAGTATAACCATTGTCTTTTCGTCGAGACTCTTCGTTCAGCATTCTGTCTTTTACCATATCCATGGTAAGCTTGCCGCCAGGAGCTGAGTTACTAACTGACACAACTAGAGTGTCCCAGCTTTTTGGTAGAGAACTCAGCAACAACAACGCTTGTAGCTCGTCATCTACGATCATCATCATAGAGTTGAGTTGATCTACAATGCCTTGGAACTCACTCATGTGTTCCGATACGCTGCTTCCATCTTTATACTTCAAATTGACTAATCGTCGTATGAGATTAGCTTTATTCTGTACGGTTGTCATCGCATACATTGTCTCCAACTTTTGCCAAAGAACGTAATCATCGTGTTCATTTGCAAAATTTTGGAAAATGCTCTTGTCGATCCATTGTCTAATTTGAGCAGCACACTTTCTGTTCAGCACGGCCCAGTCAACGTCTGTGCTGGTTGTTTTTGATGTCTTGTCATCTGTTGAAGTTGTAGTCACAGCTTCCTCCTTCGGCATTATAATCGGCTTCCACAGATCTTTAATGTATAAAAGATCCTCCATCTTCGACTTCCAAATTGCATAATTAAATGCAGTCAACCTGATCATATTGCCTGTGTTCATATTGCCTGTGCTCTCCTCCATTTGAATCGTCAATGAACAGGTTTCGCGGAGCTTGACACTTTTCCGGCGATGAATTTCCGGCGATGAATAGTACTACATGAATAGTACTCAATGAATAATACCCTTGTGAATAGTACTATATGAATAATGCCCTTGTGAATAGTACTATATGAATAGACTACTATTCTAAATAGTGACTGCCGACAAAATAGTACTGTATACGTGAATAGTAATGTATGTATGAACCGTACCTGCGCTGAAAACGACCCAGGCTCTGATACCACTTTGTTGGGAAAAACGATGGTTGTAAAGAAATAAATTCTACAATCCCAGGATAATTTTTCAAACTAAAAATACACCAAAGATAACACCAAAGATTTTAGCGTGAAAAACCCTCCAAAGATGAGGTAAAAACCACGGGACCCTTAGGCCACTTAAATACTTCCACTATAATCAAATGGGATTACAAACTTCACCCCTAGGTGGATCTCTCATAAATATACACTAACTATGTATCTTCAATTTGTGGATAACACTTCACAAATTAGCTCACACTTTTTCTTCTCAAAGAAACTCTCTTTGAGGCTCTATGGATCTATCAGATTAGATATCTCCGAATGAATTTTCAAGTTGAAAATGTAGCTCTATTTATAGAGCTCAAATAGGGGCATTATTGTAATAAAAGAAAAATTATATGTCAAACATTTCGTCGCTGCCCACGAGCTTCTTGCTTCCTTCTCCACGAGCTTCCCATGCATAGCCCACGTGAGTTATTTGTTTGTTCCATGCAACCTGCCCACGTGAAGTCATGCTAGGTACAGGAGAGGTGGACCAACAATTATAAAGAAAAATACTTTTACAATTTAAAAATTATACTCAAAACTATATCTATTCTGATGTGATGTACGATGAATGAAAAAAAAAATTATTTTTCTATCTGATGATGTGATGTATTTTAACACTCCTTTATTGTAAAATGTTATTATTAATGACAAAGTTGACAATATAATATTTGAAGATTATATTAAAGTTCATCCTAATTAAATTAAAGAGTTTTTCAGCCTCAAAAGTGGAAAGTATTTGAAGATTTTGGTTCTATATACTCAAGAGTCCTAAATATTTGTATCATTTTGTCTTTGATCTCTTTAGTTACATTGCTAACTTTCTCATAAAATGCATAGAAATAGACTAGATAATGATCCAATTTTTGAACTAATAAATTAAAATATAGGTATGTATTAGTTAAGACCTTAAACATTTTCCAAAAGGGATGGTAAGTAAGTCTATGAATGAATGATTGGCCGTTTCCAACACAAGTAACACCGGCTCTCACCCCACCCTTTTGCTAACTTCTTACGTTGGTTCAAGTTTTTCTCCTTTTCCTTGTCTGCTTGCAAGACTAAAATTACCATACAATTAAGCAACTCAATGATGCCCTTGTGAGCAAAATTATCTAATGTCATAACCTCAGTATCCCTTAGATCACGTTATACTTTGAACGCATCAGAGCATTAAAACAATTCTTCATTAATAAATTCAAAGAAAATGTCACACAATTTGATCTGTGATTCATATATATATATTACAAAACGATTAAAAAAAAAAAAAGAATTGTCAAGATTATAACAAGAATATAACCTGTTTTCAAAAAATGATTTAAAAAAAAAAAAAACCAAAAACACAGCCTTGGACAATTTCTTCAAATTCTCATAACAAAAATAGATCATCTTCTTGGAACTATCGAAAACTACTGTTTGAATTTTGATTTTGAAATTGGATCCCAAGATTTGAATCGGGCCAAACTAGAAAAAGCTTGCAGGTGCATAATAAAAGAGTTTAGGCTGATTGTTGAAGCAACTTGAGCTACAAGGAATCAATGAGATTGCTTCCAAATCTTCTAAGAAATAATTCACTAGTACGAAGAAAGTTGGTGCGCTGATTTTGAAGAGGATCTTAGTAGCAATGCGCAGAGCTGCAGAGAGGCACCTGGATTTGATAGGTTGGTGGTGGCTGCATGACTTGTGAGGTCGGTAGGTACGTTAAATATTAGTGCCGCCAACTCCAAATTTATGTCACATCCCAACCAACAACCCTATTTTTTTAATTTATTTTTTATTGATGATCTATCAAGTCCTCTTAACTATAATTGTTTGATAATATAATACACTACAATTAGATTTTTTTTGTAATATATTGGATCCCATGACCATCAACAAAGGCAAGCCATGGGCTAAACACTTGTATGATGTACCCATCAACACTGCTTCCATTGCTTAGCCATGTGTGATGTACACAGCTTCCGTTGCTTCATCACACAAGTCATCATTTATTGCCAAAAGATTCTGCCACTTATAAGAACGAAAGGCGAAGGTAAGCCTTTCAACATGGTGAAAGTGAGTTTAGTCCTAAAGTCGTCCCTGTATAAAAATCGCACGGTGAAAGCGAGTTTAGTCCTAAAGTCGTCCCTGTATAAAAATTCTAGAGCTTGATTCTTCGATTAGTTGAAAAATGGCTACCATTCTATTCCCACATCAAACAAGGACTAATCTCATACCCGAAGAATGTGAGAAGTATGTGAGAATACTTCGTTGGAAACCAAAAAAAAGAAGGTGAGCATTTCAACCCCTCACAATTACACAACAGAGCATAATTATTCCTTGAAGACTCATTTGGTTTAAGGTAGAAATAGCTTAAAACAGGGTGGGGGGAAAAAAGACTTGAAAAATTTATCAGAAAGCCAAATGAAACAAAAATTCAGGTTTTGGCTCTGACAAGAACTCATAGAAACCATCCTTTACGTTAAACAAGTTCTTCCCAATTTTAAGCATGAAACTTTGGTGTTCCTTTGATGTTAAATGCGTGACAAATAACTTTGCATTGTTGATGCCTTTGATTCCATATTATGATTCCTGCAGAACTGGTGACTACTTCAAACGAGCCACTAGAACTAAGACCCACATGAATATATGAAAAAGTCCAAACTGAAAAATAGGAATCGCAAAATAAGATAGAATTTAAAGGATAATCCAGAAAACATCTTGCTAAAGACAATTTTTTTTCAGAGACATTCTGCGAGAAATCAATCACGCTGAAACCTCCCCTGGTAAAGCTGACCATTGAAAGGTACCCGTGTGTAAGTCCAGAAAATATTTAGCACTTATACTAGCTGCTTTCAAGATCTAAGGTCTCAAGCCAATGGAGTGATGCACAAAAGTTAAGTTCCAAAAATCATACCTAGAAACATGATCAATACATTTCCTTGTTTGTGAATGTGAGCACATACAGACTTACAGAAAAATAAAGCACAAACAAGCACAAACAATCACCAACTAAGCAACTTGTGGACATGGAATAAGTGGGACTAATTCTTTCAGAATGGTGAATGTCCTCTTAGCCCCACACTTCATGCCGCAATCAACATATTCCTTAAATGTCTCATAAAAATAAGCTTATACATCACCATTCTGCTGCTAATAAGAATGACTTTCCTTTCATTCAGGATCATAAAAGCCCCAATTCAAACATGTCAACCAATCAGTGAACCCTGCATTGCAATGATTGAACCTCTAATCTAGAAAAGACACTCACTAAAAGTCTTCCCGTCTTTTCACCAAGCTCCTCCTTAATCAATTTCGTAAACCTTCAGTTTCTGAAACATTAAATACAAATAGCAGCCAGCCGAAGAACATTATAATAAGTCAACTCCCAATGGCTCTCAACATTTGTTCATCCACAACTGGCCTTTCCAACCCAGTGCATTCCTATGCTAAATTGATCCATAACTGCAATTACCCAACATGGATCCATAGCCATGTTCACCAAGTATAAAGGTGATATCAAGCTCCACCACTCCAAGAAATGATCTGCTCTCCCAACTTCTACAGAGTTCCAAAATTATAGAACTTTCTAATATTTGGAAAAGGACAACTCTTGCAGCGTTATCTCACCCATTTCCACCCAACCAGCATCACATTTCCATTTGTCTAAATCGATAATCTTTTAACACATGCAATATCAACTAATTTAAGGATAAGATAAAGAATTAGATTTTCTTTTATGAATTGGCTATGATGGATTAAACGGCAGGCCTTGGCACTAGCCGCACGACAGAAGAAGTTACTCCATTGTGACATGGAGGAAGTCATGGGTTTGAAATTTGAAACAGCCTCCTTGTAGAGTAGATATATAAGAAGGTATACATCATCCCTCCCCCAAACCTGACAATATCAGACCCTTGTGCAGTGGATATACCCTTATTAACTATAATGGGTTCTTTCTCTTCAATGTCACTCAAAAATTCATGATGAAAATCCATCAACAGATTCTGTACAACTGTGCATTTCTTTTAATTTCTTTTCTCTAGATACACAACAGTGAGGCTCCAATCAAAACTTAAAAAGAAAAATTTTAAGACATCAAAAATATGGGTCCTCCAACCACTTGGTATGATTCTAGTCAAGCCTTTGTATACTTGATTCACATATTTAATTTACCCATTTGTGTGGGAGTTTTCTTGTTTTTTAACATCTATCCTTTTTTCTTTTTCTTTTTTTGTTTTCTTTGGGAGATGGGGGGTAACCTAAGTACTTTTCTAGACCCAAAAGCCAAAATTCGGGATACTATTTTTCAAAACGATAAACAGAAGCCTCATTATAACAAACTAGGAAGACAATCTTTTTGACCTCGTATTACCAATAATGCGCATAAACTAAAACTAAAACTAAAACACTACTAAGCATTCTTCTATCCATTTGAAGTTAGTTATAGAAATCCTACTTCACCATTCAACTCAATCTACACATTCTTTAATTCATTGAGAGGTCAGACATCTTCAATCACAACCTATAGCCAAATCAATTTTTTTACCTTCAATTTATCCTGTTTTAGTTTTAAATTAGAGAATTTTCACTCATTCTCACTACTCGCAACTTAAGTTATTGGCCCTTGCTTCACATGACCAAACCACCTTGCTGACATTCTCTCATTTTGTTCCCAAAGGTTGCTACCTATCGTCTCACAAATGATTTCATTCAAATTCAATTTTTTCTTCTTTTTTCCACTAATCCACCTCAAAGATTCTTATTTCCACTATACTTTGAGTATGTATTGTTCCTCCGTTGGCCTAAAAAATCTACTCCAAAATGAATAATCATTAATGCTCTTAAATCTCATAATTTTAAGGATGAAAAAACTCACAGGACGAGATGCATACTGGTACCGATTAACTGAAAAAAGAACATTGTACAATAAGACCATAGATATTGCACCTCAAGGCTTTAAGTCAACCTAATAGCAAAGCAGTCAAAAGTGCAAGGTACACTTAAGGCGACGAAAGCCCAAACACCAAAGGTGAAAAGGACAAGGCAAACGGAGTAAGGCAAGTGCTTTTCATAAATATTTAAAAAAATGAAATCAATTCAACTCAAAAAAAAAAAAAAAGTCTTTTTCCAACTACATGATGTTGGGTACACAAATCTATCTTCTCCACTTTGCTCCTACAAGGGCTAAGTTAAATATTTTTCTTAATTATATCTATCTATGCTATTTTAGATTTTCCCCTGC
Organism: Paratinospora sagittata; assembly: GCA_035771175.1. Lineage (NCBI taxonomy): Eukaryota > Viridiplantae > Streptophyta > Magnoliopsida > Ranunculales > Menispermaceae > Paratinospora > Paratinospora sagittata. The sequence continues at coordinate 46,170,195 of CM069593.1, forward strand.
CTCTTGTTGAAGGCACCTTCCCACTTAAGGTGCATGAAGATGAGAGGTTTCTCATCAAGGTGGAGGTGTTAGAAACACATGTTTTTATCACTTTCCAAAGGGTTGATTTGTTTTGCGCCAAGGTGGAGATTGTTGAAGTTATGGCTTAAAACAAATGTATGTGGGCTTATCCCAAATGTTGTATGTCTCTTATTTGTTTTGAGCCCATGTAATAGCCTCATATATATAAAGGCTAGTTAAGTTTTTTTTTTTCTTTGTAGAAAAAGTGAGAGAGGGAGAGAAAAAGAGAGTTATCATTTTTGTTCTCTACATCTCTATTTTGGAAGATGAGAGAAAAAGAAAACAATAGAAGGAAACCCCTAGGAAAGGAAAAAGTGGTAAGATTGAGATCTACAAAGTGAAATTAATCTCTTGTATGATTTTATCCTATAGTAGTGAAATCTCTACCACCGTGAACATAGCCAATTTTGGTGAACCACGTAAAATTTCTTGGTGTTGTAGGTTAGTTGTTCTTTCTTGTTATTTAATTCTTATTTCTTTGTGTTCCTTGATTTTTTTTCTTTGCATTTGGCACATTTGTGTTGACGTTACATCATTGTCATTATCAAACAAGATCTTAAAGGGGTGTTGCATAAAAAGTGTTTGAAGAAATTCCTAAGAGAGCATTCTTGGCATTCACCCATTTCTCTACAACTTCTCTCTTTTATAGTGACCTTTCTTCCCACAATGGTAGCACTCCACATTTCTCTTACTTCTAGATTTGGATCTAGAACCTTTTCTTTCGGTGTTTCCTTTCTCCTTTGGTCGGCCTCGCTCACTTGAACTCTTAGCAATGAGTATATCTTGAGCATCTTGCCCACTTGACTTGTTCATAGTCACATGAGAAATAAAGTCTTGAACCACTTCTTCAAACTTGAGAGTTTTTTTTCCCAAACATAAGAGTAGTCCGAAAATGCTTGAAAGAGTTTGGAACTAATCTCAACACAAGCAATCCTTTGTCTTCTTCTTCATACTTCACCTCTACCTTCAACAAATCACTAATACACCGATTAAATTCATTCAAGTGCTCCATAAGGTCTTGTCCTTCCTCCATCCTTAAGCCATAAAGTTTATCCTTAAGGAATAATTTGTTAGACAGGTCTTCCCCATGTAAAGCTTCTCAAGCTTATCCCATGCTCCCTCTACGGTCTTCTCTTCCATGACATTGTACATGACCTCATCGGATACATGCAATTCAATAGAGCTAATAGTCTTCATATCCATTACATCTCATGTCTCTTTTGACATACTATCAGGTTTTGCTTCGATGCCCCGAATGCATATACGACGCCCTTGTTGGATAAGAATATTTCTCATCTTTCTTTGTCATAAGGTAAAGTTTGACTTCCCATCAAAAAGCTTCACCTCAACTTTTATACCACCAATGTTTCCGATCATTGTTGCACCATTTTCCGCCATAGCAAACCCCTAGATAACCTAGGCACTGATATACCACTTGTGGGTGAATGCCCAAGAATGCTCTCTTAGGAATTTCTTCAAACACTTCTTGTGCAACACCCCTTCAACATCTTGTTTAATAATGACAATGATGTAACATTAATACAAATGTGTCAAATGCAAAGAAAGAGAAACCAAAGAACACAAAGAAACAAGAATTAAAGAACAAGAAAGAACAATCAACCCACAACACCAAGAAATTTTACGAGGTTCACCAAAATTGGCTACGTCCACAGAGGTAGAGATTCACTACTATAGGATCAAATCATACAAGAGATTAATTTCACTTTGTAGAGATTAATCGTACCTCTTCTGTCTTTCATAGGGTTTCCTTCTCTTGCTTTATTTCCTCTCTTCTTTCTTTTTCTCTCATCTCCCAAACTAGAGATGTAGAGAACAAAAATGAGAACTCTCTTTTTCTCACCCTTTCTCACTTTCTTTACAAAAAAAAATAAAATAAAGGCTTAACTAGCCTTTATATATATGAGGCTATTATATGAGCTCAAAACAAATAAAAGAAATACAACATTTGGGCTAGACCCACATATATTTGTTTTAAGCCATAACTTCAACATCTTTATCATTATACTAATTGTCAAAAAATAATAAACATTAATTAAAAAGAAAATAAAAAAGAAAACATACTTTATTAACTATATACCCAATTTAGAACAAAATTACCCAAGGAAAAAAAAAAAGAAAAAGGAAATTAAACAAAAGTGAGTAATTGTCATACTTACATTTAAAAAAAAAAAAATTGTCATAGTTACATAACAAAATTGAATCAGTAGTTCCCTTACAAGGATATATCTCCAAACATCAAATTGAAACGTACTAATGTGGCACACATAAATTACAATATCATAAAGTCTAACATGTTTTATATAGGACTTAAAGTGTAAGTTGTACTTAGAACATTTAACAAATCATTATTCATTTTATTAAAATACATATGTAGCTTTCTAAACAGAAAAGGGTTAAGTTTGTGGCTACATTGACAAAGTAATCTAAATAATTGTTCTACATAACACAAGTTACGCCTGGTGTGCCTTGCAATTAAACCCAAGCACACGCTCAAGTTGCACACTATAAAGTCATAACAAACCACCAAGGCTACGCGTTGCCTCAAAGTGCAACCAGGTGCATCAGAATAATACTTCGTTGTAGTGTCACTAACTCATCTTCTTCCCAGTCATATTTTTCTTATGCTAAAGTACCATGTTTCACCAAATTCACTAGCAATCTAGGCTATTTGACATAGAATGCTGCTTGCGCCTCTCATATGATAAGCACAATTATCAATATAACAAATTGAAGTTGTGGTCAAGAGTTTTGCAAATTAAAGAGAGATTCAAACTCATGAATCATAACATTTATGTACATTATATGAATCATGTATATATTAAAAAAGAACATATATATGAAAATATCTACAAACCAATGGCATTTAATTGATCCTTTTGGTCCTGATCAAATATCTAAAATGAGCTAATACTATGTACAAATGCTCTTCTCACTAAGGATATTACACTCACAAAAGTTTGTCAATTCTAACCTAATCAAATTTAAAAAATAAAAATAAAAATAAAATTTAACAATGGTTCATTTCCAATATCACTTCTCAACTCTCTATAGGATTTGATGTTTACATGTAGATGATTTTTTTATGAAGAACTCATCATCATTAAATTTAGTTCATGTTAAATCTTAATCTAGATTAAATGGTTACAAAACATATATCATATACTATATATAAATATGGAGGAGTCCTCCTCAGTTTGGACTCCTCCATTTTAAAGATTTTTTTTAATGTTGCGAGATAATTTTTAAGTTTTATTCCTATTGTCTATTTCCTCTCTTTTTGTTTTGGGTTTCTCCTTCCACTTTCTTTTTTTCATTTCCCTGCTATTAAGCAAAAAAAGTGTTGGCTTCAATTTTAGTTCAAGGTTATAAAATGTATATTAATTTATCAATTAGATATTTGATTATCTCATTCCATTAATATGTTTTCATTTAGTTTAAAGGATTACTCGTTGTTAGTTGATTAGTTCTAACACGTTAGTCAATTCTTGTCGGTTGGTAGATTAAAGCCCATACTTTATTTTGCATGTTGATTAAAAAACTTTACTTCTATTATTATTTATTTTGAAGTATTTATTTTTTTTTATTTTTTATTTTTTCCTAATGGGTAGTTTTATAAATATGTCTAGCAAGATTTTTTTTTCCACAATTTATAAGAGAAATTTTACTTGATTAGTATTTTCTTTTACATAGGAATTAATTTTTCGATTTTGTGTTTGTAAATGCAGAAGACTTGTATAGAAACTTAAATTGTTCATTAAAACTTAAGATACACTATTTTTTTTTTCTTTCATTCTTGTTATAAATAACATTTATTAGTGTAAAAGATTTAGTAGCTAATAACAATTCATAAAATAGCCGCACAACAAGCAAAGCTAAAAGCTTGAATAACACATATAAAGCAATTAAATTTGGAACTAAAAACATGATACCTTAAATATACAAAATATATATACTTTAACTTTTGGTACTGAATAATAGTTGTAGAATTTAAACTTAAAGTTGTAGAATTTAAATTATAAATCATAAGATTCGACTAATTTTTTTAAAATCCATTGTAAAATTCAAAAGCATTGAGATTCATGTTAAGGATTCAAATTAATTTCTCTTAACCAAATCATAAATAGTGATATTCGTAGATTTGAATTAGTTTCTTACAACAATGACGAGAAGAAACTAATGATTTAGCAGCTGCCTGTCCACCAAAATACACAATATGCTTATTTGAAGAGAAATAGATCAATTTGAAAGGCCTGGCCATACATACATACTAGAATCTTTTTCAATGCAGCAATTTGTAAGCCACTTATGGACCAACTCTTTTTAGAACTATTGAGTTCAAATATTAAGAACAAGTTTTTAGAAAGATATCAATTCAATTAAAAGTACTATTTCTATTATAGAAAGAAAAAAAATACAAGAAGCAGCTTAGATTTCATTTCTCCTTAACATTAGAGACATTATGGTTAAGACAGTGAGACACATAAGGTATTTAGGGTCATAAGATATTTAGGGTCAACTCCTTCCTACTGCCCCTTAAAAGAAAAAGATAAAGGACAAATATGCTCTACCAAGCACCTTCATAAAAAAAAAGGTAACAATTTGTAGCTACGTTTAGACACTACTCGATGTCATATACTCTAAAATACACCATCACTCTAGTAATAAACTAATAGTAGATATTGGGATTAGTCAAGTCTACTTCTCCATGTTTGGATTGGTTGAACACCCATATCAAATAGAAGCCACACAAAAAATTGAAATCAAGCATTTAATCAACCATCAGATCCAAGTGAGGTCACAACTTAATACCATAAGATAGCAATAAACTAGTTGGGAACAGAACTGATAGACTTTCCATTATCAGCTATTCTGCACAAGCCTTTCTTTTTCATGCTAATAGATTTTTTTCTTTTTCGAGAAAGCCTAATAAATCTTCCCCTTACCAAAATTGCAACAAAAGTCACTATAGCAATAAAAATTGCTCCATGCATAGGCAAGCGCACTCGTGCAAATTAGAGGGAGATGTGGAATTAATTACAGCATTAGTACTCATCAATAACCAGATAATAATAGAGCAGGAACATCAATAATTTTTTCTCCACAACATTATTACTCTTAGGGCTCGTTTGGTGCACAGGATAGGATAGGATTAATTTTATGGGATTGGATTAGATTAGATAGGATAGAATAGGATAAGATAGGACTAAAAATAGTGTATCTTGTGATTGGTGAAACACATGGAATTAGAATAAAAATTAATTAAATATTTTTTTAAACTTTTTTTTTAATCAGATTAAAAAAAAATGGCAAAACCAGATTTTTTTTTTTTTTTTTAAAGAAGGTTGTGGGATTTTTTTAATCCTATCCCACTCGGCTTCCAAATGTGGGAATAGGATTAAAATTAATCCTATCCCCCTAAGCAAACGCACCCTTAGTATTTAAAAAAAAAAAAAATGTTAAATTCCTAACTTCTTCAAACCCACATCCCCAACTTAGTTGTGGATTCAAAGATAGTGCAAACAACCAAACCCACAACATGTACAGAAAACCAAATGGAAAAATTAAACTTATACCACCCTAAATTCCTGTATGCCATGTTGATAAATCTGCAAAACAAAAGCAATCCAAATCTTTCCAACCACCAACATCCCCAGGATAAGATAATTACTTACAAACTTAGTATCACCTACTACTACAACTAGAAAAGCAAAGAATCAAAGAACTAAAACATGAACATGAAAAGCTATGTTATGTTATCATTATCATCATTATTATCATTATCATTACTCACAGATTAACTTCGCATTCCTTTGCTCCACCAACCAACGATCCAACACCACTATTCTGCGAAATTCCAATCTTCACATCCTCACAGAAAACCCTCATCAAATGCCTCCTCGTCCGCCACGCACCAGCTTTAAACCTAACCCAAACCAACATCCTCAAGTTAAAATTCACCGCTCCGCGGCTCCGATCCTCGACCAAACCCCTAACCGCCTTATCCGCAACATAAACCGATCTCGCAGTGAAACTCGCCTTAACCCTAGTCTCGTTCTTCTTCCCCTGATAAAACGGCGCCAGCGCCGTCTTCGCCAAATACTCCGACCGGTAAAACACAGTCGCGTCGATTAGATCGTAATACACCTTGATCTTCTTGTTAGGGTTTCGGAAGAAGAAAGTAACGTCCCAATCGGCGGAGACTTGCGATCCCGAAACGCTGAAGTTCGAGACCGTCGCCGATTCGACTCGGACCACCGGGAGGTGTGGCCGGAGAACGAGCCAGAGGATGAAGGTGATGGCGCCGACGATAAGGAGCGCGGCGATTCCGGCGATGATCAGGCGCCGGAGCAAGGTGGTCCGTCGAGCGTCGTAGGGTTGGTGTTGGTGGTGCGTAGGATAAGGGTTAGGGTTGTAGTAAGGAGGAGGCGGCCCAGCGTAAGCGTAGGCTGTGCCTGTGGCAGCGTAGTAGTTGCTAGGCTGCGCCGGGTGGTAACCGTTGGGGTTGTGGCTAGGTTGCGCCGGGTGCGCTTGATAGCCTGGTGGTGGTGGGTAGCCTGTTACGGGCTTGTTTGGATCGTCCGCTGTTGAAGCCATCGTTCCAGTAACAGAATTGAAACCAAGAGAGAAATAGTTTGAGAGAGAGAGAGAAAGAATGAGAGGAAAGCTGAAGGAAGGAGTGAGACTCAGAGATACGGAAAGCTCGTAGACGAAGCTTTCCCAACGTGAAAACCTATGTTGTTGTAGAGTGTAGGATTAGTTGAATAGTTTTTGATGACGTAACTGCGACGGCAGGAATCTGTTGGAGGAATCATATGTGCATCTGATGGTTAAGAATATTCCAATTTTTTTCAATTTATGTACGTCCGTTTGCTTTGAAATACAGGTGTATTTTCTTCTAAAAATAAGGTTAAAAAACAGAAAGAAAAAGAGTATTTGAACTTTGAAAGTCTTTTTCATTCCTCCTTCTAAAATTCCAAAAAAACAGTACATTTAATACCGAACAGCTGTATTATTTTACGAAGAAAAATGCCAAGGAATCGTTAGCCTTGACCCATTCTCATATAGTGACTGGAAGCGCTTTTTTAAAAGTATTTTTTTTGAAAATATTTTTACAAAAAACTGATATTTCTCAGCTTTTTAAAAAAACAAGAATTTTATTTTTCTGACTGCAATTTTATTTCAAAATAAATATTGTCAAATACCTTCTAAAATACTTTTAAAATAAAAATAATTTAAAATAACCCTCCCAAACCAGACCTTTACTACATCAACTAATGAATAAAATGGCGTCAGAGCCTGTAGGACTCAAGCAACCTATAAGTGTATTAAATGCTGATCTACATGAAATATCGTGAAGGAAAACAGCCAGAAGGCGAAAAAAATAAGTGTTTGATCCCTGTGATATTGTAATGAAGACTAAATTGAGAAAGAAGGCTAAGAGAAATAAATATTAATAGGAGCCGTCCTTGTTTCGCAATACAATAAATGAACGGGTCAAAGAGTCAAGTCTATTTATAATTCATCACATTGCATGTAACTGATGAATGTTACAAGTTTTCCATATTTATTTTATGTTTTCAAATGATTCGATGCATACATTCGAGTAATTAAATGTTGTAAAATTAGTGAACTAGATTTATGGTTATAATCACATTTTTTTAGAGGTTTGTAAGGCATCACTTCGATGTTGAAAATGAGAGTATTAAGGAAAAGTTCACTCTATTCGCAAGATATCCATGCATATCTATCTGCACAATACTTCCACCGCATTTATATCAGAACCAAAGCTAATAGTACCTCTGCAGACAGGACTTGAGACACAGATATGCCACTATAACCTACTTTCTTAGAGTCACAAGGTTCATTCCAATATGAAATCCATGCTTTTCTCCTTACACATTGTATACCAGTGGCACCAACTACAATTTAAAAAAGAGAGAGGACATCTTTAACAGTCAAAACTAGGAATAAAAGACATAAGAACAAGGCAACCATACCTTTCAAAAAACAAAAAAAAAGGGCAACCATCACATATTCACAAACAGTAGCCAGGGGAGTTTAGCCCCTCAGCACATTATTGTTCATCATAATAAATGAATCAGAAACCTCAACGAAATAAATACACAGTTAGTCACTAGTCAGACAAAGGTCATTTGAAAATCAGGAGCTAGGGTTCTAGTGGCAAACTCTACCGCCGAGGTTCATTCCAGGTTTTCCCCTCAAAGAATTCTCCCAACATTCGGTCAAGATCTTCTGGCGTATATCTAATATACTTTTGAGGGTTCTTCCCGTTCTCAATAAGTGGCCTGAAGTAACAATAAGCTTGTGAGCTTCCGAGCGTGAAAAGTACAGCCAAAAAAAATAAAAATTAAATAAAATAAAACAGCATAAGGAATTGGTAAACATACCCAAAGCGTTTAATGAAAGATCGGTATGCAGGTAATAGAACTTCTGCAACTGCAAGCCGCAGTGACTCTCGCAGCTCGCTGTCAGGTACTGTCCATTGAGACTGTCTTTGATGAAGCTCTTCAAATTGCAAGTTGAAGGCCTTGAATCTGTTGATGTGATAGAACAATGCCCTTGGTTAGGTTGGTGATAATAGTGAATGAAGAAAATAGACAAATTTAGAATGCAAGATCATGACCTGTCTTTCACCACTGCTCTTGAAACCCCACTGCTGTTGTCACCTCCCATGGCACTACCGCCAGAAGAAGCCAAGCCCTGGACTGAAAGGGTCTGCAAAATCTGCAAAGAAGAAGCACCAAAACATGAACACAACTGCATGGTCCAGATGAATTCCTTTTATGATTTGCTATTTAAGAAAGAATTGAAGGAACCAAGACTAGTAATCGGACTCATCCAATTCCATGCAAACAATCTCTCTACAAGAAGAAAATCAACAGGCAGAGATATGCTGATCACAGGAATTCAGGTGAGAGCCAATATGAGATTGTAAGGACTCTGAACCTGGCAGACTTCAACAATTATGAGTCATCCAATCTCACTTTTAAACAGGTCGACTTAATTGCACAAGTTGCTCAAGAGACATGAGCCACTATCAGGTCCAGCACACTAAGCAATTTCTTAGCCAGCCAACAAGTTCTTTCATATGGTTTGTGTCATATTCGTCATACTATTAAGTCTATTTAGCCAGCCAAACATCCCAAAACACAAGCAAGCATTGATATGAACCATGCATCTAACAAATACCCCAGAACCCACAGACCAATCCTCCATGTCCCCCGCCCAAAATAACAGGTACAAAGACATCAGAAGCACAATATTTTGTTCAACAGTGTTAGCCATCAATATTCGATAGAACATATTAACAATTATCCATGTCATCAACAGAAGCATCTCAGCCCAGTATCACCCATATCCCACTTCCTGCACCCAAGTGATTGAAAAACCCAATATCCTACATGGGATGCTCAGCTCAATCTAGAGCACGCAAGGCATGGGTTAAATCATTCCCACATTGACAACCAAGGCAATAGAGAACAAGCTAGTCACTTGAAAACTTAACCTGGCGAACAAAATAATGCCACAATACTAGCCATGAATTGCCCCAATATAAATCTCATGCCAAGTAAAATCAACAAAGCCTTTTTCCAATTACAACAAGTTAGCGATGTGAATATGCTTCCTCCAATTGAATCTATCAAGGACCAAGTCGATAGTTATATTTTTGTTACCATATTTGTCAATAGGTCGACTAGTCCTAATTGGTGCATCTGATGGTTATTTTTTTGAAAGGTAAAGATAACAGCTACAAGTCCTATGACACAGGAATAGGATTCTCTAAAAAGCCAAGGTCATGGTTGACCAAGAGGGCCCACTTAGAGACTTGGGATCTCAACAAGAAATGCGAAGGTTGCTTAAAGTCAGCTGGCCAATAGCCGAAAGAGAATCCACTAGTTTAGTTTTGATCTGAGTAGGCTTATAATAGGGAATACCCTAACCCTAGGAACTGGGGCCTAGCCATCCTTCGTTTGCGGTCAACGCTCCCGCAAAGTTTGTTCATCGACAATAGAATGTTTCAAGCTAGTTCGATTCATGGCCACAAACAAGAAGTTGTCGATCTCCCAACTATCGTGACCCACTACAAGCCTTAGGGTTAGGACTATTCACCCTTGGTGTCTCTTGCATGGGCACATCTCCGTTGGCCATAGGCCCATAGCCCGCTTCAACACGACCAGTCTCCCCTCATCTCTTCCACTTGGGCCTTCATGGACTCAAGGACCTCTGACACCCTAATTTGGAACTCGTCCTGCTCCTACCACTGAGTGGCGACTGGCAACCACTCCGCTCAAGGCACCTAGCATATCTTCCCTTTGAGATCATCTATGCTAGCATTCGCATCCTCGAACTAGTCCTCCCGTCGGCCACAACTAACTCCAGCCGCCCGCGAGAACATCCTTGGACTTGCCCCTCTTGTTGGTGTTGGAAGTGCCCTCATTGTCCTTTCTTTTATTGTTGACAAGCCTACTACCTCCATTCTTTTGCATCTTAGCATTCCTATGTTCCAAGTGATTACTCTACACCTATTATTATGGACAAACTTCTCTAATTGCACTCATCCAAAGTAGCACAATCTCACTTTAGTTCTTGATAAGCATTGAAGGCAACATCATAGAAAAATCTAGGGTTGAAAAAGTACCCAACATGCAATGGCCTAGTAACTGTATATCCCACCTCTCATCAATTATTTTTTCACAGGCATGCATATGGACCTCAAACTCACATTGCCCAAACTCTTTTAGCAATTTTATTATATTGTTTTTTTTTCTTCTTGAAATTCCAGATATATGAATAAGATTATATTGTTTCGATAATGAATTATACATAGGTCGGGCAAGTCGAAGTTTCAGTCAGGTGAAATAATTTGCATTTAATAGATCACTCCAACTTTTTGGGTTTTGAATGTTAGACCCGATTGACCTGCCTATAGTAGTATAACCCACAATTCCACAAACTATGATTTTTGGATCAGATTGGTCGGGCTTGGAGAGTTGTTGAATAATATGCACACCCTATAGTCCCAACTTCTAGTGAATGTAATGAAAAATAAAAGAAAAGGAAGGATGAACTAATGGTATGTAAAACTGATTAGAAAAGGTACATCATCTCATAGGGATTTTTTTGCTAGACAATTTCTCCTACAAAACTACTGATACCTAGTGTACTTGTTTGGGTTCCTTAATATATCACGTCTCTATCAATCAAAAGGAATTCAACATGGCTAAGAGAAAAAAAAAAAAAAAAAACATTATACAATCAAATTCCATACAAGAAAGGACCCATGATTAAAGTTTATTCTTCTCAGTTATCTTGCACTCAATAATTTGTTCTAAAAGGGAAAGTAAGCTATTAGTTTAATTATTCTATTACTTGGACCTAATCATGTAGGAAAAGGCATAGTTGAGTTGAGTTGAGTTTATCACTTGGGCCTAAAATGCACAAACAGAAGTTCTAGCACACTTGTATCTTGCTCAATAACATAGTTCACGCTTTTAACCCTTCAATGCATGTTAGCTATAGAAAACAACTTAAAATTCAATTAGTTTATATATTAGACCTACAATTACAAAACAGATGCATCCATCATACCTTGCCATGACAAGGCTCTCATGGCATCCAGTGCTTAACGTAATCTCTCTAATGCAAATGATTTAGGAGACTGAAAATATCACTCAAGATTTAATAGTTCCCTATAGGCTATAACCTAGAATGAGGAAATTCTTTACTAGCAATGTACACAAGTCAGGTTCAATTAGATCAGGTAAGAATCCCATCCCACTTGATTTTGCCACCCATTGACCCTGATTGAGCTTTGGAACACTAAACCATCCAACCAACCCAAGATTGGGTCACATCAGTCTAAGTTGGACCACCGAGAGTCAACAGAAAAAGGAGAAGAGAAGAGATATCTGTAGTCACCATTTGGGGACGTGCTGAGAGAAGAGAAAGGGGCTTTGCTTCGAGTGTCTCTGGGAGGGGCGTTGCAACATAGCATCGGTCTTTTCATTCATCCGAATTCAAATTTGAGCTTAACCACCAATTAGCAACCAGAAATGGAGGGAAAATGAAGAGATAGAGCAAAGATGGAGAGAATAGAGAGAAAACTTAGAGAAATAGATAGAGAAGACAGAAAGACAAGGAAATGAATAGAGAAGACAGAAAAGAAGTCATTTATAGATTTAGGTGAAAGAACATAATTTATATTTAGGTTTAAAAGAAATTAAAAAAGGCAGTTAGTTCAATTGGTTCTCGAGCTGATTTCAAACCAACCAAAATGATCGGTTCCAATTCAGAAGTTGAAAGCCCAGCTGACTGGAATTAATTGAGAAGGTAGATCGAGTTTGAGTCTGTTACAGTTAAACACCTCATATCTAGATAAATGCTCCAAGTGGACCAAGTCAACAAGGATTAAGACGAAGAAGAAATGAATCACATGGTCTCATAAAGATTCAGAAATAGGATTCAAATATTGGAATTAAAAATAGAAGCTGGGAGCTAAATAAATAGCATTTAAGCATTTAGAAGAAACCATGTTGACACCTATGAGAACCTCAAATATCTGCATGGTTAAGTAAAAGTGCAAGACCTTTCCCCAAGCAACCCTCTTATATTGATTTGCATGCTGCTGCACAATCCTCCGGTGTATTTGCACCCAATCGTCACCTAATAAATCCTTCGCTTCTGACCTGGGGCATATTAAGAAGCATTATTTACAGAATGCAAAAATATTAAGATATCAATCACCAGAGCAGAAATAAACAAACCTGCGCACAGATCTAACCATATAGTGAATGTTGTTCATAAGGAACAATTGCGTCAAAGCAGGATCCTTGTATTGTCTAGATTTTCCATCCAGGTTATTCATTAGAGCCTGCATTATCCTGATAGTAACCATTGCCAACTGGGAGTTGGCTTCCCCTTTATTTTCAAACTCCTTGAAAAGTTGTTTCAGTGTTGACTGATAGCTGCACATAATTAGCCCATAACCTTTTCAGACTAACTGCTATAGAAGTAATTTTATGTAACAGAAAAAAAAAATTGATGAAGAGAAAATAACAGGACCAAATGCCCCTCATTTTCATTTATTTAACAAGAGAATAGAGAAAAATTCAATTTGAAAGCATAATGTGATGGAAAATAGCCCTCCAATCATATTGTTAGGACCAAGGGGATTGCTGAAGAGTTAAAATATAGTAGACAAACAATAAATTGCATGTATATTTCTGTAAATGCAATTAGAGAAATAGTTTGAAGAATCATGGCTAAGTACATTGAGAATTAAAAGAAAAGTTCATGGAAGATAAGATAATAACCAGGAAAAGTACATGGAACACCTAACTTAGAAATTAAATTCAGCACCATCAACATTTTATATGAATATGCAAAAATTGGAAAAATAATGGGAATATAAGTCATCAAAACAAGAATTCTTGATAACATAGACTTACTCAAATAGAAATTTCACATAATTAATAACATAGCTTGTCAAGGGATGCACAGTTCCATCCAGAACAGCAGTTTTTGTAGCATCCTTTTCAACTGCTTCTTCAAAATCACCAAATGTCTCCTGGGCGGTCTGAGCCAGCCTCTTTGTCAAACTTAAAGCTGATTCTCTCATTTCAGCGCATGCTTTACCTGCAAAAATTGTTTCAATCTGCCAAAGAAAGTCAGTTTCCAAGGACACAAGCAAACAGTCTAATGTTAAATAAGATCAATAAGAAACAAGAATAAATCGTACAAACAAAATGAGCCAAACACAATTCATCTTTCAGGCTGACAAGCCATCAAGCCAATACCAGAGACCAGTATCAGCCCCTGATAAATAAGATAAACTATAAAGGTCACAAAATTGCATTCCCACTTTGGCATAAAAGTGTTCCCCCCCTGTGGAAATTTCCATGTTTTCAATAGATGTTTACAAATGTCAAAAGATAATCCATACAATTTGTATGGAATTACTCATATTTAAGCCATAAGGAGTTTCACCTTACCTCTGGTTGAAGTTCGCACATTATCTCATACATGTCGAGAAGCACAAACAACTTTTCAGGCGATCTTTTGCTTTTGGCGATAGAATCTCCAAAACTTAGCAGCATAGCTACACTATTTGCTGTAACTTCAGCGAAAGAATGGTCCTTCAGAGAATCCATGCCTTCAAATATTTGATCACAAACTTTCCATTCCCCCGCAAATAGCAATTTGACCTGTTGAAAGTACAATCAGATTGTTGGAAGACACAAATAGATAAATATAGTGCACTTCAATTTCATATATTTCTCACAGCAATCCTCATGAAATGGATCCAATTTCCAATCTTAGCCTCCAAAACCTCCCACTGCATCTTTTGTACATCATCTTTGCTCAGTTTTTCAACACCCAGTTTCCTAAGGCTTTGCTCCAAAACTGAAGCCCGTGTTTCCCTGGTAAAGTTAAGGAACATGTTTCCAATTAACAATTCTTAACTTCTAGGAGAATGCATGAAAACATACAAGTGTGCAGATAAAGAAAATATCACTGTTATTTTTCTTCTTAAGTATTTTCCTATTTCTCTAAACAATAGCAGAAGCAGGTTTCCATAGATGCATACAAGTGTGCCATGGGAATCCTATAAATACAATTAACAACTTAGTTACCAGACATGCATGGAATTTTTAATAGAAACTTGGAACCATTTTTTACCAAAAGATGGATTATTACATTTGATGATTATTTGCTAAGCTATCCAAGCTATAATGAATGTGACAATAATAACAAAATGCTCATTGCTATACAGTATGCAGTTGCCCTATTTTCACTCCATACTTCAAACATCATAAATATGGATTTTCTAATAATAAACATTATATGTCCTGTGCTTATTTGTAGACCTTCACACAAAGTTGATTCTAAGCCCAGATAAAGGAGAAGGATTGTGTTAAGCAGCTGTCAACCAGCAAAAAACTGTCAAATCAACTATGACATGAATCTAATTAATCAACTTAAGCATAGGGCTAAGGCAACCCCATATAATTGGGAACTTAGCCTAATGAAGTGGAGAAAATAAATTCATGTAGCCGACCTTATGTGGTTAGGAAAAATATTTTGTGGAGTTTAGTTGGGTAGTTCACAAAAGATTGATCATATTGATCAAGAGCTAATATTTTGTTAACATTATCTTCTTAAAAGAAATAAATTTCTCTAATATTAAAAAAGAATAAAAACTGAAAACTTTACAAGATGAACTTCTCCAAAAAGAAAATTCTCCATGAGGAATTGCACTTTTTTTAATTGATTCACAAGTAAAGTTTAGGGAAGAGTCAAGTTTTGCCGCATTTGATCAATTTAAGTTTGATTAAATAGTGATTAATGACCATAACAAAATATTACACATACATGAAATATTTTGATCATGGAGTTTGTTAGGAAAGGCTTTGTTAATTATTTTTACCAAAAAGAAACAGAAGTTTTATTAAAGCAGCAACAAAAGGAATACTAAAAAAGATGGGTACGCACTTCAATTTCTCCCAGGCCCAAAAGTACTCAGCTCAAAAAACTATCCACAATAAACCGGTCACTAAACCTACTTTTTGAAATTTAGAGGAACTAATCTAGAGGGAAGCAGCAAGATGCAAATTTTCCTAAAACCTTGTAACTTTCCAGATTGATTCCTTCAGAAATTTGAGTATTCCTATCCTTCCAACAGACCACACCACCACAAGAACAACCACTCTCCAATAATCTTTGAGTTTGGCAGGAAGAGACTCCCACTTGGAAGGGAAAGAAAGCAAAAAATCCTAATTGGGGAGGGAAGGCACCAAAGACAACTCCACCTATCCTCATAAAAATCAATGAAACAACCTCAAACAACACCATGCATTTACAAAATAAGACCAAGCTATCAAAGAAGCCTTCCTAAAGGCAATAGAGAGTAGAGACTCCATTAAATCTGGGAGAGGAGCTCTCTAGTCACATCTTTCATCTCTAAGAAGATCAAGCTATGAAGGTTAGCAATTACAATCATCAAGCATTTGGTCAGACATGAAAATATCCATAAATCAGCTTCCCAAAAGAATAAGAAACACACTATTGGCTTTGGTTTTCTATAATTCCTCAAACAAAGAGCAGCTTTTTCATAACTATTCATTCAAAGATACCAAACATCATTGAATACATTTTCTGTAGGAACAGCGCAATATATTATGGAATTTTGTCATTGAAATTCCAATACAAATCCATTCTTGTACTCAAGAATTTCGCTCATTCAAATTCCAGATTGCAAACATCATTCAAAGAATGAATTTACCGTAGGAGCAGTGCTATATATTACAGTAAATTAAAGGATGTTTAAATATTGTAGAAGTGCATATATATATAAAGCAAATTTGAATCACATAACAAACCAATAAAGGGTTTGTTGCAGTGTAAGAGCATGTACATGTCGAATTTGAATCATTTAAAGATCGAAGTTAAACATTAACCACAGAAATAATATTCAAGTCTTTTACAATTACTTGGCATCTATATCAGTACAAGAAAGACATGGACACATGCGCTGGTGTTCCAATTTGTGCAATGATCCTACAGGGTCTCGACAACTTTGATGCATTGACATCTTCATACATTTATTTCAAATGTTCAACTACTTAATTTCATCTTAAGAATGCAAAATATGAAGAATGAATTGCATATTTAACTTTAAATCCAAATGATAAAAGATTAATGGAAAACGAGACATTTGACAAAAAACCCATGTCATTGGGAAAAAGCTTCTTTGAGTTGTTGAGAATCACTCACAAGAAACAAGGAAAGAGTAACTGAAGAAGTGAAGAATAATAAAGCATTTGCAAAAAATTGTCAAAGTTATACCTGTAAATTTTGATTAATTGCTGTTGATGACCAGCCTGAACCATTTGCTGTGCCAAATCATGCAGCAATGGCAGAATCCTGGGTGGAATAAGAGTTGGAGGTGTATAAACTGCATTTTCTAATGTTTTATTTGAGTGCTCATGATGATTTGTCGAAGATGAGTTCTTTGTATGCCCAGGTGATCCTCCTGATGGTCGGAGGGAGTTGGGCAGGCCATCAAAAAGACGATCAGGTTCCACAGGTTTGCTGAAATTTAGCAGAGACAACCTTACTTAGAATTGCTTATAATTTGTGTACAATTAGCACAAAAATTTCATTTTGAGAGGCTGACCTGACCAGATCTTAGATAAACAGATGAAACTAGTTACAAAACACAAAAAAATACTACCATTCACAATTTCAGCCACCAAATAAACTATGTTCAGAATAGTTAAACCTCCTCTCAAAGCTATAATCTCCTAGATTGGGATATATGCCAATCCTTAACTTAGAAAATGTCTTTGACTATGTTGAAAACCTATAACAATTTACACTCATAAGCTTCACCGTTCATCAATACAAGATACACAGCAACATTAAGTCTTACTATCCTACAAAAAGAGGCAGCAATATAGTTAAGGGCAAATACCATACTTGAGGTACAACACTCAAGCACATGCCTGAAAGAAACATGGAGCAGTAGCATTTAAAAGTGTTAACAAATAAATGTAAAGATTATACAACACAAACTAACAATAATAATAAGTAAAAAAGAGCCATATATGCAAATTTGATGTGGAGTAGTCATATTTAATCATTTGGCACTCACATCATAACTTATGATCAACAGATCAACAATGCAGAAATTACTGAACTGGCATGGCCACCTCAATGATTTATACAATCAATCACACATTGAATTGCTCTAATTAGTTTCTCCCATACAATAGTTCCTCGTATTATTTTCCTTTCTTTTGACATTGCTAATCCTATTGTCAACAATAAATGAATAAAAGAACATTTAACAGGTGGAGCTTTAAAATAACCAGGCAAATTATTGTTGCTAATTTTAACAATTGACAATTGAATAAGAAAGCAAAATATATATTCTGCATTATAGTAGTAATTGAAAGAGCAAATTTTGTGAAGAAATGAAAAAGAATTTGTATATTATGAGGTAACAATGAAACATTATACTACGATTTAATGGAATACAAAGGAGAGGCAAAACTAATAAAAGATATGAGTTTCAATTTGCTCTTCTTCACAACAGTAACTGATGCACGAACTTTGTCACACCCAGATGTGAGCCACCTTGTCTAAAGGTGCTCAATAAAACCATTGTCTCAATAGATTTATCTCAAACACATACTTAACAAAGCCTTCAATGACTAGATGAGATCAGCCACATGAATTTGCTCCGTACACTTTTTTTTTCTTTTTTCTTTTCTTTTGGGCAGAAACAAGTTGTAATTATATTAATTTAAAAAAGTATAATACGTCATATTGTAAGCACCAGAGGTGATTACTAATAAAGACCCCAAACTTTCTTATAGAAAGACGGCATTTCCTTTCATCTTCCTACTTCAGGACCAAATTTGCTCCCTACACTCTAATATATATCAATGGTCAAGTCTTCTATTAATCACAAATGAGTGTGTTTGTCTATGTTACATGGCTTGGGTATGGGTGTCGAATATGAGTACATATCTAGAGGTCCGACTTTATTAATTTTCAAATTCTGGATCTAGAATACGGGGACCCGGCTAAATTATGCGTTGTTCTTTCCTTTTTTTCTTCTTTTCACTCATTTATTGTCCATTTTGTTCTCCCAATTAAGTGAATTTCATCTATTAGTCCTTATCTTCTTTCATGTTTTTTCTTTTTTCCATTGGAGAATCTACATAGTAATATTCTAAAATCTAAAGTGTTGAGCACATATCCCATACCCGTCATATCATGAAGTGTCAGACACGGGTACATTGAGCTAAAGTAAGGAGTTTGGGTAACATAGGTGTTTGTTATTAATTATCTCTACCTAAATATATCACAAGTAATTGTGTTTGTTATAACTTATAAGCACCTCCACCCATTTAAATTTGATTCTAAAGTCTTTCTTTAAACTTTAAATTAGTTTTTACTTCTGATTTAGTTTCATCAACTAACATTATATCATCAACAAATAAAATACTCCATAGAATAACTTCTTGAATATATTTAATCAATTCATATATAACTAAAGCAAAACGATAAGAATCTAAGGCTAATCCTTGATGTAAACCTATTATAACTAGGAACTCACTAGTTTTTTCTTGTGATTTTTACTATGGTTGTCGTTTGATCATACATATTCTTCATCAAGTCAATGCACTTATTTCAACTCCATGTTTCCCTAAACCCACCATATAATATGTCTAGGTACTCCACAATAGACTTTCTCTAGATCAACCAAGATCACATGAATTTTTTTTTTTTAGCTCTCCATACCTCTCTATCAATCTCCTCAACAAGTAAATACCTTTCATGATTGACTTCTTAAGCATTAATCCAAATTAATTTTTTGACACCAAACTGACCAAAGTTTCATATTTTCTTTGATTCTCTATTACTCTTTCCACAACTTTATCGTACAACTCGTCAATTTAATACCTCTATAATTTTATTTTAAATATCTCAATTATTTTATACATAGGTATTAAAATATTTTTCTTCCAATCACCAACATTCTTTTAGTTGCTACAATTTTAGTAATGAACTTGGCTGACCACAACACTCCAACTTCTTTTAGACCCTTCAAACCTCAATGAGAATGTCGTATGGTCCTAAAGCCTTTGAATTCCTCATTTTCCTTAAAGCATTTTTTATCTCAAATATGCTAAATCTACAAAAGAATTTATTTCCATTAATTACCCCCGAGTTATTAAGTTCTTGTACACTTAAAATTTTCAATTGATATTCATTTAATAATTTATTTCAAACCATTGGACTTGAATTGAGAGTTGTAAAATTTGAATCATTAACCATAAAGATCAACTAATTTTTTAGGATTTAATGCAAGATTTAGAAGCATTAGGATTCGCGGTAAGAAAACTAATTGTTTTCCCCTTAATTGAATCGTGAGCTATAACCCAACAGATTCATATAATCAAATATGAATTGGGATTCCGATAACCCTAATGATGATGGTGGTAGTGGTGGTCGTCATCATCATCATCATCATCATAATAATAATGATAATGATAATATAAGTTTTGCATAACCCTTCTGTTGTTAAATACATATCTAATGATGCAAACAACAAAGCAATTTTAATTCAGATATGTAATCTTTGACAGACAGTTTCAACTTCAACTCTAGACTTCATTCTTGAAAGAATGACCACACCTACTGCACTACATCAGTTCCCACAATAAAAATCCACACTGTTTACAAGTAAGGCCTCTAATCCCTAAAATTTAAACGCTAACAACACCTTCAGCTTTTGACAAACTAAACTTTGTGGTATTATGTAATTCCTAATGGTCCAAATAGGCCCTTGATTTTGGCATTAAGTGATCAATCTTGCATTGTTCAAATGCCCAAGATTACTATTTTTAATGCAGGATAATCAGAAAAGTACAAATCTTGGTTCCTAAACAACCAAGAGAATGTTCCATTATGAAGAATGTCAAAATCCCGTAGAAGCAAAAACAAAGACCAAGTCATTATCATTGCAAACCTCAACCTATTACTTATATTTGGATCTCCACTATTTGACGCCACTTGTCTCAATAATTTTAATGGCTGTAGAACCAAAACGATTTTCAAAAAGGAAAACCATACTTCATGGTGAAGACTTTTAAGACATGTGCATCAGTATACTTATGCAAGAACAAACCTGTAGGATGTTAACAGGTTCTTAAATTCTTCTTCGAGCTTTAGAATAGCCTTAGAAAGCAAATTATTAGCATGGTTCAGCACTCCATCACTACTTTTGAAGCTTTTGTTGCTGCTGAAGAAACGAATGTTGCTCCTCAGCTGGTCAACAGCCTCTAAATAACTTTCCAGATCCTCATGTGGACCTCTCAGAATTTTAGCCTCAGCCTACACGTTGTAGTGGCATCAAAATTAGCAGCATAAAATACAGGCAATTGAAAAAAAGTATAACTTATAGAACAAAACTCAAAGATGATTGCACACACAAGATTGGCGGTACTGCCAAAACATTCTACTAAATTAATCTAACAAGTAACATCATCCTTCTATGACTTCGATTATCTGAGCAATAGGCATGCAATTGCGAATCCTAAATTTAAAGAATTGCGGTGTATTGACAGAGGGCATAAAATACTCTCAAGTCTCAAACACTGAACTTAGACAATACTAGTTTTACTTATAATAATATCAAGTCTTCAAGGTCAGCAAAAGTTGAAAACTTCAAATTTTAAAACCGGGAGAGTATCACCATAACCGTATCCAAATCCTCGCAAAATTTCCTACATCTTGGCAAAGCATTAGGTTCTTTTGGTCAAATACTTTGAAAACCCCTTTTTTCACTTCTACCTGAGTCAAAACCAGTGGAGAAACTGGCATTAACATCCTTGATTGAAATCATATATTTATTTCTAGGTTCTTCATTCTTAACCATTCATATGAAGTAGGAACTCGGAAGCGCTCTAAATCAGTGTACTCCGTATTCCGTAAGAATTTCAATGAAATCCTTTTTGCACGAAGGGAAAGAAACAAATAAAATTGAAAGCCACCAAAGTGGTATCTTGGTCCATAAGTATCCACAAGAATGCAGGTGGCAAAAGAAAGAAGGGAGGGAGGGTGGGAGAGAATGTTAATAAAAGAGGACAATGGAGCCATAAATTAGAGTTGTAAGTTTAAAGTGGATGCAAGCTTCTAAAAATGCAATGTGACATGTAATTAAGGAATATAGACTAAACTAAAGGGCTAATTTTCCTCAGATGATAAATGATATTTAAAAAAAGGTTTTGTCATCAAAAAGCAAGCACATAAAGAATAACCGGTGGCAAAGATTGAAATACTTGTAGGAAAGACTGACAAGAACTCATAGAGGTAATAAGAAATAGATATATTTAAGAATTGAGATAACAAAGCTATCAATCAATACAGTGAAGATCTCAGCTTAGGTACAAAATGAAGGTACCATAGGGTAAATGGACACCTAGGAAATTGCACAGGATTGTGACATGCAAGAAACATTCTGAGAACCACATCTTACTGAAAGATATGACCCATATGGCGTGGAAAAGTCGAACAAAGGTCACATTAATACATTTAACTAGTTGAAATAGGGTTTTATACAAGAATTAAACGACTAATGTTGCCACACTAAGTGAAGGCATTGAGAGTTCGTGAATAACTGCCCCCAAACCATTAGAAGCATCTTTTAAAAGAACCTCGTATTCTTTTTCATTCAGCTTCATTGAGTCATTCATTCTCAAAATAAACTCTCAATATCTTGTTTCCCTCCAAGGAAATTTTAAATTACTTTGAGCATCTAGTGGTAAGCAAAGAAGACTTGATGGGCAAAGGATATAGGAAAAAAAAGTGCAAAACAAACAAAGAGACCAACCAAATGCAACAATGTATAGTGGTCTGATCAACACACCAATTGTTTATCAATTCATCATGAGATATTAAATAGCAATGCCACAGAACACAAAATTAAAGATTTCCAGACAAGAGAATAAACAAATATGAACTTTTCCTTTCTATTTCCGCTCGTAGTCGTAGCTTAGAAGAAAAGGCTCAAACCGGCCAAAATCCCCCCTTCCACATAATTGCAATATATACCTTTGAGGGATGCCTCGATGTAGTAAAATTCAAGCAATAGAAACCATTTCTTCCAAACAGATGAATCAAACAAATCAAATTCAGAAACAGCTCAACGAAAAAATAAAGCGAAATTAAATTTAATTTAAAAAAATCAAAAACAACCAACCTGACGCGAAAGATCAAATTGAGACAAGATAATATCAGCGGCCTTCAACGTCTTATCGATGTTCTCGTGCGCTTTGCGGATGGAATGCGTTCTTATCTACGAAACCCCATCAGAAATTCCTTAAACAACAAGAAATCATGAAGATCCCCCCGAAAATCCAAAAATTAAAAAAAAAAAAAAACCTCGGATCAAAAGATCGCAGGATCACACCAGCTCAAAAACAACGAATTCCGTAATATAAACCCTAATTTCTGCGAAATCGAAGATAACTCGTACCTGAGTGGGGCGCATCGCGGTTTCGAGAGCGGAAAGACGGTGATCGAAAGAACCTAGAATAGAAACCATGTTATCCGTGATCGTCTGGCTCTTCTGAAGCGACTCTCTCATGAACACCACCCTCTCGCTTAGGGTTTCCATCGCGAGAGGAACTCCCATCTCTTCTCCTCGTTTTTCTTCTTCGTCTTCTTCTTCCTCTTCTTCCTCTTCTTCCTTTCTTCTCTTTCTCTCTGTAATTTTTATTATTTGTCGTATTATGCACAGACTTTGTTATGACTTATGCACCTGGTGGGCCGCTCTTCAATAACTTCGCACTTAAGTCGGGAACTTGGAAAAACAGCTGACAATTGAAAATGCACCGGGGGAGGATATACGATACACGATACACGATAGAGCCTTTTCCTTTTGGGAACCGCTGCTGCTCCTGCTGCATTGCATGTTTCGTCGACCCTATCTTGGTTCGCTTACACGTATAGTTTTACCCGCTATTAGGACCCGCTGGTGCGTTGCACTCTTGCGTCGCAATTTTATTTTTTATTTTTTAAAGCATAAACAAACCTTTTGTCCGGGCTATCAGGCCCCTTAATAGAACCTCCAAATTCTTACAATAACGATATCTATACCGCAACCAATTAGGTTATGAACTCTATATGAATCGAGTTTAATCTAATGCGGGGTTTGGGTTCGATGCTCTCTCCCCGATGAGACTTTCGTGATAGAAGCTTTTAGCTTGATTTATAATGACTCACAGACATCTATAACATATACTTAATAACGTATTCCAACCAAAGCTTTTCAGAGTGCCACGTCAACAACTACTTAAACATTTCGAATGAGCTACAAATAATTTAACGAACATTTTTTCTACCCATTTTATTTGACAAGGCATCGTAATCTCAATTAATAAACATTTATTGAAACAGAACGTTTTTTTTTCAGGTAATTGAAAACCAAGACCTTGCAGATTTCTTTTGCCAATAACTTTTCTAGGGGACTTATTTGTTTGGGAAGCTCTTTTTTCCTTGGAAAAACTAACATGACACAGGAGAACCAGAAAAATCAAAGGGTAAGGTAGTGGGTCACATTTAGATGAGATAGCATTGACAATTTTCTGCTCTTTATTTCGTTCTTTCACATTTGATGTCTTTTTAAATAGTGCAATAATAATGATAATAATAATAATATTGAGATAAATTAAAACAAAGGTTTTTTTTCTCATATGTCTTATTTTTTTTAATCAAAAAAATTCTTTTCACTTCATTTTATATAACATACATTTATTAAATTTTCTGCTCTTTATTTCTTTCTTTTACATTTGATATCGTTTTAAATGATGCAATAATAATGATAATAATAATAATATTGAGATAAATTAAAACCAAGGTTTTTTTTCTCACATGTCTTCTTTTTTTTAATCAAAAAAATTCTTTTCATATCATTTTATATAGCATGCATTCATTCAATGATTGTGACTATATAGTTATATTTGGAGTTATATTTTTTATAGTTAAATTAATATTTTCTTTTTATTTATTATAACTAATTAGTAAAACCTTTGAAATGCACAACTTGAAAACAAAACGTATATTATACACAAATATGAAATTGAAAGCCTCTTCAATGAGTGTAGTCACAGTTGCACTAACTTGTGCACAAAAATTTGTTGTGATCGCCGAAGTTTTTGAATGATTCTGATTTGAATATGAGCTCATAAGTCATCACCATAGTAATTATCTTACTCCAAAGAGGCATTACCAATAACTTCTCCAAGGGACTTTTTTCCTTGGAAAAGACTAACATGACACAGGAGAATAAAAAAAAAACAAAGGGTGACCGGTCACCATCTAGGTTATTTCTGACAAATAAATGAGATAACATTGACAATTTTTTAACTTTGTTAATTTTTCTTGGGGGTGTGCCCATAACAACATTAAAAAGTGTTTCATGTTTGTTATCTACAAGCAAGTGGAGTGGAGGTGTTCGTATGATTATTTCACTTTCTCTAGAACTTACTTTTGTTATTGAATGCTCTTATCATGTTTCTCATGCTCGATTTTAGAATTTGTCAACATACTAACTTTAGCATTTACAAACACTTTACAGGCTTAGCAGAAAATTTATTCACAAGTGGTTTATCTGTGAATTCTGGTAACTGTCTTTATCTATGTTCTTATCATGCTTTTTTCATATATTTTTTCTATAATTTATCCTTCTCTTTTTTTCTGGGTTTAGTGATGGTTTAGGAGTAAATAGATGAAGTGACTTTGAAGATTTTTACTTATCATGCTCATAAAATTGAAGGGAAAACCAATTTTAGTCTCAACAAATTAAAAAAAAAATCAAATAATCAAATAATTTTAGAAAAAACATTTTGATGAGATATAGTGTTTGGTGGGTCTTATTTCTCACTACTTTTATTTTGTCTGTCATGTTATCTTTCTCTTTTTTTTTGGATTATGGGTTTTGTGATTAGCTTTTGACTTTATATTATATCTACATATATGAATGTGTATATATATTATGATTACTTTGACTAATCTAGCTAGAGCTATAGTAATTTAAGCTAGTTTCTGAGTATTAATTAAAAGATTGATAAAGGAAAATTATATTTATGAAAAGTTTAGAATTTTCTGAATCATGACCTACACTGCTTATACTTACTTTTGAGAATAAATTAAATACATGTAAATTTCTTTACAAGACATGAAATGAATTTAAAATTTAAAAAAAAAAAAAAAAAAGAGTCAAAGAGAGCTCATTCAATTTTTATACCACTTCAGCTTAATTTAAAATAACAAAAATGTGAAGATATTGACATACATATAATTCAAGGACAATCTAATGTATTTAATGGCCTATGTGCTAAAAATAAGTTTAAAAAATGGTTCTCAAATAGCACTTCTAGCTCTTATTTTTATTGGATCAAATTCAGTGATTTAAAGGATTCCAGTTTCATGGACACAAAGAAATTAAGCAGAAGGGGCAGCACTTGGGATGAATTAGAAAGCCCTATAAACCCAAATTTTTTTGTTGGGCTGATTGGTAGTCCTGTTACTGAGATGATAAAGGGAAGATAGATAGCTAAGCCAATTCGAGCTTTTATTTTGTTTCCCTACTCCAAGGTGCAGTTTATATATATATATATATATATATATATATATATATATATATATATATATATATATATAAACCACCACAAGCAGCTTTTGAGTTGTAAAACCAAGCAAAAAAAAAAAGAAGAGGGCTTTTGCAACTTATTAATATTTTTCTATAATGTTTTTGTACAAACAGCTTAAAATTCTGTATTTTCCATTGGAACCCTTCTTTTGTTTCTTTTTTTGAGATTTTTTTTTTTCAAAAATACCACAAGAAGAAACACGAATTGGAGACCCAGTACTAAATCAGAAAGCAGTTTTCCTCCTCCCCCCCACCCTCTCCCCACCCAAAAAAAAAAAAAAACAAAAGAAATATATATATATATATATATATCTTGAGAAATTTCAACAAAAGATATCACGAGAAATGGAAACAAAAGATATATAACTATAATCTATAGATATAGATTTAGATATCTAGATTAGAGATATATAGATATATAGATTTTAGATATGTAGATAGAATCTATAGATATAGATTATAGATTATATGCCAACGCAATCAATCTTAATGAATGAACAAAAGATATATAGATTATATATGCAATCTATATAGATATATAGATTATATATGCAATCTATATAGATATATAGATTATAGAGTAGATAATTTGAGAAATATCAACCAAAGATATTCTGAGAAATGTCAACAAAAGCTATATAGATTATATATATGTGAGATTAAGTCGTTGTTGACGATTACTTGATAATCCCTTTGATGTATATCCTGAGCAATGTCAACAAAAGATATATATATATATATATATATATATATATATATATATATATATATATATATATATATGTGTGTGTGTGTGTGTGATCCACTTCCTTGCAACTCAAATCTCTATTACCTCGAATTATTTCTTTCGTGTATGCTCTTGACGTTTTTCTCTTTCATCCAAAGCTCTCCCTTACTTATTTTCTTCTTCGTTCTACCTGTTGTCACTACAACGTCGAAGTGGATACTGAGTTCAATCTATTATTGTTAGACAATAGGGTTTCTGTAGAGAATTCAAAAATATGTATTATTCTCTAAAATAGAGGCAATATATAGACAATTACATCCTAACATTAGGTCCTAAATTAGGGAAACAAATTGTTTCTATATTTACATAATCTATTACTTGCTATATAGCTTATTTCTATATTTATAGAATATATTACTTTTTATATGCTGACACTCCCCCTCAAGTTGGTGCATAGATGTCTATCATTCACAACTTGTCTATCATTCAATCTTGAAAAAAAAAAGATTTCAGACTCTCCTCCTCTGGTGAGATAATCGGCGGTAACGAACAGCATCTCGTGCACATCAACAACGCCTTTCGGAGCGATTCCTAACCACAAAAACATCGTCACCAACAGATGATTCCTCCAATACGCGATTCTCCCCATCTTCAACCGATTCCACCATGGTTGCGCCGGAGGCTTCGCCAGATCCTTCTCTTGCACAATCTCAAACCTTACTTTCTTCGCAATCTCATCGTAGCTCCTCAGTCCTAGCAATGCGTCTCCTCTCTCGATCCCCTGTATAACCTAGACATGTTCCAGATTGTTTCCGTCGTACTTGTCCGTCGTAACCCACTCGTACGATACATACATAGATCCAGGCTTCAAAACCTTGTAGATCTCAGAATAAACCTCTTCCAGCTTCGGCGCGTGACACGTCGTTTCAATTGAGTAATCTCCGTCGAAACTGTTGTCGGCGAAAGGCATTTCCAAAAAATTTCCACAAGCAACATCACAAAGCGAATCTAAACCTGCCTTTTTATTATGCATCTTGGCGCGATTCACTTGGTACTCGTTAATGGTGATTCCAACCACATTTGCTCGAGAATGAGCCGCAATGGCTCTCATCGGTCCGTCGACGCCACATCCGACGTCCAGAATTCGATCTCCTGGCTTCACATCCAACAGATCTACGACCATCTCTTCGTAGAGACGAGTGGCGTCTCTGTGAGACTTGCCTTGAAGAAAATCGGTGTTGGTTTGCGCCTAGAGATCTGGCGCTGTTTTCCTTTTCTTTCCCTGCGCGATCGCTTCAGAACTGCAACGAAGAAGCAATCTTTTTCTTTCAGAATCGAGCCGAAATTCACCTTTTCGTTGATCGGAATTTTGCGAGTTCCGGAAGATCTGGATTTCTTGTGACAAATTAGATAGACAAAGATTTGGTGCGGAGCGATTCTGATCTTCTGACTGAGAATCGACGAGGCACTCGGCGATTCGAGTGGGCTGGAGATTCTGAGCGACGGTTGTTCTTCTCATTGTCTCTGACGGAAAATTTCCCGAGAAATTTCGTGCCTTAGCCGGAAAAGGTGCTTCTACGACGTGAGCTGCCGGGAGTGAAACAGTCGAATTTCGGATTTGTCTCGCCTTTCTACGATCAGATTGGATCGTCGGAGTTAGGGCTTTTCGATTACGAGAACCAATTACTGAATCTGCAGATTCAGAGAGACGCGTACTTGATGTCTACGAATTCGTATCCGTACACGGAGATTAAGAGCGTGTATTTGAATTCAAGGATGATTACAGATCGCGTGTCAAAAGGATCGGTAATATGTAAGGAATGCGCGAGTGCGACAGATAAACCATTTCCTTTTCACTCTTGCGTGTACGATGATACTGTTTCAAAGGGGTTTCAGAGTTTCGGAATTTCGGAGTTTCGGAATTTTGGAGTTTCGGAGTTTCGGAGTTTTGGAAAGAAAAGCTTCGAGATTCTGCTTCTGCAGCAATGGCGGACGAAGACTACAACGAGATGGATATGGGATACGAGGATGAACCACCAGAGCCTGGCTTTGGTTCATCCGAACATCGGGATCTCGGGCATTATGAACAGCTTCATCAATGACATCTTCGAGCAGGAGTCGTCGAGACCTTCTCTGATACCATGTTAGACAATAGAGTTTCTGTAGAGAATTCAAAAATATGTATTCTTCTCTAAAATAGAGGTAATATATAGACAATTACATTCTAAAATTAGGTCCTAAATTAGGGAAACAAATTGTTTCTATATTTACAGAATCTATTACTTTCTATATAGTTTGTTTCTATATTTATAGAATATATTACTTTCTATATGCTGACAATTATCTATTAAAAGTTAGAAGTGGTTGATAAATCAAAGTATATATTCTTTTACTTTGTCTGCTAATTAACTTTTTGTTCCATGTATATTATATTTGGTTACAAAATATCTTCGATACCAAATGAGCTTTAAATATGAATATTTTTTTATTTATTTTATTATGTCAAACAATGACTCCGTTTAGAAAAAAACAAAAATAATAGTATTAGAAACCATTTAAGACTCTTGTTTGTTATGAGCAACATATAAGATGCATTAAAATTTCAATAAGCTTAAGAGATGTATATTATATGTTACTATAACACATGACTATTGTTTGCTAAAATGTTTGCCACTTTGTTAACTTCTTGAATCACGATCTTCTATTATTTTCATATATCTATTATTTTATACAACATTCACGACTTCTTACACCTTGAAAAAGTTTTCCTATTTCTCCGAATCCATACTTTTGTTGATTTTGTGTAATGATAATAGTAATTCTATGAGATCTATTATTTCATAGAACTTGACAAAAGATTTTGCAACTTTTGCAACTCTAGACTTTAGTATATGATAGGTAGTGATAATGACAAATTATATAATTAATGAATGCTTTTCAGGTACAAATTATAAGCCAAAAATCTAATTAGTGAAGAAATGTGTTCGGGGATCTACAATCAAAGATGAACAGGATTTTTTACGGACGGGATGTTGATTCTAATATGTTGTAGATATGAAGGTCACTTGGAGAACATTAGTCAAAGTCGTTAGATTCTAAACTTATGTTGGCCACTTTATTTCGCAAGAAAAAAGTTACGCATAAGAAGTTATTTATACAAGATTCAGCTGTATGTAAAAAAAACTGTCCAAGAACATGAATTACAGCTACTATCAAAAGAATTCGAAAAAATAGTGAAAGCAAGGATACAAAGATTGTGCGCTTTGTCGATTGAACACTATGAAAGAAATATTAATGATGTATGTCAGAACTTACCAATTATTATTGAATGCAACCCTTACTATTATAAATACTGGCTATTTGGTGAAATATACATTTAAAATTGTCTATCATCTACATGTTAATGTACATAATTTTGTTAAATTTTTCATATACATTTATATAGTTGTTGCTGGATGTTATAAATGCATTTTCTCAAGTAATTGACCTCTTATTAGTTAATTAGTAATCGTCGTCTACTAAATTCATTACCCATGGGTCATTGATTCAAATGAAAAAAACGCTGCCCATCGGGCAGGCTACAAACTTGTAGTTATTAATTTTTGCAGCTATCACAATTCAAACTCTCAACCCCTCAATTATGTCCTTTGGCTTTTGACCATCATGCCAACAGTCCATTCGCACGTCGCAAATAAATTCTTGGAATTTAAGGAAACCCTTCTCCACGAATAATTTTTTTAAACACAAAAAAAAATTCAGTGATTTCTTTTTTATTTTTAAACATTCGTCAAGTTGATCGACTCTCCCCTCTTCTTTTTTTTTTTTAATTAATGCCGAAGCAATATCCTTTTTGCTGACTAAAGCTGTGGAATCCAACGCTCGACATGGTTTTAAATTCCCTAGACAAGGTCCATCTATATCCTACTTATTCTTTGCAGACGATGTGCTTCTCTTTTGCAAAGCTAATAGAAAAGACTTTTCAGCCCTTGCTTCAATTCTCCAGCAATACCATCTAGCTTCTGGGCAAACTACAAATGTTCGAAAGTCCAATATCCTCTTTTTTGGCCGCATGGAAAAGGATTTTAAGCAATGTCTGGCTAATATTCTTCGCATGAAACAATCCTCCACTCTTGGTAAGTACTTAGGAGCATCTGTGGACTTTGGGAGATCTAAAAGAGAGGCCTTGTCTAGTTTGGGAAGCAAGATTAACTCTAAGCTTTTGGGTTGGGAGGAGCACCTTTTGTCACAAGCAGGGAGGGAAACACTAATTAAGGCTGTGGGCTTTGCAATTCCCACTTACATTATGTCTTGTTTTAAAATTCCTCGATCTATCATCCATGACTTCTCTAAGAAGCTGGCTAGCTTTTGGTGGGGTTCTCATAGAGACACATCTAGCATCCATTGGTGTTCTTGGCAGACGTTAATCCCAATCAAGAAGCTTGGTGGCCTGGGATTCCGAGACCTGGAATTATTTAATTTGGCCCTCCTTGCAAAGCAAAGCTGAAAGTTGATCCAGGAGACAGATTCTCTCCTTAATGTGTCTAAGGGCAAAATATTTCCCTCATGTTAATTTTCTTGGGTTCTAGACCCTCTTGGGGTTGGAGGAATATCCTAGCTGGCAGGCACCTTCTCCACTATGGGCTTAGGTGGCGTATTGGTGATGGGCAACAAGTATCAGTTTGGGATGATCCTTGGGTCCCTAGACCCATATCCTTCAAAATCCTATCCCCCCAAGATGAAGGAATCAGCCTTGTAGCAGATTTATTCAGGCCAAGTGGAGCTGGTTGGAATTTAAACCTTCTAAAATCAATCTTCTCTAAGGATGATGCAAAGTTAATCGCCTCTATTCCCCTGGGCTCATCTCCATGTGCTGACAGATTAATTTGGCATTTTTCCAAATCAGGTTCCTTTAGTGTAAAATCTGCCTATCATTTAGCAGTTCAGCTGGCCAGCAGTGGTCTATTAGGTTGTAAAGCCCTTGGTTCCCCATGCTCACACAAGAGTTTCTTTAAGGACAGTAGCTGTTTCTGGGAATTATCAATACCTGACAAGCTAAAATTCTTTCTTTGGAAGTGCTGCATGGTTTATCTCCCAGTTAAAAACGCCTTATTGAAAAGAGGTCTTTTGGTGGATCCTTACTGCCCATTATGTGAATCCACTATGGAGGACTCTTTGCATCTCATTTTTAGGTGCACTTTTGCTCAAGCATTCTGGTTTGGCTCCCCATTTGGTCTGCATGTTTCAAATCCGGATCTTTCCTTCATGGATATTTGGGAGTTTATTTCATCTATCTTTTCGAAGACAAATGATAGTTATGCTTTATCTTGGATTGCTTGTGGTCTTTGGCAGCTTTAGAAGGCCAGGAACAAAAAGGTTTTCCAGGACACTCTTCTTTCGCCACAGCAGGTATCCTCAAAGCTTCAACCCAATTCGCAGAATTTTCAATCAGCTCTCAGCCGGATTGTTCTCCTCTGCTTCTGCGAAAAAACCTCTCTATTTCTGCCAATGGTGCTTGGAAGTTATGCTGTGATGCAGCAAGAAGCCCTTCTTCTTTTCACTTTGGTCTTGGTTGGGTCTTATTGGATGATAATGATCTTGTCAGGCTAGCTGAATGTTGGTTTGAGGGTGTTACTTCTTCAGCTGAGGACGCAGAAGCTCGTTCCATTCTCCGGGGTCTTAAATTTGTCGTTGGACTAAATTTCAGGTCATTGGAAGTGTATTCCGACTCCTGGATCATCACTCAAGAGCTTAATCAGAGATCTGGTTCTCTTGCATTCATTGAGCCCATTATTCTAGACATTTTTGCCTGTTTACCCCACTTGCATGCTCAAGTTTCCTTCTCCCATATATATAAGTCTGCAGGAGAATACCATAGCTCATGATTTATCTAGATTAGCATATTCTTCTGGTTCTTCGTTTTTGTGGGAGCAGTTTGTTTCTCATGGTGTTCACAGAGACTTATTTCTTCCTTTAATATAATTCTCTTCTTTAAGATATGATGATAATAGCGTTAGTAGCAGGTCATTTGACCTACGTCAAAGTACATAATTTAATTGCCTTATGATATTAACATGGAAAGTACATGAATGACAAGCGGAAAAGATAATGCCCTGTTTGGTTCCGTCAATGAAAGTGTGGTGCTGCAATCTTTTGGCCAAACCCAACAAATAGCTCGTTCATTTTGCAAAGCTGGATCCCACCAACTTTTGTATTTGAGACAATGCATTTTTTAAAAATGTTTTTTTGATACAAACATAGAAACTTTACTAAACAGGGCTAATGTTCACTAAATCTGTTCATGTTGCAAAGTGAAAAGAGATACCTCAATAGAAAAATATTTGGAGAATGCTCAGTTGTTTGTTGGGAGGAAACATAGCATTCTTCAACATTTTGTTGCGTTTTGCCTAATTGTCACTTGATTATATTTTTTTAAGGCTAGATTAGATTGATGTAAACATAAGAAACTCAAAGAAACAAAAAGACTCGTGTTAGATATTTAACTAGCTAGACTCCTTTTGACGTGTCATTATAAACTAGACTTTTCATTATTTAAGTAAATTTTCATTATTTTTCTCCAACTTTTTAAGTAAGAAAATAAAAGGTGTTTGGACAATAAACAATTTTTTAAATACCAAACCAAACGGAGCCCTAAGATACTATCTACTTTACTCTCCCGCTCGCGGTACGTGAATACTTAACATTCGGGACGAAGATACTTTCCCGCAGGGATAGATCATGTACCCTACTTTCCCGCAGGGATAGATCATGTACCCTCGTCTCCTACAACGTTATCCAACACCAAACTTTTCGGCCTATGGCTCTAGTCCACATGACGTGACCGTTCGCGAAGCTTACCATGAAAACACGGGCTTTTGACTTGAACTTAGGGACACTGATCAGGCTAAAAAAAAATTGTATGAAAGGTGTCTTTTGAATAAAACATTATTTATCTATTTTTATTCTAGAAGGCCTCTTTCCGGAAGACGCTTTCTAAAAAAATAAAAATTGTTTTATGAAAAGACGTCTTCTATGCAATTTTTTTTGTACTTGTATCAATCAATCGAACGGGACCACGAGATTTTTTCTTATCGGACCACTATGAGCGCGTCTCAATACCCTCTCACGAGCCCCCAGAGGCGACGTCAAACCTAAATCCCATGCCCGGTTGAATTTTTAGACCTCTATCCAGAATTCAAGTTGTTAAAAAAAATTAAAACTATTAATAAACTGTTCGGCCTCATCGAGGCCAAACCACGGGGTTTTTTTTTACCCGACCACTTTTAGCGCGTCCCACTATCCTCCCATGATCCTCCGGAGGTGACGGAAGCCCATTCCCATACCCGGTTGAATTTTTGGACCCCATCCGGAATTCAAGTTATTAAGAAAAATCGGAGCTTTTAATAAACTATTTGGCCTCATCGAGGCCAAACCATGAGATTTTTTTTTATCCGACAACTTTAAGCTAGTCCCACTATCCTCCCACGATCCCCCGGAGGCGACGAAACCTCATTCCCATGCCCGGTTAAATTTTTGAACCCCCATTCGAAATTCAAGTTATTAAGAAAAATAGAAGCTTTTAGTAAACTGTTCGGCCTCACTGAGGCCAAACCACGTGGTTTTTTTTTACCCGACACTTTTAGCACGTCCCACTATCCTCCTATGATCCCCCGGAGGCGATGGAACCCTATTTCCATGCCCGGTTGAATTTTTGGACTCCTATCCAAAATTCAAGTTATTAAGAAAAATCGAAGCTTTTAGTAAACTATTCGGCCTCACCGAGGCCGAACCACAGAGTTATTTTTTACCCGACCACTTTCAGTGCGTTCCACTATCATCCCACGATCCCCCGGAGGCGACGAAACCTAGTTCTCATGCCCCATTGAATTTTTAGATCCCCATCCATATTTCAATTATAAATGAAACTACAACATTATCAAAACATATACAAGGTAATTCTGTTAAAAAAAATTAATGAATTGAAATAGCAAGTATAAATACATGTTGACTACAACATTATCAAAACATATACAAAAATAATAAACACAAGCTGTCAATCTCTGCCACATATTAGCCATTTACGTCGTTTGTTACGCTGTAAGTGATCTCTTGTATAGTGTTGCAAAGGCACCTGAATAGCTCGCTCAACATGTGGTGTTAGATCATCGTCAATGGGCATAGCTGATATGTGCTCATCCTCACGATCGTGGTCGTCATGTTCATCATGCTCCTCAATAGCCGTATCTGCTATAAATACACCTCCCAAGCCTTGCCCTCGCCCTCGCTCTTGCCTTGGCATTCTTTTTCGTCTACCTATCCAATTTCCCTCTAGATTCCAATTTCTCTATAGGTAAAGGTCAACATTTTGGTAGCCCTCTTCACCCAACATTGGATTGTCCTCGAATGAAGTAAATGTCGGGTCAATCTCAATATATGGTATTGCATCACCAAAGGTAGAAGGATCTCGCTGCAATGGTGACGTGTGGACATTCGTGAATGGATTCACTCGACTGGAAGGAGTGATGGGACTCTGATGGTATGCTGACGATGGTCCCTCCTAACCATGTAATCTACATGCACCGTTTGTAGCGTAGTCATTGAAATCCCCTTAATGTCCGTGAGTACAGTCATATCATTAACCTGACTGCGCAAATTAATTTGAGTCATGTTGCAAACCTAAATAAATAAAAAATGTCATACGTTAGCCAAAATAACTACAACTTAGTAATATGTGAAAACGTGAATTGCAAAATGTACTATCTTACCAAGAAATCGATAATTGCGCCACTTTCAGTCATATACATCCTGGTTATTGATCGATACCAAATCATGTATGGGTCATTGTACTCCATATGTGACGAAACATTATTTTCACCAACTGCCAAGTTTTCAACACGACACTTTCATTCATCAACATAATATTTGTGCTTTTGAATCCAATCACTGTCACATTGGCTCCTCATATCACACTTGTGAAGGTCAACACTTGTGTCGCATGGCTCCAGAATCATTTGTCTCATGTCAAATTGACGCAACACTCGATCTGGCCGATGTAACTCAACTATGGCAAAACAAATTAGTGGAGAAACAGTATGCCAAATGTGTCGTCCATGCTTGCAATAATTTGGCAAGGCATCAATCAAATCATCGATATATGGAGTCCACTTGACTTGTACATGCACCCCTAACGTCAAAACTGAAAAACCATGCAAAACCAAAATTAAGCAATATATGTATGTAAATTGTTTGGAATATTGTACCTCTTCAAACCCTTTAGTGTCCAAGATCTCTCTATATTCATTCAACACATGCGTTGGGACCTCTTTCTTTGTCAATGCGTGTCTCCACCTGCAAATATTAACGACAAATTAATCAATGTTAACAGTGAATGTTAAAAAGGAAGTGACAAGGTGACTTAAGTAAAAAATTACTCATTTACCTATATGCCAATGGTGGTGGTGGCAACAGATGTGCATTTGGCCACAATTGATCGAAGCATAACGACACGTTGTTTGTACGTGTGAACAAGGAATCCCATAACATTGTCATTTGCCACAACTGCAAAGACGATCTTTTAGTCGAACGACCTGCTTGTTTCCTCCTTTGTTCATGCGGGCATCTTGTATACCGGTAACAACCTCAAATGTCTCAAGCTGTCGATTGATCAACGTAATAGTGTGGTTCCTGCCTTAAGCACCCAATTTCTCATTTTCTCTACGGCATACTTTGTGAAAACTTCTCCTTTACTAATTGTTTCGTCTATTTCTTTCCATCTAACGATGAACCACGCAACACATCTATAAAACGTCAATTTCACCAATGTTGTAACCGGATAAAATCGAGCCCCCTTCAATACTCCATTGAAACACTCTAAAGAAAAAAAGAGGAAAAAAATCAATCGGTAATTGCACAAAATTTTAGTAAAGTAGACAATAAAAATAAATAGCTCAGACAATTCAAAGAAGTAAATGCATAGACTAACCAGCCACATTGGTAGTCATCCAACAATATCGCACCCCACCATCGTAAGCCATTGTCCACCTCTCTCTAGGAAGGGTAATGAGATTAAACCATCTTGTGCAACCCTCTTTGTCACGACGCCCCTGACGTAGGTTGACGTCATGACCGACACAATGTATTATATACTGTATATACCCATATACAGTATACAATACACTGTCAGCCTTCATATAATCTCACAATCCTTTCCAAAATTTTTAAAAATTTCGACAGCACCTCCCCATAAAATGGACATTTCACATTTTTTCCTAATATACCACAAATCAAATCAAAGAGATATATATAAATAATCATCATCACAGACATTCCATTCATTCCATTGATTCCATTCATTTATCAAATCATCTCAGCATCATTAGCATTTCATAATCCAATATATTTAGCTATCTTGTATATGCCCACACATCCCATCTAGATGATAATACATATATATAATGTGTGATAATTATACATATCAAAATAACAAAAATATAACCTATTTCCTCCAAGCATACTTACATATACCAGATGAGCAATCATGTGATTATCACTCACGGATTTTTCTTCTTTTTCCTTCGACTCAATACCTGAAATATTGGAGGAAATAGAATGAGCAATCAACAGCTCAGTGAATATATTTCTTGATATGACAATTATATGCATTTAGAAAAATATGGCACTTAAAATCATTTCAAACAATTATTAAACACATGCTTAATTCAACAAAATAAGATACATGCACACAAGAGATAATTATGCTCGTTCAATAAACCAATGCACAATTTCATAAAACAAATTTACCATCTCCCTCCTTCAAGGCAAGAGAGTGGGTCTAACCCTTGTATAGCAGTTACAAGGTAGTCACAGCCTCTCATTACCCAATTCTCAGTCATTTCAAGGATCTCCAATCCTTGTTAGGACAGACCTACTGACGATGAGGTTACGCATAACACTCATTTGGGTCTAATTCCTAATGAAATGACAACATATGCGATCTGCTTTCGCACATCTCGCATACTCAAAATGTCAAAATCATTTTGAATGATCAATAAAATACAATGCATGTACGTATATAACATGTTTACAATTAAACATTTCATATAAATAAAATGCCATACAAGAACCAAAATCAAGAAAATATACTCACAGTACAACACTTTCCAACTTAAACCCAATCATCGTCGCTTTCGATTCCAGCTCCAATTTAAATCCAACTAATTTAACCTGTCACAACCACTCCATAATTCAATTTCATTGATTCATATCTATTTATATATTTAATTTCTCAACTCAATTCAAATAAAGATCCACCTGAAAAATATTATATCTGTAAATTTAGATTCCAACTCCATTTAGGACTCATAAGCAGTTGAAGAAACTACTATTTCGTTTCTGTGGTCAATCTAGATATTTTCAAAAGAAAGAACGGTGAAACTAAAGTTCCAATTCATATTTTCACTCATTCTCAGTTTATTTTTCTATTGGAACATATATCAATTTTATTAAAAATTCAAAACATTCCTAAAATTATTCTGTCCACATCGACACGTGTAAAATCACTCATTCTATCATTCTACTACCTTCAACAGGTATTTTATTGATGTTTTACACGTTCGCGAAGGTCACGACAGTGAATTTTACTCACCAAAACCATATATTTAGCTACTAAAAATATCAAAGCATATCCAAAAATCACAATCTCGGTATCGAAATGTCCGAAATTCAATTCTCTACGATTCTATGATCTCAAACCGGAGTTTCATTGGATTCTAATTCCATTTTATTCATTGGATATGATCATAGTGCTATTCACGTCGTCAATTCATTGGAAACATGTAACTTTTTACTAAAATTGTCAAACGGTCTCCAAAAATCATGAAATTAGCATCGATGGACTCGCAACAGTTCATTCTACCATTCTATAGCCTTACACTAGAGTTTCATCGGGTTTTAAATGATTCAAATGGTCTCCAATCGAAACTCTAAATTTCAGCAAACTTCAAACGGCTATAAAAATTTCAAATGAACACATAAATTCAATATAACCATATATTTAAGGTTCCTACAACCCAACCTTCCTAGCGGAATTTCATTCACGTTGGGTCAAAACCCCAATTTTTGAAAACGCCGTAAAACGGCTCCCACAGCAAAAATTACTCCGCTAGAATCGTTACATCTAGCTTAGATATTAATTTTACGAAGAAATAGAGTAAAAATCGCTTACCGCGGGTCTCGATTTTGCGCGAATCCCGCATTTCCCCTTTTTCTTCTTCTCCTTCTCTTTCTCGTTCGTCCTTCTGCCATTCTTTCTTTCTCTTTGTTTTGTTTTGTTTTTTTTTGTTTTTAAACGTTGAAGTGAGATTTTGAGAGAGAGAGAGAGAAAAGAGATTAAAAAGTGAGAGAATGAGATAACAAGCTCATTTAATATCATCCCATGCTTTCAAAGCCTCTTAAGTAAATAACTCTCATTCACCTTATTAAACTTATCTTATTTATTTCATAATTTCATTTATTTGTTCATACCCCTTAAATATAGCATGTATTTTCATACACGCGTATATTTAGCTCCTACGTATCAAATACGTGTATTATCACGCATATATTTAGCTCATACATATAAAATATGTGTATTATATATCTCGATATACGCGTACTTCAACGTATGTATTTAATTAAAATTACGGGGTGTCACACTCTTGTTGGTGCTCTAGTTCTTTCATGAGTGCCTCAAACTTACGTGGTTGGTGTTGTGACCCTACTGCCTTGGCCAAATCTCTCAACTTCTCGCTATGGAACTTATCATTGAAATTACTACCCACATGCCTCAAACAAAACCTATGATATGCCTCAGGCTCGGTTCAACCATTCTCTACTTTTTTAACAGCATTCAATATGCTAGGGTGACGATCACTTACAAGGCAAATGTCTTTTCTGTTCGTCACGCTATAACTAAGCTTCCTAAGAAACCATGTCCAGTTGTCAGTATTTTCTTGATGAACATTAGCAAATGCGAGAGGGAATATGTGACTGGCTGCATCGATTCCCGTGGCGATGAGCAACTTATCGCGGTATTTTCTATATAAGTATGTACCATCTATTTGTATGATAGGCCTACAATACTTAAAACCCTTAATTGATGGACCAAAAGCCCAAAAAGAACGATAAAACGTGGCAGTCTCATTGTTGTCAAGTTAGTAGTGATCTACAAATGCATGCAAACTTGGATTACTAGCATTCAATGCATCCATCCACTTTGGGAGCAGGTTATACGATCCCTCCCAATCACCAAATATCTTATTTATCACCTTCTTTTTTGCACGCCACACTTTTCTGTAATGCACATCATATTTGTAATTATTTTTAATTACTTGATGTAGCGCCGACAAAGAAGTAGAAGGATCTCGCTTTACAATATTAAATATATCGCTATATATTACCTTTAAATCCAATTGTCTATAATCTTGCGACATTTGGGCGAAAACACGTGTGTGGGAATGGAAATTTTGTGATCTCAAACAATCCCGATTTCTTGCGTTTAGAAGCCCTTAGCCTCCACTGACAACCATCTTTCCATTTCTTACACCTAATTGACCAAAATTTGGGTACAACATATTCTTGTTGCTTGGCTATACAACATCGTTTTGTAAGTCTTTCTTACTAGGAAATGTGAGTCTTTTACAAAGATCTTGTGACTCGTTCCACCCCATAGATATGTTATCATGGTTGTCTGATAATAAGGTCATAGCTTCATGATTAAGTTCCGTGAAATTCAGTATTAGAGCCTCAAAACTTGCCATGGTAAGCTGTGGTGTATTCCTCATACTATGCAACTCAGTGTCTTGCAACTCGATTTCCTCAATGCTTACGCAATTGTCATCTTCTCGTAGTGGTGATGCATACATAGACCCATCATGTTCAATTACCCTCAAAAAAGTACCACGCATATCAACAAAATTAGACATCTCATGTCCATCATCGTCATCACTGTCTTCGTCGAGGTGGGCATTGTCGTCTTCATAATTGAATTCATTATCAAACAAAAGTACATTGGAAGGACTAGCATATTCAAAATCATTGGTCATGTATTCGATTGTAACATCAATAGGTGAAGCTGTACTTGGACCAATGTTCTCCATTGATCTCTGTGCACTATGACCGCCAAAATTCCCGTGGCTTCGGCGACTCCCCATTTGACGACCTTGCGTTGGATTTCCACCAACAACTTCTACATACACCTCCATATTATTAGGAGGTGGGAGCTCTTGCAACATAGAAAAAATATCCCTTAGCGCTTGCTCAGTTCTAATCGGAACCACAGTATAATTAACATCCTTATCGCCAAAAAACAAAGGATATCTATAGGTGATATTGATCGTTGCAAAAATTGAAATTCCTAGTGCACCTCAAATAACCCCTTCAAATTCTTCAAGACCAATGCCTAATTGGACTCTCAGAACCCTGACTGGTGGTCTATCGTATGATGCACCTCGCGGACCATGTACTACAGAACCACCACTGTAACATATTATAGAAACAAACCTATCTGTCATCTGGACGTAATAAGCAAAATACAATCGTCATTCCTTCAAACAAAACATGAAATAAAAGCCTATGATTTCAACAAAGTAACAATTAAAAAGAAATGTAATTTACCTTTGACCTTCCCGAAGATTGAATAGTATAATCACGGGCCACTTGAAGCGAATTAGTCAAGGAGGCAAAATCTTTTCTGAAATAAAAATAAGCACCACAAATAATTATATGTTTTGGTATAATTACGTCAAAATAATCTAAATAACAAAATTAAATTATTATATACATGATTCTCACCGAATAGGTCTTCGCAATGCTGCACATTTTGACGTCGACCCGAAACGTCTACAACGTACATGAGAAATAGAATCAAATTAGTCATTTGATCCAAATAATTTATACAACTCATCAAAACAAAAATATTTTACACAAGTTAAAAAAATCATAAAAGATATTTAAAAAAAAGCTTACCCAATCAAATAAAATAATTTGTTGATTATGATGCACAATTTTTTTAATTGAACTCATCAAGTTTTCTTTTAATTAAATCCATTTAGGGTATATATTCAAATGCAATATGTTTCTAACATCTTCACGTGCGAAGCTCATGTCTTCCACTAGTAACATATAAAATTTATGCCTAAACTATAATATTAATACTTAAAAAATTTTACTCAAGAAATTATACTATAATACTAAACTCTAAATCCTAAACCCTATACTATAATATTTATACTTTACACAATGAAAATTTAAAGCAAAACCAAGAAAAACTATTATAAAAATTAATATTCAATTTGAAAACATCTCTCTTGGGGTATTTGAACAATTTAACTTCATGATTTAAAGTTTATTTTTATGTTTTGATATAATTTCGTC
This sequence comes from Paratinospora sagittata, assembly GCA_035771175.1. Lineage (NCBI taxonomy): Eukaryota > Viridiplantae > Streptophyta > Magnoliopsida > Ranunculales > Menispermaceae > Paratinospora > Paratinospora sagittata. The sequence goes on from CM069593.1 coordinate 46,212,659, forward strand.
AAAACTTGTTTTTAACGTGATCAATTGCTAATAAAATAATCTACATAAAAAATCAAATTATTATATATCTGATTCTCATCAGAAAGGTCTTCGCAATGCTACCCACTTTGACGTCGACACCAAACGTCTACAATATACGTGAGAAATAAAATCAAATTAGTCATTTGATCCAAATAATTTATACAACTCATCAAAACAAAAAAAAAATTCCACAAGTTACAAAAACCATAAAAAGATATTAAAAAAAACCCTACCCAATCAAATAAAACAATTTTGATGGAGGTGTTGTAACAAGCTAGAAGTGGAAATGCGAAAGAGAGAGTAACAAGATTTGGGAGAGATGAAGAGAGGTGAGCTATAGAGAAAGATAGCCAAAGAGAGAGAGGGGAAGAGGGTGAGCAGAAATCGAGAGCGAGAGTGAGAGTGACAGGGTGTGTCACGACGCCCCTGATGTAGGCTGACGTCATGACCGATACAATGTATTATACACTGTACATACTCATATACAGTATACAATACACTGTCAGCCTTAACATACATTCACAATCATTCCCAAAATTTACAGAAATTTTGACAGCATATCCCCATAAAATGACATTTCACAAAACCTAATATATCACAAATCAAATCCTCTCCATATATATATATATATATATACTCTGTAACACCCCGTAATTTTAATTAAATATATACGTTGAAGTAAGCGTATATCGAGATGTATAATACATGTATAAGTATATTTAAAGCCATGTGTACATGTGTCAAATGAACTTGAAAATGCCAAAAATGAGTTCAGAATGTGATTTTAAATAGAACTCAATTTACAACACGTGTATGTCTCATGTGGATTGCGTGTATAGAAGAAGATGAGGAATGAAGTAAGAAATATATTACTGTTCATTTGCGGGTACTGTTCACAGTACTCATATGGAAAGAAGACAAAAAAAACAAAATAAAATAAAAAGAAGAAAGGAAGTCGCTGGAACGAAAAGGAAAGAAAGAAGCAGAGAGAAAGAGAACCGAGAAGAAAGGAAGAGAAAAAGAAGGGAGAACGGGCGATTCGCGCGAAATCGGGACTCGTGGTAAGTGATTTTCACTCTATTTCTTCGTGAAATTAATATATAAGGTAGATGTAACGATTCTAGCGGAGTAATTTTTATTGTGGGAGCCGTTTTAGGGCGTTTTCAACAATTGGGGTTTTGACCCAACTTGAATGAAAATCCGCTAAGAAGGTTGGAACACACTCCCTGGACTGTCGGGACCCCGAATATGTGGTTAGATTGAATTTATGTGTTCATTTGGAACTTTTATGGTTGTTGGAAGTCAGAGTGTAGATTGGAGACCATTCCCAATGAAACTCCAGTTTAAGGCTATAAAATGGTAGAATGGACTGTTGCGAGTCCATCGATGCTAAGTTCATGATTTTTAAAGACCGTTTGACAATTTTAGTACAATTTACATGTTTCCAATGAATAGTAACGACGTGAACAGTTATGTGAATAATACTATGATCATATCCAGTAAATAAAATGGAATTAGAATCCAATGAAACTCCGGTTTGAGATCATAGAATCGTAGAAAACTGAATTCCGGACGTTTCGATGTCAAGAACATGATTTGTGAATATGACATATGTTTTCATATGTATTTTCATGGTGAAATAACCTCATCTTAGATGCTGAACCAGCTAGAAACTTTGAGTGTTAGTAAGAGTGTTTTGGTGAGTTGAAATGGTGATTCGCATGATAAGCTATGGTTCATTTCAGTGTTGAAATTGAGAGCTCAAGTGCATGGATAAATACTCTTGAGGAAGCAATTATGATGGACGGTTATCGTTGCTTGGATATATTGGCTTAGAAACCCCGTGTAACCACTGTGAGTATAGTTTTCTTGATTTGGTTCTTGTATGACATTGTACGCATATAAAATGTTTGATTGTATGCATGTTATATTTATATATAATGCATTGAGTTTTATGGATCATGCAAACTGATTTTAGCAATTAGAGTTTGTAATGATGTCATTTCGTTAGGAATTAGACCCGGATGAGGTTTTGCGAGTCCTCATTGTCAGTAGGTCTGTCCTAACAAGGGTTGCGATCCTTGAAATGACTGTGAATTGGGTAATGAGAGGCTGTGGCTACCTTGTACGGCCATACAAGGGTTAGACCCGCTCTCTTGCCTTGAAGGAGGGAGATGGTAAAATATTTATGAATGAGCAATATTGTGTGCACGTATATTATTTTGATGAATGGTGCATATGTGTTTTTGAAATGTTTTAAATCGATTTGATATGTCATGTTTCCTAAAATGCATGCGATTGTCATGTCAAGAAATATATTCACTGAGTTGTTGTTCGCTCACCCAATTTTCCTCACCATTCAGGTACAAAAGCAAAAGGAAAAGGAAAACTTTGAGCGTAATCAGCACGTGACGTATGTTTTAGAATAAGTAGTTACATGTTTTATATATTTTGATATATATATATATATATATATATATATATATCATTATCACACATCATATATATGTATTATCATCTAGATGGAATGTGTGGGCATATATATAGCTTAATATATTGGATGATGAAATGAAAATTTGATGTGTGAATGAATGGAATGATTATAGATATCTATATTGGATTTGATTTGTGATATATCAGGAAAAACAAAAGTGAAATGTCCATTTTATGGGGAGGTGTAGTCAAAATGTTTGGAAATTGTGGGAATTATTGTGAATGTTCGTTGAGGCTGACAGTATATTGTATACTGTATATGGGTATGTACAGTGTATAGTACACTGTGCCGGTCATGACGTCAGCCTACGTCAGGGGCGTCGTTTTATGTCCCTTGTTCCCACATCGAAAACAGGTGAAAAGGGGGCGAGATACAGATGAAGCTGTCTGCGACGCAGTGCCTGGCATGGGACGTAAACCACTCTGACTGCCTGCTCCCCTATGCGGCCACGGTGCCCTAACCGACGATCCCTGTGTCGGTGGCCTCGTAACAGACTGTGATAGTCTGCCTGCTGCTGGTGGTAGCGTTGCTGCTGGAGGATTAACTGGAATCTCCATCGTAGTAGGCATCTCAACTATCTTTGCCTTTTTCTGTTCACCCCACCATTTTCTGTCCCCTCTCTGCTTTCTCGAACCCTGATAGGGTACCTGCTGCTCTATACCTGCATGTGATGTGGGCGTTGCCCGTGCTGGCCTATCTGTCATCTCAACTGTCTCATAATCCAGTGCCTGTCGCACTGCCTGATCATAGGTCTGAACACCAGCAAGAGCTAAACCTTTATTGATTGGGTCATTAAATCCTTCCCTGAGCCTCTTCATTCGCATCAAATCTGTTTGAACCATCTCAGGGGCAAACAAGGCTAGCCTATTGAACTCATGTTCATATTCTCTCACAGACATGTTCCCTTGCTTCAATTCTATAAATTGTTTCTGCCTTTTATCAACCTCAGACGGGGGATAGTAAGTCTTGTAAAAGACTTCTTTAAACTTATCCTAGGTATCTATGGGTCCCTGAGCTCGGCCTATTGTCTGCCACCATCTCTCAACCTTACTCGAAAATTTAAATCGAGCTAGCCTAATCTTGTCCCTATCCAGTGCATGCATGTCCTCAAATATAGATTCTATCCTCAGAAGCCAATCCTCAGCAACCTCTAACTCTAGACTGCCATCAAATACAGGCGGTTCACGTCTCTTAAATGCTTTCATCACATCTTCGTATCTGCGAGTCTCATCTACATCATCACGAGTCTCTACTGTCTCCTGCACTGGCATAGGTCGCTCTGCAGACGCACCTGCACTACTGGCGCCAACCTCGGGTACTACAGGTGCTGGAGGCCCCTGTAAACTATCCTGAAGACGTGTCATCATACGCATCATCTCAGCATTTTGTCTCTGCTGAGCTATAACCATTTCTTCCAGTTTCGTTAACCTTTCTTCTTGTGGGTCCATGATTGCCTGATACTTCCCTTTCAATCTGCCATTCACAGAGATAAAGGAGCATATAAATAAGACAATCTGATTACTAAATTTTTATATGATACGTTATTTACCCGTAAACCCATAAAAACAAACATAAGATAATAAAACTTTTAATCTTTTTGGCTTTTCATCCTAAACTTGGCTCTGGTACCAATATTGTCACGTCGCCCCTGACGTAGGCTGACGTCATGACCGGCACAATGTATTATACACTGTACATACCCATATACAATATACAATGCACTGTCAGCCTCAACAGACATTCACAATCATTCCCAAAATTTACAGAAATTTTGATAGCATATCCCCATAAAATGACATTTCACAAAACCTGATATATCACAAATCAAATCCTCTCCATATATATATATATATCAAACATTCCATTGTCCAAGTATATATATATCATTGCCAAATATATTAACAGTCCAAAATAACTATTGATATCTTATTCTCCCAAAATAACCCATCTAGATGGTAATACGTATATAAGATGTGTGATAATTATATATATATATCAAAATATATACACATGAACCACTTATTCTAAAACATACGTACATCAGCAATGCTACGTCCTAGTCACGTGCTGATTACGTTCAAAGTTTTCCTTGTCCTTTTGCTTCTGGACCTGAAATGGTGAGGAAAATGGGGTGAGCAAACAACAGCTCAGTGAATATAGTTTTTGACATGAAAATCGCATGCATTTTAGGAAACATGGCATATCAATTCGTTTAAATTAAAACACTTCAAAAGCACATATGCACCATTCATCAAAATAATATACGTGCACACAATATATAGTTTATGCTCATTCATAAAAATTTTACCATCTCCCTCCTTCAAGGCAAGAGAGCGGGTCTAACCCTTGTATGGCTGTACAAGGTAACCACAGCCTCTCATTACCAAATTGACAGTCATTTCAAGGATCGCAACCCTTGTTAGGACAGACCTACTGACAATGAGGACTCGCAAAACCTCATCCGGGTCTAATTCCTAACGAAATGACATCATTACAAACTCCAATTGCTAAAATCAGTTTGCATGGTCCATAAAACTCAATGCATTATATATAAATATAACATGCATACAATCGAACATTTTAGATGCGTACAATGCCATACGAGAACCAAATCAAGAAAACTATACTCACAGTGGTTACACGGAGTTTCTAAAAACGTTCATCATAATTGCTTCCTCAAGAGCATTTATCCATGCACTTAAGCTCTCAAGTTAAACACTGAAATGAACCATAGATTATCATGAGAATCACCATTTCAACTCACCAAAATACTATTACTAATCTAGCTGGTTCAGCAGCTAAGGTGGGGTTATTTCACCATGAAAATACATATAAAAACATATGTCATATCCACAACTCATGTTCTTAATATCGAAACGTCCGGAATTCAGTTCTCTACGATTCTATGATCTCAAACCGGAGTTTCAATGGATTCTAATTCTATTTTATATGATCATAGTACTATTCACATCACTGTTCACGTCGTCACTATTCATAGAAAGATGTAAATTTTTACTAAAGTTGTCAAACGATCCCAAAAATCATGAAATTAGCATCGATGCACTCGCAACAGTGCCTTCTACCATTCTATAGCCTTAAACTGGCGTTTCATCGGGTTTATGATTCAAAAGCTCTCCACTATACACTCTAACTTCCAATAGTCATAAAAGAGTCAAATGAACAACTAAATAAAATCTAACCACATATACGAGGATTTTATAGTCTAGGGAATGTTTTTCCACCTTTCGAACACATTTTCATTCGCGTGGGGTAAAAACCCTAAGTTGAAAAATACTGAAAAACAACTCCCATAGCTAAAATTACTCCGCTAGAATCATTACATCTAGCTTAGATATTAATTTCACGACGAAAAATAGCAAAAATAGCTTACCGGCACGTCAAATTTGACCGCAAATCCGCCGTTTCCTTTTCTCCTTCTCTTCTTTGTTCTTCTCTTTTTCCTTCATTCTGCTTCTCCAGCAGCAACGACTTTTTTTTTCAATACGAGTACTGTTCCGTGAACAGTACTCGCAAATGAACAGGTTCCGTGAACAGTACCCACAAATGAACAATTTTTACTTTATTTTATTTTATATCTTTTTATTCGTTCTTCTTCCACTCAATCTACCAGAGGAATACACGTGTTAGCAATCGATTTCTATGTAAATCACATTCCAACTCACTTTTGACATTTATACGTGTGACGCCCCGAAAATTATTTCATTTAGCCCATAACCCAATTGCATTTTGCCCAAACTCTATCTGTTGCCTTGATATGTTTGGTGTTTGTTTGATGGTTGTTTAATGTTTGTATAGTTGATGCTTGATAATGTATATAAATATGTGTATCATAAATTGTATATGGGTCATGTTAAATTAAAGTATAATGCATATGTTATTATTTATGCATGGGCCCATTAAACCATGAATTGATATGGGTTAGGATTGATTGAATAAAAGGATAAATGAAAATGAAAATTTGGTGTATTAAATGAATTGAACATTTAAAATACATGGAAGCATGAGATTGGTTAAAGTACATGTGGTTGGTATGGGTAGTATGAGACCAACACATGTGAAGGTTGGTGCATGAAAGTGGACAAGTGTCCCATGCCCACTTATCTAATCCAAGAATGTGCTAGAAAGTGAGGTGAGTGGAGGAGAGAATCCAAGAATGTGCTAGAAAATGAGGTGAGTGGAGGAGAGAATCCAAGAATGTGCTAGAAAATGAGGTGAGTGGATGAGAGAATCCAAGAATGTGCTAGAAAGTGAGGTGAGTGGAGGAGGGAATTAAGGAAGTGCTAGAAAGAGAGGTGAGTGGAGAGAAAGGAAAAAAATAAAAGAAAAGAAGAGAAAGGAAAGAAGAAGAGCAAGGAAAGATGAAGAGAAAGAAAGAGGGAGTTGCAGAAGGAAGATCTCTGCGACGTTTTCATCAAAGAGGTGGATCTTTGAGATATATGGTCAGATTGAGCTCAAACTTTGTCAGCAAGTTAGTAGCTTATGGTTATTCATTCTAGTCGGTGGAGATCTTGATCAGAGGTTTCTTCTAAGAGATCTAACCTCTCAAACAAAGCTGGTCGGAAAGTCTGGATTTCTCGCACCGTTTCGCTCAAACTTATAGATCTCCTCAATCTACTGTTGGATGGATATCAAATTTTGTTATGTAGTTTATAACTGAAATCTCTGTATTCTGAACGGTGGAGATGTTTATTACTCAAGTATTTTTGTGTGATATAGTCATCTGAGTTTGAGTATTTGCAGCAGGAAAGGAGAAATTGTCTGATTAGAGACTTGTTCATCAAAGATACTTATCTTTTTGGTCCACCGTTGGAGTAGGCTGATATTGGACACAAGGTTTGTTTCTTCAAATACTTCAATCTGTACGGTTGATTTTGTGATAACATATCTCTGTTGGTAGATTGATACATCTGAACAAAATATTAAATGAAGAATTGGTAGGGTTGCTTGTATTAGACCTAAATTTAGAATATGAATTTAGACCTTTCCAAATAGCTTGCATATCAACTATGTTGACCTAGTTTTAATTGTTGATGAAACCATGATGCAAAATCAGTGATATACATGGCTGAACATGGTGACCTAGTGTAAATCGGCAATATGGCCTAAGTATGGAAAATTTCATATTTTAGGGATTTTGATGCTTTTGGCCTAAAATCATTGAATTGATGCAACTTATGTTTAATTAAGCATGATTAGAGTTGATTATGCTACTGATTTGGTAGTTGTGACCATATCATGGGTTAGGCCTACTTGTGATCAAGTGACCCAATTTGGGCATGTTTATGCCTAAGAAATTGAAAATCAGTATTTTTTATTAATAGAATGGTTTATATATGAGAACTATGCATTAAAGGCCTAAGTCATGTGATTTGAGTTGAATGATGGGATTAGATGAGATTTAGGCCTATTGTTTATATGTGGGCTGATTTAGGGTTGATGTGTAATGTCTATGTGATTGAACATAGAAATTGATGTATGGTAGGATATTGATGTATGTTTCAGGATCTTGATTGGGTTGATTCGGTTTGGTGGTCGTGTGTGGTTAAATACTCTCGCGAGGCTTGGTTGTGAGTAGACTTTATTTATGATTATATCTTTTATGTCATCATATCACTTATATATGTTGTATGTTGAAAGCATGAATGTGTTCTAATGTTTTGAATGATGCATTGATTTGAGAAAACCTTATGACTTTGGTTGGGCCCATCTATCTGGCTAATAGGGGGACTTAACCTTGTCATAGGAGGGTTTTAAAAAGGAAATGATTGGGATCAACGGTACGGTGAAATAGACGTGCACTAGTAACCCCAAATAAACATGATTGGGATTAACGGTACGGTGAAATAGACGTGCATTAGTAACCCAATGCATGTGGAATGTGGATCCAAATTGATAAGCTTTTACTTGCATTGAACTTATTATAAATGCTTGATATCTATATGTTATGAGCTTTTAATCATGCTACACATTGACATGCATACATGATATTTATTGATGAGTATTGATAGCATATTTGAATTCTATTCACTGGGCACCGTTGGCTCACCCTCATTCTCATCTTTCAGGTCCTTCTGTCCCAAATAAGGGCAAAGGAGTAGTCATATCTTGAGGGCCTTGCCTGCGAGAGAATCCAAGGCCTCGATGTGAGTTGAGAGGCATTTTGATTGAACTGTGTTTTAAATTATGAAATATTATATTTTGGATTATGTAATTATAACACTTACCACATTGTAGTACGGGTGAGTTGGGACTTATTAGGTAGACCACGTGGGCATATGACGGTTTTATTTGTACCCACAATTTTGGACTTTATGTATATGTCAATTTTAATGGACTGTAGGGATTATGATTTTATTTATGATTCATTTTTATGGATTATCTCTTGTCTTGGATGATTAATACGGTTGGTAGTGTTGTTTAGTACCTTTTGATATTATGTCGTTGTTTGAGATAAAGCTCGTAGGGTCTCAACCACCTCACGGGAGTTGAGGAGTGGTCGGAGATGCCTACGCCGGGCGTCCCGCCCCGGCCGGTTGGTAGTGTTGTTTAGTACCTTTTGATATTATGTCGTTGTTTGAGATAAAGCTCGTAGGGTCTCAACCACCTCACGGGAGTTGAGGAGTGGTCGGAGATGCCTACGCCGGGCGTCCCGCCCCGGCATTCTGCACGTCATTCCCTATGGGGTTGGTGGTCCGGGGTGCGGGGTAGCCACAGTTGTCACACCCTGGGTTGCACAGCGTGCCCCCTACCCAGGTGTGGGCGCACCCCCTCGGGGCGAACGCCTAGCCATTATGGATCCATAATATTGTCCTATCGCCATGTAGCAACCCAACCGCAACTGGTCTACATCGAAACGATTATTTATCCCTACTATTCACTCATGAATAGAATCGAACTCGAGACCTCCCTTAATCGCATTCTGAGTAACCACTGAGTCGATTCAGTGGTTACTCAGAATGTGAAATTAGACTCCTTAAGGGAGGTCTCGAGTTCGATTCTATTCATGAGTGAATAGTAGGGATAAATAATCGTTTCGATGTAGACCAGTTGCGGTTGGGTTGCTACATGGCGATAGGACAATATTATGGATCCATAATGGCTAGGTGTCCGCCCAGAGGGGGTGCGCCCACACCTGGGTAAGGGGCACGCTGTGCAACCCAGGGTGTGACAAAAAGGCCTTATGTCTACATCGAAACGATTATTTATCCCTACTATTCACTCATAAATAGTAAAGTGTCTCTCCCAGAATCGAACACGAGACCTCCCTTAAGGAGTCTAATTTCGCATACTGAGTAGCCACTGAGTACATAAGGCCTTTTTGTCACACCTGGGTAGGGGCACGCTGTGCAACCCAGGGTGTGATAATACGTGTATTATACATTTTGATATACGCATACTTAAAACTACGGGGTGTTAGAATCTCCCCAACTTAAGGAATTTCATCCTCAAAATATAATAGATAAGGAGAAATGTACGTGGTAAAGAGATCAGGAAATATCTCCCTCATCCAGTCCTCACGTTCCCAAGTCTGCTCCTCATTATCATGAAACTACCATTTGACTCTAACCAAAGGAATTTCTTTATTTCTCAATTGCTGAACCTTCTTATCAAGAATCTGAATGAGACTCTCTTCATATGTAGCATCCTCTCCAACTTGTAACTGTGTTACATCTAAAAGATGTGTCGAGGGTGGATATTTCGTCGGGTCTGTATGATATTTTCTCAACATAGAAATATGAAACACATCATGAACACCAACTAACTGAGGAGGCAAAGCAATCCGGTATGCTAACGGACCAATCCTCTCTGTGATTTTAAATGGTCCAATAAAGCAAGGAGACAATTTTCCTTTTACCCCAAACCGCATCTGACCTTTCCGTGGTGAGACTTTAAGCAGCACGAGGTCATTTACTGCAAACTCTAGAGGTTTGTGGCGGGTATCAAAATAACTCTTCTGTCGGTCTTGGGCAACTTTCAGTCTCTGTCTGATCTGTTTAACCTGCTCAGTGTGATCAATAACAACTTTCGGTCCCAACAACTGTGATTCTCCAACCTCATACCAGCAAGTCGGAGATCTGCACGACCTACCATACAACGCTTCATAAGGTGCCATGCCAATACTGGCCTGATAGTTGTTGTTATAAAGTCCCACCAAACTCTAAAATACACGATCTGAGCATGTCTTCCAGCATCTGAATCACCCTCTCAGTCTGGCCATCAGTCTGAGGATAAAACACTGTACTAAAGCGGAGATGAGTACCAAATCGGGCTTGCATGGCCTGCCAAAAGCTCGATGTGAACCGCGGATCTCTATCCGACACAATAGACACAGGTATACCATGCAACCTGACAATCTCCCGCACATACAATATGCTCAGTCTATCAATCGAGTCTTTGGTGGTCATTGGAAGAAAGTGTGCAGATTTAGTTAATATGTCAACTATTACCCAGATGACGTCAAATCTACCCTGAGATCTGGGCAGTCCTGTGATAAAGTCCATCGTGATATGCTCCAATTTTCATTCTGGAATAGATAATGGTTGCATCTGACCTCCTGGTCTCTGATGTTCAGCTTTCACTTGCTGACACACCTCACAATTCCGCACATACTCAGCTATATCTTTTTTCATCCCATGCCACCATACTGTTATCTTCATATCATGATACATTTTTGTAGATCCTGGGTGAATGGTAAACTGAAATCTGTGTGCTTTCTCTAATAACTCAGCCCTCAATGCCCTATCTATAGGTACCCATAATCTCCCCTGATAACGCAGGACACCATCTGGACCTCTCTGCCAATCTGCCCTGTCTGCACTATCTGCCCAAGACTCATACTTACCACGATCAGGATCATGCTGCTGCATATCCTTAATCTTTTGAATAGAAGAATCTGTCAACTGTATATGCATCTGAGCACAAATGTCAACGTGTGGAGCCATGGAGAGAACACTCATCATAGTCGCTCTCTCTAAAAGTCGCCACTCCCGGGTCATCTAACAAGCTGCCACCTGGGTCTCAACCCGTTTTCAGCTCAATGCATTAGCTACGACGTTGGCCTTTCCAGGATGATATTCTAACGTGAAATCATAATCTTTTAGGAATTTCAACCATCTACGCTGTCTCATATTCAACTCTTTCTGGTCAAATATGGTTTGAGTACAGTGTGAACTTTTCCCCATAGAGGTAATGTCTCCACAATTTCAATGCAAATACAACAGCTGCTAGTTCTAAATCATGCACAGGGTAGTTATTCTCATGTATCTTCAGCTGTCTGGATGCATAAGCAATCACTCTACCCTCTTGCATCAATACACATCCCAAACCTACATGTGATGCATCTGTGTAAATCACCAACTCATTTCCAGGTTCTGGGTGTCACGCCCTGGGTTGCACAGCGTGCCCCCTACCCAGACGCGGGCGCACTCCCACCGCAGCGGGAGCGAACGCCTAGCCATAGTACCACATAATATTGTCTCCTGGCCACCCGGCGCACGGATCGCAACCACCCTTTGTCTGCCACTATTCACTCATGAATAGTAAAGGGCCTCCCCCAGAATCGAACTCGAGACCTCCCTTAAGGAGTCTAATTTCGCATTCTGAGTAGCCACTGAACCATTGGCTCAGTGGTTTCAGTGGTTACTCAGAATGCGAAATTAGATTCCTTAAGGGAGGTCTCGAGTTCGATTCTGGGGGAGGCCCTTTACTATTCATGAGTGAATAGTAGGGACAAAGGGTGGTTGCGATCCGTGCGCCGGGTGGCCAGGAGACAATATTATGTGGTACTATGGCTAGGCGTTCGCCACACGGCTGCGGTCGTGGTGGTGCGCCCACGTCTGGGTAGGGGGCACGCTGTGCAACCCAGGGCGTGACACTGGGAGTACTAAAACTGGAGTAGTAGTTAGTTTCTTCTTCAACTCAGTGAAAGCATCCTCACATACATAAGTCCACCCAAATGACACATTTTTATGATTAAGCCTTGTGAGTGGGGAAGCCAATCGGGAAAAGCCTTCCACAAATCTTTGGTAATAACCAGCGAGACCCAGAAAACTACGGATCTCAGTCACTGTGGTTGGTCTTGGCCAATTTATGATTGCCTCAACCTTAGCAGAATCAACAGAAATACCTTCTACACTAACCACATGACCTAAAAATCTCACTTCATGTATCCAAAACTCGCATTTACTGAATTTAGCATACAACCGATGCTCTCTCAGTGTCTGCAAAGTGATGCGGAGGTGCTGCTCATGATCTTCCTGAGTCTTGGAATAAATGAGTATATCATCATTAAACACAATAATGAACTGATCCAGATATGGTCTGAATACCCTTTGCATCAAATCCATAAACATGGCTGGGGCATTGGTCAGTCCAAAGGGCATAACAAGAAACTCATAGTGACCATACCGTGTTCTAAACGCAGTCTTTGGTACATCCTCTTCCCATATTCTTAGCTGATGGTATCCAGATCTTAAATCAATCTTAGAGAAAAATTTAGCACCATTCAACTGATCAAATAAATCATCGATACGGGGTAAAAGATATTTATTTTTCACTGTCACCATGTTCAGCTGTCTATAATCAATGCATAACCTCAAGCTACCATCCTTCTTCTTCACAAATAGTACAGGTGCTCCCCAGGGTGACATACTTGGGGTAATAAACCTTTTTTCCATTAACCCCTCTAATTGCACCTTGAGTTCCTGTAACTCCTTTGGCGCCATTCGATAAGGTGGAATGGAAATAGGCTTTGTAGCAAGTATCAGTTCAATAATAAAATCAATTTCCCATACTGGTGGTAATCCTGGTAAATCCTCTGGAAAAACATCTGAGTACTCACATACTCCAGGAATATCTGAGATCTGAACGCCTAAGTCCTTTTCATTTACTGGTTTTATACTAGCCAACATTTCTATCTCTGCATTAGTGGCCATCCTGCCTCGAGTGGGAGGGTTTGAAGATGTCTTGCCACTATAACTAAATGCGGGTTGTCCTGGTATTTGAAAGACTACTGTCTTACCAAAGCAGTCCACATGGGCATGATAGGCACCCAACCAATCCATACCCAGTATAGCATCAAATTCCAGGAATTCTAAAACCCTAAGATTCACAATCATTTCAGGATCCGCATATTTGACCACACACTTTTCACACAACATATTTGGGTAGATTCGGTCTCCTACTGCAGTACTCAGAACCAACGGTGTACTAAGCCTAACATGAGTTAAATGCAACCTATCTACCATGTGGCCAGCAATAAAAGACAAGGTGGATCCAGCATCAATTAACACATACATCATAGTTCGCAAATAGAAAGCATACCTTCCACCAAATTCTTATTCGCCTCTGGATCTGGCTCTGTAACAGCCCTAGCTTGCTCTCTGACAGGCGTGGGAATAGTAACAATAGCAGATGGATTTGTTGGAGTCTGTGGGGCTGGCTGAAAAGGACACTGGTACGCTTTATGTCCCTTGTTTCCACATAGAAAACATGTGAAAAGAGGGCGAGGTGCAGATGAAGCTGTCTGCGACACAGTGTCTGGCATGGGACGCCAACCACTCTGACTGCCTGCTCCCCTATGCGGCCATGGTGCCCTAACCGACGATCCCTGTGTCGGTGGCCTTGTAACAGACTGTGATAGTCTGCCTGCTGGTGGTGGTAGCGTTGTTGCTAGAGGATTAACTGGAATCTCCATCGTAGTAGGCATCTCAACTATCTTTGCCTTTTTTCTGTTCACCCCACCATTTTCTGTCCCCTTTCTGCTTTCTCGGACACTGATAGGGTACCTGCTGCTCTATACCTGCCTGTGATGTGGGCGTTGCCCGTGCTGGCCTATCTGTCATCTCAGCTGTCTCATAATCCAGTGCCTGTCGCACTACCTGATCATAGGTCTGAACACCAGCAAGAGCTAAACCTTTATTGATTGGGTCATTAAATCCTTCCTTGAGCCTCTTCATTCGCATCAAATCTGTTTGAACCATCTCAGGGGCAAACAAGGCTAGCCTATTGAACACATGTTCATATTCTCTCATAGACATGTTCTCTTGCTTCAATTCTATAAATTGTTTCTGCCTTTTATCAACCTCAGACGGGGGATAGTAAGTCTTGTAAAAGACTTCTTTAAACTTATCCTAGGTATCTATGGGTCCCTGAGCTCGGCCTATTGTCTGCCACCATATCTCAACCTTACTCGAAAATTTAAATCGAGCAAGTCTAATCTTGTCCCTATCCAGTGCATGCATGTCCTCAAATGTAGATTCTATCCTCAGAAGCCAATCCTCAGCAACCTCTAACTCTAGACTGCCATCAAATATAGGCGGTTCACGTCTCTTAAATGCTTTCATCACATCTTCGTATCTGCGAGTCTCATCTACATCATCATGAGTATCTATTGTCTCCTGCACTGGCACATGTCGCTCTGCAGACGCACCCGCACTACTGGCACCAACCTCGGGTACTACAGGTGCTGGAGGCCCCTATAAACTATCCTGAAGACGTGTCATCATACGCATCATCTCAGCATTTTGTCTCTGCTGAGCTATAATCATTTCTTCCAGTTTCGTTAACCTTTCTTCTTGTGGGTCCATGATTGCCTGATACTTCCCTTTCAATCTGCCATTCACAGAGATAAATGAGCATATAAGTCAAACAATCTGATTACTAAGTCTTTATACGATACGTTATTTACCCGTAAACCCATAAAAACAAACATAAGATAATAAAGCTTTTAATCTTTTAGGTTTTTCATCCTAAATTTGGCTCTGATACCAATATTGTTACGACGCCCCTGACGTAGGCTGACGTCATGACCGACACAATATATTATACACTGTACATACTCATATACAATATACAATGCACTGTGAGCCTCAACAGACATTCACAATCATTCTCAAAATTTACAGAAATTTTGATAGCATATCCTCATAAAATGACATTTCACAAAACCTGATATATCACAAATCAAATCATCTCCATATATATATATATCAAACATTCCATTGTCCAAGTATATATATGTATATATCATTGTCAAATATATTAACAGTCCAAAATAACTATTAATATCTTATTCTCCCAAAATAACCCCTCTAGATGGTAATACATATATAAGATGTGTGATAATTATATATATTTTGATATACGCATACTTAAAAGTACGGGGTGTGACAGGGTGAGAGAGCGAGAGAATGAGAATGAGAGCGACTGCAGAGTGAGAGAGCATGAGCAGAGACAGTGAGAGGGGGCGAGAGACAGTTAGAGAGGGAGAAAGAGAGTGAAAGAGGGCGACTGTGCGAGAGGGAGAGAGAGCACAAGCATAGAGAGAAAGGGAATGACAAGGGAGCAAGAAGAGAGCGAGACGACTGACACAGCGAGGAGGGAGAGAGAGAGGCTTCCGGCGACGACGAAACCACGGCGATGGAGGGAGGAGTTGCAGAGAGAGATTTTAGTGTGGGGTAGGTTAGAGAGGGTGGGGTCACGACCCTTTTGAGGTTGTTTTAGGTTTAGGGAAGGCGCCGCCTTCACTAAAAAACAAAAAAAATTCCTTTTTTTTTGTATGGAAGACGTCTTTTATTTTATTTTTTTTAGTGGAGGCGTTTCGTCTTTTCTTCCATACAAAAAAAAAATATGTAGAAGGCGTCTTTTAAAAAGATGTCTTCTTAACTGCTGTACCGTCAGCTCACCCCAATCCACTAGGCGCCACTGTGTCTGTTGACCGGATTTTAAATAGTCAAATTATGGCAAAATGGTCATTATTTTAAATTTAATGACACTTGTAAAAAAATTTTATTTTTTTAAGGACAATCAAGTCAAAAACCCATGAAAACACTCGCTCTCATTATAATTGGACAACCAATTAAAATTAGGAAATCCAGCCAAAGAATATGTGCTTTTCGGCACCAACTTGGCCACACATCTAAAAATAAGGTTATATTAATTTTTCAGGCTCGTGTGAGATTTTGGGCGGCCAACATGGCCTCGCTTGCACGCACATGTTTAGGTTGCCGGTTTGGTGATGGGATTAAAAAGTTAGGATATATGATAATATTGTGCCCTTATGGGAGATCCTGATTCCCTTTGGAGGATGATTTGGAAGCTTAAAGCTCCTCAAAGATGCAAGACTTTTTTGTGGATGGTTGCGCATCGAAAGATCATGTGCAATGCTGAGCGGATGAAAAGGGGTTTCACCATGGCATCTGACTGTATTGAATGTGTGGGATGTATCGAGGATGTTGATCATATTTTTCGAAATTGCTCTAGAGCCGTACAATTATGGAAGCGTCTATTGCAGCCAGTTGAGTATCATCTTCAGAGCAATTTGGATTTCCATAGCTGGCTTGCTCATAATCTTGCTGGCGTTAATGATTGTAATGTTGACTATGACTGGGCTTCCTACTTTACAGTTGCCGTGTGGGCTCTTTGGAAATGGAGAAATGATTTAGTATTTCGTAATCTTCGTTTTCACTTCGAGTATAGCATGGCTTGGCTTAAAGGGCAAGTGGCTGAAATCATTCATGCTTTTCGTGCCCAAGTGGCGGTCCATGATGATGGACTGGTAGAGAGGGTGAAGATGGTAGGCTGGTGTGCTCCCAACCATGGTTGGACTAAGCTTAATACTGATGGATGTCTTAAGAATGCTTCATCGCGAGCAGGGGGTGGCGGTCTTCTCCGTGACTATCGTGGTATGTGGTTGAGGGGGTTTGTGGCTAATATTGGTTCTTGTACTGCAACTGAAGCTGAACTATGGGCTGCTGTTCATGGCTTACGTCTTGCTTGGGAGGAGGGCCATCGTTCTATAGTTTTCGAAACAGATTCGGCTATGGTGGCTGGTTGGTTAAAAGGCAACAGTATGCCGCAGCTTAGCCTTTCCAACTTGGTAAATGAGTGTAGAAGACTCCTTCAGAGAGATTGGATAGTTCAAGTTGAGCACATTTACAGAGAAGGTAATAGAGCAGCAGACTATTTGGCTACTGAGGCTTTGAAGTTCAATCGGGGAGTGCGTATCCTGTCTTCCCCTCCCCGTGGGTTATCCAATATTCTGAGGGAAGATGCAACTGGGGTTACTTGGCCTAGGAGGGTTCGAGATATAGTGTGCTAGTTGTTCTTGCTGGGTATTCCCCCTCTTTTCCTTTCAAAAAAAAAAAAAAAATATCTATATAACTAATAAAATATAGACGTAAATATTTTAAAAAAGAAAATAATATTATGTTGATAACTATTTGAGTTCTATTTTAAAGTTTGTATATATTTCTTGTAGAGTCAGCAAATAGACTCTGAAAAAAAAAATGGAGAAAATCAAATTGAAAACCTTCAATAATTGCAAAGTTTATTATTACCTTGATCTGTTTGTAACTATTAGATTCGTACGAATTTATAGAATAAACAATCTCTTCAATTTTGGTGTGAGGTAGATGTTGTTAAATGTGCATATAGATCAAATAATACTTCCACATCATAAACTAAGAGGAACTCATTTCACTAGTACCAAAGCATTTCAAAGTAAAATCTTACACCTAGAACATAAGTATTCAGCTTAGAGGTGGTTAAATACCAATGACAATATCAATAGTAATTGTGATCTACACTAACAATAGCCTCTTAACTTCTTTCCTAAAGTAGTGAATCACTTATACAAAAATAATTTTAGAATTTCTATTTAGTATAAGAAAATATTATATTGACATCCAAAAGTGTATATAATTATTTTATACTATTAGATTGTCTCGAATCATATACTAATAAACTATTTGTGACATCTAATTTTAAAATCTCACACCTAAAACACAAGTATTCAACTTAGAAGTGGTTAAATACCAATGACAATATCAGTAGTAAT
This sequence comes from Paratinospora sagittata, assembly GCA_035771175.1. Taxonomy (NCBI): domain Eukaryota; kingdom Viridiplantae; phylum Streptophyta; class Magnoliopsida; order Ranunculales; family Menispermaceae; genus Paratinospora; species Paratinospora sagittata. The sequence continues at coordinate 46,231,033 of CM069593.1, forward strand.
TGTGATTTATGCTAACAATAGCCTCTTAACTTATTTTCTAAAACAGTGAATTACTTATACAAGAATAATTTTAATTTTTTTTATTTAATATAAGAAAATATTACAGTGACATTCAAAAGTTGTCTTAAATTATATACTAATATTCTTAAAATTCTCAAATCAATTTTTTAAAAAGATAATCAACACAAGTGGAGGAAAATAAAAAAGAAAAAAAGAACTAGTTTCCTTTATATAAAAAAAAAAAGTTGCATTATCTTTAGCAAACGCGGCGGAAAAACAAGATCCGGAGCCGGTTAACTAAACCGTCGAAAGTTTTTTTTTTTTTCTTTTCCTAACGTTAACGCTCAATATCGACTCGACACGTGTAAATGAAAAACTCAAAGTCCAAGCCCGCCAGCTACAAGGAAAAATATCTGAGGAACTAGTGGGGGAGAAGCGTCCATGTAGGCCAACCAAAATCGTGCGTCACGCCTCTTGGGCCACAACCGCGGGCGTTTTAGATCCCCTGCCACTGCTGACGTGTCTTGTTCATGACAAGATATTTTCTGAGTCGGTGACCATAAAACCATCAACAATGGCTACAAACCTCTCTCTACCTCTCCGCTTATTCTTCTTCCTCTACTTGTGCTCTGTTTCAGTTCGCTCGTCTATATAAATGGAGAGCAACAGATTACGAGAAGACGGTTTTTCTGCTGCGGCGAGCGCGTCGGAAGCTGCGGTGGTGGCTTGTGGTGTGGAGCGAGAGGTGATCGGAAGAGATGATGATGCCGCGGCAGTGGCGGTGACGGTGAAGAGGCAATCGGTGAACGGAGGATCGGAGGCGGGGGTGAATTTGAGGAGTAGGAGTGGGAGTGTGAAAGGAGAGGAACAGGTGATTCGTTGGGAGAGATTTCTTCCGCGGAGAATCCTTAGGGTTTTACTGGTTGAGAATGATGATTCTACGAGGCATATTGTCGCTGCTTTGCTAAGGAAATGCAGTTATCAAGGTGCGTTCTGTTTTTTTGCTGTGATCGGTGTGTTTGTAGCGTTTGGTGACAATTGGTTTAGTAGTATCAGTGGTACTTGTAGACTTGTAGTTGTAGCGCAGGAAAAATCAATTGATTTTTTCTTCTTTTAAAAAAATATATATATTTCAATGACTAGACAATCGATTCAGGAACTGCTATTTTTATTTTATTTTTTGTTTGTTTGTCACTTTTTTAGGAGCAAGGATGAATACTTATATCAACTAGGAGCAATTTCTCAATTAATGAATAAAATATGGCTGAATCAAATAGATTGCTCACATCAAGATGCTTGATGCAAGTAGAAGATGAAGAATCTTTTGTAAATATCCGCAACAAGTTATATTGGCAAGAACAAAAAACTTATCAATCTGAACTCTGAAGTATGTCGTTAAACACTATTCTTGGGGTGAAATTGCCTACCCTGATGTATCTGTTGTGTGTAATGTTGCAAGCAGAGTTTCTTCCTAGGATCCAGTGAGTAATCAACCAAAGACAACGATCCAAAGTTTAGTTTGAACTCACATCAAGAAATCAAATGCTCTCAACAAATTATTGACTAACTTGAATATTCCAAATTGGAAATCGGAAATATTTTTATCAACTCATGAGGTGTGTATGATAGATTATTTGTTGTAACTAATAGACATACCCTGTCTTCTTGTTATATGAGTGAACACATCTCTTAATGCATTAATGTTTGAACTCCAAGGGGTTGCATTGATGGATGGATGCACTAACAATCTAATAAATAACAATTGGCAGTGTAAAACTAACGATCCAATACACTTATACTTGATTTTGGCCTAGTATGCTCTTGCACCAAACTTTGTATGCGGTGCGTGTGTGGAGAATGGCGATTAGCACAATCAAATGTCTAGCCTATGGTTGAAAGAATCTCCACATAGATCGTGTTCAAATTTGTGAAATTCTCTATTTTATTCAGCGTAAAGCCATTCAAATATCCTAGTTATCAATTTATTGATTCTTGTGGTGTACACAAATCTTATGCTTTATCTTAATTCCCAATGTGTTCAGACCAACTCTCAGATGATTCAATTTTAATTCATGATTTTGATAACTATAACCTAGACCATTCCTTCACTTAAGAAGATCTAAAAATGTTCAAACTAATGAATCCTGAAAGAAAAAAATGAACATGCTGACATAATAAAAGCTATGTGTGAAGGCAATGAGGTCTGGTAGAAATGAACAGAACAAATATGGTACTGGAGTACTTTTTCTTTCATTTCTTTTTTGATATATAACGAGGATTGAACCCATGACCCCATAGCTTGCTTAATAAAAGTGAAAGCATGAGCTGTGGGTTCAACCTCAAAGCTTGATCCCATCCTTTTTTAAATTTTTTTGGAAATTTTGCAATATCTTGATTCTAGAGATTATTCAAAGTTCTGCCTTTGAAGTTCTTCCCCCTTTAGTCTTGTAAATAAGAACTTGTTAAATTGCCTGCTGTAACTTATGGAGACTTTCTGTCACCTACTGCCTTAAGAAATCTTCATGCTATTTCAAAAAGCATGGTCAGCTAATTTTCTTTTCGGTTTTGTGGTTTCAACAGTTGCAGCAGTAGCAGATGGGCTCAAAGCTTGGGATATTCTCAAGGAGAGACATTTTAATTTTGATCTTGTTCTAACCGAAGTAGTGATGCCTTCACTCTCTGGGATTGGTCTGCTTTCCAAGATAATGAGCAATGAGATATGCAAAAATATTCCTGTAATCAGTAAGCAAACATAAACTTATAGTTGTTTAGACCTCATTTTTTTTATATTGAAGACTGCTGTCTTATTGTCTTGTAAATTTTATGTCTGACAGTGATGTCTTCCCACGATTCCGTTGGCATAGTGTTTAAATGTATGTTAAAGGGTGCTGCAGACTTTCTAGTGAAACCTGTTCGAAAAAATGAGTTGAGAAATCTATGGCAGCATGTTTGGAGAAAGTGCAGTGTAAGTTATCTCCTTTTATTATTATTATTTTTGCTAAGAATCTTCTTTTATTATTTTATATTTTGCATAGAACTTCCATATACTCACTGCTGTAGTTCATTATGCTATTTAAACTTAGAAGATCTTAACCTTCTTGCAGTCCACTAATTATGGAAATGGACTAGAAAATGGAAACCTTAATCATATGAAAGTTGAGGGTGTGTCTGAAAATGAGACTGCTAGTAATCATGGAAGTGCAAATGATGGTGGTAGATCAAAAACTGGGGAAAGTTCTCATGCAGGAAGTGATACTCAGGTGATTGTTTTTCCAAGTTTTGTTAAACACATGAATAGTTTGTTTCTTGACGTTTCAACTTTCAAGTACAATGACTCCTAGTGGGATATTCATATAACTATGCATATACCTTATTTATTAAGGAAGATATGGAAGTCAATTGCCTGATGAGATTTTATATTATAATTCTGCATAATGATTGGCTCTATTTAATGGAAAGTCTGAACTACTGGTTTACAGCAAATTTGTGCTTTAATTTTCATTTTTTTTAGAGTTAATTCACATTACTTTATATTTTTTTTTGTTGCGACTGATTTCTGTTACTGGATACTGTGTTTGGTAATAGAGCTCATGCAGTAAACCTGATACCGAAATTGGAAGCATGCAAAAACAAGGAGAGCCACTTGAAACTGAAAAAAGGAACTTTTCCATGGAAGTGGACTCGAAATCAGATGAGCAGGAAACTGATAGGACTGAAATCGCTCTGTTGTCAATTCCTGAAAATGTCATCATAAAAGGTAATTTCCTATTAGTAATTTGCCCCAGTATCATATATGATGGGCAAATATTTTGGATTATGAAATATGAGAACTATGTCTTGCAGACAAGTCAAAGGAGCTAGAGATCAAAGTTACTCTATCTATCCGCACAGCTCTTTCATCTGAAAAAGTTAATGAGGAGAATGCTTCTTTTGTTAGATCTCCATACAGGGAGAACGACCAAACTGATATGCTAAGTAAATCCAATGAGAATAATGGTCCTGAGATTCTTGATCAACAAAAAGCACAAGACTTACCTTCTGATAAGGTTAATGAATTCATTAGGACAGAGACTACGCAAAGGTATGGACATCAATTCTCAGAAGATAACGGTATCAGGGATGATGTTCTGTGTGTATCTTCGAAGTCCTTCAATGTGAATGGGCGTTATTCCTGGTCCTCACCGTTGTTGGAGCTATCTTTAAGAAGACCAGAGCTCAATGGCTCAGATGAAGTTTCCCAGGACAAGCATGCGCTGAAGCGCTCTCATGCCTCTGCATTTTCAAGGTGAGATTCCTGCCTTGGCCATCGCTATTTTCTGGATATATATAACTTGATGCTTTTCCATGCGCATCAAAATTTTCTTCTGATTCATCATAAATTTTCATTTGCTTTTTCTTTAACTATCGTTTCTTTCATTAATAGCAGAAGCTCATTCCCTGATCGTTAATTTGAAATTTCATGATCTTGAAAGTTGATTTTGTTTCTAGGAAGCTGAATATGCACTGCCTAAAGCATTGCTGATCGGATTTCTTTTTAACTCCCAAACTATATACAAGACTATGTCAATCTTTATTTCTAATCATCTTTACAAAATCTAACTTCGAGAAAATGGATAATTGCACTGTGGATTTCATTTTGCAAGCCATTCATTTGCATTGCAAACTAGCATCTGAATAACATATGTAAAATTTATTAAGCAAGTAAGCAGCCATGAAAATGCACATTTGTTTTTTTTTTTCCTAGATGAATCATGTGCATTGCACATATTGCTGAACGCATAATCCGAGTTGAGGTTAGAATTAGAATGATATAAAAATTTGACTCTGATAACATGTCTAATGAGTGTCATCATCACTGTTTAATGGAGTGTAGGAGTTGAATACTAAATAGGTAAAAGATTGATTCATCTATCATAAAACTCTTTAGGATGTGCTAACTAAGAAGAAGGGCTTTGAATAAAACCAGACAAGTCAAACACACTTGTGTTTGGACTTCGTTTTTTATTTAAAAAGCAAGGATTTCTTACTTGAGTTTGGCTTATTTATTGAGAAACTACAAAATTAAGCATTAATAAATTGAGATAAATCAAACTTGAGTTTTTCCAAACGTAAACCAAAATGAGAGCAAAAAAAGAAAAAACAGCATGTACTTTAGGTGTAAAGAGTAGCTATTGCAGCCTCTTTATGAAAGGAATGAAAGATTTGGTAAGTAGATATAATTGGAGAAAATATAAATCTATGCTTTCACAACACTTCTATAAACATACATGTTTTTCCATATAAATGAAAAGTAAAAAGAAAAAAGAAGAAGACATGTTTCCCCGTACATATTATATTTGAGATACCTGCCCCCGCAGCAATTCTTAATGAAACTATTATGATAAGGGAATAGAAGAAATGAATGTAAAAATCCATGGCAGATTCTCATGTAGAAAAGAAAGGTGTATTGCTTGATTGGAAAAACAAATGTTGGTAGAAATAAAATATGATGTGAACATGTGTTATATCGGACTGAAGCTGTTGTTATCTTATATGTTATCAGTGAAGATGTGAACATGTGTTATATCGGATGCACTGAAGCTGTTGTTATCTATATGTTATTAGTGACATGCAGAGATGCATACTTAATATTATGTATGAGTGTATGTATGTATATGGTTGGGAAAAGGCTTTCTCAAATTGAGTTGTATGCCTGTTAAACAAATCTAGCTTAAAAATGAATGTGTTTGAATCAAAATTATTTGTGAACAACGTCTTCTTTTTACAACTCACAAACCTATTTGGAGAAAAAATGATTTTTTTGTAATATACTAATATCAAATAAAATTTTTGAGCAAAATGCTCAACATGAGAAATTTAAAAAGAGACGAAGAGCAATGTTGGAAATAAATAGGTTTCTTGAAGTTTTGGTCTCCTTTACATGGTATTTATGAACTTTCTGCAATCAAATGTTCCATGTGTTATTAAAGAATTATCTATGTTGGTAGCTAAATAAAGAATTAAATTGAAAAAAATTCTTTTGCTACATTTATGGATTTTCCATTTGTTTTGCAGGTATGGAAAAGCAAGCATTCATCAGAAGCCATCACCACTTTCTTCTGTTTCCTGCATTAAAGCTGATGACTCTGGGAGCTCCAACTGTCAAATACGTTCAAGTGCTGATAAAGGCCAGAAATCTCCTTTCCCCAGAATTGAAAGATCAAACTCTTCACATGGCATTGGCAGTGAACCTCTTGAACGCCAACTTTCCTCTGGTAGCAATAAGGAAGATGTTGGTCCTTCATCCTCTTTTCCTGCTGGAGAAAATGCTGGTTTTTCTTCAACTGAAAAGACATTTTCTCCTAGACCTCAACTTGGTTGTGTGCCATTTTCTATTCCTGTTGGAGCTATACCATTCCAGAGTTTCTCAGGTGGCTATGGTGCTGTGCTGCATCCAGTTATCTATACGGAGCATTTGGTACCAGAGAGTAGTTCATCTGAAGTTCGAAAAGAAATAGCATTAATTCCTTCCAAACCAACTAATCACAACAGCTGCCATGTTTTTAATAATCCACATGTGAACTGTCATGTTTATGAAGGGAGCCAACATCCTCATAAGTTGACACAAACCACAATGGAGCAAAGAGCGAATGCTGAAACAGCTTTTCCTAGATTTCATTTGCATTCTCCTGTAGAGAATGCTAATCTAAGTGGAAACTATAACTGTGGCATTACCATAGCTAGTGGTAGCAATGGTAGTTATGAGGACACTAGTGTGGCTGCAAATGCTGCAACTGCTTTTGAGAATAGTCATGAAGATGGATTCCAACAGGGCAATGTGAGAGATGGATTTCAAAACAGCAGTGGAAAAGATGCCGACTCTGACCGATCTCGACGAGAAGCTGCATTGACCAAATTCCGCTTGAAAAGAAAAGATAGATGCTTTGAGAAAAAGGTAAAACATTTTTTTCAACCAGGAACCATAAACCATATGATACCAAAAGAAAATAATTTATGAATTTGTTTCTCTCAATGCATGATTACAACTTTTATATCTTCTCTAGGTGAAATTTGCTGCTTTAACTGTTTTCCCAATGTTTTAAAAATCCTTCCAATTCTGCAACTGATTTTGGTTCAATTCTTCTTTCCAGGTTAGGTATCATAATAGAAAAAGGCTTGCAGAGCAACGACCGCGATTGAAAGGGCAGTTTGTGCGGCAAGCAGTGGCAGAATTAAATACAATAGCTGCAGAATCAGATGATTGATTTTAAGCTGCTTCCCAATTCTATAGTTAAGCTCTACAGCCATTGGTACATAAAGGTCAGGCCTTTGAACTCTACCTGCATCCAGCATTATCTTGTGATGTTGCTGCTAATACCACTAGCTGTTCAAGAGCTTTGTTCGAAATGCCTTAAATTCCAATAATAATTCGTGTAATATTTTGAATGGTAATAATTATCACCAGGCTACAAATATTGGGCTTCACCATAGGGGGATTGTCCTTTTTCATGACAACCCCATGCAGAACAGGACTAATTTGAATGGTCCTAGTGTCATTCTGCTAAGGAAATTAAATCTAAGAAGGCTCAGATTGGGCTTCAGGTGTAGTTGAAGAATCAGGTATATGCAATATTGGCTATTCTTTTATTCATGTTATTAGTATTAGCTTGAATCTTAATGCATACATTTGGATGCCTTTATTTCCCATGTGTTTGGGAAAGGTTTTATTGAGTTGAGTTAATTTAGGTTCTAACATGGTATCAGAAACTCTAGCTTGTAGTCATAAGCGCTTGATATATTTTGTTGGGCATTGATCTAATATCACAGTAATGTGTAGGAGGTTCAGAGGCTAATTGGCAACATCCCTATACCTGACCAACAGAACATGACACAGGGATTGTTATGGCAAGTCTTCTCTGTGATGAAGCATTGGATCCAATTGGAGTGAAGTGTGTCACAAATGTTCGTTTAGGAAGTAGCATTAGTTAACTTTGTTTAGGATAATTTTGCCTATTAATTAATATATGAACTTATTTGTTATTCAACGGGTGCTTGAAGAGGAACTACCATTAGTTAATTTCTTGGCTCATCTGTAATTTTAGTGGAAAAATTAAATCTTTTGATGAGGGTAATCGAGTTTTACTCATCTCCCTGAGCATAATTAGTTGATACCCCAAGTGATAAAATCTCAAAAACTCAGATACTAATCCCTTGGCTGTCTTCATTCCCAACTAAATGCAAGATGAAGTGCGCAACAGTTTCAATTGTATATTTCTCTCTTCCTCAATTTTAATCTTTCAGTAAAACAAACTTGTTTAAAAAATAACGTGGAGATTAATAATCCATATATAAGTTTAGTGTATATATAGAATCAAAATGCGCGTTCAATAACATCCTCAAATCTAACAGAAATTTAACTTTTTAGAAATTTTTTTTTTTTTCTATGCCAAAGACTGTAGAAATAAGTTTCATTTAATGGTATATATACCTATTTTAGGTTCTAAAATTATAAATGTCCGACCCAAGAAGTTAACTCTCATCTCACTTTTGAATTATTTTATTAAACAAGTTCTATTTTATTGAAAGTTGGGTTCAGCAAGAGCTACCGCATGGCCCATTTAACAGCAAAACCATCGTTAGCAAAGCCAAGCAGTAAAAGGAAAGCAGCCCGCATAGCAATGGCAACCCTCAAGGTCTGCTTATATCACAGCGAAAACTAATGCTTCAGTTACTGACACCATTTCTTTCGAGCGATGGAAGGAAGAATCCTGTCTTTTATAACCCAATCTGCAACGCTGGAAAGGCGAGGCAAGTCTTGTTATGTTGTAATGTCCATTTAATGGCCTTTGGACCCAATAATATTTTATCTGATTAACAGATCCAAACCTTCTGTTTGTGGATTTCTGCTGAGACTCGGCAATTGGATCATCTCAATAGTTTGGAATCGTAGAGCTGATTGCCAGTCACCAATGAAAATAATATCTCAATTGCAGTGAGATTATAAGAAAGATTTGATTCTCCCCAAATCTGATGGCTTCGACTTCTATCTCCAAACATAAGAACTGCAGTTTTCGCTCAAAGCAGTTCAGTCAATCTCATTACAAAAGAATAATATGCACTTGGCCTAATATAAGATATGTTTATTCGTATATTCACTATGTACACCAGACTCTTCCATTAATAAAATACAAAACGCAAATGCAAATGAAAATAACATCTTTTTGTTGTGTTCAAGATTCAAGTGGAACTTGAATAAGTGAATAGATGCTCAGTTGAAGCCACCAAACAATATCAATTTAAGGACAAATTTGCAAAACTTAAAAAAACTTACAGGAGGGCATGAGATTGATTGCTCATGTAGCGCGTCCAGAGTCCTCGTACATCATCCCTTTAAGACTCTTAGCCAACCAGATTGCCGTCTCTCGTGGAGAGATCTTTTCCTTTCCAAATGGCTTCAACACAACAGCTAATTCTTCCAATCTATTTTGCTGCAACAGCTCCGCTGACAGTTCCAACAGTCCTTCGAGAGCGTCTGCCCTCTGTCTGAAAGACTTCACATCCAAAGTTTCCTTGGCAGTAGTAGTTGATTCCTCTTCCTTATTGCCAACTGTGTTACCGTCGGAAGAAATGGACTTTGGTGTGTCTGATGAATCGTGTTTTGGATATGAACAATTGTTGTTTCTTACACTAATTTCCTTGATACCCGAGCTATCAGAAAAGTTTGACTTCACTGTTACAGCTTCAGAGCTACTTGATGATTTCATAGTCACTGATGTTGCAGTGTTTCTCATCTCTACCTCCTCCCTGACCACATTTAGTAGCTTCCCCACATCCATATTTTGAACACCCATCTCAACGGTTTCCATCACTGGTGGTTCAGTTCCAACACGAAAACTACTGTGCCGTATGACATGTATCACATCATCAAAAGCTGGAGGAAGATGAGGAGCTGCCGGCTTCTCAACTATAGGACTTGGTAACATGGGTCCCTTCTCTGGTTGCAAATTTTTTGAGGTAGGTGTGGTGGAAGGTGTACTGTCATCTTCACTGAGTGTGGATTTAAGGTTTGATTGAGGAGCTGTATCATGCCTACTGCCAGGTCTGCTTATTACTGGGATGTCATCTTTACAGATATATTCCTGTTCACAACTCGCAAATAGTGGCTCAGTAAGTGGACTTGAACTTACTTCATCGTTACTGATATGACTTTTCTGAAGATCCACATTTGCCTCAGAGGCCTCTGATGAGCACGACATGACTCTAAAATCACACCCATGGCTTCCAATTGACAGATTTGTGGATCCCATAGTAACAGGTGGCTGAGATTCGGAGCTTTCAGCGTGTGATGCTTCATGTTGATGATGTTTCAAATTTGACAAATGAGAGTTATTCTGCTCCTGCATGTTATTTAAAGGTGCTGCAACCTCATTATAGGGCTCAAAGTGTCTAGTTGGCTTTGATGATGGCACTGAATTGCCACTATCTGTCTGTATTCGTCTAGAATCAGGTGGTTGAGATTCTGAGCTTTCAGTATGTACAGTTTCACGTTGTTGGTGTTTCATATTTGACAAATAAGAGTTGTTTTGTTCCTGCAAGTTATTTAAAGGTGCTGGTGCCTCATTGCAGGGGTCAAAGCTTTGAGTCGACTTTGATGATGATACTGAGTTGCTACTGTCAGTCTGTATTCCTCTAGATGTCTCATATGGAGTCCTTTGAGTTTCTTGAATAATCTCTCTAGAAACAACCTTAGAGCCGCCATCAGGCATTACATTGTGATTTCTTTCAGTCTCTCGGGTTATCTCACACGAGACCAGCTTTGCATCATTGCTCATCGGAGTTGGCATGTCAGGCTCGGTAGTTCTTGTCTGACCTGGAAAGGAAGATCTTCTCGGCAGATTGGAAGGTGGAGGTCGTTGTCTTGGCTTACTAGAAACTCCATCTTCCTGAGCTTGTTTTACTGGACCAGAAGGTGAACTCCCATCATATCTAGGTTTGGTTTTGGGTGAGGACTCGAACAAAGGCATCTGTTACATAGAAGCATATGATGTGTTAGCAATAATCTGTTTAACATCTATGAATATACAATAAAACTTTCCTTCTAAATTTTTGGAAAGATCAAGAGAGGAGCTGTATTCCAACCTGAAATTTTACGGGAGGGGATACTTGGACCCGTTTCGCAGGGTCACTGCTAGCCTTTGCTGCCATAACCATGAGTGTATCTGCATTAGACTTAGGAACAGAAGGAATAGCAGTGGGCTTGGGGGCCTTGGGAGTAGCTTCTGCATTAGCTTTTTGGCTTGATGCACCTCCAACCTTTAGTCGGTTGCCTCTCAATGGGGAACTGTTTTCTCTAGCTTTCCCCTCTCCTTTTAGAGCCATTAATATGTTCTTAATTGTTTTAGGATGTTTTGTTTCAACCTTGGATCTTAGTTCATCACAATAGGGTTTTATCACACGACGTTCATCCGTATTAATGTTGTGACCATCAGTTCCATGTTCATCACATGGAATGGCATGAGCACAGTCAACTCCATTGTCCATCAAAACTAAATCTCCATTGGAAGCCTTCTGATCAAACACCATTGCTGAATGATTTTTCTCAGTTGAAACTAAACTATCTTTATCACTGTTAGTGCTGTTACTGCTTTGAGATTCAACCATATTTTTCGGACCATGGCGCACATTGGGCATTGGCCGCTCAGGGGGACAGGATGTGGGAGGATTGGAGGCTAAGCGATACTGAGCAACATATGGTTGCAAGTAAGGATGCCTTAATATCTCAGATGCCTGAGCACGGAAAAAATGTGTATTGTCAGATGAATTTTATGGTGCAAGTATCAGAACTCATAAAATTTCAAAGAGAGAAGTAGTGCACTTACATTAGGTCGATGCTCTGGATTCTTTCTCAGCATGGTTTTGATTAGCGTTTTCCTACATGATCAGACATGTTCAAGCTTTTGGTGAGATAAGTAGTAAAATGGAAATATAGAGGCATATAGCTTAAGTGATGAAAATAACAGAAAATAGGTTTATCATTTATTGTTGCAAAAGATATGTAAACTGACAATGCTGACTTACAAAGAAGAGGAATAGCAAGCTGGCAAAGGTCCAATGGAGGAACGGTTGATCTTATTGATCAGGCCATCCATATCCTGAAATCAAATGTACGAAAATCAAGAATTAATGAAAAGCATTGGCATCGATTGTAATGTAGTATCCTGAAGAACTTGTGTCATGTATAAAGCTGCAAAAATTTTGATTGTGACACAATTAAGTGCAAGCCAAATGCATGAGTTTGGACCATGTGATACAACATACGTTCTCAAGAAAAAATAATACAATAAACGGAATGACAACAATTTATTGTAAATTATAGATATTAATTATAAAACAAAAGGCAACCCCTAATTGTCCTCCCAAATAAAAAAGAGTACCATGATGCAACATTCTGCCTAGCAATATAAAGCATTAGTAAAAAAAAACAATGGGAAATATAAACTAAAACATAACATAATACAATAGTAATACACCTACATGTGCTACAAGCATATTTGCAACAATCACAGTGACAAGAAGATATTACAGCAGCATGCAAGGAGGGGCTAAATTGGGAAAAGGTGACCTCATGTAGCTGAGAAAAGGCTTTGTTAAGTTGAGTTGAGTCAAGCCAAGTATGTAAGGAGGATTTAAGTTGAAGTACATGAAAAGCCTAATCCACCCTGCAGGATTAGAAGGATGGCCATAAAAAACTGCAAAATTGGTGGGACCATAAGAAGACAAAGCCCTTCCTCCAACCCTAGAACATACTTTTCTTTCCTAATCATATGGGAAAGATGTTCCCTCAAACCTCCTTCAAAGTCCAAATCATCTTACAAAGAAAATTGTTAAAGTAAAATCCATACTACATTTGGATATGGATTGCATTGTTAAGGTGTGACTATATGCAAACACTGGTGAGGGCTGTAAAGAGGGGAGTCTTCGTTACATAAATACTAGCCTATTTTAGTACTTCGTTCATTGCATCATTTTAAAAACTTGAATTGAACTCACATCGAAAATTAGTAATACCATATTTTCCCATGATTAATTAGGCCAGAATTTTTATTTTCTATTTTTATTTTTAATTTAGACATTATTTCTATTATTCCAGGGATCATTTACCAGCTCCATGGACTTTCAGAGAAATTACTTATTCAATTACAAAAGAATAACATTTTATGTCATTATCCACCATTCATGATTGACAAAGGCCCTGTTTGGAAGCGCGGAGAAAGCCGCGTTGCAGCAAATAGTTTCTGCAAACGCGATTTTTGGGTGTTTGGCGTACACGCGTTTGCATTTCAAACACCGTTTTTTAGCCTTTTTGTGAAGCTCCCTCCCCCCCTGCTTTTGCGTTTGGAAAAAACATTTTCGAGTAGAAATGCAGACGTGCACCGAAACAGGGCCAAAAAGTCTTAATCGGTACACTAACATACTAATGCGAATACAGAAACTTGAAGCATATGAATTGCACAACTAGAACTTAACTCAACCCCAGATTAAAAACAGAAACATCATGTCAACTTACAAATTACAATAATGTCCAACATGCCATGGCAACAAATATTATTTAGTAAAACTCAGTGAGAGTAACATCTAGTAGTAGTCCAGATCAATAACTCTAAACAACCAAAATATATCTTTAAACATGCTAGAAAAGACAATATGTATTGCTAATTTTCTCATCTCAACAATTCATTGCATTATTATATTCCTTAATAATTGGAGGAAAATGAGATTAACAATTAACATTGAGTATTAAGCTTAAATATGCTTGAGTTCTTCATTGTGAATCTTGGGTTTCAAGTAGTAATCATGATCTGGATATTAAATGTTAAGAACAACAATAATATGGACCACATTTAAAATGAAGACATCTTAGTAGGAACCTTTTTGATAGAGTCTGTAGAAGCCTCATCACTTATGGGAATCTTAGAGGGGGTTCGCCTTTCTAATGAGAGTGATAGAGTGTCTTGGTTGATGGAAGATTCTGGGGAGTTCACCTCAAAATCCTTTTTTCATCATCTTTGTTTTTCCCCTGACCCTAACCCTCCTACTGACCTTTTCCCTCACGATTTCATTTGGAAAGCTCATGTTTCTTCAAAAGCCAAATTTTTGGGATGGACTATTACTCATGACAAGTTAAACTGTGCGGATGTTCTCCAAAGGTGGTTTAAGGGTTGGGCTTTCTCTCCGAATTGGTGTTGTTTATGCAAAAAGGAACGAGAATACAATCAACATTTATTCGTTGAGTGTGATTTCACTAAAGGTGTATGGGGAAGGTGGTAAGATTTTCTTTAGTGGGAGGGAATCCCTATTGGTCCTAGCCTATGGTCCTTTCCCAATGAGAGCTCTTTTCCCAGGCGATTTGAGAGATTATTGGTGGGTGGTAGTCTTTGCTGTAATTTCGCCTGTATGGAAAGAGAGGAACTCTCATATTTTTTATAACCAAGAGAAGGATATGGGGGTTGTATGGGATAGCTCTTTTCTCTTGCGTTCAACTTGGGTTAGTGCTAGTAAGCTAGCTAGGGGTTTTTCCTTGGGGGAGTGGTTAAGGGGATGGACCCTATTTTGGAAAGTTTTGAGTTATAATTTTGTTTTGTTTTGGACATCTTGTCCGTTAATAAATTTTAATGTACATTCTATATAGTTTAATACGATACACAATTTTGTTTCTTGTCAAAAAAAATTACATTGCTTTTGTACACTATGAGATGAAAGGCAAAGAAAGGAAACTAAAGTTGTGTTTGTTTTGTGATTTACAGTTAGATATAAATCAAAAATAAAAATTCAAAAAACAACATTTTATTGTTTTCAAAAAATAGCCTTTTCTATAGTAAAACTTGATAAAATAAAGTAAAATTTGATGAATCAAGTGCTTATATTTCTTAATATAGGATTCTTTTTTCTATAGAAAATTGTATTTGAATCGCACACCAAATGAGGTCTAAATAATTGCAATTCTAATTTTATACTTCTGCCCGGGTCATCTAGCAAAAAAACACGAATTATAAAATGCAAATCCATGCAATTCATCGCTAAAGATCTGAGTAATTAATCAAAGTTGTAAATTTTGACTGAATTAGCAAACTGAAAATAAGAATAATCCAATCATACTTTTCTCTCATTACATAGATTTCACGTGACATAACACGCAGACATAATCTTTCACAAAGAAATGTACTTTTCTTGTACAAAACAATGACCATGCAGGACTATCTTTAAAGTGCATAATACAACTGTTTGCTACATTGTCTTCTCATTAATAGTGAGGGTTTTCCAAAAAACCCACCATAAACATGATTAAAGTTATGGAGTAGAAGCATTTTAAACTCAACTTTACTCAACAAAAGCCTTTTTCCCATTACATGCACAATCTGCTTCCTCCAATTTGTATTTCTCAAGGGCCAATTCTACTGTTATATCACATTGGTGCAAATTACATTTGAGGGAGCCCACATGCCCGCATGTATCTAAAAACAAACCATGCTTAATAACATATTACTTTAAATGGAGTAGTTGCATATTGTTTCTTCCAAATAGATGTCACACATTATTACTTGAGCACATAAAAAAGAAACCCAGTAACTTTACATACAATCATATTATTGTGGCTTCCATGATTACCAAGTATCAAGCACAAAACACAACAGCCTATTACTCCATTTCTAATTGGAAAAATTGCAGTAAATTAAATGATTGTGAGAAGTCTTACAAAAGCTTTAAATGCTGGACGATGTGCGGCCATCTCATACATACAGCAACCTGCTCAAGTGGAAACAACTTAAGGTCAAAGCATGAGATACGAAGACACAAGGATTGGTGAAGAGGATAATGTGCGTGTACCTAGAGACCATATATCAGACTTGAAGCCATACGGAATATCTGCAAGCAGTTCTGGGCACATGTAATTGGGAGTTCCAACTACCTGAGAAAAACTTGTACGAACAAAACAATTAGTCCCCACATAGTGCTACTACCCCCCCATCAACATAAATTGTCAACCTTGTGGGACAAGTACTGATAGGGGGATCCTGTACTTCACAATCCAGCAATACTTCATATTATTATTTGACATTCTTCAACATTTATTACAAGCAATTCATGTGAAGCATTTCTATAAAACAATTGGTCCCCAAACAGTGCTATTATCCCATCTGCATTACTCTTAAACTCTGTGGGACAAATAATATTGGGTGATTGCATCATTTACTGTTTGCACGTATAACACCTAGCAATACTTCAACTTATGTATTTGAACTTCTTTATCAAACAATTACTCGCTAAAAATTCCTGCAACGTATTTATGGTGAACTGTGTAACCGAACCAATTTAAAAATGTTTCCAAAAGTAATGAAAGTTTCAAAACGATTTCAACAGATAAACCTATCCCAGCTGTTTCCTCCCACAAATCAAATATCAGATATCATAACAGAATAGAAGCCAAGAGTAATATGCAAGCGTGGAAGCTTGCCCCAATTTTTTTTTTTTGGAGAAACAAGGTAGATCAATGAGGCTCAACCAACTTCATTATTTAACCTATCAGAACTAGGATGATTTGGATTGTACCGGTAATCCAGGAGATACATCAACAACCAATTTTTTTCATGATTACTGAGATTGAACATTGAGGGTCTGTTTTCCCCATTGACAACTTAAGACACAGTTGTCTAGAAGTCTTGTTATCCATTTAGCAGTGATAGTCAGAACAAGCATGCAAACAAACCTTGCAAATTAACTTTGAAAGTTGAATCTTGAATAAAAATAAATTACATGTGCAGAGACAAACTTACAGAAGAAGTCAGATCATCATCCTTCAGAGTTTTAGCTAGACCAAAATCCCCTGTGATACAACCAATCAAGGATCATAAAAACTACTGATATTATTAATCAACAAAACATGTACAACAGCACAGGTAAAGAAATATTGCATGTTGGCTGGTAAAATAACTGCATCTACTTACCAAGGCGAACATCTTGGTCCTTGGTGAGAAAAATGTTAGAACACTGCTAAGAAACGTTAAAATATGAGCAAATATTCTCAGAATGAACAATGAAATTTCAAATGAGGTACACAAATGATAACTAACCTTTAGGTCCCGATGTAGAACAAAATTTGAATGCAAGTATTCAACTGCCAATAGTAGTTGTGCGAACCACTTGCAGACTTTCTGAGTAACGATAATTATAGTCAATAAAATCTCACATAAATTGCATTCAAAATACACATACTAAGAAAGAACTTACCTCCTCTGGAAAAAATGCCCCATTGGACCTTTTCATTAATTCCGCCCTATAAAAAGATGGTAGGTAATACATTTATCAAAATACAATACATAATTAAAATCACCTCACATCAGGCTTTAGATATTTTTTTAAATAAGACTCACATGTCTCCACCTTCGCAGTATCCAGTAACAATGCAAACATAGCAACCCTACATTGCAATCTCTAGTTCAGGAATGAAATGGTAGGCCACGAAAAAAAGAAGGAAAGAGATTTATCTTTATGACATTTGATGCCACACTCTCACCTTCTCCACCCATGCTTCCTTGAACTCCACAATGTAAGGATGTTGAATTCGAGCAATAAGAGCCATCTACATTTCGAATTTATATAGCATAGTTCACATTTTCAGGAAAAAAAAAAAAGGAACAAAACATGGTAAAAGACAAAGCGAATCGAGATCAGTTAAGTTAAGTGATCAACCTCTTGATGAGCGGATCTCCTGCATCTTTCAGTCTGCCGCGCAAGCCGGATCTTCTTCAAAACATACCTGAAATCCGAAAGTTGTAGTGATTCTAAAAATGAACAACGATTACAATACTTCCAAAGATACGATAAGAAGCGAAAAAGCACATACTTCTTCTTCTCCAACTTGTGATGCACAAGAATTGCCGCTCCAAATGCTCCACGGCCAATCTGCTCCATGATCTCATACTGATCCATTCTAGACTCCATGAATCTAGCACGCAAGAGTTAGAACAAAATGCCTGCGAAACCAATTCAACCTGTCCGCCAAATGCTCGATTCCTTCAACCAACTCCAACTACTTTCACACCATTTTGACCTCTCAGTAAGACTAATAACTTCTCCTTCCGCAAATTCTAACTCAACATATTCACTCTCACTTCGCAAAATGCCATAACCTTCGATCTTCCAACAAACCGCACCATTTCCAAATTCAATCAAGAGATCCGCCCTTCCGATAACAGATCCCCATCGATTTCCTCATTTTTCTCGGATTTCGAACCAGACCGCGATAACTCACTAACCTACACCGATCAATGCACCAAACACTTCAGCCTTTTGTCACTCCTTCACAGCACCATTTCTAAATTCAATCAAGAGATCCGCACTTACCATAACAAATCCCATCCGATTTCCTCACTTTTCTCGGATTTGAACCAGAACGCGACAAGCTCACTTACCTACACCTATCAATGCACCAACTCTTCAACCTTCCGCAGCTTCTTCACAGCATTCCAACGGATCAGCAATCTTCAGATACCTAGCATTTCCTCTTCAGAATCCTCGAATTCGACGCGATTCGAGATCAAATTCGAATCCCTCGCCCTCCTTCCAAACTTCCTCCGCAACTACAACTTCAATCCGTCTCTTCTCAATAACAACACCAAATTATTAAAGATCACCAAATCTTCTCGTTTAGCTAAACGCAAAAAAAGATAAAATCCCTTTCTTCCGTTGTCTCTCTCCGTTTCTTAATCTGATCTCATTTCGCTTTTTCTTTTTTGCTTCAAAATTTGGTGGAGTGAGCGAGTCAGTGAGTGAGGTATGTAACCAGAGAGAGAAAGAGAGTTGTTCCCACTCTTAACCATGGTTAGTTAATCATAACTAGAGTTAACAGCAACACACATGTACTTCTAGATCCAACAAAACGCATCTGGAGGAGATCTAACGGTAACTGTACAGGGATGACGTGTATTTAGAGAGCCATTAATGGAGTTTCGCTCGTGGACGTGCTCTTGCGTCGCCGACAGCCCCATTTGAGAGTTCCTCTTGTTTTTATTTTTTTCTCTGCAGCGTGTTCCGCTGCTCCACGTTCTTATGTTCCATTTGATCCTGACCGTTCATAAGACGCCATTTAGCATAAGCGTTGTGGGTCCAAAAAACATTCTCGCGATCAGGACCGTGTGTCCATCATGGTCAGTAGATCGGACGTTTGTTATTAAATAACACTGTTGACTAAACGTGTTGTTGGTACGGTTGAATTGACGAGTAGTAGACCGTATTATACGGTGTAGTGGAAGTACATGGACGTGTTGCTTTCATACATAAAAGATATCGAGCACGTGCCTGCAGTTTACTGGGAGTCCGGGAAATTTGGGCTTAACTCAGCCATGTGCCACATTTTCGGTTTTTAGAAAGTGTGTTACACCTACACGGTTATAAATAGAAATTTTAGGTGTCAGATGCTAATTTGCGCTGACGGCTCTACTTAGACTATTTGCACGTCCATTTCATCTTATTTCTACGATTCATAAATATTGTAAGGTTTATAATTTTTTTTACGTTTTTAAAAGCAATATTAGATCTTTATGAAATCTGATAAAGGAAAAAATAGCATTTTTTTTCCAAAAATAGGGATAAATGAAGCTAGTTCTTAAATAAAAAGGATAAAAAAAAATCAGTTTGAGCATCAAAAAGTGGAAGCGACTATAGGTGTAGTGTGAAAAAGTTAGATTGTTAAGACTGTGTTTGGTTTTTTATTTGAAAATAATTTTCACTTTTTAAACAGCAAAAAAATAAAATAGTGTATAAAAACATATTTGATAAAGTAAAGTTTAACATTTTTTTTTCATTCTTTCTTTTACAAAAAAAAAATTAAAAATTAAAAATTAGATTGTATTTGATTCAATAAGTTTTATGTTTTCACAATATCCAAATCATAAAACTAGAAAACTTAGAAAATGACTAAATATTATTTTTCAATTTTTTTTTTCTGTAAAAGAAAAAGTAAAAATAAAATTTAAAATTTTATTTCACCAAACATATTTTTGTACACTGTTTTTATTTTTTTTACTATTTAAAAATTGAAAATTATTTTCAAGTTGAAAATCAAGTGCAATTTTAATCGTTTTTCGAGTTTTTCAGTTTCATGGTTTAAATATCATAAGACAAGAAACTTATTTTTAGGTACTTAATAAAACGCAACTTGAATAACTCTATTGTAATTTGTATCACTAAAATTATATTTTAATATTAAAATAAAAATATTTTAAAATATTTTTGAAAAGTGACAAAAATGATAGTATATAAGATCTCTAACTTTTGATATAATATAGAAAATAATAAAAGTTGACAAAAATGTAAAATAATAGGATTTGTAATATAACTGTTATTAAATCTTAAAATAAATTAAAACAATTAGTAGAGTAAAGGGATTTTTTTTTAAGTGGGGTTGAATTTAAATAGATTAAAATGTATAATTATAAAAATGGGTTGAAATAAAACAATCATTAAAATTATTGTTCAATGGGTTATTTCTATTTTTATTTTTTGCCTAAGATGCTAATAAAAACAAAAGTCAGTTAACACAAATCTTGAACGAAAAGGCTTTACATGAAGGCTGCTAGCGTGCGCGGCAAGACATGCTAGTGACGTTGGTTGACGGAACTAGACATGCAATCCGCGGCATTTTAGGCTTCTTCGGTTGTTTACCGCGACAAATTGCGAAGGGTAAAAAGGGAACTGTAAAGCCTCGTTATTCACAAAGGCTGGAGATATATCCGAATGAAAATTAGGAACAAGACTGGAATCTTTGACCAGAAATAAAAGGAAACATAAAAACTAGAGAGAAATGTAGAGGATGTTGACGCATGGGGTATAGGAAGCGAAAATCATTACAGAGTCGTGACGGAGAAAGATATACAAAATTTAAATAAAATAAAAAATTTAAATAAAAATTATATGAATTAAACTTTTGATCATAAATAAAAAGATTTAATTATACATCATTAAAATTAACGAACGTTTATATGCGGTAACAGACTATTAGGCGCGTGGTGTGACAGCTAAACTATAACGTCTTCCAAGCTGTACAGATTATGAAGCAAAATACGAGCCAGTTGTCAAGCAACCAGTAGCGTTTTAAGCACCTGCAAGTGCACATGGCATCGCTTGAATGCCAGAAGCGCTTGTATCTTACGTTTAAGAGTGTTTTTTTTTTTTGGGAGGCAATGATTGGGGGAGATTGTACAACTTGAAATGTCAAAAATATCCTCAAATAATTTTTTGGAAATGTGATTGGGTAAGGGTAAGTGGGTAAATATGAACGGTTTTTATTTCATCGAATGGACCCACTGGAACATGTATTTTGATGGGTTTTGGAGGCAGTTTTATAAATTACAATAAAGAGTAGATAATTGAATGCGGACATGCTTTACACAATTGTCAACACAACATTTATAGAGCTTATAACAATATCTATCTTTTCTCTTTTAACTTCATACAAAAACGCAATCTAGGAAAAATTATTGAGATTGCTCTAACTCTCTATCACCAATTCATTTCGGTGATAGGATAAACTTTTATATTTACCGTACGAATAGGATGATGTGGTCTTACTATTTTCTTACTATTGTAATTGATGTCTCCCTTTTTCTATGAATAATTACGAATCATTGGACCTCATTTCTTGCAAAAATGAATGAATAGTTAGTTCGAATGCCACTGGTAAAGCCACTTGGCGCATTTAATCTCATCAATGGATTCAATACAGTAAAGTTAAAAACACGACAAAAGACTTCTGAATCCCGTTGCCGGCCGGTTCGTGCCATGTGGCCGGTTGGGAAATGTCCACATGCGTTAAGTAGATGCCATTTGGCATTATCCTGTCCCAGCTGGCGGAGTCAGGAAAGCACATGCAGAGAATAGTAGTAGTTCCATTCGAGGGTGCAACAATGTCAACCCTAGACGGCCTTCAATAAATATGCTTTCAAGTTTCAATCTTGCAAATTAAATGTGACAATAATTTTTATTAATTTCTTTTTTATTATTATTATTTTTTATAACAATAGAGTGAGAAATTTTATTACTGATGCAAACTCATTTCAGTATTTGCTTAATGGCAAAGAAAAGCTTAATTAAAACTTCTTAAAAGCTGAGATTTCACTAGATGATTTTGACATGTAAGCTTTGATTTTATGCCTATATATATATATTAAAAAAAAAAAAAAAAGCTTGACACGATGATTTTATGCCTATTTTCAAATTTCTTTTCTATATTTATTTTGCTGATTGTAAGATATGTGGCCAACTTACTGATTAATCCCAAAAGTAAATCAATAGGACTCGAAATTGGGACAGTGAGATGTTTATCTGTCAGTTGTGCTACCCGCTTATGGATTATCATTTTCATTAAAACCCAACATAATTTTTTATTTATTTGAGGGATGATAGAGATAGAAGGAGGTCTAAAATAATATTAAAAATAATAATTACTTGTAATTTATCTGTTAATTTTAACTTTTAATAGAGCAAAGTGGAAGAAGCATATGTTAATAGTAGTTTGATATACATTATTGAGCCTCTACCTATTAGTTATAGCTTTAAGGTTTAGTAATTTCTAACATGATATCAAAGCATTGATTTTGTAAAAAGGTTTTGAGTTCAAATATCGTAATTAGCATTTACATATTTTTTATTTGTATAATTGATATTTCTCTTTTTCTATCTCTATTTTGACTCTTTTTATGTAGAATGAGACAAACAGGAGGAAAAATGTTAGTAGTAGCTTGATATGCATTATTGAATCTTTACTTATCAACTATATTTTTGAGTTCAGTGATTTTTAATAGTAGATTCATGTAGTCGATTAATGTAGGTGAAAATATGCTTAATTGAGTTCGAGTATTACTAAAGTGTAAAATCATTAAGATTTCATCCAGTTCTATAAATTCTAGGGGATCTGATGGTTTGATTTAACACGTAGATGCCCTAATTTTGAAGGTATTGGATATCTAGCTCTTTAATTCAGGGCTTTCCCAACAAGCCCTTCCGGCATAAATCCCCTACATTAGTAGTTTAGTACCAGCCCGGTCCTATCTTCTTTGGACCCAAATGTTTTCTAATTTGATTTCTAATTCTTTGACATTTCAATTGCTTCTAATTCTACTTTCAACCTCTCGAGAATTCTTTTTATTTGAAATTTTTTTTTTTTTTTTTGTCTATGAACCCATGTCTCCGTTAACCCCTTTGCACAGACAAATTATTTTAGGGTAGGAAACTATAGAGGTTGTTGGACGTTCGTTCCTAAAGTGGGCAGATAAGTTTGAGTACGAACTCAAATTTGAAATCGAAACCTCGCCCTTCAAACACGACTTATACCTCATCCTTCGTTTAACGAGACTACCCGACTTTAAGTGAAATAAATTCTATTTGAATGAGCAGCAATAATTATATAAAAATAGCTGTACTTTCTATTTAATTTTGCTTTTGTCCCTTACTATTAATCTAAGTTATAAGCTAAATACCCCACAACCTTCTTCTATATTTTACATCTTCATTTGACCTAAATAGCAAAAGAGTGATACAATCAGAGCTATCATCATTACTACAAAATATTTCATTGAATGTTCACATATTGAAAAAATATATACATATATTTATTTTCTGCCTCTGGTCCCAAAAGTTCTTGAGTTTAAATAAAGGAACAGATTTGGAAGAGTAATTTAATTTTTAAATTTTAATAGTATGCCAAGCCAACCCCATATCCCAGAATATCTTCTTCTTCTTTTTTCTTTTTAAATTAGGAACAACACAAAAATTTTTAAGAATAGAGTACTAAGGATAAGTGAGGGTGGATGGGACTTAATTGGAGGTTCTTAAAAGTGTTTTGGCTTAAAAGTGGGTTGTAGGATCCCACAAACCTTCTGGTCTATTTGCTAAATAAACTTAAGGGCCAAGATTTTCTCAACATGGGTGGTTGGTAGTGGCTTTACTCATTATTTCAAGGAGTTTCAAAGGTTTCCAAGTCAGTGAAGAACAAAAAAAAAAAAATCATATAAGAAGGGATCATTAGAATTTGCCTTTGAAATTGTTAAAAGAAAAATTGATGGCATTGATGGACAAAAGCCACTTTGGTAATTTTAATGGGCTTCGCACTATTAATATTTATCTAATGTTAAAATGAATCATTTCTCCTAAGATAAAAATGAGTGGTAACAAGTTTCATATTGAAGAATTTCATGAAGGTCAAAGGATTATTATTATTATGATTGTTATTATAGTAGAGTGACCCCTCCTTTTGGAGTAAGATTTTATCAGTATTTGTTCTTGCTGAGGTCGGTTCTTGCCAACTCATGTTGGTCGGGGCCAATGTTTGAAGTTCAAAAGACAAGTCATTCTTTAATACAATCTTTAGAACTTATAATTAAACTCTATCTATTTTAGATTTGGGTTCGGTTATTTTCACCAATTATTTTTTAGCTTTTTACCCACATAAAAATTTAAAATCAATCATTTTTTCTCCCTTTCACCCACCTAAATTCTCATTCTACCTTTCTCACACCGTGACCCTAAACCTTAAACCATATCCTTCTCTCTTGTTCTTCTCTTCTCTTCATCATTGATACACCATTTTTTAAGTTTTTTAATCATTCAAAGGATTAGAACACCGTTAGAAAGATTTGTAAGCAATAACGTCGCAAAATCTTACCAAAAAAATTGGTTTTGGAGGCTTCGAACTCAAAGTGATTCAAGTACAATCTTTGACCATAAATCGATAAGTAAATCATGACATTTACATATTATAAGTTGATTTCAATGCTACACTGTTGAATTAAAATATTTTTTTCCAAAAAAAAAATGGGTGAAAATGGTTGAATGAGGAGGCGAAAATGGGTTTCAAAAATCCATATCGAACGCCAAAATCACAAATGTCCGACTTACCATGGTCGAACAATGCATTTTTTTTTTCTGTCCGACCCTGATAGGCCGAACAAAAGAGATATCTTCGGCATGTTAGGGTTGAACAGACTTCATTCTGTCCGCCCACGTAGAGTCGGATACGCCCAATCTGATGGTGATTTTTCTGGGTTTCGAAATTTATTTTCGCCCCCTTTTATTTTTGATTTTGGATTTGTTTTTGTAAAAAAACACTTCAAAAGGATGAAATGGTAGAAATATATGCTTTTGATCTGAAAAATACAAGAAAATGACAAGATTTAAGATTGAAATGAATTGGAGAGTTGAAGGGTTAGAAGTTTTAAGGTAAAAAGTGGGTGGGTGAAGAAATAAAAAAAGGTGAATAAAAATAGGTGGACCCGGCATCCACTCAGGAGGACTTGGATAATTGTGAATTTATGAAAAATTGATATTTAGTATTTGAGTTTGGAGAGGTTTTGTGCTCTAAAATAAAGTAAGGTCTAAAGAGGAAAATTAATGTTCAAGTCTTGTTTAAATATGTCTTTTTTATGTTACTTAACAAAAAGGATCCTTTCCTTGAAGCTATTTTGGATGATGACCCACTAGCATTTAAACTACAAATTTCTTTTTTAGCTAATTTTCCAACAGATTAGGCTGTCATATAATTATCCTTTGAATTAAAATTTAAATATAAACCTTAACATTAATAAAAATGATTTTCTTTACTTATTAAAAAAAAATAGAGAAAGGAAAGGAAAGGAAAAAAAAGAAACCAGACAGCGTTTTAAATTGTTGACAGAGATTCTTTTACTAGAGGTGTCAGTGAATTGGTTCAAACTACGAAACCGAACCGAATCGATGTATTTTGTTTGGTTTAATTTTATTTTTTAATAAGTTCAGTTTAATTTAAGTTTAAAAAAAATATAAACCGATAGATTTAATTCAAATTGTAGTTTGAGACTTTAAAAACTAATTTAAATCGAACCAATTCTAAAATTAAAACTATTATTTATTTTAATGTTTATGATTCTCTTATTAAAAAATTATATAATCATCTTTATATAATAAAGATAGTTTTTAAATTTTTTAAATATACATTAAAAAAGTTAAAATTACTTTATATATATACGTATATAATTGATTATTTTAATTTATTTAATGTATGCATATGTAAAACTTCAAATTGATTATGTTTGATTCAGTTCGATTTAATAATTCAAAATAAACCGATTAAGCTAAATCGAACCAAAATTGATTATATTTGATTTGATTTAAGTTTGAATAATAAACCGATCCCAAACTGTGGATAACCTTACTTTTTACAGGAATCATCCACGTTGACTAATTACAAACAAACAAAAAAAAAATCAAATCTAAATAAGCACTTTTCTTTTCTAAAAATCTTTTAAGACATTTTTGGTAAATCCTTTCAAGAAAATGAAAAAAATGATGTAGCATCCCTTTTTTTTTTCACAAATTTGATACATATCATGGGCAAGAACTCTTACAAAACAATGTATAATATATAATTAAAAAAAAAAGAGACAGTAGCCAAGATTAATGTAATTGCCAAAATAAAAGATAAATTAAGTCGGATATTTCAAGAATAAAGTGTTGTTGCCTACCAAGTATTTATATAAATATATGAGTATGACTTTTGGATCACCACTCATAAAAGCATTTATTGTCAATATCAACCAGACCTAAAACTACAAATCTCATTCAAAATCAAGCAGAATAAATATGGAAAATAAAGGGAAATTTGCTTAAATCCAAAGTCAGAAACAGGCAGGATATTCATGTTTCTTCTTTCCTTTCTTTTTTTTTTTTAATTTTTTAATTTTTAATTTTTTAGTTTTTGAAAGGATGTTTCTTCTTTCGGAAAGTATGTTGCTTCTTTCAGAAAGTATGTTAATCATAACACAGTGATGACATATTCACAGACTTAGGTGACCAATCATAGAAAGATTTCAACTACTACCACAGAAAACACTCAGAAGCCACAAAAGAATGAAAGAATGAAAGAAAAAAAGGAAGAAAGTTAGTACTCATATTTCAACAACTAAACATCATCTTAAAGTCCAAAATGATAGTGAGGGCGTGCTCAGCCTATGTTTTCAGTTGACAGGGATGAATTACTTCAACAATATTGTCAAATTATCTTCTTCTGTTTTTGTAATTTCCCATAAGGTATCCCACACCCCGGGTATGGGACTAATCTATGTACGAGACAGAATAGAATGGTAAACCTCTCCAATGAATAAACATCAAATACTAAAACTTCTATACAGAAACGACTTAGGGTTTAACTTGCTTTTATTGCACCAACCACTCGTTGGTTACATTATTGGCTTGAACCCAAAACCTCATGAGAAAATTTTTGTTTTCTTACTGATTGTTGGTGTTCTAGGTAATTGTCAATGCTGGTAAAGTTTAAACTAAATTAGGAGAGCCCACTTCATAAAATAGAGATAGAGGTTTGATTTATAGATAAAAAAAAACACAACTTACATATATAGCATCCAAATTAAAAAACGAAATATACTTAACAACAGACACTCATGGGTCAGGTCAGCTCATCAGGTCTACCAGATCCATGATGACTCCTAAGTTTAAACATTATAAAGTCAAAGAATATAAACACTACCAGGACTCATGGGTCATGAGAACCTAAGCTATTATGCATGTCTAGAGGGACCATTAAATACGTGAGGAAACTTTTTAACCTTTGTGTCCCACTCTAGCTTCAAAAAGTTACCCATAAAAATGAAAGCTTCCCTCCATGGAAAATTCAAATTTGAAGTTACTTTTTCCTGCATGTAGCAACAGACATATTCTATGTTCCTTCCCTTGTATAAAAGAAAAAAAAATCCTAGCAAAACAAGAAAAAATGAAATGTCTTTGAGCCTAGCACTGTTCACCAAACACAACAGAGAAGAAAATCAAACTCATAAAAATTCAAAAATTCTTTGCAAGTATTTATTTATTTATTTACACAAAAACTTCCCTACACAAACACACACATCTTTAAACCCACCCCCTCCTTTTTTTTTTTTTTTTTCTCTTTCTATGGTAAAAGACAAATTGATTATTTGGAATAATCTGACTCTGCTCTCCAAAGGAGTTTATTATTTTGTTTTAAGAAAGTGAAGTCTTGTGAACAAGACAACACACACGGACAGCCTCAGTAAGTCCAGTCCTTTGGCAAACCCATCTCAGGTGAAGGAAGTAGCCCCACTTCTTGCTTCCCCACACCACCACCACCCTTTTTGACTCCATTTTTCTTACCTGGCAGCCATAGTAGCAATAATTTCCACTCTTTAAGCTTCCAATAAAACATCAAAAAATTCATTGACTTTCTTAAGAAAAAAAAAAAAACTAAGCCTAAAATTTTCAAAAGAAGAATGAGAATAAGAGAAATAGGGAGAAAAAAAAATGTCTAAAAAATTCCCAAAAAAAGACCCACATTTTCTTACTTCTCTGTTTTCTTTCTTTTTTTTTTTTTTTTAAGAATAAGAAGAAAAGGGGAAAATTCCATAAAAATATTTAAAACCCAGATGTCAGAACAGCTCAAATAGGCCTAAAAAATTCCAAAAAAAAAAAAAAAAAAAAAAAGAGGAATTTGAGAGGCCATTTTAGGTTTGCTTACCCTGTTTTCTTTTTTCTTCAGTTTCTGTAGCTGCTGCAACACGAGGGAAGAAGAAACCAGTACCTCCAGCAGATTCCCGAACAAAACCACCACTTAAAGACCCATTTCCTCGAATTGGTAAAAAGCAGTTTTTTCCCTGGTTTTGCTGCCTCTGCTGTTGCTGCATTCCCCTGCCTCTTGCTTGTACGTACCTCTCTACCTGCAAACGCTTCCAAAAATAAAATAAAAACCAAAAACCAAAACCCACAAAAGCTGAAACAAAAAGAAAAAGAAGAAAAATTATATATATATCTAAAAAAAAAAAAAACTATTCCATTCAAGAAATAGCCCATAAAAGGCAAAAAATTAAAAAATATTTACGGTTTCTGGTTTTCAGTTGATGTTTCCAGTACCTGAAAATGATCCGGCGGCTTTATCGGACCACAGTGGTAAACCGGCCTCAAACCGACCCGAAAACCACCATACCCAGAAGCATAAAGATTGTGATTATGACCATTAACATGACCATGACCAACCGGTTCAACAGCACCAACAAAACCGGACCCCAACCCGGTTCTCAACGGCCCAACTGGAACTGAACCGTACCTACGGAACGGTCTAACCTGCTAAGAACAACCAAAAGCAAAGACCCAAATTAAGTAAGAAGAAAAAAGTTGGTAAAAAAAAAAGTTCAAGTAACGATGAACAAACCGTGATGTTTTGGGTGAAATTGGAGATGGGCTTGGCATTGTTTACTTGGGTTCTTTCGATCAAAGCGTAAGCAGAGAGTTGCTGGGCTAGCTCTTCCATGTAAGTAAGCTCAGATGGGAACTGTGGAAGTACAGCTTCTTCTGGTAAGATATCAGAAGGAAGCCACAGCTCTCCATCATCTAAATTTGGAGGAAAATCAGCCATTAATAACAGATGAAGAAGAAGAAGAAGAAGAAGAAGAAGAAGGGAAAGAGTGATTAAATAAAAGTGAGGAAGCTGAAGAGATTTGAAGAGAAAAGAGAGATGTGTGAGTGGGAACGAGAGAGAGGGTGTGTGTTTCAAAACGACGTTACAAGAATCTCTCTCTGTAGTCGCCGCTTATTTAGCTCCCACTACTCTTGTAGTTGTACGTTTTTTAAGCTGTTTTTAAGCTGTCGTCTTTCATCTTGGTCTTGTTCTTTTTAATTTCATTTTTTTGTGACTGAATTGTCCTTGGGTTTAGACAGTTTGATTGGGTTAATGGTGATGATTTGAGGGTATTTTTGTCATATGGGAATAGTGGTGGGTGTGTGAGATTAACTGCTTTTAACAGTCCCTCTGGTTTGAGAGTGGGATTCTATGAAATGGTGTTGCAAAAGGTGGGTAACCCCACTTCAAGGCCCTCCAACTTCCAAAGTAATTTATTTCCAAATTTTATTTTTTTTTTTTTTCTTCAATTGATCCAAATGTCCTGTTTTTAAAGAGAAAATAATAATAATAATAATAATGAAGGTGTTTTTGTTATTTTATTAATAATTATTTGATCAAATGTATTTTAAGTGAGTGGATCAATTTCATAGTTTTTAACTTAAAAGGAGCTAAAAATAGTTCTAATGGCATCAAGCAAATGGGCTCAACTGGCCAATGTATTTTGACTCGAGCTGATTCTTATGGCAGGTTTATTTTAGAATAATTTTTTTCTTTGCTCTGCAAAGAACATGTAAGCATTACATTGTCTCGAATCTTAAATATAATATTACGTGAAATAATTCGAGAAACGTGTATCATTAAATATAAGAAGAGTGTAGAACGTGAATCATCGATGCACGACACTTTATTATATACCCTGATTAAGTTAAAATTGAATGTCCTAATGAAAAAAATTAAAATTAAATTTACCAAGTAAAATATATAAATAATTGTCTGCACGGATGATCCAAATATCAAACTAAATTCAACTAATTGCATTCCCGTTGAATTTTGTCTTACAATTTCTATTTAATTATTTCTGATTTGTGGTCAATGTTCTATTATGAAGAACTTGTTATATACTTGGTTGAAATTATTTGGAGTAAGTAAAGGGAATGATATTATAAAGTTTCTCTGAAGATTCCAATTGAGAAGGGTGAAACATAGTGCATATAATGGAGCCAATGGCTCCACATTTCCATTAGGTACTTGGCCTGAAATAGTGGATTCTATGTGGCAATCCAATGCATGCTGAAGCATCATAACCTTTTCTCAACCAATTTGTATGGAACTCACTTTATTTTTTGGCCTTACTTTCCATCATTTCATTTATTTCAACAAGACCTTAATGGGGTATCTTAAAAATCATACATCAACACATAATTTAAGACAATCAAATATTGTAATAAAAGTACATTTATATCATAAACCAAAAAAAAAAAATGTACATGTTATTTGCTACAAATGTCAATGTAGCACTACCCTGCTTGTGAGGTGCTTAAAATACTCAAATCATTAAAGGATCTTTCATCATTTATTCCAAATGATAAATGAATTTTTTTTGAAAAAATATTTTATTTTCATTTATCATTTAAGTTAAATTTCAATGACTAAAGTCCATTCATATTTCACTTTTTTTAAAGAAAAATGTTAATGTGACATTCAAAATATACATTCAAGATGTGCACTACCCTTAAATATCATTAGATTATCTTGAATAATATATCAACATATTATTCAAGACAATCCAATAGTGTATAGGGGTGATGTGTATTTTGAATGTACATTTTGAGTGTTAACGTACCGTTGCTCTTTTGTACAAGGGCAAAACATTGATAGCTCCAACTGCCTTTACGGGCAAAGAGTCTGCAAGCAAAAATAGGAAAAGCACATCATTGGACACACCCATCCATTTGCCATTTATGGGTCATTCAATCTTCATGCTGATACGAGTCAATTTTTTTTTTTTTTTTTTTGACGTTGATGAACCTCTTAGCTAGTGTGACTGTGTGAGCATGCAGATGTCTTCATACAAAATCATGCAAACTATCATGCGTGAAAAATAAGTCATGAATGATATTGTACTAGTAGAGGCAACAAAAAGAGAAAGCAACATTATCATTTGCTCAATTTGAATCCAATGATAGAGTTCTTTCGGGGCACGTTTGTTGATTTGGATGGCGTAGACTAACAATATAAGCTATTCAATTGAATCGACTAAAAGATTCAACACTCTACTCGAATACTATTTTGTTTTTTCATTAATTTTAAAAAAAATGCTAAAGTGTACATCATCATTAATACATTATTAAATTACCTCGAATCATGTATTAACACATAATTCAAGACAATCTAATGACGTTTGAAAATGATGTACACTTAAGATGTACAAAATGAATGTTAATGTATCATTACTCTAATTTTAATTCGTTCGGCTCCATGTTGATCCAAAAGATATGAAGGCAGACCACTTCTCCTTTGTCCCCCAAACTCACATCTAAACTTCATACAGTATAACCTAGTAAATGTTAAATATTACATTCTATGCTATCACGATCGATTGGAATTATATGGTTGTTTTAACATTTCTTCCACCTTATACAAAAATTAAAAGTTCCAGTCTTGCCCATGTTAATAAAATTTAGTTTTCTCCATTTGTGAAAGTTTAAATTTCAAATCTTATATGCCCCTTGAAAATAAGACCTGGAGAACACTCTACTTGTAGAAATGAAAAATTATTGGTAAGAAAATTTGTGCATTCTCTTCCTTCCCATACTAGCTTACAAACATCTTAGGAAGTGTTAAAAAATAAATAAAAGTAATCCTACTCACACCCACCAGTTTATCTACGCCAACCCATATTATTTGTATGATATAACAATTTTTACAAGGGAGGTGGCTTAATTGAAATAAAAGGGTGGGCAATGCACACAAATAGCATCAATCCCAAATAATCAAAAGATCTCTTGGTTCTTATAATGCAAACCCTTTCACAGCCTACTCAAAATTAAAAAACACAAACGTAGCTTAACAAAGATCCAAACCCAACAAAGCCCTTAAACTTGGAATGAATTAGGCCCATAAAGTAGTTTGTAGGCCGCTACACCGCATATTGAAACAAGAAAATGATGAGAAATGATTAGAATAACAAAGCTCTTACTTGTCAAATTGTGCGCACAATTACAAGATCATCACAACTCAACAAACAAATATCCACCACAATTAGACTTCTTATCACAACACTACAATTTCTTTTTTTCTTTTTTCTTTTTTCTTCCTTTTATTTTTCATCGTCCAATTTCACAGTATCAGAAAAATCTCAGGCCACCAAACTTCTAGAAAATAAATTATCTAGAAGAAAAAACAACAACAACAATAACAAAAAAATTCTCACTAAAACCTCTCTTCTGCTCAGAGAGATCGATCGATCGATCAAGCCTTTTAATTAAGGCAAATACGGATTTTCTTCAATTCTCTATGGTGTATGCAGTTTTGTATACGCCAATTTCTATTACCTTCTTTCTCTATGCACAAGAGTCACAACCCAAGATAATCAATTTTCTCTCTCAACTAAAAAAAAAAAAAGAAAAACTAGGAAGAAAGATTAAACAGAATCACCTTTGGATGGCCTTGCAATCGGCCCCGCCGGCGAACGAAACCCCTCCGAAACAGTATCGTCGTACACGCAAGAGTGAAAAGGAACTGGCTTTTCCGTGGCGCTCGCGCATTCCTTACAGATTACCGATCCTTTTGACACGCGATCTGTAATCATCCTTGAATTCGAATACACGCTCTTAATCTCCGTGTACGGATAGGAATTCGTGGACATCAAGTACGCGTCTCTCTGAATCTGCAGATTCCGCAACTGGTTCTCGTAATCGAAAAGCCCTAACTCCGGCGATCCAATCTGATCGTAGAAAGGTGAGACAAATCCGAAATTCGACGGTTTCACTCCCGGCGGCTCACGTCGTAGAAGCACCTTTTCCGGCGGTGGCACGAAATTTCTCGGAAAATTTTCCGTCGGAGACAACGAGAAGAACAACTCGTCTTGTTCGAGATTCTGGCGCGGTTTTCCTCTTCTTTCCCTGCGCGATCGCTTCAGAACTGCAACGAAGAAGCAATCTTTTTCTTTCAGAATCGAGCCGAAATTCACCTTTTCGTTGATCGGGATTTTGCGAGTTCCGGAAGATCTGGATTTCTTGCGACAGATTAGAGAGACAGAGATCTGGTGCGGAGCGATTCCGATCTTCTGACTGAGAATCGACTGAAACTCCTTGAAGTCGAACGAAGGATCGACGACGATATTCCCAATGTCGATTTCGCGTTCTCCGTCGAAGAACACGACCGGGAAAGAAGCGGCGGCGGCGGCTGCGGAAGCGGCCATTCCCGTCATGCTCTTCGGTTCTCCGGCCGAATTCCGGCGGGTTCTCCAGCGAGAACGGCGATATATAAATGGGAATTTTTGAAAGTCGGTTTTGAAGAAAAAAGAGTTTCAAGCTGGTGTTTTAAAACTTGCAGATTGGGGGGGTTTTACGGGTCAAAAATGGTAATTTTTGTTAAGGCGGTGGGGTATTTATGGTAATAACAAATATTCTGGAAACTGATACGAGTAATTAAGCGCGAAAGCTGTGAAAGCTTTGCCGACTTAAAACTTGACTTAGATAGTGACTCAGGGCTTGTGGCTTGGGCAGCAAGTCACAGGTGGGTCGTTGCGAAATTCCGGAAAGATCCTGACTTGTTTCTATGAAATTACTTGAAGTTTCGTTGGAAACCACTTTCGGTGGTTAGTAGTTTTACCTAATGGAAGGGTCTTTTGGCCTTTTGCAATGAAAACAATTAAATGGTTTTAGCGTTAGGGGTTTGTTATGAATGATAAATGCACCCCTAATTAAACCTTTAGCCTCACCTCTTTAAAACAAATAATAAAAATTAAAAAATAAATAAATAAATAAATCTAATCTTAAAAATTATTGAATATAGTGAACATGTAGGTGTGTTGCTCATAAATAGTTTGATTATCTTCTTTAATTAATAGTTAAATGATTAGTAAACAGAATTCAATAAATTAAAATAAGAACATAATTAAATCTTGATGTTAGAAATATACACATGTAGTTAGCCATGGTCTAATAAATAAATAAAGATCATTTTTTGACCAAAAAGAAAAAAATAATAATAATTAAGCATTATGCTCTGAGCAAGCTAAACAAGCATTATTCACCAGTTCTCTAAAAATTAACTTGGCCTTGGCCTCATTTTCAAAAATTTATTTTTTTTGAAAAAAAAAATGAAAAACCTCAAACTATATGTCTAGACAATTTCATTAGCATTTACCCATACTCCTTTAAAACTAAAATAACAAAGAAACTTATCTATAACATAGCATCATGGAGAATGCTTGGTTCAGAAATAATGACTTTGATATCTCTTTTAACTATCTATTTATGTTATTTTAGTTTTTTTCTTTTATCTTTAATTTGTCACTAGTTACTAACATGTCACTCTTTTCAAACCATACAGTAAAAAATGTTTGAAACAAATTATATTTCATCTTGTCCCATATGTGTGGATATGCAATTCTTTTGAAAAAGAAAAATGGTACTAATGCCTCATGATTAAAATAAAATAAACTTTCTTAAAATAGGAAATATATCATTAGTAAGTTTATGTTTAAAATTTGCAACAAAACCATTTTTTTTAGAGTTAGATTAACCTTTACTTTTTTTTCTTTTATAAATACAAGTATGGGTAGGGATGACAATAATAGTGATGCAGATGTTAAAATATAACATAAAAACTAAATAAATTTTTTTATTTTTTAACACATGAACGTCTTAATCCAACTAAATAAATAATAATAGACCACCCATTTTAATTATCTGTACCTACTTGCAACTGCACCCATAATTTTTATTTTTTGTCATAATTTTTTTTTTTTATTCTCATTTTATAACAAGACTAATTAACTTAATTTAATTCAAATTAGACCATAAACATAAACGTAGCTTAAGAGAAACGGATCTCAAACCCTCTTAATGAAATGTTAATAAATGAAATGAATTTTTTTAACGTAAGAATCGAACCTTTTGGTGCTAGGGTTATTCTCGTAATTTCGGGACACAAGATCCCGGCTGTTTGAGAGTGTTTTTTTTTTTGGGAAAGAGAGACTTTTCACTTTCAGCTAGCTAAAATGGTTGCTATGTGTCGACCACCTCTTCTCTTAAAACCCCAATCGTATCGTCACTCGTTGCCGTGTCTGCGGAACAGAAGATTTTGTTTCCCGTTTTGCCCTTGGAACTCAACCGAATTTCCGAGCCTACCTATCCTAAATCGAAAGCTCTTCTTCTTCTTCCGCTGCTCCTCTTCATCATCA
This sequence comes from Paratinospora sagittata, assembly GCA_035771175.1. Taxonomy (NCBI): domain Eukaryota; kingdom Viridiplantae; phylum Streptophyta; class Magnoliopsida; order Ranunculales; family Menispermaceae; genus Paratinospora; species Paratinospora sagittata. The sequence continues at coordinate 46,266,879 of CM069593.1, forward strand.
ACGCCACCACCGTCTTCCATGGAAGCTCCTCCACAAGGTTACAGGAGAAACGTCGGGATCTGTCTCGTCAATCCATCGAAAAAGGTAAAAGAAGACCAACAGCTTCGAGAGATTCGATTTTTTTTTTGTTTTGATAAGAAATAAGATTTTTTTTTTCTGGTTGATTTCTGATGTGTTTGTGGCTTTTGTTTTTTTGTTTCTCTTTGATTTTCGATAGATTTTCGCTGCGTCGAGGCTTGATATCCCTGGTGCTTGGCAAATGCCTCAGGTAATTATGGTCATAGTTTTTTGATTTGTTCCCTAAATCTTGCTTAGATTTTGTTTCCTTTTTAAAATTTTGTTTAGTTTTTTTTTTTTTTCTATCGTAGTGGTGAATTAATCTCTTTAATATGTTGATGATTATAAGATGAATTTTAATATATATCTGCAAATCATGTAGGGAAATCTGCAAATTTGCTCCTCACTAGAATAAAAAAATGAGTAGAACTCTCGCATTTAATGTGTGTCAGTGTCACATCATGTATAGATGCATTGGTAGGGGAATTTCTGTAAAAAATGTCTTGCATTATACGTAACTTTGGCTAAATTTGATGAAGAATGATATCTACTTTTTGTTCTTCATTGTTATTGATATTGTTACTAGTGCCGATGAGGCATTTGGTTTGATGGTCGGAGAAGCGTATGGAGGCTTATTGGCGCGGGTTCGATCCTTGACAGAAGCCGAATTTCAGTTCCTAATGTGATGATTGCTGCATTGTCCTTGTTACTTGTCGAGTGTTGGGTTGAGTGACTTGTCGGTGTAGGGATTAGTGGGGATACCGTACCGTACACCAATTGGTGAGGATGCGGCCCCGGCACCTCACGGGGATATGGGTGTAAGGGATTTGTATCTTCTCAAAAAAAAAAAAAAAAAAAAAAATTGATATTGTTACTGGTTTCTTCTGTTAGAAGAAAAAAAAAAAAAAACTTGCCATTTATGTAAAGAAACTACTGTTTTGTGCAAATTTTTATGACAGGGTGGTATTGATGATGGTGAAAGTCCAAGAACTGCAGCTATCAGAGAATTGAGAGAAGAAACAGGAGTTACTTCGGCAGAAGTTGTTTCAGAGGTTTGATTTTGAGATTCAACTCTCCTTGATTACTGAACTTAATGCATTGAACCTTCACTGTGCAATTTTCACATCTAGTTTACCAATTAAAAGATATTGGGTCAATCTTAAAATGCACTAGAATAATCATACATGGTAGATTTTTAGTTTTGGAAACTATGTTTAAGGATAGTCAACAGAGGTTACTTCTTGGCAGTCACAAGAGAATCTAATGAAGCAGCATTGAGGGTGGTGATCCAACCATGTGTCAATACATATCAAAAAGTTCTTTTCATGTTCTGTGAACTTTGCGGGAAATTGTATTTGCCTACTTATGCATATTGTAGTGCCTTCATCAATCTATGTCAAGTGAACTGAACTGCTTTATGGCATTGAATCACTCATGCAGGTTCCATACTGGCTGACTTATGATTTCCCACCAGAAGTAAGAGAAAAGCTCAACAAACAGTGGGGATCAGATTGGAAAGGTCAAGCACAGAAGTGGTATGCCTGTTGCCTGTATCATAGTAAAGTTATGGCTCTTGAGAATCAAAACTTTTCTTTAGTCTGGACAACATAGACTCAATGAAGTGGATTCAACTTTCATGCACACTGTTTGAGTATCAATTTATCAATCACTCATGTTTTCCTACTTGTCTTGGCATTCTAAATTGAACCCTAGGAAATTTCTTTGCAGCACTGCTTGATTGAAACAATGCTAAGATTGGATGTTGGTTTACTCTTGCCACTGCTTCACCCTAGGAGGTGAAGGGGATTAAAGGGTCAAGAACGGGCTTGATACCTCTCCAAGAGTGTGGTTTGGTGATGAAAGCTAGTTATATAACTAACTACTAACATTGCATCTTTTCAAAACAAAAACAAAAAAGAAAAACAAAATAAAAAAAGAAAAAAAGATTGGATGATGGTTTTAATTTAGCCTAAAACTTTGGAAGCAGGTTTCTTCTGAAGTTCACAGGCAATGATGATGAGATCAATCTATTGGGTGATGGTACTGAAAAGGCAGAATTTGGAGAGTGGTCATGGATGATGCCCCAACACGTAACAGAACATGTATGTAGAACCTACTCACGATCTATCCTTCATATGAATGAACATGTAATGTTTGCTTATTTTCCTTTTTCTTTCCTCTTTGAACAGGCAGTGGATTTCAAAAGGTCCGTGTATGAGGAAGTTCTGAAGGCTTTTGATCCTTACCTTCAATCTGACTAAGCTATCCAAGCATGGACTATTGTTGGATCCAATGTCAACATAAAATAAAAAAGGAGAAGAAGAAGACACAGCTTTACCTTGGATGCAGTGAAGCCAGGATATTATATGCATATTCCTCTCCCTTGTACCAAACTTTATCCATTGGAAGCAAACTCCATAGTCCATATTCTGGTTAATTTATTATGTATCCAGTTTTGTAGTCAGTCAACAAAGTTGTATGAGAAAACTATTAATCTATTGTAATGAAACTATGATTTATCTTAGCAAAAGAAAAAAAGGAAAAGAAAATTATTATTGAACTCAGTAAACCAATAAACCAATCAAATTCTGGTGCTTGACTTGGTCATCTTACTGATCAGACAAAGAAAGAAACTACAAATAACACGGATATGCTTAGAAGTTCAAACAGCTGGGGCTCTATATCTTGCACTAGCTGTTCGCACCAGTGTTGTAGACAAGGAAAGATTCAGTGCCACAGTAACTGGATGCTAATGCCTGTCCAGCAGAAGTAGGTTGAGAAAAAGCCATCTGTGATGGTTCTACTACATGATCTTTGAAGAAACTGTTCCTGCAGATCAAGGTAATATGAATTGTTAGGTACATCATTTTCAAACTTAGTCAAATAATTATGGAAAATAAGTTCCAGAAATCAATTCAACCATCAAAGTCATGAAAAAAAATGGCATTTACCTTGCAGCATCAAGTAATTTGGTGGCAACATGGTTCCTTCTGTTTGATGGTGCAACCCAAATGGCTCTAATGCCGCATAGGGCTGGAACAGGTTCTTCCTCATAAAAGATTGCTCTATCATGATCCTTCTCAAATGCATCAGATATAGAAACAGAACCCCTGCTTTTTACAACTTCCTGCTGAAAACTAAAATCCCCAAATCGGAGTATACTTGAATTTGACTTGGCTTTCTTTATATCAATATTATTGGAGCTAATATTAGAAGCAATCTTCGAGACAACCTGGTATGCTGTGTTTATTGGTTCTGCAACTAGACACCCGGCAATGCGATGAGCAGAGATAAACATATAAACCTGAAAACAGGAGAAACAAATTAGCTGAAGAGAATATCCTAAGTTTGCCAAAAGCATACAGGAAGATCTTGCAAAAGGTGGGTGGCTACCTTGCATAGTTTATGAAGAAGCCAGCCCTCACTTAAGCCAAGCTCCCCTCCCATAATCTTTACAACCTCCTGAACCTGTAAATACAAGCATTTCTTTTCTTATCAGATTTTTCAAGTTTTTTTTTTTTTTTTCATCTGATTAACCTGTCAACTATACAGACAAATCAACATGAAAGGAAGCAAAACCTTGCTCATTTGAGCAGGGGGGTCACCATCTAACACCAGAATAATCCGGGCACCATCACTAAAATGCGTTGAAACTACTCTTTCGCGCCGCCATCCCTACAAATAAATCGAGGATAAGATGTTCAGCAAATGGGCAATGTGACAAGAATAGCTGAAGGCAGAAAGGATTATATAGAGTTTAGACCTTGAATTTGACACCATTGGTGTAATTCTTATGAAACTCCTTATGAACCTTCTCGTCCCCTTCTTCTCCACGTGCGTATTTAAGCCCACATGTAGAGCAGGTGTGAAGAAGGAAATCAGACTGTCCCAACTCCAAATGAAACTGGGCATAGCTTATCTCCTTCTTGTTTCTATTTGATGTAGAGACTGGATTTATAGAAGCCTCCAGTGAAACATAACTCACTGGTCTTAACTCAGTTTCTAAACTGTTATCATTGTTTCTGTACAGAATCAATACAAACTCATCATTCAAGAAAAGAAAATTCTAGGAGAAACAGAAAATCCCAATCATCAGCTTTCAACCAATAAAAATAAATAAATAAATAAATAAAACTGATCCTTAAAAGAACTTAAATTTCATAAAAGTGGATCTAATCAATCGACCAAATACCATATTTTAAGAAATAACATAATTTTTTGAGGAAAAACAACATAGGAAGCTGCTTTTTGATAGAAACCACCTGCCCTAAAAGCTATAACGGTCAGGAAAGACATGATTGATAAATAAGATTAAACAAGCAAATATGCTTGTGATTAGGTTTGAACACAGAACCTTCAGAATAACAACAATGATCAGAATGCCAACTGCTTGATCTAAAAGCTATAGCTATCTGAAAAATGACCAAATATGTAGTGTACATCAAGCTCGAGAATAGATGTTAACACCTCTCATCACAAATCAAAATCTATAATGCTGGAAACAACACATGAGGCTAAAGATGAATATGAAATTACAAATCCATTAAAGAAACAATGGAAAAAAAAAGAAAAAAAAAAAAGAAAAAAGAGATAGTGGTAAATGGATTGAAGGAAGGAGAAAGCATAGTTTGAAACACCTAGATCGGAACTTAATTAGTACCTGCTTCGGCGTTTGTATGTGATTCGAATCTCCGGCTCCGTCGTCTCCCATGGCTGCGCAGCGTCCTCGGTTGAATCCGAAAGCTGAGGAGCGTGGGGGGTTTTGGAGGCAGAAGAATTGAAAAAAGCAGTGATCTTAGCTTGCATTTTACTTGTTTCTTGAGAAGATTACCTATCAAGAACGAAGAGATCGATCAAACACTGCAATTTTCGAAGTCCACGAGATCGCAACAGAGAGGGAGAGACCGATGTTTTGCCCTTGGCGCGAACTTTGGAAATTCGAAACCGAAATTGACATTACAAGTAGCCCTCGCGCCAGAATCGTATAAGGAATAAAATAAAGCACTTCCCATACGGCTGCGTATGAATAAATTTCATTCAATATTACTAAAAGCAATATTTATTTGATATTTTAAAAAAAAAGAAAAGAAAAAGTAATATTTATTTGTCATTGTTGTTATCAATATTACTGGAAAAAATATTATTGTTAAATAAAAATAGAAGGTTAATACTCTCTTTTTCTTATTTGGAATAGAAATAATGATATGAAAAAGTAAAAAGTTTCATTGGACTATTAACTGTCTTTTTATATCATTAAAATTATATTTTTAATTTTTAAGAACAATATTAAAGTTTTAAGAAGAAAGTTTGAAGGAATACTAAAAGTGATTATTGTTAGATATGGTTTGACTCGGTTTCACTATTGGATAATTTCTATTTGTGTTCAGTTTTTTTATGTATTAGTTTCTTAGTCTAAATTGAAAATTTTCTTAGTTGTGTTAGAAACTAATTCGTATTGAAAACTGTCACGATTCATTATACGTGACATCATGACCGACACGAAACCCTCGAATATACCCTCCATCGATACACTCGGCATCTCGTCAGCCTAATATAAATACGAATTCTAATAAAACACAAACTTGATATAACATCCATCTAAACATGATCAACAATGAATAAACATATTACATCTCCAAATTTACCAAAAATAAAATTCCAAAGTCTACAAAATAATACAACCCAACACATCACACCTATGTGTTAAGTATACAAATACTAGGCGTAATCATGTACATAATATCAAAATACAAAAATAAATGTACAACACTTACATCAATCAAAATCAAGGGACGCTCCGCAGTCAAGTCTTTCCTTTCTCATTTCTATCAGATCCTAAAAGAAAAGAGTGAGGAGTGAGTTACAACAAGCTCAGTGAATGTCATTTATAAGTGGCATATACGTGCATTTATAAAAACATGACAAGATCATGATGATGAAATAAGATTACATACATGCTAGCATAATTGCATCATGTCTTACGTAAGACAATACATATCATTTGTAATCATGCACATGCAATCCTAACACCTCCTGAGTACGGAGATCAAAGGGCTGGTGCGAGACACACAACACCTGAACACACACACAATAGGCATATTCTAATAGGATTTTTAGGGTTGTGCAGCACGTAGAATTAGTCTAAGCTAACCTACCTATACACAAGTCATAAAATTTTCTGCCAAGTACACAACTAGGATCACCGCTAGATTTACGAGAATTCCAAAAAGAAAACCCTAACTAGGAGCCTCAACCCAAATTGTCATCCCACTGACTATGCTCAAATATATTTTATGGAATATTAAAACATGCATACCATAATACATAAGCATTTAAAACATTTATATACTACAATGCCACATAAATAATTCAAAAGTAAAAGAACACTCACACTTGATTGACTAAGTCTAGCTAATCCAATTTCAATCCAATCCCCACAACTCTCCAATTGACTATATGGGTTCTAGATCAATCACAAAGCCCTGAAAATAACATGGTTTACATAAACTGAAAATCAGCCTATAAGTGTGTCAAAAACCCATGCTTAAACCCAAATCAAAAGTCAATTAGATTCTAAATTGGTTACCCCCCCCCCCCCCCCCCTTGAGCCAAATTCCATATTGCTCAATTTGATCATTTAAACTCAAATTAAACCAAGATTGACCCAAATTAAATGTAATAGGTTGATCCCATGATCCAACCACCAATATACATGACATTCAATCCTAATTACGGTCAATTAGACTAATACATCAAGTTAATTTCATCAATTGACTAAGTCTTAGTCAAAATCTCCAATTTAGGCCAATGCAAAACATAAAGTTAAAATGAACTAAGTCATACCAATTTAACATAGGTTCAAGCATTCTAAACCCATGATTCTACTCAATTTGGGTCCAATTAAACAATCCCCAAGTCAATTTTATCAATTGACTTGATTTGGGTCAAAAGTCCCAATTTTGGGGGCAAATCCCCAAATCACAAGAAAATTATCCAATTGCATAGCCTAGGTTAAAATTACTCTACCATAGGGTATCCACTAATCAAAATCAGTAATTTGGAGTGTCATACAGCTACAATTACCCATGCATTCATCATACATCACAAGTAATTTGAATAGTAAACCCTAGGTCTAAATTTCTAGTTTAGGTTAAAACCATGAAACCCTACCAATTTCTTGTTAGAAATTGAGGGTTTTACCATTTATAGACTCCCCATGTCATCTAGATTAACATATCTCAAAATCAAAGCCTAAGTCCAACATTGGTTTTCTCACCACTCCCTTAAATTTCGGGATTCATACAACCCTAGATCAAAATTAAGCTTGCAAACACACATGAAAGAGATAGAATAAAGAAAATGAGAGAAAATGATATACCTTGGAGGGATTTTGGGCACGAGAGCACCAAAATCTAAGCCTCCTCTCTCCTTTCTCTTCTCCTCTTCTTTTCCCCTTCTCCTAGCTCCCTTCCCCTTCTTCAAAGTGTAAAAATGAGCAACCTACGTCCAAAGTGGCTTTTATAGAAGTATTTTGGGCCCACATGAAAAATATACTTAAATAAAAGGAACAGTTTCATGCTGCAATTACTTTCACTTAGATAATTAATTTCTTGCAAACTACTTATTAATTAACATCTTAACTGTTCTGAAGTTTTATGAGTCAGTTACCAACATTATGGTAAACTTTCAGCTTAATCCAACGGTAGGATTGCGAGATCCAACCATTTGATCAAAACTGCGCAAGGAAATCCGTAAATCTGAAAAATAGTGTTTGGAGTTTTATAACTCACAGTAGATAACTCCAATCAAGATCTTCACCAATCATAATGAAGATCTATCAGAGAAGAATAAGTTGAAAAAAATTTAGCTAAATCGAACCACATTTCTAGGAGATCGAGTCATTGATGCAATCGGTGACAGAAATTTCTTTCTCCATGGAGCGAACTCTACTGGATCCAGAGTACCGTTTTCGACATGTTTCGACGTCGAACCGGTCTCCGATGGTTCCGAAACTTCATGTGCACTCTCTATGACCTAAGATCACGCAAATACGCTTGACCTTACATGCGTCGAGCATCAAATACGTATACGAGTATTCTACAGGTACACTATAGGTCAAAATGACGTCATTTAAAGGTGTGGGTGCTACAGAAACTAACTCTAGCGCCTAGTTTTATATAAACCCTCATTGGGGTATGAAATTTGGGTGTCTAAGAATTTGGAATTTGTGTGAGAGCACTTTTGTGAGTTGTGAGAATTTGTTTAGATCTTATTATAGATTGTAAACTATTTGCATTCTCTTGTTAGTGGATTGATTCTCATCTTCCGTGGACGTAGGTGTATATTTACCGAACCATGTAAATCTGTGTGTTCTTGCTTGTGTGTTTTTTTGCATTCGTTTAGATCGGTTTGATTATTTGTGTTTGTGTGTTTGTTATTTGACTTCCGCTTCCACTGCACACAACAAATTGGTATCAGAACCTTTTTTTTTAGCTTTGTAATTACGTCGCGCATTTGTGAGCAATATCACCGAATCGTTTGGTAGCGATTACTGTGTTGTGGCGTCGGTTGTGATCTTTACGGCAGTGATTTGCAATTCTTAAATACCATGTGCGTCATAGTTGAACTTGTGCATGTTTGAGTTCTCGGCGTTATTGAAGATAGACAAGTCAAAAGGATTTATTCTTAGTTTATGCTTGGGCGTCATTGAAAAGGGGTAAGAGAATTTTTGGTTTGAATTGTATTGATTATCTTAATAATCAATTTGGAGTATTGAACTATTTGACGGTGGGTTCTAGTGTCAATTAAATTTCAACCGTGTTATTTTTTGGGAAAATTGTGTGTGATTATTTTTTAATCACTTGGATTTGGGATTTGTGATTTGGGTTTCTTTTGGAACTTGGAGAAATTTTGGCAATTTGCTATTTTGGAGATATGGCGAGCAAAATTGCATCTGTATCCAATGCAAAGTTTAAGGTGGAGAAATTTCATGGCAAGAACGATTTTGGTATGTGACAAGTGCAAGTTCAAGATATCTTGATACAACAGCGTTTACACAAGACTTTGAAGGGTCCAAGTGGAAAACCAACAGATATGTCAGATGAAAATTGGGCAGAGTTTGATTTGCAAGCATGTAGTACTATTAGATTATGATTGACAAGGGAGATCACGAATAGTGTCAGGCATGAGAAATCTGCGGCGTCACTCTGGTCTAAGTTGGAAAGCTTGTATATGACTAAGTATCTCACAAATAGGCTGAATATGAAAAAGAAGTTGTGCATGTTCCGAATGAAAGAAGGTACAACTATGAATAAGCACCTTAATGAATTTAATGGAATCGTTACAGATTTGTTAAATATTGGTTAGAGGTGGATGATGAAGATAAGTCTCTACTCCTTATTTGTTCGCTTCCCGAGTCATATGAGCACTTGGCCACTACTTTGCTTTATGGGAAAGAGACTCTTAATTTTGATGATGTTTCAACTACCCCCCCTTGCGAATGAGATAAAGAGGAAGTCTTTTGTTAGTGATTCTCAGGTGGAGGGTCTAGTTGTAAGGGGTAAATCAGATCAGAGACAATTTGGTGAGTATGGTAGATCTTGATTCAGATCGAGAGAAAAATCTTCAGAAAGGTGGAATTTGTCAAAAGACGAATGCGCATTTTGTCACCAAAAAGGGCAAGGATTGTACAAAGATATAAAAGAAGAACAATGTCAATACGAATGTAGCACATGTTGAGGATGATACAAGTTCTGATTATGTTATGAGTTGTTCATCATTGGTATGTCGATCTAATGAATGGATATTGGATTCGGATTGTACTTATCATATGTGTCCTAACAACAATTGGTTTTTCAGTCTTGAGTGTGATAGTGGTTCAGTTTTTATGGGTAATGGAAATACCTGTGGGTGCATTAGAATCTAAAGGTTTCAAAGTCACCATTGAAACTGGTGTTATGAAGATTGTGCGAGGTGCATTAGTAGTGATGAAAGGAGTTTAGGAAGAATAACTTGTGCTTTTTGCAGGGGAGTACAATTTTAGGTGGAGCTGGCACAGTTGATAAGGTTCCTGCTCGTAAGTCTCTACAACATTTGAAGTCAGTTGCGGCTAGGAGACATGAAGGGAATATTCGACGATCTATCTGTTTTGCAAATATGGTAACAGATGCATTCTCAGTTGTTGCAAATGGTATAAGTGGTAAGCATACCAGTTGTAAGAATGTCATTCGAAGTTGAGTGCTTCGGGCACATGTGGAGATGAGAATTTAGTATTTGGATATATGGTTGAAATGGTCCTCGCTAAGGTGGAGATTGTTAGATATGGTGTGGCTCGGTCCCACCATTGGATAATTTCTATTTGTATACAGTTTCCTTATGTATTAGTTTCCTAGTCTAAATTGAAGACTTTCTTCCTAGTCAAAATTGAAAACTTTCCTAGTTGTGTTGGAAACTAATTCGTATTGGAAACTAACTCTAGCGCCTAGTTTTATATAAACCCTCATTAGGCTATGAGATTTGGGTGTTCGAGAATTAGAATTTGTGTGAGAGCACTTTTGTGAATTGAGAGAATTTGTTTAGATTTGATTATAGGTTGTAACCTATTTGCATTCTTTCGTTAGTAAATTGATTCTCATCTCCCCGTCGACATAGGTGTATGTATATTTACCGAACTACGTAAATCTGTGTGTTTTTGCTTGTGTTTCTTTGCATTCGTTTAGATCGGTTTGATTATTTGTGTTTGTGTGTTTGTTATTTGGTTTCCGCTTCCGCTGCACACAACAATTATCTTGCGTGTAATCCAATTTTTGACATTATAATAAAATAGATAGATAAGAAAATGATAAACAATAATTTTTCAAGTATTGTTTTTTTAGAAAGAGAGTAAAGTAACATATTTAATGACACAATAAAGTGATACAAGTCCACAAATTCGTTAGTTTATGGCCTTGTTTGGGGAAATAGTTTCATAAAACGCGGTTTGAGTGTGTCGTTTGACACTTACTCGTTTACGATTCAAATGCGATATTTTAGCCTTCTTGTGAAGCTCCCTCGCCCCTGTTTCTGAATGTTTGCCGATTGTGTTTGAAAAAAGCACTTTTTGGTATAAACGCAAACATATTCCCAAACAGGGCCTATATGCATATGTAATAGGTGATTAAAAATAGTTTAACATAACTTTTTTAAAAAAATGTATATAATTTATTGACGGTAAGTGCATTGAGAATTCCTATCATTTTTTGAATTAGGAGGTTTAGAAATGTCATTTTTGAAATCAAATAAATAACATAAAAATTTAGTTCCAATAACTATGAATCGTTTAATGGCACATCATTTTGTCACGAAGGACAAGCCTTAGAACAATATATGAGATTATTTCATTGTGATTGGTCTATAATATAAAGATAAAGTTGCATATATTCGTCCCTTCTCTGTCCCTTCTCTAGACCCTGCTGGGCAAAAGCCTCATTACTTTGAGGCCAAAACACACAAACCCCATTTTATATAAATTTCAATACAACTCGTTTGAAGTTTTAATTGATGAAAAATAAATAAATAAAATTTGAATAGTGTATAGCCCCTACCTTAAGAAAAAGGGCAACCTTCCCTTAGCTAAGGGTACAACCAAGCAAACATATAATTGCGAATGGTGTGAGCCTGTGAGAATAAGCCAAAAAGTGTGTTGAGGTCTAAGCAAGATCAAGAAGCCAAAGAGGCACACATAAGCAAGTGAAAGGTATTTGAATTACATTATAGAAACAACAAAAAGAATGAAAAAAAAATTTACATGGATGAACAATATTGTAATTGAACAAGGTTGTTTCTTTTTCACAGAAGCAACTTCGTTTTAGACACAAAACAATCAACTTTTCGGCATACAATTTCTCCATCAAGAACTCAAAAAGCTCTCAAATCATATTGTTAAAATCTTTGCTATATGATCAAGAACAATACCAGCAACAACCTCAGGAGAAAATCTTCTTATCATGTCCTCCCTAGCTTTCCTTCCTTTTCCTTGAGCTTCCTCAGGATTACTCATTACATGCCTCATCAAAACTCTAAGTTTGTTCACAGAAGGCTCTGCCCATCTATGACCCTTGAACGGTCCTGCTGTTACTTCACTCATTTCATCCACTGGCAACGGGTAACTATTATCCAGCGTCAAATACTCTGTCGGGCCGGACCAATTAGTCGCAATTACCGGTAAAGACATAGCCATCGCCTCTACAAGTGGGCGGCCCCAACCTTCTCCTCTCGACGGGAGCACAAACGCGTCTGAAGCTTTATAAATTCTAGGCAAATCCACCTGAGCTATATGGGAATCTATAACATAAACCGGAGCCCAACCGCCAACTGGTTCTTTTATATCAGAATTCTCCACGAAACCTACAATCTTACTCCTAAAGTTTCTACTAGAGTGGTAAGGATTTGTGAGAAGATACAAGGCAACACCATCACTCTTAGAAAATTCCTCCAAATATGACCTCAACAACACATCCCAACCTTTCCTAAATTCCCATTTGAAAATGCTCAAGAAAACATAGTCTTTTTTCCTCCATGGATCACTTAAATTCAAATTCTTAGATCCTAAAGCAAGTTTCCCAATAGACCCAACATCCAAAGGCTTATACGTCAAGGGATCAAAGAACTTCACATCAACAGATTGAACAACCTTTAAAACCTTTGATGGTTCAACCCCACTTTGGACAAAACTAGACACATGAAAATCCGTAGGTACCCAGATAGAATCCAAGACATTACAACGCCTAACGTGCTCCGAATTGACTCTATCAGTCTCGAACATGGTTCGACCAACAGTGAACATGGGCTCCTTATAACCAGTTGGTGGACAAGGCAAGGTTTGAAACAAAGGTGGGTACCAAGCTCCAGGCTCACTGTGACAAACCACAATAGTCTCATTCATCCTACATTGTGTATTGTAAAGCTTATATGCTAAATCCTTAGTTTCTTGTGGCAAACCATCCCAAAATTCTAGGTTTTCTAAATCACCATGTTGCTCAATTGCCAACCTGAATTTAGGGTTTTTCATGTTTTGATGCAAAGATGTGATGTAAGACCAAGCTTCTGAACTGTACCCACCTCCTGAAAGGAAAGGAGCCATCCATAGAACACAATAAGGGGTGATAGAATTTAAGGGTTTTGTAAGGTTTTGTTTATCTTGTTGTTGAGTTGAGAGAGGTGAAGTTAGAAACTTGGGTTTTAGATACTGGAGCTTGAATTTGAAATATGTTAATTTGGGAAAACCCAAGTTGAGGGCTACAAGGAGAATTACAATAGCTGATGCCCAGTAAGTAAATGATTTCAATTTTGAGATCAAGAAATGCTTCTGGGTAGGTTTAGATTGGCCTTGGGGTTGAGGGTTTTCACGAGAATCCATCAAAATCTCTACAGAAACCTATATTTTGAAACAGATGAAGTATCTAAGCATTAGAAAATGGGGAAACAAAAGGCGATGAAATCAAGCTGAAGGAGTTACAAGGGTTAAGAGAGATTTAACTCACCTGAACCTGAAGGTGGAGGTTATAGAATTCGAACCCTAGTTAGACAATCCATTCTGACAGTAGCTTACGAGTGCTGTAGAGAAGATGCTCTTATATAAGTAAGTGGGTTGGATGATTACACAATTTAAATTTAATTATAAGTATTTATTTTATTTTTAATTTTGGACTAATTTTACTTCTTTAGACTTTCGATCTGTAAGGTTGATGAAATGTAATTCTTGCACCCGTTGAATTTGGTTGTTATAGTTTAAGCAAATTACAGACAAAAACAGAAGACCAAACTGAGTTTTGAATGTGCTTGTAATCAGTTGCCTTCTATTAGATTTGTGCGGACTGAAATAATAATTTTACATGAGATATAAGTGTGAATCTTTTTTTCATTAGTATCCGCCTTTTGGACTACCCGCATTTAGACCCAATGAGCCAACACTAATCATGTCCTCAAAATAAGTTTTCTTAACATTGGTTGAAGTATCAATGGCTTCAGAAGCTTCAGTCACAAAGAAGGGTCATCACAAAAAATAAATAAGTAAATAAATAAATAAATAAATAATGTAATTGGTATTTGGTAGTGTGCGAAAAATTAAAATTTGAAACCTTGTAAAAGTTATCTTTTAATGGAATCTGGGACATAAAAGACAAGAGTACGAAGCTTTTGTATAAAATTAAAAGAAAAATATTATTTTAACTATAATAGTTATAAACTTTAAGTGCAATTATAATCATTAAATCATTCATTACATATCTTAAAATATATAATACACATTCATTCAATAATTATAAATATATAATTATATTTTAAGTTACACTTTTTATAATTAAATTAACATTTTCCAAATTAAAAAAACCGAGTACTACTGCTGAGGACCTGCACTTAATTTGACTGCTGTTTTTCACTTTCAATTGAATTTAAAATGGCTCATCTCCCAGCATACATTCATGTTATATTAGCCCAGTAACAGTTGCAAATGATGGGCACTCACTTTGGGGAAAAATTTTGTATCAAATAGAAAAAAATAAAATAACAAAATTATAGAAAATGCAACTCCTTATGACCAATTGATGGGAATCTCCTTTTGCTCCAAACAGGTGCAAATGTTTAAATAATTAAAGCTGTTTTGGAAATTCAGTGAGGTTCAACAGTTCAGCCTCTTCAGGAACATACTGTGACTCGCCAAAACACCGCTTTCTCACAAAAGAGACATTGGCCCTGTTTCTAATAGCATTTGCGTTTAGACCCAAAACAAAAACGATGTTTCCCAATGCAGGTCTCAAACACAGAAACTGGTGGAAGGAAGCTTCTGACGTGAAAAAAAGGCGTTTCTCTACAGTGAAAGCTGTTCTCCCAAACGCCCTATCTGCAACGTATAGCCGTAAGGTCGCCGCACCGATCTTCCAACCATGAAACCAAACAGGGCCATTAGGTGATTCCAGCACCCTATAAAAGGTCAAAAAGCTAAAATTGTTTAGATGTAAGTGCAAAATTAATTAATTTCCAGTAGATTGAGAGAAGTAACACCCTGATCAATCAACAGGCTTAATTTCCAATCCATCAGCTTTAGGTTACACATTAATACAGTGGAGATTTAGCAGAAAAGGAATCAATTATCAATTTAATTTTGAGTAGGCAATATGGTTTTCTGGGCTAGGAATACAAGAGACAGGCAGGACCAACAAGATAAACTCTTGAGATCACTGCACAGAGAGAGATGCGGAGTATGATGATATCATGTCATCCAATTCAGAAGAGAACTACCAATTATCATAAGTTTCTGAAAGCTGCAACATTACTTTTAAATATGAAGTTCAATGCCTCGACTTACAAAGACCAATTTAAACGTCTCAAAAGATTCTGCATTAAAGCAGGTTTGCATCTACAACTGACAACTGAATTGGCAAATATGAAAGTCAAGCATATTTAAATTGAAGTAGAAACCCTCCTGGGCATATTTAAATTAAAGTACGAATCCCTTGTATACCAGCAGCTTTGAATACTGAATTAAAGGAAACGCACCACGCTTATTTAAAGCACAATGCTCCACTCGTCTACCGGCCTTTACATCTTTGACCTGGAACGGCTTAGACTTGCTTCAATTGTTCCGTGTGGTTCATCAGTTGGTAAGTAAACATCATCTTCAAACTGCAAATAATAATTAACAGTAGCATCTAGAGTTAGAAAGAATCATCTGCATAGCATTATCTTTTAAACTGCAGAACATTCTCTAAATGTATGGACTCAAAAACTATCCAGAATAGAAAGTTTAGTCAGAGTAAGACATAATCTCAATGGAAGTTTCCTTCTTTTTCTATTTTTAATTAGGTTCGATTTTCTTCACAATAGAAGTATGAACAAATCTTAAATTTCCATATAAATGTGCTCAATAAATCCAACAGAAGATATATTTCAGATGAGATGGTTAAATAGTGAAGCTGACAAAAAAAAAAAAAAAAATTCAACTGCAATGTTTAATATAAGACAGACATTGTCAACAGGAATATGATGTACCACCACATTCTTTTGGATGCGTGTTATTTCCTTCACTCTAAGGTATAATTTAACCTTGTTCCCCAAAAAAGATTCCCATCTCTCTTGCTTCCAGTAAGGGAGCATGCCAATTGCTATCTTGCATCATCATCACCAAGAACAATAAGCCATACCTCAAATATTTGGTGCTGGCTGCACAGCTATCATTTCCCCAACCAAAAGAATACAAGTCATGCCCCTATCAATTCTAATATCCTTAAATTTGCACATAATACCTCAATCTGCATCCACTTCAGTAGAGTTGTCACATTATTCTACAAATTATAATTATGATAGCAAAATGCTTCCGTTCCTATCTTGCTCAATTATAACCAGTCAAGGTTTCATTTATTTGTAAGTAACCTTAATTTGTCATTTTATTAATTTCTACTAGCCATAGTATTGTTCAGCTAGGTTCATCCAGTAAATATGTCCTGAACTGTTTTCCAGATTCAGCACTGTAAAGCAAAAACAATTATTTATTTCCATAAAGCTTATTTCCAACTCGATACAGATTTGTTTTGCTAGCTAGCCACTCCCTAATTGCACTTCGATCTTGTGTAAGCAAAACCATGTCTGTGTCCAATATATAAAGCTAAAAACTAGTCACTTTGGAATTTCACGGGTAATAACTTTCCTCATTAAGTTGCATTCTAGATACCTTAACATCAGATTCCAAAGCAAGTCTTCATAAACTATCATCTTGCTCCTGTCAAATTAAGTACAACTTTCATCTCTATACATCAGATTTGGTATAGGAAGCTCCCTTGAATATGAAATTCATTCATGACTTTGGTTAGTAGATGAAAAAGGAGAAATCATTCCTGACAAGTGAAAGATATCTCACACCTACCCTTCATTAACATATCCAGTGGGACTCCTTTCCCAACACCCATGAAATCAACTTCTTTAAAACAATTTCTCTCTTCTAAATCAATTTTCTGTTTCTGCATCATCCATCTGAGGATACTTCCTTGATGGTTGGCCTCCATCATCAACTCAACTCAACTAAGCTTTTTCCCAACTACATGGGGTCGGCTACATGAATTAGCTTCCTCCATTCCGCTCTATCCAGGGTTGAGTCGAGATTTGATTGACTTTCATCTTGCACAACCAAATTGATTCCTTTTTCAACTCTGGTAATATCATTCCCCTCCATACCCTAATACTCCATGCTCCAGCACATATTGCGAAGCCTATGTTACCTAGACTCAGCTACAGGTGTCAGATGTGAGTACATACCTAGAGACCGAACTACTTCATTTTCAAAATATAGGATGCAAGGTCATTTAAAAAGTGTCCAAAAATTTGGACATGGGTACTTGGACAAGGTTCTGTTATTGTTCATTGCTAAGCTTATATTCAATCTTCTTTCCTTTTTTCTTCTTTTCAATCATTTATCTTCCTTTTTTTTTTGCCCATAAGTGAATTATCACCTATTAGTTATTCTCTTCATTTCTACTTTCTCTTCTATCTTTGGAGAATATATGTAGCAGTCTCGATATCATAAAGTGTCGTACAGTATATTGGGCTAAAGTAACAAATCCAGGTAAAAAAAATAGTTTGAAGCTTCAATACTTTTGAAACTTCTTATTATTCTATGGGTCTTGCACATTCATTATGTGAATAATTCTCACTAGAGCCCTCTAAATGTCCAAAGAGAGTAAATTTGAGTCGTACATGTGTCTTTCAGATCCAATTTTACACTAGCATTGTAAGATTATCTGCTCCCAAAATGCGGCCAATTTATTATTTGACTTCTTTTTCCTTCTTATATCCCAATTCTACATAATACATGTCTCACGTAGAATTATTCTGATTGACCTTTAAAAATAGATTCCCATCTAGTGCTTGATTGGTGCTTAGGTCTGTCATGTATTTGCGTTCAATGAATCACTATTCCTTAATTACAAGATAAAAGAGAAATGAAACTGTTTCCACAAGTTCTTCTCAAAAAACTGTTTTCATTACAGAAAATTACATAATAACTGCATATATTCATGAATGTTGACATAAGTCTTAATAGGCATAAACATTAAAACTAAATGTGGCATAGGCTAGAACATCTCATCAAATACTGTTGGTTTACATGGTCTACAACAAGGCTTGAACAAGTCAGTGTCACCTACAGCTACTATAAGACACATAGAAATTACCCTACCTTGACAATTGCTGGATTCTCCTTGGTTTGTATATTAACTGGTAAGAAATGGATATTTGGCATTCTGAGCTGGATTGATTCTATATCAGGAAATCTGAACACACACAGGTCAAGATTCAATTAGGAGAATAAAATTCAAATGTATTTTATTCTAAGCCGGATTGATCCTATGTCCAAAGAGATTGATAAAGAGAAGATTGCCTGCTGAGGACAGCTCGAGCCATGTCAAAAAGAGTATTTTGAACAGATGGACTGTAAACTCCCCTGTTTGGAGGACCAAAAAAGGAGGATACCAGAACTTTCTTCACTTCCTCGTATCTCTCAGTGAAGTAACGTGGCTTCATATCAACACTTGAAATATATTGAATAGGGTACCTGCATACAGCAATCCATCTTTCTAATTTGTGATCTCGAAGCAAAGTTAATCCATCCAGTGAAACATTACGATAGTTGCATTGTTTTCTCCAAGGATGTCAACATAAATGGAGAGTATAGAATTGAAGTTCAGATATATCCAGAATCAAGACCAAAATTCAATTTAGTTCCAAGATCATTATCTTTCTGTTATTAATAGAGGCCTCAACTGAAGTTAAAATCAATACCTCCATGATGCGCTGACCTCTGTAGCCAGCATTCTTTCCCTTGTTTCTGGAAGAGCTGTGTATTTGTCCCGAATAAATCCTTCAAAACCTGACTGCTCATAAGATGAACACCAAAACTAGCAATAAGCAAGTGCATTGAATATATGTTTCCTGTGAAGATATCTACTTTTTACGTATTCAGTATCATTTCAGATAGTAGAATAGAACCGCTCTCTTAAAGTGAATTGACGACAGAGTATATGATTAGAAATTCATATGATGTAAAGTAATATACCAATGCTGTTAGGTCCTTGTTACAGTCTGACACAACATCAGACCACTGGCTTAGTCTTAGACTCTCGGCTATCTTCATGATTAAGTCAATTAAATATTAATGTATCCTACACGTCAAACTCAAACCAATTTACAGTTAAATGATAAAAGTGGCCATCATATCAAAAAAGGATATGCTAACACTAATAGGATGAGATTAGCAGGGTCTACTATGCTGGGAAAAACAAGTGGTGCTACCAAGAAAGATGAAAGCACAGATAATAACATTTTACACATAAGAAATAGGCCTAATAGATAAAAAAATTTCAAAAAGGAACCATTAGAAATAATTCAGGCTCACACCAAAGAGAGAAATAGCGGAAGCAATAAGTCCCTGGTGCAGATTAAAGTTGTCAAGTTAGAGGGAAACGACAAATGACATATGGATGACGCTATTAAGAAAGTAATTCAAATGCATGCCTTAAATTAAAGTTGAAAGGTGAAGAACAAGATGATCATCATCATCATCATATCTCTCAATATATTGCAACAGATGGATATTCCGGCAATTAAAATTCCTAAAAGCAGCATAGATGTTTCACATACATGCTGGCAGAAAAATGCATACCTCATTTAAGAGGTTGAACTAAGAAAATTGCACTCACAATTTTCTTAAGTGAATAATGACAGCCAAATTCATGAGTCTCCCAAGTCATATTTCTAATTTATTTCTATTATTCTTTCTAATGGTTTCTAGTAGCAATTGGAATTTTTAGTTTTTTCCTTATTTACCAGTGAGATTATTTCTGTTTTGGTGGGATTACCAGTGAGACTTTGACTCATAATATTGACCACATGTCATTTCAAAGTGTTTAGAATTTTTGCCCCACTAGAGAACATAACAAAATTGCAATATACCAAAGTCAGAATTGAGAGACATGGTGAATAGATAAACCTAGTGAAATAATATAGAGAAGAAGACACAAAACTAATACTACCCTAACTCTATTGGATGTTGAGTCTATTCATATAATTATATCAAAGTCCAAAACACACACACACACACACACAAAAAAAGAAGAAGGAAAAAACAAGTTATTAACCACACAAAAGTTATTTAATTGAAAAACTTGAAGGGATGAGGAGCAATATAAATTACTACCTGGGTTGTTTTCAGCAAAGCCAATCCCTCAATTCCAGAAGTCATAGATAAAGCACCAGACTTCTTCACTGTTACTTCAGTTGTATGTTTCTCAGATCCAAGTTTGAAGCCTAAAGCCAAGAGAAACACAAACCATAATAAGATTTTCCAGAAAAGATGGCTTACAAAGCAAAAAACAAATCCAAGAATTCATGACTATCTTTGACACACCTAAGCTAGTA
Organism: Paratinospora sagittata; assembly: GCA_035771175.1. Lineage (NCBI taxonomy): Eukaryota > Viridiplantae > Streptophyta > Magnoliopsida > Ranunculales > Menispermaceae > Paratinospora > Paratinospora sagittata. The sequence goes on from CM069593.1 coordinate 46,287,378, forward strand.
AGCTCTACCTGACAGAATGATTAAAAAAAAAAAGGAATGTCACACCAATAAAAGTAGGAATTTCAGTAACTAGTAAATGTGTTCAAATGGACTCTACTCATTATGGCCATGTCACTCATTAGAGGATACCTGCATTTAGGTCATCAAGAAAAATGGTTAGTTTTTCTATGGTTTTTTAACCACAAATTATTGTGTCCTTAGCTATTTCTTGCATGACCATCAAACTTGATTGCTTCCCTTTGCCATCTGGGGCTCTTGACTTTCTTCATGTGGTATATCATCCTTTGAAAGACCATGACTGAGGGTCAGCTGAGAACCAAGGGGATTATCATGCGTATATTCAATACCCTTGGCAAGTCTAACAAAAGAATGTCAAACATTTAATTCTTCGTGTGCATGAACAGGATCCTTCCCTTAGTTGCTTACAAGGTGGGAGCCTCAAGCCTTGTTCAATGTAAGGAACCAGATATAGAGTAACCATCCATTTTCAGTATGTACGATTGTAATGATGATCCTATAAAAAAATATATCTTTATGGGATAGGTGAGGTAAAAGCCTTCATCTTCGTGTGGTCTAGGACTTTCTAAGCATATAATGATATCCATTTTGAAATCAAATTACGAGATGGAAGGAAATAAGTTTTCATGAGAGTTGTTCTTTCCAGTTTCTATGGCTTTCAGTTTTATTTCATTTTTATATCTTGTTAGCCATATCAAGACCATTTCTTTCTTCATCATAATTCTCAATTCAACTCAACAAAATGTTTTCTTAATTATATGAGGTCAACTACATAAATTTACTTTCTCCACTCTACTTTATCAAGGACTAAGTCTAGAGTTATATTACAAGTAAATATTGTTACCATCAATTGTTATATTACATGTAACTTTGTCTATGTGTCTAACCATCCTAATTTGTTTTCCTTTAGTATAATTGTACATTCATTAGGAAAAGATTTCTGCATACAATTTTATATAAAGCTACATCTTCAATTAAGCAAATGTTAATGTTTGTTCTTACTGTCTATATCTACATCATTTCAATCCTTCAAAAATACCTTTTAAAGTTTTCACGTTCAACCAAAGTACTATTTTATCAGTGCCATATATATTTTTATGAGATATACTCAAACAACCCAAACCCACACTACTTTATCATTAAATCTATTCTACACTCTCTCATGTAGCCGACCCATGTAGTTGGGAAAAGGCTTAGTTGAGTTGAGTATGCATATTTGCAAATCTGCAAACGCAGAGAAATAAAATTATTTTCATCTTTAAATATTAATGAGAAAAGACACTTTAGTTTTGTGCTAGATAAAGAATTTTGCTGTCCCTATGGTTATTGTACAATACCAGCAGATCATCACTAAAATAATTAATTGCTAATTAATATTCTCATCATGATTGCTTTGGAGTAAAATAAGAACTTTCCAAGCAGAAGACAAACTAACCATGTTGATGTGGTTGGCCATTTATATACAAGCGTTCCCATGGCCTCTCCACTATCTTGATTGTAGCAGCAGTGACCTGCAGACCAATAAAATTTATTCAACTCCTACAGGAATATGAGAAAGTGCCATCATGAACTAATAGGTTATGGAGAATTGGAGATGACCATGAATACCACAACGTAAAGAAAGAAAAGAAATCAATTAACAACTTTAAGCTCTTTTTTAGTCTTGCCTGAAGATCATAAATACTTAAGTCTTTAAACGAAATATTCTCCATGAATGTCAAAACTAAGATCATCTTGAATGTATGATAAACTCTGGATCCAATCTATCGTATAGTTTGGGCAAGATACTACAATATATCATGCAAACATTTCGACATTCAAAATTTAGGGACTATATTCTGAGAATTTATCAAACATAAAAGATGTTGACATAGGAGGTAGTAAATACACATTTTAAAGATCTTTATAGAAAAAGCCAAAACAGGAGATGGCTTGATGAAGGAATCATATAAACTGCCTGAGGAGTAAGGTGTGTAACTAATAAGTTTGCGTTTGCGTGTACATGTGTGTGCGTGTAAACCATTTTAACCAAAATTTCAATTTTACCTTACTTTCTAAGTTTTCAAAAAAAAAAACCATAGAAAAAGCCAAAACAGGAGATGGCTTGATGAAGGAATCATATAAACTGCCTGAGGTGCAAGGTTTAAAGTTCTGAATAAGGTATGTAACAACTAACAAGTATGTGCCTGTGAGAGCCCATTTTAACCTAAATTTCAATTTTACCTTACTTTCTAAGTTTTCATCAAAAAAAAAAAAAAAAAACATCAAAAGTTAATGATTGGTAATTCGGTATTAGATAACAATTTGGTAATTCGGTATTAGATAACAATTTGGTTATAACAAGTATGCGTGTATGTTTGTTGTGTGTAGAGCCCATTTTAACCTAAATTTGAATACTACCTCACTTTCTAAGTTTTCATTAAAAAAAATTAAAAATAAACCTCAAAGGGTAATGATTGTTTATGTGGCATTAGAAAATAATTTGATCGTCTCTCTTCTACAGTTCTACGACATATTCTTTTCAACTTAGCTATTCCAAGATCGTGGTTCTTCTCTTTGTAGTAGTTATTGCAAACTTTTATTTGGAAAGCCACTAAATGGATCAATTCTTTGACAAAAATTTAACTTGCCTTCGAATTTGAGCTCGAATAATCTAAATTTCACTAATCACTACATAATTTTTTTCTTAGACAATCATTTATATCCTTTAAATTACAAATCAATTAAGTAAGATTACAATATTACAAAAAGAACAAAAGACTGTTATAATGGCATATGCTGTTTTAAAGATAATGTTAAATTAAAGAAATAAAATGAAATTCACCTGCCGATAGAATGATGTGAAGTGTCTCCCCAATTCAATGGCAAATTCCTCCATTGAAAGAGCTTCTTGACATTCCTTTGCTTTCACATATACCTGTTCACAAGATTTATTAACAGCTTGTAAATCAAATAAACAATACAATAATATTAACCTGTCTAAGATGAGATGAGAGATTTAGTCAAGATGAGATGAGAAATTTAGTTTTGCATACGATAAGGATTATTGGTCTTGTGATAAGTAGCTCTAAAGTGTTGACACAAAACCGTGCTTGGAATCTCGTGCAGGTGATAGAGAGTTGAATACCAGCAATGGTGAGAAAGTTGGCTGGAGAAGAAGCATGTAGAAGAAGGTGGTGTTGCATTGAGAGATGCAGAGCATGAGTAATAAAGGAGGCAGGAATTGCGGATGCACAATGGCAACATACAATTGGAAGTTGAATGGGTAGAATGACCGTGAAACTTGCATAATGACAACTTGACAAGTGCAATGTGATTGTGCCAGTTACTTTGGTGTTATTCCGGTTATCACCCACAACATCCTTGGTTAGCATTGCCAATCTTGTTATTATTATTTTGATAGAAAATGAGTTGATTGGACCAAAGTTATATCTCTTACATGTTAGGGTGCAAAACCAAAAAACTATCCAAAAGGCTGATTGACAGAGAGCAGTTTGAGCAAACTAGGAAGGCACAGGGATATAATGTTCAAAAGCAAGGAGAAAAACTCATTGAACATAAAAATTACAGAGAAAAATTGTGTTTAGAATTGCTTAAAAACCTACCATTTGACAGTTGGAAGTTGGAACCAAAGCTATCGAGAATAATTAGCCAAATCTTTGTTAAAAACAAGTCATTAATGGATGCCAAAAACTTAGAAAGAGACAAAGCACTCTCCAAACAATCAAAGACTGACTTCAAACCTTCGGAGATACCGAAGAGTTGAAATCAAAGGTTTTGAGCATTCACAATAAACTCTTGAACACAGTGAATGTTACAAGCCAGTTCACTTAAAAGCTATAACCAGTAAGTGGAGGCCCAACAATGCATGACAAGTTATCCCTAACAGTGACATTCTAGGCAATCCCAAGTTTCTTTTGCAATCTAACAACTATGTACCATAGCAAATAGGCTTAGAGAAAGTAGTTGCATTAACGACCAGAGATTGAATGCTACAACACCATGTAACAAATTTAAATTGGCAATAGGAACAGCTTCTCGCTTTGTTGGTTGTCCGTGAGTAATGGCTTAATCGAGGATAGGATCCATCGAAAAATCAAAACTTTTAGACAACCAAGAAACAATTCATCTGTTAGTGCCGTACCAAATGGTGGTTTTCATCTGTGGAAAAGTTGGTGATTTACTAGACAAAGAAGGACGGGCCATTAAGATCTCTTGCACTGGGCTAACCAGTGGAGGAAATACTATTCAATATTGTAAATAATAATAATACAGTACTAATATATTAAAATAAAAATAAAAATACTAACACATTCCTGTAAGTCTATAACTGAGGATTAGCAAGACCCTTGGATCCAATGATGAATAATGAAGAAATGTGCAAAAAGTGCACATCATGAGCTGATAGTTAAAAATTGGATTCCATTCCACCGCCTCTATAGTCAGATTGAATTAGCTCTAATTTTAAAGATAAAACGCTCGATCATGCAATCAACGCATTTGAGTATAAAACATCATGATTGAATTCTTTAAAAAAAACAAAAAATCACAGAAAACATTCGGTTTCCATTTCAGCGATTCTTACAACGACTTAAAAAAAACAACAAAAGAAAAACATTTGGTTCTAACTTCTAAAATTGGATCTCTGTGATTCTTTTTTCTTGATCAAAAAACGAAAAACAAAAAACAAAAGCAAATAATTCACAGTAATAATGGAGAGAAAACAAAGAAAGAGACGATGGAATTTACAGTGTTCTTCATGGTATCAGTGGCGACGATATCAGAATTATCTCCATTAGCATAAGCAGACAAGCAATCAGACATGAGACTTATGTGACAATTCCACTCTGCAAACAAGTGAGTCCCATCGCTCTTTCTCCAAACCCTACCAACTCTAACCCTCGATTTCCCGTGCTTCTGCTCCAACTTCAATCCATCAACTTCCTTCGCCATCATCAAAAAATCCTCTCCGATCGATATAAACGAAAGAAATCGATCTCTTCTGGCAATCCTGCGAATCCTCTGAATCTATCTGTGCGCGAGTTTTTCGGTTGAAGAGAAGAGAGCACGCCAACTGGACTCGCATGAGTGAGAAATGATTTGGTATTTCTTGCTTTCGTTATAAGAATCTACGCATTAGTTCTAGTCAATCGTTCAACGGTCACTAACTGATGTCTCACCAGGTGTCCGGAGCTGGAGTTTTTGGGTGCATCGAGATTAATACACCGCGTTGCATAATGTAACGAGGGAGAAACTGTGGTGGGCGTCGGTGGGTCCTAACCCAAGAACAAACGGTCGAACCCAATTCGGTGAGAAAAATAACAAGGGTGCCCATTTTGTCCAACGCAAAAGTTTTGCTAAAGTTGTGTCAGAGCCAACAAAATCCCTTTAACAAAAAGAATAATGGTAAAGAACCTCTTTATATAAAAATCGTGAACGAAAATACTGAATCCTAAATAAGAAAAGGCACACAAAGATTTAAATTTTAAAAAATTATCCTTATTTTTTTATACTTACACCAAAATTTGTTAGAAAGAAGAGAGACATAAGAAAATAAATATCAATTATGCAAATGGAGAACACATAAATATCAATAACGAAACTTAAATTCAATATCTCTTATAAAATCAAGACTCTGATACAATGTTAGAAACTACTCAACCCAAAAGCCATAACTTTTTAAATAAGGATTCAACAATATATATCAAGTTATCATCAACAAGACTTATGAGATTCTAATAAAACCAAGAGATTATAAATTTACTACAGCCCAATTATTTTTGTGACAAAACTCCCACTTATTCCATTCATAGATAACATAGACAAATTTTGAACCCCACTACCTTAAGGTAGGGATGAAATTAAGTCGGGTCGGATTAGATTTTTGCCCCTTAACCTATCCAACCCAATGAGGTAGGGTCGGGTTGACCCCATTAAATAACCTATTTTTTAAAGTTTAATAACTACTATTTAAACTTATATAAGTAACAAAATATATTGAATTATCATGTATCCAACTTATTAAATTACTATTTAAGTTTTAAAAAATGAGATTTTTCTTTTTTTGTAAGAACTCATATATGTACAAGTCAAGTTACTCTTAAACTTGACTTATGGGAATGAGGGTGAACTCGTATATATAAATTTTAAGAGGTCGGATCAGGTTACGTTTGGTCGAGTTGCTAAAAAATTAACCAGACCAATCCGACATACCAATCAAATCTGACCTGATCCAACCTGAAATTATCGGGTCAGTCGGATTATTTACACCTCTACCTTAAGACAGGGAAACAAGATGCCAACTAAGTTAGCTATGCTCTCGTTAGCAAGATTAATGAATGTGGAGTTTTATAAACTTTTTATGTATATATTGATGATCAACAATTATGCCATATCATGCTCCGGTAAAGGTGAAATTTATAAGTAAGCTTATTCTTTTTTTTTCTTTTTTAATTTTTGGGGTATCTAAGCCAATTTAGGCACGCAGACTAATCCCTGTGATCAAACTCCAATAAAAATGAAGAAAAGGAAAAAAATGTCATCCCTCAATAAATGCGTAGGTATTCTTGACGTTGTTTATGACATAAATATTTTTTTTTTTTGTAGACAATAGTCACATTTCACCCCATCTAACAAAAAGCTTGAACTATATTCTTTTGGGCCGTGAATATAAGCTTTAACTACCTCCACGTCTTGTTGGGTAACTTTATAAATTTGAATAAAATAGATCTCAATATGTGTCTATTTTACGAGTCAATCACCATAATTCCAACCTAGATTATTGGGTGTAAGTTTTTTTAATAAAGATTAATTGTTTTTAGCCAAGGTTGTATTTCATTTCTATTTTTTCCAGAACATTCCGCTCCAACAACTCAATGATACAAGATAAAGAGGGCACTCAAGTCAAGCCCTCACAACAAACGAACACCATCCCCGTTATTAATAAAACTTGAACCCTAACCACCACTAGTGTAACAAGGATGGAAATGACCGCTAACCCAATCAAGTGTTAGCTATCTCATTTACAACTCGAGACCACCTAAACCAATTAATAATTTGATACTGAGTATTTCCTTCTTAGTCTCTTTCTCATTTCTTATTATTTAAATTTACCATTTAATTTATTTAAATTCTCCTCGAACTGTTTTTACTTTGATTTCTTTTTCAATCTATAACATTGCTCTATAACACTTGGTGTAGTATTTTCAATTAATAATCTATAACACTTGGTGTAATATTTTTAATCTGTATAACATTTCTCTTTTACATTAATATTATCAAGTTATTGAATGCTTCAACTTTATTTATTTTTTCTGTCTCTCCTTACATTTCACAATTAATATTTTCAAGCTATTGACATTTAAACCAATCTCTTAGTTTGGTCAGATCTAAAAAGTATATTAAAAAACAACCGACAAAGTTCAATTTAGTTTTAATTTTGAGTCAAATTATAAACATTCGTAACATATATCATTAAAAAGATGCATTTTAAAATTTCTCAAAGTATTTAAACTCAGTACAGGAAAAAAGGGAGAAAATTATTTAGAAGGTCTTACAAAACCTCATAAGCTAGTGCTGAACTATCATAAAATTGAAAAAAAAAATCTATTAATGGACCGTGGTAGATTTTATTTTTTATTTTTCTTTTTTTGCAAGGTTATCCATGGTAGAATTTTATAACATCTACACATATTAATCTAAAAATTATATAAGACAATGATTTATAATTTTTTTTTTTTAAATCAGAACACTTAAAGACAAATTTCAGAATTTAAAGCAAAAGCATTTGACAAGGATACAAACTACAACATCTATCATCGGTTGATTGTATTAAATTATGTACTGACACATAATTTATAAGGATAATTAATTGCCTTTTTTTTCTTTTCTTTTTTTCAATTTGGAACAAGACTCAAAAGTCAAATACGCGGAGACCAAAACAGAGAAAGACTGGTTTTATATAACATGCTTGCCGACCAAGCAAAAAAGAAAAACTATTCCAACGCGGGAATGGTACATTTTCCGCATTTTCCAAATTGTCCACGCGTCGTATTTTCATTGCAGGAAGAAGAGCCGGACCAAGCCTGTAGCACCACTCGCTGGAGTACCCGGTGTAACGCCCTTGTCTTCCAGTTGGCGGTCGAGCTTCTAGATTGAAGAAATTCAAAAGCTCAGGTAGTTCTTTTCTTACCATTTGGTGCAGCTAAGACAAAACGCTTCTTATATTCCATTGTTCTTCCAATATAAAACTTCCATTACAGCTTGGATCTGAATATCTGATCGACTTGCAGTGATCAATGGCGTCGGACGGGATTGCTAATCTGCCGGAGAGAAGGAAAGTGGTGGTGGTCGGAGGCGGAGTCGCCGGAGGCCTTCTTGCTAAATTACTTCAATTTAACGCCGATGTTGTTCTCATCGATCCGTGAGCGTCCAATCCATTTTTTCTGCTCTACATCTCTGTATTTCTTGTTTCTTGCATCAGTTATATATATTTCGATGTGTTCTGGTAGAACATTGAATCGGTGGAACTCAAGTACATGCTATTGGAAAAATAGTGAATGAAAAATTAAATTTAAATTCAATCGTTTTAATTGATCGTTTTGCAATTAAAACATTTGGTCTTTACAAATTTAATTTCTCATTCACTATTTTTCCAACATTTGCGAGTTATGATTGGGAATGCTTGTTGATAAATTGATTTTATTAGCCCTAGTGATTCATAGTTTTTGTCAGGAGATTGATTCTCAATGTGCTTGGGAGTGAAAAAGTTGCATCTTCTTGAATGCAAAGTGAAGGTTTCTAATCAGGATTTTCACTATCAAAGAGCTCATTCTTCTGATTGAGCGTGGACTTGCCTAGATATGCTGCATATGTGTTAGCAACTTAGAGTAATTCACATACGATTATCTGTTGTCAGGCCTAACTTTGGCACAAAATGGAGGTGATGTGAAGAATTAGCATAGGAGCAAACAGATATAAATGGATAGAAGGTTTGATTGTGCTTTGTTTAGTATTTTAAATCCAAGATGGAGGTAGACATGATTTTGTTGTTTAAGCCAATTATTTCTGTGTTTTTGTTTTGGATTCTGCAACTTGGGGTTCGCTAGGTTGAATTGATGGTGTCAGTCGCTGAATTTTTCTCTAATGTTATAGAAGAGTCATATCATCCCACCAACTAGAAATCTAGTTAACGATGCACTTCCTTATCAGTATAGAGGTTCTGAGAATCTGAAATAAAATTAACTTTAAGAAGGGATCCTTTCCATGTCACAATTTGTCAAGTCGGTTAGGTTAAAAATATGCTAGTCTACTCCCTAACAAAGTACGAACTTCTACCAAGGTCAGAAAAGTTACGCTTGGACAGTTGATGCATGTATAAACCACTGGGAAGGTTACTTCATTTCATACAAAAATATTGGTGCAGATTATTATTTTTCACTTTTTCCCATAGCATCATACTAAACAATTGTTGATTAGTACCCACTATTCTGCTGCATGTATTGTACGTGTACAAGCAGAGAACTATTGCTTTAAATATTTTTTTGATGTACTGTTTGCTCTGAGAAGATGTTGTTTACCATTCTGCATTTCCTCTTTGGATTTAGCTTAAACAGAAAATCGTTGTTACATTACAACTCTGTGTTGAACCTTGATACGCTGTTCGCAATGATGACTGTGTCAGGGGCAAATGTATAAATGTTGACTTATCCCTTGATAAAATGGAGTGAAGGAAGTAGATTCGTGTAGCCGATCCTTTGTAGTTCAGAAAAGGCTTTGTTTAGTTTAGTTTTATGATGTAGCTTCTTGTAACTCTATTGTCGATGTCTAAAATATAATAGATACTACAAAAATATATTTTAATTATTGATTTGGTCTACATATAAATAAGTAGAGACGGAACTTCTAAAAAAGCCTCAATTGTCTTTTCTTTCAGAGCTTCAACCTTTATTTAATAGTATTGGGCAGTTTTAGAGCTTGGTTGATCTTAAGTAGAGTTACTGAGCAGCACTTTAATTTTACGGTGTTCTTTTTTTTTTTTTTCCATTCACTTCGAATATTAAACATTCAAAATTAAAATAGGAAGGAATATTTTGAGATTCCATGGGCATCCCTGAGAGCAATGGTGGAGCCTTCTTTTGGAGAGAGATCGGTGTTCAATCACAATGAGTACTTGACAAATGGTCGAATTGTCACCTCTCATGTAATCAACATAACAGATAATGCAGTGTTGACTGCTGATGGGCACTGGATTGGTTATGATTATCTTGTCATCGCAACTGGTCACAATGATTCTGTTCCCAAAACCAGAACCGAAAGGCTTGAACAGTTTAAAACAGGTATATCCAGATTGTTTTCATTATCATAGCTGTATATGTCATTCACATGCTTTTGACAGCGCAAGCATGCATGCTGTTGTCTAATTAAATGTCAGGATGAGCAATATTCTAATATTCTTCATCTAAGTTGTTGAATATTCTTCATACGCTATATATTATGAGAACTGATTCTTTCTTTTTTTTCCTGTCCACTTAAACAAAATCTTATTCACTTGCATGAAAGTATTCCAATAATACAAAATTTAGCATTTTATTTTTATTGCAGATAATAGAAAGATAGAATCCGCACACTCTATTTTAATTATTGGAGGAGGACCAACAGGTGTTGAACTTGCTGGAGAGATTGCTGCTGACTTCCCTGAGAAGAAGTTGACTTTAGTTCACAGGGGGTCAAGGCTTCTGGAATTTGTAGGAGCAAAAGCTTCCATGAAGTCCCACGATTGGTTAGTTTCAAAGAAAGTTGACGTAATTTTGGGTCAGTCAGTTGACTCAGTTTCTGATGGGGATAAAACATATCGCACATCCAGTGGAGAAACTATCGCAGCAGATTGCCACTTCTTGTGCGCAGGGAAACCATTGAATTCTACATGGCTCAAAGAGACTATATTAAAGGACAGTGTAGAAGGTAAAGGGCGGTTGATGGTTGATGAGTACTTGAGGGTTAAAGGTCGAAAGAACATCTTTGGCATTGGAGATATTACTGATGTTCCAGTAAGTCAACCAACTTTCATAGGATTTTATCCATCTTTCCTTTATTTTGCAAGCAGAAATACATTGTCATCATCTATATATATATCTTTGTATCTTCTCTAGTTCCTTGTTATCAATGTCTTTGAAGCCCTGCAGTTTCCTATTCCTGAAACCGACTCTTTAGATGATGAAAATCCTTTAGGTTTGAATTTGGATCTGACTCTCTTCATAATCATCAGGAAATCAAAGAAGGGTACTTAGCACAGCGGCATGCCCAAATGACGGCCAAGAACATAAAGTTGTTAATTAGTGGAGGACCAGAATGTAAGATGACTACTTACAAGCCTGGATCAGCAATTACGATTATTTCCCTGGGGAGGAGAGATGCTGTGGCACAATTTCCATTTGTGACAATTATGGGTTGGATTCCTGGCTGGATCAAATCCTGGGACTTGTTTGTGGGTAAAACAAGAAAGGATATGGGGTTGCCACCTGACCTAATTCAGTCTAAAGTATAGAGTGAAGGTAATTTTGTTTGAGCAAATAAATGTATATTCTTTTCCCTTCATGATTCATATCTCAAATAATATTTTTCAACACACTTCTGCAGTGATTAATGTATGCCTCGCATGTTTAAATGGAAGAGCTCATTTGCAAAAAATACTATAAATCAAAGGGAATGGAATCTCTTATCATCTATACTGGAAGTCTAGGCCAAAGGTTTGATGCAGTTCATGTGAGCTTTGTATGTATGCTTTTTATTCCTTGTATTTTTCATTCTTTGTAAATTGTTGTACTGGACTGCATAATTATGATTATGCTATTACAAAAGGAGAGACCGGAGCATTAAAAAAAAGGATTGAGCATTTGTAATTTGGCAAGAGCATGTAGTATTGTTTTATTTATTTAAACAAAAACAGCGTCCAATTTGCAACATTTGTCACATGCTTGCCTAGGTATGTTGATAATGTTTTTTGTTACTTGATATGCTGGTATAAGACTAAGGCTCTGTGTTGATATCGACGATGATGCATAGTAACTTGGATAATGCTTGTGCTGTCTATGGAGTTCTTGTTAACATGTCTCTCTGATTTCAGAATTCTCATGGCACAAGCCACAATTCAATGTAGGTGTGCTTGATTGAGATCAAGTTGCATTTTTTCTGTTTTATGTGTTTTTGGATAGAGTCATGACTCGTGAGGTTAGTCTTTGCAATGACAGAGCCCAAAAATTAACTTTGCCAATCTCAAGTTGGAGAAAGATGAACCTCTCGTAGATATTAAGGAGACTTATGAAATGGTAACCTAATCCATGAAAGTACAGGACTAGTAGGGATCATTAGATTATTCAAACTCATGGGCTACATGCCATTTGCAGAGTCTATTGTATATCTGAGACCGCGTATGTTTAAAATGCGTTTCTCATAGGTGTTAAAATAGGTTAAAACATTTTCATTTATTAGTCAGGTGGTGTCTTGAGCTAGTTTACCTGAATACAACTTTTTTTCTTCTTAGTCAAAGGTAGGAATATTTATGTTGGAAAAATATTAATTTAATTGTAAAAAGTTATAATTACACATTCATGTTCATTAAATGTGTGTGGTTTACACATCTTAAAGTGTGTAGTAAATAATCTAATGAATATTAATGAATAATTGCAACTTTTTACAATTAAATTAATATTTCTTAAGAAATTGTGAAAAATTAACTTTCTTGAGATTTGAGATTTAGACTGTGGTCAATAATGTCAAAGCAAATGCTTATATTTATATTAACATATTTCCTAAAATAATTTTGACATTAGAAATAATTTTAAAACTTACCTAAAAGAATTAAAAAAGAAGAAGAAGAAGAAAACTTGCATTAGTTATCTTCACATTTATAATAAACTAAATATACTTTTTTAACGTAATTTTGATTGGGAGCAACTAAACATACCATGAGTTTTAATGTTTCTATCCCACCTCAAAAAAATATTTTTTTCCTAAATTACCCTTGTATGATTTTTTTAAACTACCCTCAAATTGATTTTATTTTTACTTAATCTAATTTTTACTAAATTTATCCCATCATAAACCCTTATACTATTCATCATTTTTATCCCACAAATCCTAAACCTTTCATCTTTATCCCGTAGGTCTTAAACCATTCTTCCATTATAATGTTCGTACAACTATCTTCATACCCTTCTTTTCCTAAACACTTTTTTATAATATTTGACTGTCATTTTTTAAGTATTTTTTAGTAGTTTTCTCAAATGTATATAAACCTCAAAGCAATTAAAACATTCTATTTTCATACCATTTGAAAGTATAATGACGGATTATTCAAGTTGAGACAAAGTTTAGCAATCCTTGATGAGTTTTTTGTAATTTTTTTGGTGTGTATTTTGAGTTTTAAATGAAAAAAACCGTTCTTGGTTCGTGCCTGCATGCCTGAACCTATGACATAAGGTTCAGTCGGATCAGACCGAACCTTATAGTTTTAGATTTTTTTTCGAAGTGATGATCTCTCTAGTAAATTATGATGGTGACCTAACTTGTTTATTGATGTTTTTTTTTGGTTTTCTATGCAACTTGAGAAGATGAAACGAAGAAGGAAACGTATGTTTTTTCTTTTTTTTTTGTTTAAATAAATGAGGTTAGTTTAGGAAGTTTTGAGTATATTTTAGGGGTAAAAAAAGTTGGCAACAATTGGATGGGGGTAGCAAAAGTAAATGTCGTATGCAAAGTAACATATGTGGGACATTTAGTTGCTCCCTTTTGATTTTATACTTGCCTTCTAAAGAAGAAAAAACGTATTTAGTGCCCACGATGTTTTTTTAATAAAATTAAGGTAATTACCATTTCAGGAATAGATATTTTCACTGTTTTTGAAATAGCGTCTTGTAACTTTACATACAAAGAAAAGTAGTAAATTTCATAAAACTTTCAATTTTTTACAAGTATATTGATCACTTCCATATTTCAAAGCATCAGTATCTTAAAAAAAATTTGTTTGACATATATCACTTATATATAACTTCTATAAATATAATTTCAATACACTTCACATACGAGGCAAAGTAGAAAATTTATAGAACTTTCAATTGTGTACAAGTACATTGATCACTTCCATATTTCAAAGAACCAGAGTGATTCATCACCAGAAAGAGAAATAGAAAAATTAAAAGAAATTATAAGAGAAGCAGAAGATGGGGAAGAAGAGAAGAGGACGAGAGAAAATTAATAATTAATATTTTTTTTTCATTCAATCAATATGTCAATTTCAATTACAATTACAAATATTTTTTAAAAAATCTAGAATTACTGTATCGTATTATAATTTAAAAACTAAAATCCTGCTAAAATAAAATAATAAGAAATAAAAAAATATTTTAAATAATAATAATAATAATAATAATAATAATAAATATTTATTTATTATTTCTATTTTTTATCTTGTATTACAGAGCCTGTATCTTTTAAATTTTTTTTTTTCAAAAAACTATTCCAATTTGGTGGCGGCAACAACAATGCAATTTGAATTTGTACACGTGGGAACAAAAGTGCTCCAACGGTTGGGTCACGTGACCAAGACCAATAGCCACGGGCATTTCTGTAATTTCATTAATATCATATCCTTCTAACCAAGGAGAATAATACCAGCGGCAACTGGCAAGAGCTGCTCTAGTTTTCTGCAATAGTTTTCTAGAATTTTGTCTTAGGGTTTTAGTACTCTCAAGTGGTTTCTGCTATAGTTTTCTAGGAATATACCGATTCAATTCTGTATGATTTTCACTTGTAAACGATAAAGGAAGAACTAGGGCATTGAATACATCACAGGCTCTCGTGTTTTATCCACAGAAAAAAGGAATTTATGGATACTTTGGAATTCATAGATAAGATTAGTCTGAGACTCTGATTAGATCAGAAGCGGAGTCCAATGGTATCTGTAGATGTGGTGGGAACGTCTTTTTGCCCTAAGCTTAGAAACATCCACGATTCGCCTTCAGTGAAACCCTAGCTATTTTTTATCAGTTCCGAGCTAGGTCTGTGGTTCGTGATCCAGATACGTTATACTTATTGGATCGAGGGAATGGTCGTAGATCCTCAAGGTACGAAATCGAAATTTATTTCTTGAAAATTTTGAAGGTATGGTAGTGGAAAACTTTCATGAGTTGTTGAATGGAAGTCAGGAATCTTGATTTGAATTGTGAATTGCTTGATTTGCTATTAAAATCACTGTAAAATGATATGAATGAAGCTATTGAATCACTTCACTTATGATTTGGATTGCATAGTTAGCTGAACCAATCGTGAATAGGTCTGAAATGTTTATGACCTTAAAGGTTCATATCATTTGTATCGTGAATCTGATGAATTATCAACTTGAATCTCAATTTGATGCACCAAACCTAGAAATGAATCAATTTTGATGCATAACTCTTGACAATTATATTCATGTAGGAGAGAAAAGTGGATCAGTAGATGATTTTCACAGTTGACATTAAAAATTAGCTACATTTATTAGTTATTACACAGAGATGAAACAATCATTGGGAAAACTAGTATACTCTCTAACTGTTACAGGAAGGCAAGCAACTTAAAAAAGAAGCTGCAGATACAATTCAACACTATTTCATTATTATTGTTAGTATTATAGACAAGAATATCTTAGTAGATATTTAGGAAATTAAGAAGAGGAAAAAAAACAAAAAACAGAAATTAATAAGGATCAGTCTCTATTTTTGTTTTGGAAAACAGAAATCAGAACTTAATATCTTAGAAGAAATTCCCAAAACAGAAATTTTGGAAATTAATAAGGATCAGTCTCTCTATTTTTTTTAATGAAAATTTGACATTTTGACCTCTATTCAACTAAACAAAGCCTTTTCTTAATTACATGGGGTTGGCTACATGTATCTACTTCCTCCACTCTGCTCTATCCAGGGCTAAGTCGACATTTAAATTACAAATAGTTATATCTTTCTTAATTATTTTTGTTCATGTTATTTTACGTCTTCTTCGACCTCTATCATTATTGTGGATTGTTATTTGTTAATAGGTCATTCTTTTTAATTGAAGCATCTAAAGGTATTCTCTGCATGTATCGAAACCACCTTAATCAGTTTTCTCTCATTTTATCTTTAATTGGGGCTACTTCTACTGTTTCTCGGATATTGTTCATTTTTTATTCTGTCTTTCAATGTTTTACTACACATCCATCTTAACACACACATTTCCATTACATTTAGTCTGTTCACGTGTTGTTTCTATATGACCCAACATTCTGTTCCATACGACATAGCTGGCTTATTACCGGTTTTATAAAATTTTCTTTTCAACATCAATGGGATGCGTTGATCATATTATACTCTAGAAACACTTTATAATTTTCTTGTACATAATTTTATTAAAAAAAGCCTTATCTGAAATAATTTTGTCAAGGCGTAAAAGGCGATTGGCTTCATTTTAGCAAAGTGATGCTTTGACGACGCCTAGGTATTGAAAGAAGATTTATTCGTAGCTCCATAAGTAAATAAATAAATAATTTTAAACATGTAAACCCTATCTACTGCACACACATACACCTAGGTGTTCAAAATATATATTCATAGCTCCCAAAGTAAAGAAAAACACAGAAAAAACCATTAAAAAAAGATAAGTTGGCATTTTGTAACAATATAATGATAATTTAAGTAGTTATGTTTGAATAGTACTTAAGATAGACAAGAAAATATTCACAATAATAGTGAAAATAACAATAGAAGATTAGATTAGAAAATAGAAAAAAAAGAAAAATTACATAGTAACAATATATGTACAACAATAGAATTAAAAGATAGGTTCAAATACACAATGACACTTGCAAAAATATGGAAAAAAGAACAATAAAAACAAAAATAGTTGAATTAAATGAAAAGAAGAAGAAGAAGAAGAAGAAGAATAGGTGTTTGCTTAAGAAAGAAAGTAACATAACAGTAGAGTTAAGTTTGATCTTTGACATGATACTTAAACAACGCAATTACAAATATACAAGTGTGCAACATTATAATTGATGAACAAGCCTTTTTTCCAGACTTCATATATTTATGGTGACACTCTTAAACTTTTAATTTTTTTTTCAATTTTCAAAGAGCCTTAGTGCCTATAATGTGGAATGCAAATGGCAAAAAAAAATAAAAAAATAAAAATTAAGTTAAATAAATATTTTTTTGATTTTTATTATTTATAATTTTAAAGTAATTTATCTTTATAGGAGACTAGTTGATTAGTTTAACTGTTTCCAAATTGTAGTAGGATATAAATTAGGTATTTTAGATACCTAAAAATAATGGGTTTGTAATTGAAATTAACATTGATCGATGTTGGAATAGAAAATTGTAATTATTGATTTCTTCCTATGTTTCTTCTTTTTTCTCTTCTTCTTATCTTCTTGGTGTTCAATCAACCTGCCTTGAGTATCATTTAGGCATGGCATAGGCGATGTCTTGACAATACTAATTTGAAACAATTGATATGGTTTGGTTACTCAATTGAATTATACCGTCTTTAAAGTTCAATTCTTCCCCTCACTATGAGTAAAAGGGAAAATGTAAAAACTGCCATTAAGTCAACCCAAACCAGAATGAATGCTACAGTTAACCAAACATGAACGAATAACAAGATTGGTTTACTAATTGGATCAAAAGTTGGATTGGTGTGTAGCATTTGGAATTGTTTATTTGGCCATAAGAAGGCCATAACCCATTGATATCTAAACCGGGTTGGGTTGTGCTTCACCCATAAGCCAAGGAAATGGCCCAAATGGGCTTGAACTACGAGTTAAGTCATTAAGCTAATTGAAGTAATCAAACTTGATATCAGATAATGATTTTTTTTTTTTTTGCATTTATTTAATTTTAAATTACAAAGATAACATTACCAGGAAATTAAAAATAAACGATTTTCATTTATTACAATGACTTATAAAGAAAAAATATTAGAAGTGTTAATAAATTGCTCAAAAAGATTTTTTTTTTTTGAAATATGTCAAATACAAGCAAATCGATAATTATAAATAAAATAAAATATTAAGACAATTAATTTTCATCTTTGACATCAACATCACTCATTACATCACTTGAAGGTATTAGTATAAAACTGTCAAATCGGTTTTCTTCATCTCCCAACTACCAATTCCTCATACATATTAATATTTCAACCATATTCAACTCAAATCGACTAAGCCTTTTCCCAACTATATCAGGTCGACTACATTAATCCACCTCCTCCTTAAATTTATGTCATTGTTGATTTGACAAACTTTCACGCTTACTGTTAGCTAGCTAACTCAACTCAACTATGTCTTTTTTTAATCTTGTCCTGTAGATGTCAAACTTCTTCCTCTTAAACTAAATGTCAATTCCTAAGCAACTGTAGGAACATGTATTTTTAATAAATCTCTAGTTGTAATGGAAGGTGTTAAATATATATGTTTATGAGAATTTTCCGCCAATCTAATATATCAAAATTATCAAAAAGGTCAACATCAATCGTAAGATTATCTATATAATGTTGTAATTTGGATAATTGTTCAAAATTTGTACTATTTTTGGAAAATAAACTTGAATTTTTATTCAATTCTTTTGGCACTGAACTAGATTACATTGTTTAATTATTTCCCAACATTTGTACATATTTTAGAAACATATCAACTAAAGAATTTTTAAAATCTTTCATGTCAATAAGATATATATCACAATAAATCATTTTTAAAACCTCTTCTAATATTGATAACTTACAACAAGGATCCATAAAAAAGCCAAACAAAAAAATAATTAGTATTTTACCCCAATACATTTAAATACTAATTTCAAAAGTTTGTGGATCTTTTATAAGATCTTTAAGTTGTAATGAAATATTAGCTAGTTGAAAGAGAAAATTATTTATTGTAACATATTTACTATTTATTTACTATTTGAATTAGTAGCATTGTTAAAAGATTTAAAAAATCTCAAATAAAATGTGCATTTCTCCAATCTATGCAAGTAGGTGCTTTATGATTAAAATAATGAGACATCATGTTAAACACATGCTCATATTGAATAGCAACATCTAACATCAATTATGTAGAATATCACCTAGTTGATATATCTAAAGCTATTTTCTTTAATTTAATATCTAGTGTTTTACGTGTATTTGAAATATATGTTTTGTTTGTGGAGATTTTTTTAATAATATAATCAATCTCTAATACATTTAATAGGATTTTAAAGCATATTCAAGCCATCACAAACTATAAGATTAAGTATGTCAGCCACACAAGTAATATGATATAAATTATCATTACAAGATACTTGAATAACATCATTCAACAGGTGTACACCATTATCATTATTAGATGCATTAACCAAGGTCATTGACAAAATTTTATTAGAAATATTATATTTAATAAGGCAATCTTCAATTATTTAAGAAAGCACATCCCCTATGTGTGAGTCCTTTCACTCATAAAGTCTAGTTATTCTTTTATTTAATTGTCAATTATTATTTATATAATGAGTTGTTATACACAAATGTGAAGTATTTTGATTAGTTGTTGACCACACTCAGATGTTAAACATATTTTACTTGTAAGAGAGCTAAGATATCTTTTATAGTACCTTTTTCATTATTATAAAAATTTTAATAGTATCACTTCTTGTGGTATTAATTCCGCCTAATACAAAATGCTAATAGGCCTGTTTGATCAATTACACATAAAACTATACGTAGTGATATTATTAAAATTTATAATAAAGAAAAAGGTAATATAAAAGATATCTTTAGCTTCTTACAAGTAATATATGTTTAGCATCTGAGTTTGGACAACAACTAATCAAAATACTTCATATTTGTGTATTAAATAATTAGATTTTATGAGATAAAGGCTCACAACAGGGGATATGCTCTCTCAAATAATTGAAGATTTCCTTATAGAATATAATTTATCTTACAAAATTTCGTCAATAACCTTGGATAATGCATCTAATAACGATAATTGTGTACAACTTTTGAATGGTGCTTATATCATATTCATTTTTTGGCTCACATAATTAATCTTATAATTCGTGATGGCTTGCGTATGCTTCAAAATTCTATTAAATGTATTAAAGATTGTGTCATATTATTAAAAAATTCAGCACAAAAAAATACATTTCAAAAATATATGTAAAACACTAGATATTAAATGCAAGAAAATACCTTTAGATGTATCCAAGGACTAAAAATTCTCCGAAATACGACGAATTTTTTCGGTTTTTTTACCATCGAAGTGCAAAGTGGGATGTAAAATAAAAATGCAAAAAATCGCTAAATAATTCGATAAACTTCGACAACTTCGACGAAATTCGATAAACTTCGACAAAAGTTTAGTTTTTCAATAAAAAAATGCAAAAATTCGAGCAAGAATTCGATAAAATTCGACAAAATTCGATGAAATTAGACAGAGAAGTAAAAAAGATGTTACTCCATCAATAAACAACAAAAAACACTAATAATTATGTATTATTTTCAACTTCATCAACCAACATAGCAATATAAATTTTAAAAAATAATTTAACAAGTTAACAAATTATGTAGTTTATGGGATATGCTTTACCAAAAAAAAAAAAAAAAAGAAGCAAAATAAATAAATAGTTAAAGTCGAAATAAGATAAAAACTTAAAAATAAATTAAAAGATTTCCTAAAGTCATCTTTTTTTAGTTAACTTTTATGAAACAAGATTAATAAACAACACATTCAAATAATAAACTAATAAATTAAGCATGATAGAATTCAAACTAGTAAAGTATATGGTCGAGAAGCAAGCCACCACAAAATTAAATATCAAAATAAAAAAAACAAATTAAGACCAAAAGCCGTCATTCAAATTCATCAACTCACTTAACAAGATTGATTTTGTTAGGTCGCTTATTGATATTTTTATCTATTAAAAGTGTCTATTTATATTAGTTTTTAGCTTATACTACAATAAATTTAGATATTTAAGCATATATGCAAAAATTCTCTAAACTTCTCTAATTTAACAAATTTTTACAAAAATTCTCCATGTCGAATTAAACTTCTCCGAATTAATTCTGATTTTTGAAGGTCGAAGTTTAGGGCGAAATCGAAGTTTAGGGCGAAATCGAAGTTTCGTACCTTGGATGTATCAACTAGGTAATATTCTACATACTTGATTTTAGATATTGCTATTCAATATAATCATGCATGTTTAACAAGATGCCTCATTATTTTAATCATAATGCTCCTACTTGCATAGATTGGAGAAATGCACATTTGATTCAAGATTTTTTCGAAGCTTTTAATAATGCTACTAAGTATTTTTCGGGTAGTACATATGTTATAATAAAGAAGTTTCTATTTCAGATAGCCAATATTTCATTACAATTCAAAGATCTTATAAAAAAATCCCCAAACTTTTGAAATTGGTAATAAAATGAGAACAAAGGTTAATAAGCATTGGAGTAAAATAGCAATTATTTTTTGTTTGGCTTATTCTATAGATCCTCAACATAAGTTATCAATATTAGAAGAGGTTTTGAAAATAATTTATTGTGATGTATCTATCATTGACATGAAAGATATTAAAAACTCTTTAATTGACATGTTTCAGAAATATGTACAAAAGTTTGGACATAATCAAATAATTAATACAACGTCCTCCAGTTCAATGCCAACAAAATTAAGTAAAGTATCAAGTTTATTATAAAAAACTATACAAATTTTAAACAATCATTTGAATTACAACATCATTTAGATAATCCTACTTTTGATGTTGGTATTTTTGAAAATTTTGATGTAGTAGATTGGTGGAATTCTCATATATACATATATAAATATATATCCAACACTTTCCATTATGGCTAGAGATCTATTAACAATTCTTGTTTCTAAAATTGCTTTTGAATCAACATTTAGCTCAGGATAAAGGGTAACCGACCTCCATAGAACAAGATTAAAGGAAGACATAGTTGAAGCATTATATGTTTGAGGGATTGGTACATAGAAGATAAAGAAAATCAATTTGATACTTCATACTAAGACCTTTAGATGATGTAATAAGGGGTGTTGGTGTCAAAGATGAAGATGAAGATTAATTGTCTTAATTTTTGTTATAATTATTTATTTACTTGTATTTAACATATTTCAAAATTTGTTTATTTCTTTTTGAGCAATTTGTTAACACTTTTAATAATTTTTTTTAAGTCATTGTACTAAATAAAAATTGTTTATTTAATTTCCTTTTAATGTTATTCTATTTAACATAAAATTAAATAAATGCAAAAAATTATCTCCTTATGTGATATCAAGTTTGATTAGCTCAATTGGCTCGATGACTTAGCTTGTAGGTCAAGCCCAATTGGCTTATTTCCTTGCCCCATGGGTGAAGCCCAACCCAACCCAACTTAGGCTTTAAGAGGTTATGGGTAGGGTTGGGCTAGAGATTAAAAAAATCGAGCCAGTCGAGCCCAACCTAACTTATTGATGGGTCAGGCTACCCCAACCCAATTAGTGTTGTCAAGGTGTCAAGGCAATCTCTAGGAGATCAGCCAAATGTAGGGGAGGTGGTGTCTAAGTGAGGCCCAAGCATTGCAAATAATATTTATTTATTGATTCCTAAGTAAATAATTAATTAGGTTTTCATGTACAAAGTTATAAACCTTATATATAATTACATGCAATATATAATTGTCTTGTGTAAAAAAATGAACTATATTTGACACCATTCAATTATGTATCCACAAATTATAAATCAGAAAAAAATGAAAAATAAGACAGGTTAGCATATAATGCAAGTATAACAATTTAAAGAGTCATATTTGATGTAATACTTATGATAAAACCTTGTTTTGCAACAATATAACAATAAATATATAGAAAATCAATATTAGAAAATAGGAAAAAAGAAAAAGATATAACTTGCATAATGGAAATAGAAGTATAAAACTAAACTTAAAAGCTATGCTAATGTTGAAGCTATACAATCACAAAAGTAATAATATAAAGAAAAAAGAGCCTTACGCTATATATATATATATATATATATATATATATATATATTGATCCCCTTAAGCTTTCAAAATTTTTTAAGAGCCTCAATTGCCTGCCTTAAGTATGGTCTAGACAATTTAGTTGCAAATAGGGTTGTAATCGGGTCAGGTCCGGGTTGGGTTTGACCCAAAACCCCACCCGACCCGCCTAGGTCGGGTGGCATCAAAACCAACCCCATGCCACCTGACCTTAATAAAAGAGAGGGCTTATCTTGACTGACCAACTTTCAGGTTGGGTTGGTCGGGTGGCACCTTGTAGCCCCACCACCACCACCACCAGTTGTCGCCGCTACTGCCACCGGACTCCCAACAAATAAAACCCCAAAAGACTTTCAACAAAGAAAAAAAATGAAGAAGAAAAAGAAGAAAGACAAAGGGAGAGGGGGGGTGTTTACAGAGAGCAAAAAGGGAGGGGTGGGTGGCACACTGTTGCCGCCGCCGCCGTCGTCACCATCACCAAAAAAATAAAAACAAGTAAAAAAGAAGAAGAAAGACAAAGAAAGGAGAGGGAGGTGTTTGCAAAGAGAAAAAAAGGGATGGGTGGTGGTGGTTTGCAGAGAGAAAGAAGGGAGAGGGGGCGTTGGCTTGAGGGAGAGAAAAAGAAGAAGCACGGGGGGGGGGGGTTTAATATGGTAGGGTCGGGTTTCAGTGAAACCCGCAGCTCGACCCGACTATTCGGGTTTACTAAAACCCTCACTCGATCAACCAAACCTGGGCCTTAAACCCGACCTGAAATGGTCCGGTTGGGTCGGGTTACTTACACCCCTAGTTTTAAATGGCCTCGGCAACAAACTAATCATAGCCTAGGTGTGGCTTTAACAACATTAAGCGCAATATTTTTGTAGGGCTTGTTAGCTTAGGGTTGGGTTTGGCGGGGTGGCCCAAATTGCCACCCCTAACCATACGGTCCATACCTATCTCTTTTTTCTTTTGTTTTTTTAGGCCATAACCCCATTAAATGGGTGTTCGTAGTACCTAGGTTATACTCTATTAAAAAAGTAATTTCATTTACTTAGTTATTTATTTATTAATTGTTAATTTTTCTTATTTCTATTTTTTAATTAATTAATTTTTTAATGGTCCTATCCTTTTGGTTATGAGTTTTGAAGTAGTGAGATTTGGTCACAATTTATATGGATTCTTACTCATTGGTAGATTTAAAACTATTCATATTTCTTATGTATTACAGGTAGCAGAAAATTTTGTAATTTGAATGTCGACTTAGCCCTCAATAGAGCAGGGTGGAGGAAGCATATTCATGTAGCTGACCCAATGTAGTTGGGAAAAGACTCAGTTGAGTTGAGTACACACACATACACATCTTTTAGGCCTACATTTATTTAGTTCATTTATATTGTTATTATTATTCTTTTGACACTTTATTTAAAGTTACTCATGTAGGACCTCTCGTTAATTTATTTAATATCATTTAACATCGCTATAGTAGTTAAATTGTTATTACTCTGGAAAGGTTTAATGTGGGTGGATTAATGTGGCAGTTATAGACATAAATGGAGTTTGATGTATGTTGATAATGATATTGAATGTTAACCAGTATTTACAGGTTCAGGATAGTTTGGAATGTTCAAATTATAGAGAGTAGGAGACTATGCCAACATTTTGGTAGAGATTCCTCGTATTACGTGTTAATAGTAATGATTTGGGTCTAAGTCATTGGATGGAGCAACCTAGTTGTTGCACCATTGTCTTCAAATTATTAATGCTACGTAACATATCAAAAAGTGAAAATTTATAGGGATCAACTTAGCATAATCGTAAAATTGATTCCTCTATTGCATTATTTTGCTCCTTTGTATATGAATTATTGACTTGTCTTTTAAATGATTTTAGGGTTATAACCTGCCTGGAAATGAAGTTTGGAGAGAGAAAAGGAAGAAGATAAGGTGGGCACAAGTGCATTCCTCAACAGGTATTTTATGGAACCTAGTTATTCTCATTGAAATTTGGATATGAAACCATCTTTCCTTCCCCAGCATGTAGCCAGTGTTGTAAAATATCAGAAGGATCCTCTTCGGGCCCTAGAAATGTTCAATTTAGCAGCTAAGGAAGATGGTTATAAGCATACCTTGTTTACTTACAAGTGCATGGTTGAAAAACTTGGTTGTCATGGGGAGTTTGAGGCTATGGAGTGTGTTATGTCAGAAATGAGGAGGCATATTGATAGTGGTATGCTAGAACGAGTCTACATGGAAGCCATGCGAAATTACGGAAAAAGCGGAAAGATCCAAGAGGCTGTGGATGTGTTTGAGAGGATGGATTTTTATAATTGTGAACCATCTGTTTTATCATATAACACAATCATGAATATCTTGGTTGAGTATCAATATTTTGACCAGGCCCATAAGGTTTATCTGAGAATGCTAGATAAAGAGATTCTTCCTGATGTGTGTACATTCACAATCAGGATGAAATCCTTTTGTAGGACAAGCAGGCCTTATGCTGCTCTGAGGCTTCTTAGGAACATGCCTAACCAGGGTTCTGAACTCAATGCAGTTACATATTGTACTGTGGTAGGTGGATTTTATAAAGAAAATTACCGAAGTGAAGCATATGAGTTGTTTAATGAGATGCTTGGGAAAGGTATATGTCCTGAGATATCTACGTTTAATAAGCTCATACACACATTATGTAAGGATGGAGACACTAGAGAAAGTGGGAAGCTTCTTAATAAGATTCTTAAGAGGGGTATTTCTCCAAATTTATTTACCTTCAATTTATTTATTCAAGGTCTTTGCAAAGTGGGTAAAATAAATGAGGCTATTCACTTGTTGGACTGTATAGGTAACAAGGGACTTGCTCCTGATGTAGTCACGTATAATATACTAATCTGTGGCTTGTGTAGGAGCTCCAAGGTTGTTGAAGCTGAAAGCTGTCTGCATAAAATGGTGAATGAAGGGTGCAAGCCTGATGATTTCACCTATAACACCATTATTGATGGATATTTTAAGCAACGTATGGTTCAACATGCATGTAAGATTATGAAAGATGCAGTTTCCAAAGGCTTTGTACCTGACCAGGTAACATATTGCTCTCTGATTAATGGATTATGTCAAGACGGGGACATAGATAGAGCTATGGAAGTGTTTAATGAGGCGGTGGGAAAAGGATTGAAGCTCGATGTTGGTACATACAATGCATTAGTCAAAGGTTTGTCTCTGCAAGGCCTCATCTTAGAGGCTTTGCAATTGATGAATGATATGATGGAAAATGGTTGCAGCCCAAATATGTGGACCTACAATCTTGTTATAAATGGTTTGTGCAAGATGGGCTGTCTATCTGATGCCACTATCCTTGTGAACAATGCCATAGCCAAAGGATATCTTCCTGATGTTATCACCTTTAATACACTAATTGATGGCTATTGTAAGCAGCTAAAGTTGGGTAATGCAATCGAGGTTGTAAATAGGATGTGGGAACATGGAGTTACTCCAGATGTGATAACTTATAACTCTGTTTTGAATGGTCTTTGCAAGGCTGGGAAAGCTGAAGATGTCATGGAATTATTCAAAGATATGCTTGTGAAGGAATGTGCTCGTAATATAATCACCTATAACATAGTTATAGAGTGTCTATGCAAGGTTGGAAAAGTGAAAGAAGCTCTAGATTTGCTTCCAAAGATGGAAAGTGAAGGACTGACTCCGGACATTGTCATCTTTGGCACATTAATATGCGGGCATTGCAAGAGTGGGAATGTTGAGGGAGCATATGAGCTATTTAGAAGAATGGAGAAACAATTTCTGTTCTCCCATACAGCTGCAACGTTCAATATAATGATTAATGCATTTTCAGAGAAGCTCAACATTCATATGGCAGAGAAGCTTTTCAATGAGATGGTTACCAAGGCGTGCTCACCGGATTGTTTCACTTACCGGGTCTTAATTGATGGCTTCTGCAAAATAGGGAAAATTGATGCTGGATGCGAAACTCTTTTGGAGATGATTAGTAAGGGCTTTACTCCTCCCTTAATGACATTTGGACAGGTGATCAACTGCCTCTGTGTAAACCATAGAGGTAATGAGGCAGTTGATATAGTTCACCTTATGGTGGACAAGGGTATAGTTCCAGAGATTGTGAACACAATCTTTGAATCTGATAAAAAGAATGTAGCTGCCCCAAAGATTCTTGTGGAAGACTTGTTAAAGAAGGGTCATGTGACTTATTATGCATATGAACTTTTGTATGATGGCATTAGAGATAAGAAGGTACTAAAGAAAAGGCATCGCAGAAAGTGTTCTTTGACCTAAAGGTATCCTACAACACACCAAAGGATATTGATCTTGCATGCCCTGGGATGGGTACAAGTGTGAGGAGGAAGCCATTGCATGTGATGAGTAATGACAATTTGACATCCGTCCAAAATAAACTAGTCAACTCATCAAGGCCATTTCCCAACGTCGAGGGGACATCCTTCCAAAAGTGTAAGTGAAAAAATTCATATGAATTTTTAACCAAATTGATGATTTGGTAAATGCCTTTTTTTTGCAATCCTGGCTGTACTGTTGATGTAAATTGCAACTTCTGTTCTTTGAAACTTTGTTCTGTTAGGCAGCCATCTGTATATTCCAGTGAACCGGTGAGATCTATCACCGGAAATAATTTCTTCTGACCTTTTCTCTATTGCTGAATTGCTGATATTATTTGTCAAAATAATAGTACAAGTTACAATAGTTAACGATGAGTACAACTGGCATATGAATATCGTACAGTAGATGTTATTTGCATAATATGTGACATTGGAGCATGATCCATGGCCACTGGAATGCTGTTGTCAATAATAATCATTGAGAAAACCTGGAAATTTCCAGCTACAAGATGGGAACATGTTATGCAGATAAATTAGATAACTTATTTTACTTCCATCCTCTGTTTCAATTGAATGATACTCAGAACATTGTTTAATATATTCTTGTACTCTTTTAATGAAACTAGATTGGATTCTCTTCAAGTGTTTGGGATGTACCTTGAAAATGAACTGTTAAAATTCTCCATTTGGATTGATGTACCTTCTCCATTCTTCTTGACTGGCTGGTTACTTTCCCTAGGTGTGTTTGATAGTTGAGAAAATTGCTAATTTCTTGAGAAAATTGCTAATTTCTTGAGAAAATTACATAGTTTCTTAAGAAAATGAGAAAAATTATTTGTTTGATTGGCAACATATTCTTGAGAAGATTGTTCTCAGCCTTAATCAACCCTCCCTATTTTCTCACCTACAGAGGTGAGAACATTTATTTTTTCTGTGAAACTTTTCAGTATTATTGATTACACTCAAACTATACTTTGATGAAACATCTTCTTTTCCCTTCTATTTGCACCATATAGTTTGAAAATATATTTTCTCACATACAATCAAACAGCCATGAGAATATTTTCTCAAGAAAATTTCCTTGAGAAAACATTTCTTAACTATCAAACATCAGTTGTGCTGAATTTTTTTAAGCTAAAATCTCCATAAATTGTCATTGGATTTTCTGGTAATGTTTATGCATTTCTTCAGTCTGATAATTCTTTGGTTAAAATTTTGTGTTAAACTTTGCATTATACACTCAATTGATGGCCTTCTAGCTCATATGTCCTTCTTGGGAAGCTTTTATTTTATTTTATTTTTTTGTGAAATGGTAAAATGTTTGTCAAGTTAGTTATGTTGTTTTTAGGATTGGCAAGGACAGTTGTGCAATATATTCTCCGCTTGCATATATATCATGTTAATCATAGTCGCACGTACTTATTTGTGTGTCGGTTTTTTTTTTTTTTTGTGTGTGTGCATTTAATTTGATTTGGAGAGTTTGTATTTAGGAAAAATGCGAGCTCTTATGCACCACCAAAGTAGGGAATGAATTGGCTACTCATGCTTGAGAATTGTGCTGCACTTAGAAAGTGCAATTCTGCAATCTCTACTAAATGAAGACATACGGAGCTGGTTGTAGCTAAAAACACAAAGACACACCAGAGAAAATGAGGTAAATGTACGACATTATAGTGCTATTGTGCATTTCTTGTGTGTAATCTATAAACATAATTACGTTGTATTCCTTCCTGATTTATATTTACTGCAATTCTATTTTCATCAAGATGTGAATGAATGCATTACATATCTTGACAGGTTTCAAGATGATCTGTCTACTGCTTGCTGAAAGACAAAACAGTTTTTTAAGTCTTTTTCTACCATCAAAGTTTCTGGTAACTTGCATCCAGGATATTCGTGGGCTCGTCGTGGTTCTTGTGAATAATAGACCATTTATTAATCAAAAGGACATACTTGTGTTGTTTCCGTAGACGTGAGATCTGTTGGTAGCTAACTGTGAGGTTTTATGCTTGCAGACAGGCGAATTTGAGGTCCGCGCGAACCAACTCACCAGCTCGGCAATTTTTATATTGTTTCATGTCTAAGTATATGGATCAATGTGGGCAAACATCTGTAATTACCAATTCATACTTACAAGTTTCAAACTTTCAATTCAAAGCTACTAGTGATAATTTTGTACTATCATGATCAAAATCTTTGTTGTGAAGTATTAATTATTCACATTATTGAACTACTTCTTGATGCTAAATACTATATACAAACATGGAAGACTACATCTTTATCAATTATTATTTTTTTATCAAATAAATATTACCACTCTTTCACTAATATTCATAATTATAAATATTTCTAATAAATGATGGAAAAAACTATCAAATACGACTACAGAGAATATCAAATGAGTGACTGATAAAATAGTGTCAGACATTTGCATAAATACATTTCATAAAATGAAAAATGAAAAAAAATTGTCACCAAGTTTGAAACCGATAACACAATCCTTGAGACAAACAAAACCCAAATACCAATAACATCAACCGGCATTGATCTAATATGATCTGATCAAGAAATCGTTACCAAATCGTCAATTAAAATCCACATAAATCAATCAGTCTCTCTTACTGTGGCAAAAGATACCCTGATCCTAATCATCATAACTAATCTTCAGAACCCACCAACCCCAAAAATATAAAAGCGTCTCGAGAGAGCCGAACCAGCCGTTCTCTCCGGTCCCCCAAAAAAAAGAAGAAACAAAAAAATATGATCCTCATCATCATCAGACGTCAGCTGGACCAGCTAATGGGCATTTGTCGTCATTCCATCCACCCATCCATTCCCATAAAAGGCAAAAAACCCATAATTCTCGATGCGACTCTTAAAATGACTCAAAAGGCATAACGGAAAATCCTTTGACGTCAGTAAGTATCTCCCCAGGCCCAGCCGCCGTCGCTGCACCAGATTCGCTCTCTCCGGCACGTGTCTGATGACGTAATCTGACGTCCGATGACGCCGTACCCTCGCATCAGCGCCGTCAGTGATATCTATCTCTGGTCTGAGGTCATATGGGGTACGGTGCTGTGTTTTTACTTATTAGCTTAGCATCGTCGCCGCCGGCGAGCTGGCATGGCATTCTCGTCCGAGTCTCAATTATTCGCCCGAAACGGCTGCATGAGCAATCATTTATTCGATCGAATGAGATCAAACCTCCTATCTATAAATTGGGTATTTAGATACCCATTTGTTGTATCGACCCATCTTGATCTATTAAGTTTTGAATTTGAAGTTTCTTTATTTGTTGTGTGTACACGATTCAATGGCGACGAGGGTTAATATGTTGTTGTTGTTGTCTTATGTTGTTCTTGCGTTGGCTTTCAGTTTGGTCATTGAAGATTTTTCTTCTAATGGTTTGTGATTTTGATTCTGGGTCTTCTTCATTTATTTGTTCTATTTCCTGATGAGAAATCTTAACGGTCATATTTGCTGGTTTAATTTGCATGCAGGTTGCTGTAATGGGTCTCTTGGATTTCATGTGGAAGCTGCTGTTGCAACAACATCGGGAAGTTCAAGCAGAAAGGTTGTCTAATTTTTCAATTCATGTCTTGCATTAATTTCTTCTCTTTATAAGATTGTATTTTAATTTAATGATGGTTCTTGTTGATGCAGATGTTGCATGGTACTACTTCAGAGCAGGTTTTCAAGAGTTTTCCACAAGTACATAACTTCCATAGTAGTAAAGAAGAAGAAGGTGTTAATTTGGTGGACTGGGCTTTAAGAGCGGTTCCTTCAGGTCCTGATCCCATGCACCATAACGTTGGTGGCCCTAAGAAGCCTCAAGCTCCTTGAATCATTACGCGTGTCAACCGCACCAGTTCAGTCCCATCCATATAAAATATTTAGTTTACCAAGCTTATGAGTAGAATAGTGGTTTTTTCTTGAAAGTGTTTTTGCCCTTTTTGTAAGCTCAAGAAAATGACACGTGTATGTAAACATTTGACGTCATCTATTAATATATCTTAATTTGTGCGTCCATTTTCTATGCTTATAGTGTATACTAAGACTATGTAAACCCGTAACTTATAAAGCTGTCCATTTGCAGTGTTATAACATCATTTATAAATTTTTATAAAAAATCATTTTAAAAAATTAACAACATTGTCTAATATCTTATTATATTTAATTAAATTTTACTTTTTATTTTGTATATTATTTTTATTATTATTATGTATTATTATGTAAGACATTAAAAAATCTTTATATTCAATATAATTTTGTTAAAACATGTAAAAATGGTTGTCTTGTAATTTTCTTAAAGACCTTATTTTCACAAAATAATTTGTTTTTTTTTGTACAAATAAAATAATTATTTGAGTGATAAATATTTAGTATTATATTACGTACATTTACACTTGAAACATGCCTCAATAATCCTCCATTATTCGGTACATCAAGGATTACAGAGCCTTCCTTTACACTCGACACATGGCTTAATGGGTCATCACCACCTTTATCTCTTCTTCGTCTTGCGTTCTCTTGCAATGAGCGTCATCAGTCGCTACGCTTCTCTGATCGAAACCTGCGCATCAACAAAAACCCTAACCCAACTCCACGCGCGAACCATACAGCTCGGAATCTCCCATCACGACTTCATCCGAGCCAAACTCCTCTACTCCTACGCATCCTTAAACCAAATCCAAGAAGCCGATTTACTCTTCACCTTCACCAATCGCAAACCCACATTCCTCTACAATTGCATGATCAGATCCTACGCTTCCCTCAATTCCCACCGCAAATCCCTCAACTTCTTCCGCCAAATGCTCCTCTCCGGCACGCCTCCCGACCGCCACACCTTCCCGTCCGTCCTCAAATCCGTCGCCGGCGTCTCATCTCTCCATCTCGGGCGTCAAATCCACTCTTTTATCATCACAAATCCCGGGCTCTCCTCCGATCCGGCAATCTCAAACTCCTTAATCTCAATGTACGCGAAATGCGGTGATTTGGGCAATGCGCGTAAGGTGTTTGATGAAATGCCTGAAAGAAATGTAATTACTTGGGGTGCAATGATATCTGGGTACAGTGTGCATGGGGTGGTATTGGAGGTGTTTACGTTGTTTGAGATGATGTTGGGGGAGTTGTTGCCGGATAAGGTGGTGTTTACAGCGGTGTTGACGGCATGCCGGCACGCAGGGTTGACGGAGATGGGGTTGGGGTTTTTTAGGATGATGAAGGAGAGGTATGGGGTGAGGGCGGGATTGGAGCATTATACGTGTGTGGTGGAGATGTTGGGGAGAGATGGGAGGGTTGAGGAGGTGGAGAGGTTGGTGAGGGAGATGGAGATGGAGCCTGATGAGGTTATGTGGAGGGTCGTGTTGGGGGCTTGTAGAGTGCACCGGAAAATGGAGGTGGCCGAGAGAGTGGCGGAGATGGTTTACGGGAGGAGTGATATTGATTTGGTTGTTCATAATGATTGAATTGCTTGGTTAATTAATTAATTTTTTTTTTTTAGAATATACAAGGTTAGTATTTAATTTTATATTTAACCATACTTTATTTTCAATGATCCATTGATCTTATGAGATCTTATGAGGGGTTACATAATTATTTGGAGTTAAAAAGAAATTGAACCAAAGAGCTATATATATATAAAAGAAAAAAAGAAGAAGAGAAAACTACCACTCACTAATTACTACATTAGTGACAGACATTTGAAGTCATATTGTGCTTGAGGTCCATTTAGAATTGTAGCTTCTCAGATAATTAAATAATTATGATCCTAATGATTAAAAGTAAAAATGCAATTTAGATAAAAATAGAACATCTGAAACCATGTATGAAGATGAATATTGTGTTTGAATTTGAAATCAAGATAAGTTTCATACACATCATAAGCGGGCTTTATACAAGATGTTGTTTGGACTCATGTTTTTGCCACTTATAATATATAGCTTCACACCTTAATTCAACAAATTCTTTTATACCTAAAACATGGAGTGCAAAAATGGGAAATAAGGAAAAAAAATAAAAAACAAGAATGAATTAGTAGAAATAAATGTAAAACATGTGAAACAAGAACACCAATAAACCTTGAAGTAGAATATAGCTTGAAACACATAAATTCGTTTTCCTAAGAGCAATATTTGCTTCCTTTCTTTCTTTAGATTGCTATAGAATGAATGCAAATAGCCTTAGTGGATATGACAAGCCTTAAGAAGTTTTGCACTGAGTAAATAGCGAAAAACTTCAAAAGTAGGAATATGAGAAATAGAAAATTGATCTTTTAGATTGAAGTTTGAATAAATTGAGGGAGAATAGAAATTTGCAGAAAATTTTTCAGCCAAAAACAAAATGGCTTAAAATTATATATTTATGGTAGAATTAACAATAGGTGTAATCTTTGGAATAGACACAACTTTTGGTACATAACTACCTATAACTTATAGATAAAGAAAGAATAAAAATAAAAATAAAAATTTATTATTTATTATTTTTGGTTATTGGATATTCTCTTAATTTAATTTTTCTTTGAATATGTATATGGACTTGGGATTTTGGGTTTCAAACCTCTCGCTGGGCCTCCAATTTTTTTTAATCTATTTGACGTGTTCAAATGCTAGACTGCCGCGTAGCGTGCCTAAGATGAAAAAGAGACCAACAATGAAAAGTCAGAGACCGTTACTTTCTTCCGATGAAACAAGGGCTTCTTCTTTCCATAGCCCCCATGCTTCACCATTGACACGTGTCCGTTTATTTATGTTTGCTACAGACGACTAATTCATCTGATTTGAAGTCTCGCCACATACGAAATTTCCACGCCTGCTTCGGAGAATTCAACCGATTCTTTCCTTCGTTAATCCCCAAATAACATATTCGATAAACGTAACCTAATTTTATTAATTTATTGTTATTTATTTATTTATTATTTATTGTTATTTTGATTTTATTCTTGTTTTACTTTACAACGAAGTTTCAAATCAGATCGAAACGATTACAAATCTTGGTTGAAGAAGATCGAAGGCAGAAGAAGAAGAAGATGAAGAGGGTTTTTGGAGTGAAGAAAGAGAAAGAGCCGCCTCCGTCGATCCAAGATTCCACGGATAGAGTAATTCCCATATTTTCTATCGATTTCAATCTTTTTCTTTCTTTCTTTCTTGTGTTATTTGTTTGATTCTGTTCGAGCATTTTGTGGTTGATTGTTGTTAATTTGTATGTGATTTCCAATTTGTGTTGATTTAATGCTAGGGTTTTCTGATTGTTATTCATGTGTTCTTGTATTGATTTTTGGTGCAAAGGGAGCAACTTGCTTAACTGTTTTTGTCTCCTCACAACAGATGAGATTGTTAAGAGATAGTTCTCAAGGTTTTTTTTTTTTATGAAACGGATTTTTTTTTCTTTTCTTCCAAATGTCACGGATTACTGAAAAAAGTGCTTAATTGCAGGATATTGTTAGTGATTTAGAACTGCTTTAGATGGCCGAGCACGACCGAAGTTTAATGGTGAGAAGAAATTTAGGTGGTGTGGATTATTTACTTGTAAAATTTATGAAAATTGCAGAACTAAATATCCAGGGATAAAAGGAGTTTGAGAGAAGGTTTTTGGAAATTTGAATGGAAAAATCCCTGTTGATGTTGGATTTAGGCTTAAGAATTGAGTAATTAGGTTAGTTGACTGCTTGGGGATACAGAGTCATAGTGGGACAAGGATGTCAGTTGGCGAGTTCTAGTGTTAACCAAAGATCATGTAGCTTATAGGCAGTAATGCGATAGTTTGAAGAGTGAAATATGAAGCTGATTAATTAACATTAGCATAAAGCAATATGTCAACTTAGGATTGGTTATCTTGGTTCTAGTTTACATTTTGCTATTTAGATCGAGGAATTTAGGATTCTTTTGTTTCAATTAGTTTCGACACAATTGTTAGTTTTAGCATCTTTATTACCTCCCTCATATGTGCTTAGAAGCCTGAAGATGTCTTCCCTACGGTCAATTTGACTTTTTTGATGAGAACATAAATGTCCGATGAAAACATAAATGTCCAATGACTATGACTTCCAAGATTTCTTACATTTTTATTGAGACTGCTCATTCATGTAATAGCTTGTGATTATCTACTCTCAGTTTCATGGATGTTTAGGGAAACCCCTTTAATATTATTGTTATTATTATTAATTTTTTCTTTACCTTACATTTTATCATGTTTGATAAACATGTTACATTCTATAAATTGGAAGTGAGCTTTGAAGATGAGATCATGCTATTATCAAACATCTTCTTTTGTGATCCTAATGCTGTGATTTTCTCAATAAATAAAATTACCTAAAGGGACTTTTTTGAAACATACTTGTGGGTACAAAATCTGACCAACACCAAGTAGGTGAACACGTGGAGGAGATGATCTGATCTGGAAATGCGAACTCTCTGGCTCCGGTGAGGGTTTATCAGCTAAATCTAAGAAGAAGAGAGAAAGAAATAGGGCTACTGTAAGGAACACCGGTATGGTGCCAGTTGAAGACCCTCCGATGCCTAAGTTAGAGCTTGTTTAAGACTATAACACTAACTCTTGTAGAAAGTTGTTTGTACCTTATGAGGAGGGTTGTAGGTCTATTTATAAAGGAGGTCCTCTGGCTGGAGGGTTAGCTGCCCAGTAGGCATGTGCCACTTGTCGTCTTGTAGTTGGTTGAAGTGGGTTCGTCGAACCCATTTGTTCCGGGAAGGTTAGATCGGATGAATTCTATTTTCCTAGTTCGTTCCGAAGAAGGAGTCTTGTTCCATTTTTAAGTTGAAGTTCGTGTTTGATACGTATGTTTGGCTCGGATTTCTCGGGATGTTGCGTGTTGGGAAAAACTCCTTTATCTTCTACAATCTTACTTGGAATGGTCAGATCGGCTCGTCGCCGAGCTATACAAAGCTAAGCCGATCTGTTGTCAATAACTCGCTTTCGGTATTTCCGTAAAAGTTTCTCGCCAGCTCGGCTTGGAAGTGTCCAATTGGTTGAGCGAACTTCAGGTCATCCAAGCTGATTTGGTGTTCGAGCCGTGTAATTCGTACGCGATTCCTATCGCCACCTCAGCTTGGCTGATCCTGCGTAGCTGTTTGCCCTATAACACCAGGTCAACTCCACCAATATCCAGGTCAGATCATGCCGAGCCGACCATCCAACAATACCTAACAAGGCAAAATTATATCATGTTTACATACATTCCTCACTCAACTTGCATAGTCAATGTGACATCTTTGAAATTCTGAATAACAGTAGAAACCACATTCTGTGGCTATTTTCTGCATTCCCTGAAGTTCCATTGTTATTTATTAATTGCCCGCTGGTTTGAGAAATTTCAGTACGTCTGAAAGGTATCCGAATATAACTCTGCCCCATGTTCTATAGTTTGTAATGGTTGTGCTTGTGTCTGAAATGTAAGCATCACACGATAGCTTACCTTTAGTTAATTTCCTCAGTTTCCTTCTCTTGGATGCTGATGCACGTACTATTTTTCAGATCAACAAGAGAGGTGATAATGTGGATGAGAAGATCAAAAAGCTTGATGCTGAGCTCAGTAGGTACAGAGAACAGATTAAAAAAACACGACCAGGTCCTGCTCAAGAAGCAGTAAAAGCTCGGGCCATGAGGGTTCTCAAGCAGAAGCGTATGTATGTGTCATTTACCCTAGCATTTCTCTTGCTTGAATGCCATTCTTATTTATATATTTGTTCTTTTTTTTTTTTCAGATATCATGTGTTTTTCTTTAAAAAATAAAAAATAAAAAAAATTGGTTGGATTTTTGGTGCTTGTGTCTTCCCTTGGTCATTAATCATTATCTTTTTTTCTTTCTTTTGGAAGACCAAAGCCTGATTAACTGTCTCTTCTACATGTTTGGCTTGTATAAAACCTACATTGCTAAACTAAACAGGTCTCTTTAGTGTTTTTGACTGATATAATTTAGTGTTTGAATACAATTCTCTACTGATGCTTTAGACCATAGGATATTTTATTTTTTATGATTCCGCTTTAATGACCCTCTTTTGGCCAACCAAAAATCTGAGATCATATTGAACGTTGGTAACTATTTAGTGGTACTTCAAAAATGTAATAAATTTTTTGCATGATGATGTACCAATTTATGTTAGGAAAAAGCTTAGTTGAGTTGTGTTTATCTGCTAATTTATACGTC
Organism: Paratinospora sagittata; assembly: GCA_035771175.1. Taxonomy (NCBI): domain Eukaryota; kingdom Viridiplantae; phylum Streptophyta; class Magnoliopsida; order Ranunculales; family Menispermaceae; genus Paratinospora; species Paratinospora sagittata. The sequence goes on from CM069593.1 coordinate 46,324,967, forward strand.
TTATGTAAAAGGATGGAAAGTTTCACAAGGAGCTGAATAGTTGATCTCGGCCTGTGTGATCATTGCTGCCCTGGCCTGGGCATGGGAGTGTTGTGGCTGCTATTGGATGTCATCCTTGATCATGCGGACCTAATGAAAGAGCCTGATCCATGTCTTTTTCATGTTAAACTGTTGGTGAAGGATGAGCTGTAAAACAACATCCACTCTGAACTCACCTCAGGTGGTTATAGCTCCTAGGATAGAGATCATAATTTCCTGTCATGAAAGTGAGACTCCAGGCATGAGTTTGCTGAATGTTCCTATTTATTTATTTAACTAAAAGCCTGGTAGTTTCAGCTAATTAAAGAGCAGTTTACCTGATGTGTCATATGCTCGAGCTTTACTTTTGAAACTGTTGAATGCAAGAAAGCAGTTGTATTTCATCATGCCAAACAAAGAAATAAGGTGATTGTTTGGCAGCAGAAAGAAACTAATTAAGACAAATAATTATATTTATTATACCAGAGTCTTTATTGGAGGGTCATCAACTCAGCCACAGAAAATAGCAAGTAAATTGGGCTAAAAGTTCTTATCCACAACATTTTGGTTGCAAATAGTTTGGGTAATGCTCCTGCAGTATACCCAAGTATGAGCCTGGATAGATTGGAAGCTTGCTGCAAGGTGCTGAATTTTCTATAGGAATAGCACTATATTGGATTAAAAAGAATTGATTGAACTGTTGGTTTTGTACTGACATCAGTTTTCATGGGTATTTCCTGCCTTTCAGGGAGGATGCACAAAATGCTGTTAGATCCTAGAAGATGAGAAGATTGAAACCTTGAGTTTGTTATTTGGATAATAGTTTGTAGTACAAGTCTTGATATAACTGTGTTATGGTAGAAGAAAAAGTTAAGACTAGTGGCTGGTTTTTTTTTCCCCCGTTTTTGAAACTTCATGTTATGAATTTTTTCCCAAAACACAGATTTTTGTTCAGAATCTTCAGATACCTCGCTTGAAGGATACACCTCTGTTCTCATGGCATGGGCCAGGCATTGGGTGGATGCTGGTGTATAATTGTTGTTCAATTATTAGGAATTATGCGTCACTGACACCAACTGAAGTGTACAAGTACTCTTAGGCATATTTTTGGACAATCTGAGTGCATCTTCAAGGTCTTTTAAGAATCTCAATTTAAAGGAAGACTTTTCCTCTTGTGTTGATATCATGGGTTATTCTAAATAATGTTTAAGATGTGGACACATAGAATGAGGTATTGGAGAAGTTTTGTTGTTGTTGATCACGTTCCATTGATCTAGTAGCTTAATATTTTACTTTGGGCTTATAGTCGAGGAAAAATCTACATTGCCTTTTTTGTTTATTTAGAATTTTGGATAAATAAGTGATGGGTTCAACAGGTCCTGTGTGATTTTGGAGCTTACTATGATGAGGTACTATAAGGTTTGATGCCTCAGAAACTTATGATGTGATTTATGCCCTTAAATAACTATTTCTCAACTTGAATTATGTCCTCAAAAAGCTTCCTTAGCTCAACGCATGACTACATTATACTATGTCTCATGGTGAGCGAAGAGAGAGAAATGTTGAGAGAACGAGAAATTTCAATTCAATTCATCAAACGATAGTTCTCAAATTCCAGCCGAACTTATTTATACCCATCATGATTTCTAAATCAGTTAGGAAACCTACACAAATCCAAACTTTACCTAAAGTTCTAATTAAATACAACTCTAAAATAAATAAGGAACCCTTGGAAATTTATAGCTTCTCTAATACCTCAAGTGTTAGAGAATAGTAGGAATGAAGTTGGAGACGGACATACATTTCGCTTTTGGGAGGACAAATGGATGGGGGATAGATCCTTGGCAGAAATATTTCCAAATCTATACAGACTTTCTTCTTTGCATAATCAACCCATCTCTTCTTTCACCTCACACGACCTATCATCTACCTCTCATCCTCCATCTTGGAACCTACACCTACCCAGAGCTCTAACTCATAGGGAACAAGATGAAGCCTATTCTCTTATTACCAGCCTAGCTAACCTAAGCATGTCCAATACACCAGATCACCTAGTATGGACCCTCGAGTTGTTTGGCCACTATTCTTGCAAATCCCTATTTAATTTACTATCTGACTCACCCTCCAACCCAACATTTCCTCTAGTCACATCTATATGGAAGGTTCAGGTTCCATCTAAAGTAAAGGTATTTGGATGGCTAATGGCCCATAAGAGGATTAATACCCATGACATATTATAGAGGAGAATGCCTAACTTATGTATTTCCCCTCATTGGTTCTCTTTATGTGGGCAGGATGGAGAAAGCTTGGGCCATTAATTCTTCTCATGGAATTTTGCAAGACAGATTTGGTGGTTTTGGTATGCATTTTCAAGGTGTAGACTGTCCAACACACATAATATTGATGAAGGTCTGTCACTGTCCGACATTATGAACACATCTAGACAAGTGAAGGGGGTGGGGCTAATTGCATCATATGAGACCTTGTGGTCCTTATGGTAGGAGTGTAATAATAGAATTTTTAAGAATCAAGCCCGGGGAGAGGAACAATTGTGGGAAACAATAAAGATGGTGGCCAACTCTTGGGTGTTTGCATCAAATTGGAATTTTGGGTTGGGATAGACATTGTGGGAATGATGTGTAATATGATCATTATGGATAGGGAGGGACATTTTGTTTGTAAATTTTGTTAGAGTTATGCACTTTTGGTGTATTCTGTTACAATGTATATGAATTGACAACAAATATTACCTAATAAATGATTACCTTTGTTTCTGCTCAAAAATAAATAAATAAGGAACCCAAATAAATAAAATAAAATAAATATAAAATCCTAATCAAAAGGTAGCTTGGTGCACGAATCTCTCGGCTATGTGAGGTCCTGAGGAAGGGTTGGACTACATTTGGGTCTATTGTACACTGCCTTAACTTGCTTCACAATATGGTGTTTCCATGATTTGAACCCATGATCACATGGCCACGTGGCGCCAAGGCTTCCCTTCTAAAAATAAAATTCTAATCAACATGCAACATGCATCTTGCATCAATCTCTCCTAACTAAAAAGAGCTTGACTTCGGTGAGTTTTGATGATGGTATTGCTCAAATAAATTAGGGTCAAGGCGACGAAACTCATCATTAGTAATCCATGTAGCATTAGAAGTGGGACAACCTCTCCAGGTGACTAGATAATGCTAAAATCCTCCACGTAGTAAAATCCTCCATCAATTTGACCAGGAGCAGAAGGCTGCAAAGGTGGGAGCTATGGAATTGGGACAACAAGAGTACAAGGAATACCTATAGGCACACTAGCACAAGAGATCTTTGAATACCTCAAACATTATAAAAGTTGCAGTGCATGGTGAATTGCATCCAAGCAATTGAGACTCTCTAAGTGACTGCAAAGTTCGCCCCTTAAGACAGATGCAATGTGTTAGAGGTCCTCACAAAGCAAGACTAGCAAGTGTATAATATCAATGTCGTTCACGGTGATCACAAGATCAGTACTGAAGCAAGTCTCACCGCTATCGCTTATTCTTAGACATTAAATTGGTGACTCGTTTGCAAGAAATTGATCATCTAAGTGTAAGTAATTACAGCAGGAAACTGTTTCTTTATTAAATTGTGTTTTATTTTGTGTGGGGCCCACCATTCACCTTATATACACCAAGCACAAGTTCTCTTTCATTTTTGCAACTTCTCTCTGGTTTTCTTAGCTGAAGAGAAGGGGGAAATGGTGGTTTGAGCTAGGGTTTGGATTTCCTAAGCCTCCAAGGTATGGTTTTCATTTTTTTAGCACTTGAATCTTCCATTTTTGGTTGAGTTGCTCCACATAGTTTGGGTTGAAGGCATTTGTGCTGAAATTTTCTGAGTTCCATGAGCTTGGCTTGCATGTTTGGTTGAAGGTTGAGCTAGATCTTGCATGTCACCTATGTGGTGTACATTAGAGTCCTTGAACTTACCTTAATATTAGTTTTGGGAAAGCTTTGGCCATGGTGTACTTTTGCCCAAACATTTGATCCAGCTGAGAGGGTTTGAGTTCCCACAATTTGGGAATGAGCTGGAACTTGGTTTCAATGGAATGCATTGATGCATTTGAGGTTACCTAGGACTTAATTGATGATTGATAACCTAATTGGGTATGGAATGCATGGAATTGAAGTAGTTTTGAATATGATATCAATCGTGTCAGGACCCACTACCTGTGACGTCATGACTGACATAGAGCCCCGGGATAAAAAAAAACATAACCCATCCATCGAGTCATCATCATCATCATATGCACATCGGCATATATGTACATCTCATCTATACAGAGCAAGTTTAAGTGTTAAATATATACAATGAGTGTTATTAAGTACATATTACAAAATACAACATGTACAAAACTAACACCTACATCACAAAACAAGTGGTCCGCAGCTAAGCCTTCCCCTTCCCCTTCCTATCTGGACCTGAAATGATAAGAAGAAGATGTGAGCTACAACAAGCTCAGTGAACATTTCCTACAAATGGCAGTATACATGCATTTATACAAAAACCATGGCATGTGATCATAAAAGCAGTTCAAATATCATGATGTAATGTAAAATCCATATACATGTTGGACATAATGCATCTATGTCAATCATCCAAACCAATGCATTCAATTCCACACATGCATATGCAATCCTAATCCACCTCCTGAGTAAGAAGCAATCTAGGGCCTAGGTTCACGACACCAAGGCCCGACCCGGCTTCACGTTACTCGTATTCTAAGGATTCTTGGGGTTGTACAGCCCGTAGGATCCGCCCTCCAAAGACAATCACATGTGTAGGCTAATCCTAGCTACACAAGCCATAGAATCCTATCCTAGGTCCACAACTTGAGGTCACATCTAGCACATGAGATTTCCTAAAATCTCAGCTAGTAGAGCCGCAAGTTGTTAACCATTCATGCTTATGTTCAAATCAGTTTCATGATCCATTAAAACATACATTATACATAGATAACATTCAAAACATTTTATATAATACAATGCCACAAATAGAACCAAATGTAAGGAAACACTCACCGTGATTGGTTAGGCTAGCCAATCCAAATTCAACCAATACTAGGGCACTAGAATGCCACTTCCACCCTCTAATGTACAGCAGCCCTAAAGCATACAATTTAGCTTCCAAAAGGCACAATTAGAGTACTTTGATCATCCACAAACCCTGCATAAAATTCAGGTTCATGCACTCATCAAAACCAGTCCATACAACATGCCAAAACCATGATTCAAACCTTAATTCATATACCAACACCTAACTCTAACATGGCTGCAACTATGTGCCACCAACATCAGTCCATTCACACCATAATTTACACAATTCAACACTTTCTAACCCATGAAAATGCTAGGGATTGATATCATATCCAAAACTACTTCAATTCCATACATTCCATACCCAATTAAGTTATCAATCATCAATTAAGTCCTAGGTAGCCTCAAATGCATCAATGTATTCCATTGAAACCAAGTTCCAGCTCATTCCCAAATTGTGGGAGCTCAAACCCTCTCAGCTGGACCAAATGTTTGGGCAAAAGTACACCATGGCCAAAGCTTTCCCAAAACTAATACTAGGGTAAGTTCAATGTACACCACATAGGTGACATGCAAGGTCTAGCTCAACCTTCAACCAAACATGCAAGCCAAGCTCATGGAACTCAGAAAATTTTAGCACAAATGCCCTCAACCCAAACTATGTGGTGCTACTCAACCAAAAATGGAAGATTCAAGTGCTAAAGAGATGAAAACCATACCTTGGCGGCTTAGGAAATCCAAACCCTAGCTCAAACCACCATTTTCCCCCTTCTCTTCAGCTAAGAAAACCAGAGAGAAGTTCCAAAAATGAAAGAGAACTCGTGCTTGGTGTATATAAGGTGAATGGTGGGCCCCACGCAAAATAAAATACAATTTAATAAAGAAAGAGTTTCCTGTTGCAATTACTTGCACTTAGATGATCAATTTCTTGTAAACGACTCACCAATTTAACATCTTAACAGTTTAAAATTTGGATGAGTGAGTTACCAACCTGCTGGTAAAATTTCAACTCAATCCAACGGTGGAAATGCGAGATCCAACCGTTTGATCAAAACTGCGCAAGAAAATCTGCAAATCTGAGCAGCCATGTTTGGAAGCTTATAACTCACAGTAGACAACTCCGATCAAGATTTTCACCGTTCAGAATGAAGACCTATTAGAGAAGAATAAGCTGCTAAAATTTCAGCTCAATCGGACCACGGATCTAGGAGATCAAGCCATTGATGTAATCGGTTACAAAAATTTCTTCCTCTCCATATACATATATATTTATATTTTTTCGATGTTCCGCTCTCGGCCAATCCGAAATCAAAGCAAGACGTACCTTATTTGAATTTTTATGTAAATCGCATTTCAGACGCAACCATGTGGTCCACGTCGCGTTTTGTGGCACGCATCTTGAGGTCATAGTCAATTTGGCCTTTTTTAATTCGGTAACGTTCCGGTTGCCCGTACCTTAGGAATTAAAAAAGGCCAAATTGACTTCAGATCAACAAGGCATTAAAAAAGGATGCTAGGTCATTGCAAATGAAATCACCAGCGGGAAATTGTTAATCTAGGGCATAGATTCTCAATAACAACAGCAACGACCCTTTGAGTGAAGCGACTTCCTTCAGTGGCGTGAAATCCAGTTTGTGGGTGATTGGTTTCGCTTCAATGACTTGGAACAACCACCGTAGTAAAATGCGAAAAGGGAGTGGGAAGTGATGAGAGAGAATGGGGGTAAGAGCAAGGAAGAGGGCAAAGGAAGAGAAGAATAAAAGAAGAGGAGAAGGAGCAAAAAATGGGATTGAAGAAACTCTGATACCAATTAATGGTGAGCGGAGAGAAAGAAAAGTTGAGAGAACAAGAAATTTCAATTCAATTCATCAAATGGTAGTTCTCAAATTACAATCTAACTTATTATACTTATCATGATTTCTATAACCTACACAAATCTAGACTCTATCTAAAGTTCTAAATAAATGCAACTCTAAAATAATTAAGAAACCCAAATAAATAATATAAAATAAAAACAAATTCTAATCAACAATGCATAAATAAATAAATGACCCAAATAGTGTAAAAATCGACATGCATCCCGCATCAATGTTTCTGCTAGTTCACTTGGATATTCAGAAGTAGATGTTATTCTTTGATATGTTTGAGTACTACATGTCATGCTTTTGGTTTCTTAATATTACAATACACGTATTCTTCTTATCAGGTATGAAGGGCAACGTGATATGCTATACAACCAAACATTTAACCTTGACCAGGTCGCATTTGCTTCTGAGGGAATCAAAGATGCTCAACAAACCGTACGTGTTAAAACTCTTTCTCATTTCTGCCTAAATTTGAAATATTTGTACGAAAGAGTCTTTGCAGTAATGTTTTTATAGTTTTTGGGTATGACATTTTTCATAGTGCTTGATTTAATCTAAAATTGTTCTTAACTTTTTTATTATAAAACGTGTGACCTTTAGCCACTGCTAACGACATCCATACCTATGCTCCTTTTCTGCTGTTGCTATGCATAACCACTAAAATATTAATTATTCTGGTACCAACCAAGGCTTTCTGCTTGCTCCTCATGGATCACTAATTTTTTACATTGTGTTACAGATGACTGCTTTGAAATCTGCGAACAAGGAGTTGAAAGGGATGATGAAGACTGTGAAGATTCAAGATATAGATGTATGTATATCCTTGTTCTTGTCTTGCATTTTATCTTTACGGCTCGTTTGGTGCGCGGGATAGGATAAGATTATTTTTATTGGATTGGATATGATAGGATTAAAGAATTAAAAATAAATAAAAAATAAAAAATAAATGCAAAACCCATTACAATGGGACAAAAATAACCCCTCCCTTTTGGTCATCACTATTTTATCCCATTACAATGGGATAAAAATGAGGATGGGATTATTTTTTATCCCATCCTTTTCGACAGCCAAACATGGGCTTGAGACTGAAAAAAATCCAATTCCATCCAATCCCGCCCACCAAATGTGCCCTTAGGGATTCAGATGCATGAATGACTATGTCTTACACTAAATTTAGACTGAGAGTTATCCCCGCATGCGGCGATTATGTTGAGTATTGAATCTGTTGATAAGTTTGTTTCTCTAGTTTATGATTGGTTATAATATTAAGGCATTTCCTCTTATTGAACACACAAGCTAATGCCACCAGAGCTGTCAACGCCCAAGAACGGTTTTAGATCTATCCACATGGGATTGCTAAAATTAAATTGTTAATTGATGTAATTTGCAGGCTATGCAAGATGAAATGATGGACCTGATGGATGTGAGTAATGAGATTCAAGAATCTCTTGGTAGAAGCTACAATGTACCTGATGATATTGACGAGGAGGAACTCATGGGTGGTAAGCTAATATTCAATTATTGCAGCCTTTTCTTACATAAAGAAGCTTATGGGGTGCACAAGTAGCGCTGGTCGTGAAATGAAATGTTCCCATTCACAATACTGTGTTTTCTATGATCTCTCTACTTTCTTGTTTGTGGTGTGATGATGCAGAGCTTGACGGGTTGGAGGCTGACATGGGGATGGAGACAGAGTCCGATGCAGTACCCTCATATCTTCAACCCGATAAGGAGCCTGACATGGAAGAATTCAACTTGCCTTCAGCTCCATCAGGCCATGCAGCTCCCAATAGAAATAATGCTCAGGTGCATTTTCCTTCCCTCCTATGATTTTCGCATTGTCTTCTATTGAACCGTGAGTATGCACACACACATACACGTGTATGCATGCATGTAGACATGCATTATGCATCTCTTCTTATATTTCTGAAATTTAACCATGGGTATCTTTAAGTTTTATCCAATTCAAGGACCTATATGTTGCACCCACCCTTTCCCATGTTGGTGCCTTAATAACTTTTGAGCAATGTACTACTAGTGATAGCTTGATATGCATGGTTAGCCTACACCTTTCATCTATAGCTTCTAGTTTAACAATTTCTAACATGGTATCATAGCATTGGTTGTGTGAGAGGTCTTAGGTTCAAGTTTTTTTGTTGGCATTTTGCGTACTTGGTTTTCATCTCTTCTTTATCTCCCCTCTAGCCCTTTCAAGTGCAGGATGGGGCTGCACTCAAGGGGTTTAGTGATAGCTTGACATGCATGGTTTGGGCCTCCACTGTTAGTCATAGCTTTTTTAGCAGCTTTTATCATGTGCCATGTAGATTGCATCATTTAACTTCTGGAATGTGCATCATCCAATCCATGCACTTGATAGAATTGTTAATGCTAATAATTCTACAACATGAAACACTACTCTAAACTGCTCTATATGCGTTGGAATTGAATTCCTAAATCAAAATTGCTAAACATGATGCTGGATTAGTAAATCAAAATTGCTCTTCAGATAGTAACTTCCCCCCCACCCTCCTCTCTCTCTCTCTCTCTCTCTCTCTCTCTCTCTCTCTCTCTCTCTCTCTTATTTGGAAAATTTGACAGACTGAGGATGACTTGGGTTTTCCCACTGTGCCCCGGGCGTCCATTCGTGGTTGAACCGAGTCATACAAACATGATGTGCAGAATTCTTGGTTGGGAATTTTCTCATTTGGTTAATTTAAGCTGGAGAGCTGCTGGTGCTGCCTTTCTTGGATGATTTGGAGGTACTTTGGATCAATAATATGAGTGAAATTGGGTGCCACTGCAGAAAATTTATAGTTGAACAAAAGACTGAGAATTTATTGTGAAGGGTGGTATATAGAGTGACGTGTAAAAACAAGCTCCAGTCGTTTCTTTACTTGCTTGAGTCTTGGCATGTACCTAGTTCGTCTTACACTCTTTATCTTCTTCCTCATTTTCATTCTTACCTCTTGCAGGTTTTACCAATGTGGGATATTATAGTAGGAAAATGTTGATCTGTTTTTTTTTTTTTTTGTCATTTTATAATATTTATATTGGACTTCAAACATACATAAGACATATCACTCGTGGAAGGAAACTAGACACACTAAATAATGGTGGGCTCTTATTCTAACTACTGGAATGTATATGTGTTACCTATCTCAATGTAGGTGGTACATGATTTACTAGTTATAAAGGTAGATGCACTTTTCCAATATGTACTTTTCCTTTTAAATTTACGGTTTAATTCGTGGGTTTTTAATTCTCAGGTTAATAAATCTAAGAAAGGAAAAAATTTATAGAGTTGCTAATGGTTTAGCCATGCTTTATGGTATAAAATGTTGGGCAATTTAAAAATAATATATTAATAAACTAAGTGTGACAAAAATATGAATGTTAAAGAAGGATGTGGGAAAATTTTAACAGATAAAGATTAAAAATGAGCATATTCGAGCAATGATAGGATAGAAGTAGACTAATTGGAGATAAAAAATGAAATAGAATCAACTAAGGTAGTTTAGAAATATATAACTTAAGCTTTTGGATGCACGATTTCAAAGGAATGACCAATTAGCACTATTTGATAACAATAGAAGTAAAAGTAGACTTAAAATAATATAAACAATTTTTTTTTAATTTGAATTCTGGACTTAGCCTTGAGATTCTGTGATTGGAAAAAAAATTTAGTTGAGTTGAGTGTGTGTGTGCGCGTGCGAGAGAGAGAGAGTGCCCTAGTATTATTAAAATTTAAATAAGAAATTATGTACATTAGATATTAATGTCATTTTCTGATGTTGATAACTAGCTCTCTTAAATATTTTGGGAATACGTGTATATTGTGCATCATATTCAATATCTAACAGAGGCTGAGGCAAATTTTGGCAAAAAAAAAATAAAAACAAATAATTACATAAAATTATCTCACAAAAAAACAATATATTTTTAATACATATATATCTCAATTTTAGCTTTTTTTTAGCATTACTTTTTAAAAATTTTGATTTTTAATAATACTTTTATGTGATTGTACCAAAATGTTCCTATTTTTTTATTTTTTTTTCAATTTTATTGTGGGGTTCGGTCTTGCGTGACCAAACCAGAATGTATTCGTTTAGTCATTCAGACCAGACCTATAACTATTGGTTCGGTTTGTATGACCGAACCATCCATTTTTTAATTATTTTTTTTTATGTTTTGACTACATTAAAAAAAAAATTGTATTGTTCGATCAATGATGACAAAATAAAAAATGTAAGGTTTTGTCGTCTCCGACTGAATTAAATGTTATTTTTTTTAACTATTAGGTCGGAGATGACATAACTAAAACAATAGGTTCAGTCGCGAAACTAATCAAAATTTCTTCTCACTCATGTCGGTTTCCTCCCGCTTTCGGCGATATTTTTCGCGAACAAAAACACTAAAACATTTGATTTCACGTAATCTAAATACTAAATATGATAAAAAATTAACAAATCTCTTATCGAATTAGTGATTTTTTCATTAAAGAGAAGATTATAGCAATGAAGTAAAAGATTTTTGTAGTGATTTAGGGTTTTGAGTGTTAAAAAATTAAAAAAAATAAAGAGAGAGTTGAAGAAGGTGTTTTGAAAATGGTTAAAATATGAAAGAAAATGAGAATTGTATTTTAGAAAGTTTAATTTGGGAAAAATATCAGTTTTTAATATTGTGGTAGAAATAGAATGTAATAGAAGAAAGGTTTTTTTTTGACTTTTTTGTTAAATAATATTATGCTGACTTATGAAGATTTTTCGAGTCAGTATTGTATAATTTAAGTGAGTTAACTCGGTGAGTCAGGGGAGCAATCCGAACGATCCTGTGAGCGAGCGAGCCAAATCGATTGCCGACAGGTGGTGGGAGCTCCGGAAATTGAGGGAGGATAAATAGGTGAGGGTCGGTGACTCGGCGCTCAGTTTTTTTGACTTTTTTGTTAACTGCTAACGTGATGGAGACTGCCACAAACCGAACCCAACTTCCCTTTTGTTATTCTTTTTCCAACGAAGATAATGTTATCAAACAGTTGTAATTAATTTAATAACTATACGATTTGACTTGCTAAGATCATATTTATTGGGAATATATTTATATATGTTCATATAATATTCCCCCCACCTAAAGAATATGCAAAAATTTATCAATCTTTACAAATTTGCAACAGAAGGTCTACATATGTAATAGTTGAGAGGAGTGGCCTATTAATAATATCAATCCAACCAGAAAAAACCAAAAAAAAAAAACATTTATATGGATAAATAAAATAAAGGAAATTTTTTTTATTTTAAATTCAAATAGTACAATTTCATGTGTAATTATACTTTCGTGTTTATTAAATACTTATGTTTTACGAATATCAATTGATATAATAAATAATTCAATGAACATCAAAATATAATTACATTTGTTACATTTATTATTGTTATTATTATTATTATTATTTTCTGTGACAATAATAGTATTTTCTTTAAATAAGATATAAAACTATTTTAAATTAGCCGTAACCTACCTATTGTAAAAAAAAAAAAAGAATTAAGCTCCATTTTTTTTGTTTTTTGGTACCGATTTTTCAATACCTGACAAGTGTCTTCTTTATCTTTGAAGCAAAACTAATCTTTTTGAATTTAAAAATTTACAAAGACAAGAATATTTTTTCTTAACAGAAATGGATAAGGACGAACTCGAACTCATGATGAGTCCCTTAACCACATCTCGTAATTCACTCCCGGAACCAACGAACCAACCCCTTCTTGGTGTTAATCTCCATTTACTAATATTTTGATAACTCTAAGAAGAGTTCATTCAAAAGCATTAAAAACAATATCCTACGCTCCATTATTCTTTAACAAGCACGTACCAAATTCTATTTAAAGATTGAGATTGAATACAGTTTAAAATACATTTAAGTTTCTAGTAATGCACATCCACCAACTGGTGAACCTGATATAATAAGCACATGAGCTATTACTGTCAACAGACGTGTTTTATAAGAGAAGTAACTTCACATTTAGGTGTTTTCCTCTAATTGGTTGCTTCATATCTAAGATGCCATATTCTAACATTATAAACTTCGTTGCTGACCACAAGGAAATGAAAAAATCCATATCAAAGGATAATGCTTGCATGACCCCTTCACATGTCCCCTGTGAAAATTCTGTTGTCACTCACACCACCAAATTATTATTTCACAATAAACAAGTAGTTTCAGAATTACAAAAAACAATTGTAATAATAATAAAATAAAATTAATCTCTATTGTCAAATGGGCATCTCTTGTTTCATTTGAAAACAGGAGAAATCAAGCAGAAAAGCCATCGAAATTAAGCAAATCAAAGATCAGATTCAGACACTGAGGCTTGTGGTGGTACCACAGAGGTCCGAAGAAATAGAACTGTCATACCCCACACAATGCACAACAAAGTCCAAAAACATATGGGCAGAGGTACCCTTTTGAAAGACTTTTAGGGTTCTAGGGCTGCCTTAATTTTCCTGCTTTTTGGTTTGGTGGGGGGATAGGAGGATTGGGATCCAAAGAACAAGAGCTTCTTCTTATTGGGGTCCCTCATTTTTCAATGATCTTATTAGGCTCTAACAGCTTGCACCAAAGGACTAGGGTGGTGCCCAACATTTGGGGCCATTTTTTAATAACTGTGTCATTTTTCTATAATTGGTTTAGATGTCCTCATGGATTGTCTCAGATACTGTCAATTCTGACAGTTAAGAAGGACATAGGGGACATGTGGAAAACACATGGCTACCCTGTAGAGGACACCACCTTATAGGAATTATATTGGGTCCCGTCTAAGTGGGTGTACTTGTTGAATAATTTACACCATTGGATGATTTTATCCAATCCTACCTCATTTCCATTACTGAGACAAACACGACGCATCCCAGCAAAAATAAAAGCTAGAAACTGCAATATATCTCATTGCTGTGTGGTGGGCTCTGACCTATAAATGATCTTTCCTATTAAGTCTATTCATGAATTACTAGTGGGTTTTGCTTATTTTGCTTGCCAAAAGTTCCTTCTATAAATGTATGTTAGAATTTCAAGACTAGATATGCCCACAGCTCTCAGCATTATTGATATCTTTCTACTTCCATAAACATAAAATTCCCCCTAATGGGTTTGCATTATTCATAGCAAGGTTCTCCGTCTTTCAGGAACTATTATTAGGAAAAAGATTACAAGCCTATCCTGAAAAATGTGGACTTTCCATAACTAAATAATTCTACTTCTAATTGCTGTTTTGGTCTTAGAAAGAAATTTTGATTGTTTGGCTGCCATGTAACAGGGAACAGAATGGTATTCAAAGATTAACATCGTTTCAGGATTTTTTACTTCGGTGCATTACCGGGAAAAAAAAACTACCACATTTAAAAGAAGACAACAAAGAAAAGAGAAAAAAACAGTTTCGAAAGTGATAGAACAAGCTTTACAGATAGTAGTATATAAGCTGAATATTGCAAAAGAAATGTAGATGGAAATAAGGAATATATCTGCTAAGATTTTCATTCAAACTTTTCTCTATCCACAACATTATCGGAAAAATCTAGCATTCTGAAAAAGAGAGACCCAAAAACAGTAATGAGATTTCTTAAGCATTTGAAATCTCTAGCCCCATAAACCATTCACAATGACCAACTAAACAGCACGAAAACTAAAATCTTGAAGCGAACAATTGAAGAAACTTATTATCTACACCTGCCAAACAGACAGCTAAACTAAACAAGAAGCAATAAAAGTTGATTGATTATATCACCAACAAGCCAAAAGGGCATTGTAATTGTACTACTACCTCATTTCACCGACCGTCCGCGGAAGTGAAGGACTCGGCAAATCCAGTTGGCCTAGCTGGAATGCTTGACTTGCTATCATCAAGACCCGTATAGCTGCAATCCTTGCCTTCTGCTTCCTGCCAGCCCTTGACCATCTGGGTCAGGGGCAAACTGTAATCAATGCCGGAATATTCCTCGGTATCATCATCAAATGGTTTCCACTTCTCCACAAGCGGGGCTAGCACATTCACCACATGGCCCATATCAGGTCGTTGGTTGGGCTCTCTTGCAGTGCAATGTCCAGCAAGTTCTGCTATAATGGAGATGCTTTCGAATGTCTCATCACTTTTGATGGTCGGGTCAATGGCGTCCATTAGCTTCTCCTTGCTTGACTTGATGTGCCAGAACCATGCAGCCAAGTATCTGGTTTCCTCAGGTCGGTCCTCGTCCAGTGCCATTAATCCAGTCAACAATTCCATCAAGACCACTCCATAACTGAAGACATCTGCTTTCGTTGTTATCTTCCCCGTGACTGAGACAATTGGACAAGGAAAGTGGGATTAATGGAGGTTGGATTCATTTAGTTAGAACATGAAACCACTGTAATAAGCCTCTACATGTCTTACATGCTAAATGATCTGTATTGAATTGATGGGCACTTTTAGCCCCAAAATCGGCAAGGACTTTCGACCATCTATATGATCATTAATTATGTAGTACAAAAAGAAATGATAATTTCTAAATGTCAAAGAACACTGCATCTGCATTAGGACTCTTTATCTCATGTTGAATTTTGTTTTACTAATGAAAAACAATACGATTGGTTGGCTTCCCCAAATGAAAATGAACTTTTATTACTCCTAGAGATATAGTTAACTCAAGATACTAAGTCGGTAATACTTTGAATCATTCAGACAAGTTAAGTTTTAATGCTACTTAGACCTAATTCACTCATAATAAAGTAACAACAACAATCCCAGAAGAGAAAGAAATTCTTACCAGCATATTCTGGAGCTAAGTATCCAAAGGTGCCAGCAAGCCTGGTTGCAACAGATTTCTCTCCATCAGGAGCGAGTTTCACCAAGCCAAAATCTGAAACCTTCGCTCGGTAGTCATCCCCAAGGAGGATATTTGAAGATTTGAGATCTCTGTGTATGAAGCTCTGGTGGCCAAGTGTGTGAAGATACTCCATTCCTCTAGCCACATCCAAGGCAATATTTAGCCTCCTCTTCCAAGATAGAGGCTCCAACTTTAGACTCTTCCAATGGAAAAGATGCCTGCTCAAGGCCCCTTGAGGCATGTACTCATAAACCAAAAGCCTCTCGTTACCTTCAACAGAATACCCTAGAAGAGATACCAAATGCCGGTGTCGAACCTTTGAGAGAACAGCAATTTCAGCCTGGAATTCGTCCAAAGCTTTGTTACTAATTACACCAGCCTCCATTCTCTTGACGGCTATTTTTGTTCCGTCATCCAATTCCCCTTTATAAACAGCACCAAAACCACCACGTCCAAGCTCATTTTCTGGGGAAAAATTCTGGGTAACATTGCGGAGAACCTGGACAGATATTACTAGGTTCCCTGATTCAATCACATGAGATTCACCTGTCCCACTACTGTATATGCTCTGGGAACTACTACCCGTTAGAGTAGATAAGCTCCCATTTGGGTTATTTGCAACTACAATCTTTACCACATTCTCGGGATCAGATGAGTCTCTTGGGTGAACAACTATAGAGCTCGGGGTCTGGAAGGAGCATTCCCGTTTCTTGAAGTAGTATATAGATAATGGAACCACCAGAAGAAGTAAAACCGCAAAGCTTGCAATTGGGGCAACAATCACAACTAGCTTCGGTTTTTTGGAATCTTTTTGCCCTAGTTCTTGGTTTGAACTACCATGACTAGGACTTTTATTGGAGCCTGTAGTTGGGACAGATGGATTTCTCGATGGAGAATCTGGTGTCCCTGATGATGGGCTATTGCCCTGAGGAGGAGATATCACTGTCCGGTTCCTGTTCAGCAATGGATTTCCTTCAAGGACAAGCTTCACACTGGGACGGAAATCTGGTAATGGCGGTCCAATATCATTATTGCTGAGATCTAAAAATCTCAGAAATTTCAAGCCTGACAGGTTTCTAGGAATCTCCCCGGTGATATGGTTCCCGCCAAGTCTGACATCAGTAAGAGAATCTAGCTCTCCTATTGAAGGACTGAGAGTACCATTGAGCTTAAAATTAGGCAAATTGATGACAGAAACTTTCTGATTTATATTGCAAGCCAAGCCTAACCATGGCCCTTGACATGGATTATTACCTACCCAGGCTGAAGCAAGTTTTAAAGGAAAATTCACACCACCAAGGAAATTTATAAGTGCTGTAACTTCAGGTGAGCAAGGAACTCCTGGAGTAGATTGACAAAATGCATTATTGCTCAATGATACATTACCAAGCTTGAACTTTGGGATAGGACCCATGAAGTTGTTATTGCTCAAATCCAAGTGCCGTAGAGGTAGATCTGCCAAACCGGTAGGAATCGGACCCACAAACTGGTTTCCATTGAGATTGAGATCAATAAGAGAAGACAGCGCCCCAAAACCTGCTGGTATTGTGCCTGTAAACTTGTTTCCATGAAGCCATAGCAGACTCAGAGAAGTCATTGCAGCAACTGTATCAATCGGACCGGACAATCCATCTCCACCCTGATTATTCAACCAAAGAATCTGCAACTCCAACTGCTTAAAACTTGCTGGAATTCCTCCAGAAAGTCTATTGTAGGATAATTCCAACACTGCCAAAGAAGACAAGTTCCCTAAGAAATCTGGAATAGGGCCTACCAAATTACATTTTATCAAAGTAAGATTAGTTAACTGAGCAGAATTCTGCAATTCGGTAGGAACCGACCACCCGGCAGTCATGTTCAACGGATTCTCATCCAAAGATAAAACCTGAAGATCTTCAAGCCCTTCGAAAAAATCAGAAGGAATTGTGTCGAACTGATTATAGCCCAAGTATGCATACCGTAACTGAGACAAACCCTTAAACGTCGGCAACTTGCCAGTGAATTGGTTTCTCTGAAGACCCAGATTATAGAGCTGAGAAAGCTTATTGAAATCTGGAGGAAGAGGACCCTTCAACCCCATATTCTGAACTTGAATCTGTGAAACTCTGTTTCCTACACAGAATACATGAGGCCATTTTTGACCACATGGATCATCTCCAGTTTCAGGCCATTTTAGAAGCTCAGAATTCTCCAACCCTTTTCTGAACTCATTCAAAATCCTAAGATCATTAGGATCTGTGGCACCAAAAACAACTGAAACCAAGCACAGAATCACCACCAAAACTAGCTTCTTCTGATTCCCTCCCATGTTACAGCCTCATCAAAGTACTGATAATCATCCAGCATTAGCACTAAAAGATCACACAACATGCAAAAGAACAAAAAAAAATATATATATCAAAAATCAAAAACCATATATACTAAAAAATTGCACACAAAAAGAAAAAAAAAGGACGAAAGAAACTCCATTTCAATTCTAATGACTAATTCCCGTTAAACCCATTTTGAAACATCAATAAAAACTTACGGACAGGCTATATTATATCAGAGAAAACAAACTTGAAAAAGAGCTTGAAATGGGCTTTAATGGCTACTTTTTGGAAAACCCATCTCAGAACTGGCATTGAACACCTTATAAACAAGACCCAGATCCCAAAAACCCCTCAAAACCTAGAAATGAACAACAACAACACTGCTAGAGTGAGTTCCAAAGCAAAATCTTACTGAATTATCACAATGAGTGCCAGAATTCTAACCAAAAAACACTAGGTTCTGTTGAGAAACACATGAAGCCCAGAATGTAGAACTGAAGCAAAGTGAAATTCATCTGTTCTCTCATGCCTTCCTCACCAGAGATCTTATCTTTCAGACAACCCTAAACAAACTGAAGCTGCTTTTTTTTCTTTTTTTTCTTCTTTTTTTTTTTTGCTCCACCATTCTTCTTCTTCTTCTTTGTTACTTTTCCTTTATAAAACAAATTAATTAAAAAACAGAGGTGGTCTAATTTTCCAATTTTATTGTAATCACTGGGAATCATCAAAGCGTGGGCTCCACATACACCGCTTTGATTTCTTTAGAAATTTGTGTGTCTGTTTTTTAATCTGCTCCAAACTCGATTATATTCGCATTGTAAAATTCTCTCGAGAAATTAATAAATAAATAATTAACAGAATTTTCTTCAAAGGACCCTACTGTCCCCTTGTCGGTGTCAACAACAACAACGTATACCTTCGATGTATTCCATCACAAACGTGCCACGTCACCGTAGGCATCGCCAACCCGAATTGCAAGGTAAAAGACGTTGACTCGGTGTGTAGAGAAGTCAGGTGGGACAGGGAAGCTTGATGTTTTTGATGGACAGGGAAGTGACGCTGTAAAAAAGCGACGTGCGAGGAGTTGCGTGCGAAAGTCACGTAGGAAGGAGCGAACTAACGGGCGGAAGACTCGATTCGCTCATTAAATGCGTGCGAGTTTACACGTGCCGTATGTCTAGGGATATGTAATATGAAATTGATTTAATAATTTACGCCTAAAATTATATATAATGCCACTGAGAAGTGAGAATGAAAAAAAAAAAAAAATGTTGATCTTTTAATTATTTAATTTGTTTGATATGAAGGAACACAAAAAATTTAAGATGTTTTAAATATTTTGCTTTATTATATATGAAAAAAGATTTTCTTATATTTTTTTTCGACTAGATTGTCACTGAAAAAATACATAAGAAAATGTTCTTTCTATTTTCTCTTACTTGACGGCGTATGATATGGGGCAATTTTGAAGACCAAACATGGAAAGAAATGGATAATATAAAGAATATTTTACATGTAGGCTACTTTTGTGATGATTTTTTTTTTTTTTTTTGAAACCCATATCACTTCATCCGGAAGAAAAAGAGATGGGACATGCCTTCTCGAACATTACATCAGTGATTGGAGGTAGAATTTCTTCTAGCCAAACAAGCCTATGGGAAGTTGAGACAACAAATCTGCTAAGTATGTGTGCGGCCACATTCTTCTCTCTTGGGACGACCTGAATAACAACGTTTGGCCACGCCCGCAACAACATTTTACAATCTTTAGCAACCTTACCTTCCTCAGATAGATTGAACTCAAATGAACGAATGGCAGAAATTGCTGAAGTAGAATCCCCCTCAACTATGTCAATTGGAATACCTGTCTCATGTGCCAATTCAATCCCAACTCTTATCACCATAAGCTCAACTACGTTTGCCGGTGAGCATTCCTTGTGCTTTCTTGCAGCTGCAGCCAGCAACTGACCATCCGCATCTCTAATCACCGTTGCCAACCCGATTGATCTTGAGCTGGCCGAGACACTAGCATCCACATTTAGCTTGATTTTACCTAGAGGAGGAGGAAGCCATCTACCAAACCTATCAATCCGATTGGATGAAGTGGGTGTTGTGTTATGTTGATACTCATGGAGAGTAATCTCAGCTTTGAACACAATCTCTTCAGCTAATGAAGAAGGTTCTCCAAGTCTAGTTTTGTTTTTATCTCCCCACAAAACCCAACATATCATAATGATTTTCTCCAACTCCCTTGTATCATCAATAAGCACCAGATCTTTCCACAACCCATGACCCAAAAATAGTACCAAATCTTGCCTTATTGTCCCAGCAGAGACATAGTGTCAAGCCTCTTTTGCCTTTTTACAGTTGGCCATGACATGGAAGCTAGTTTCAGCTTCTTCACCGCACATGTCACACACAGCTTGCTGGATGATCTTCCTTTTCCACAGATTTACATAGGTTGGGAGAGCATTGTGAATCGGTCTCACACTGAAAATCTTAACTTTTGGGGGAAGTCTTAGATACCATACTTTGTTCCACATTTGCTTGTTGTTGTCAATATGAGAGTTTTCAACCATATTGAGCTCCTTAGTTTGCAGCCAACAACCACTTTTCACATTATACAGACCATTCTTCGAGTAATGCCACACCAACCTGTCCGGAGGCCGCCTAATGCTTAGAGGAATTTTTATAATTTCCTCAACATCAATGGCCAATAAGTTTTCCGAAAGTTTTCTCAAGTCCCATTCATTCTCATCAGTGATAAAATCAACAACCTTCATGCTATGAATGCTTGATGGAGAAGAAATGATCTTGAAGGAGTTTGGTCTTGGAATCCATTTTCCCAGCATGTTGATCTCAGACCCATTCCTCACTCACCGTCTGGTGCCTTTTTCAAGTAGTTCCCATCCCCAAAGAATACTCCTCCAAATCTTCGATGCCCCATTTATGCATGGCGCTTCCCAAAAAGATACGCGTGGAAAATATTTGCCTTTTAAGACTTGTGCCAACAGGGAGTGAGGGTTATTAATCAATCTCCAGCCTTACTTCACCAGTAATGCCTTGTTGAAGTCCTCCAACACTTTGAAACTCATCCCACCGACTGATTTGGCTCTGCACATGCTCTCCTAGCTTTTCTAATGCATTTTCCTACCCCTCGAAGAGTTGCCCCACCAAAACCTTGTTACCAACGAGTTGATTTTGTTACAAAGACTTTTAGGAATCCTAAAGCAGCTCATGGAGTAGACTGGTTGCGCTTGGGTAACAACTTTTATAAGGATCTCTTTACCACCGACCAAGAAAAGCTTGGAGTTCTAATGTTGCAAGGACTTCCATATTTTATCTTTAATGAAATGGAACATTTGAGTAGTATTTTTCTGCCCCAGAGATGGTAGACCCAAGTAATTTGAATGGGTAGCCACTTGATGGATACCACGTCTTCCAATAAACTAGCTCCTCGCTTCCTCAGATGTGTTCAGGCTAAAATGTAGAGATGACTTGTTGTAGTTAACTTGTTTGCTTGAAGCCTCGTCATAGGTTTTGAGGATCGATTGGACTGCAAAACTTGAAATAGAATTTGCTCTACACAAAATCAACAAGTCATCAACAAACAAAAGGTGGGTCAACTTAGGGCATCCCCTGGTAATTCTCATGCCATCTAAGATATGGCTATTTTCGTCCTTTTTTAAGGAAGCTGAAAGTTCTTCAGCACAAATTAGAAATAGGAAGGGGGATAAAGGGTCGCCCTGCCTAAGCCCCCCTGTTGGGTTGATCTGGCCATAAGTCCTACCATTGACAATTACTGTCGAAGACACTGTGGACACACATTTCATGATTAAGTCGATCTAGTAAGGGTCGAAACCCGGCTTGGTTAACATGGCTTTGAGGAAGGGCCATTCGACCCTATCGTAAGCCTTATTCATATCAACATTTACAACCGCATAACCATTATAGGTTTTCATGTGTTGAAGGTGTTCAAATGCTAATATGATATTATCTGAGATCAACCAGCCTTTAATAAAAGGCACTCTGATTTTCAGATATCAATTCATTCATAGTACACTTCAATTTATTTGCAATCATCTTAGCCATAACTTTATATGTCACGTTACACAGGCTAATTGGTCTAAAATCTGTAGGATTGGAGGGTTCCTTAATCTTAGGTATGAGCAAAATATATGTTTGATTGAAAATAAATAAGTCACCTTGTCACACCTGGGTTGCGCAAGCGCCCCATACCCAGTGTGACAAAAAGGCCTTATGTACATAAGGCCTTTTTGTCACACCTGAGTTGCACACAGTGCCCCTACCCAGGGTGATGAGTATTGAATAGTGTGGACAAATGATCTAGGGTATGGGGCGCTTGCGCAACCCAGATTGGACAATATTATGTGGTGCTATGGCTGGAGTATGCCCTGCGAGGGTACTCATCACCCTGGGTAGGGGGCACTGTGTGCAACCCAGGTGTGACACACCTTGTCCATTCAAGCAATATAAACATGCATTACATAAAAATTCTCCTACAGTGTCCAGTAATGTTGAAAAAATTGGGCAGTTAGGCCATTAGGGCCTGGACTTTTTAATGAGGCCATAGCAAAAAGTGCAGATTTTACCTCCTCCGAAATGAATTCTTTGAAAAATTGACGGTTCATCTCATTGGTGATTATTGGGCGCACACCATTAATGGCTTCATCATTATCTTCTACTGTCGGATTTGTTAAAGAGAATAGTTCCTTGAAATATTCAACCACGATCTCTCCCATCGTCATATTATCCGATTCCCAGCCCCCATCTTTGTTCATCAACTTCTTGATTTTGTTGGTTTTTTCTTGAGCTTTTGCTTTTGCGTGGAAAAAGGTAGTGTTCTTGTCTCCGTGGAGCAACCAGCTGGTTTTTGCCCATTGGTTCCAGTATATTTCTTCTTTTACTTCAAGCTTCTCCATGGATGCTTCCAACCTTCTGATTTATCTTCAGTGATACCAACTATATGGGCTGTTGTAAAGCTTGTTCAGCTTATCTCTAGACTTCTTGATTTCTTTGGGTATCCTCCTAAACTTCTGCCTTCCCCATATATTCAGATCATTCATACATTTGTATATTGTTTCTGCAAAACCCTAGTCCGATCTTGGACAACAGTCAGGTTTTCACATAGATTGAACGAGTTCCTCAGCTTCACTTTCTCTGGTCCGGAGAGCTTCGTAGTGAACTCTTCGACCCCCCTCTTCAGACCAACTAATATCGGCCACACTTTCCTCCACCAGAATAGGACAGTGATCTGACTTGAAGAATAGTAAGTGGTTACATACCATTGAACTAAATCTAGATTTCCATTCCATAGAACGCAGGGCCATGTCGAGCCATTCTCTAATGTTCGCCTCACTAGCTCTTCTGTTGTTCTAAGTAAAGGAGGAACCATTGTAACCCAAACCAGTAAGATCACAGTCATTAATTACTTCCCTAAAATCCTCCAGTTGTCTGGAAGGCTTTACAGCTCCACCAATCTTCTCATTATTGTACAGGATCTTGTTGAAATCCCCAACAACAATCCATTCTAAACATGAGTAGTGTTGTAGCCTTCACAAAAGCTGCCATGTTTGTTGTCTTTTCCAAAGCTTTGGTTTGTCGTAGAAACCAGTGAATCTTCATCTTCCGCCCAAAACATTATCAAACCAGAAATCCAAATGATTAGTCGACATTGATCTCAATGAAAGTTTATAGGGTTCTTTCCAAAAACAAAGAAAGCCGCCACTTGAACCAATTTTTGGACCAACAACACAGCCAAATAATCCCAACTCAGACTTGATTCTTTTAGTTTTCGCATGAGAAATCCTTGCTTCCATGATGAACACCATGTTTGGGGAGTTTTGACGCACAACTGTGCACATGTCCTGAAATGCATGAGGATTCTCCAATCCTTGGACATTCCAGCTCAATATTTTCATTGATCCCGACAAAGTCGGCTAGCTGACCCCGCCGATCTCTCATAATCATTGTGGAGTAGTGACTGGTTGCTTTTCTTCCTTCTTCCGTCTTTCTCCTTTTATGTGTCGTTCTCATCTCGAGACCTCTTAACACCGGACCCCCTCTGCCTCTCATCAGCACGAGCTCCAACTTTTACACTTTTCACCGTTGTTGCGATTTTTCGTGAGACCATGTCTTTTTCTTCCCCAACATAGAGGTCATTTTTGCATGTTGGGGAAGAGACGCCCTCATTCTTTGGATGTTTCTCTTCAGCAAAAGCACTTGCAACGCTTTTTTTGTCTAGGGAATGGTGGGGGAATGGGTTGTCTGTTCCCCCATCATTCATCTTGAAATGGGTATTACCGCCATCCTTAGTTTTTACATAAGTTTCTTTCCCTTTTTCAACCACCTTCTGACACGGTAGTAGAAGTTCCTCTCACATCATGTAGCACTTTGGTTTTATCCACCAGTTGTTGCCTCTCTAGGTCTTGTTGAAAGTTTCCTTGTTGGGATGCCACATGCATCTTAGTGTCAGATCTCCTTTCAGGAAACATAGACTCTTCTTTTACAACAACCTCCGTATCTCCATCTCTAGATTTTCCTTCCAGCTTTCCAGATCTTAGCTCCTCATCGATCGTTTCCACATGTCTGTCAGTCCTCGATCCATCGTCCGCCAAAAATGCCTTCGTCGAACTGCTTTCCTCAGTCGTCATATCAACGATTTTTTCTTTCACCTACTCCGTTGACACCACCACTCCTGATGATGCCTCTTCTCTTTGTTCGCCATTGCTGGACTTACAACAGTCTTCTTACGTCGGAGTATGTTGTAACTCTGGGTTTCCATCAAGAGTTTTCGGTTCCGGTACTCTCCTCACACCCGTGAAATCTTGAACCCGAAACCAACCACCATCGTTTGAGCTTTGAGAAGGAACCGACCCATTCCCCTCCATCTCGGCTTTGTAGAATCTTTAGCTATGGTCGATCTAACCACAACTGAAACAGAAAATGGGAAGTTTTTCATATTTAAAGTCGACCCAAATCGGGTCATCTTCCTTGCTAACTCTTAGTCTCATACCTCATCTTAAAGGTTTGGTGATGTCGATTTGTGCTCGAACCTTCAAGGCTTTACCCCACAAGCTACCTTCATGGTTGCCTCCCATCTCAATAAATGATCCTATATTGTTTCCTATGGTCATCCCAATTTCCCTTGTCTTTAACATACTTAGTGGACTCAAGTTTAACATTTTTTTTTTAAAGTTGTTCTAATTAAATAATTTAAAACTATATTTTGTAAGACCATAGAATCTAGATGAATCTACCAGTTCTGAATTTAAGATTAAAATAGTCCAAGGTTCAATATAATATATATATATATATATATATACAAATTAACTATGCCACAAATCCATTAAATTAACAAATCTTTTTCTTAATATTCTTCCAAACTGGGTTATTAGGTCAATCTTCAGAATTAGTTCATTAAAAATTCCATTTTCACCTTACAAAATTAAATACACCAATTAATTAATCCATCTACACATCTCATGACTATATATAACAGTATTAAGTATTAACAGATCCCATATATAGGCACTTTAAATGGGTTCGGGTATGGGTCTAATTAGATACGGGTTTGGTTTCATTTAAGTTCATATATGCACATCAAATAAACAAGCTTAAAGGTTTTATTTTGTGGTTCAATTAATAATTATTAATTGGACATATCATTATAAACAAGCTTATATAAGCTTATAGTCTTATATAGTTGTGCATAAACAAATATCACTCTTCCACAGATATGCCATTATACTAGTTAACAATAAATAAATAAATAAAATGTTTGTCTAATAGACAAGTGGCTTAAGAAATTAGATCTAGTGTTCAACTTCCACAATAATCATTAGGGGTGTTAATGAAGTGACTCAAACCCTGAAATCAAACCGAATCGGTGTGTTTGGTTTGATTTTTTAATAAATTCAATTTGAGTTAGATTTGGAAAAAGTATAATCCGATAGGTTTGGTTTGGGTTATGTTTTAAAGTTTTGGAAACTAATCTAAACCGAACTGAACCAATTGTAAAAGAAAAAGTGTTATCATTTATTTTTTTAATGTCTAATATTCTTTTATGATATAAAAATTGTCCTGAAAATTATATAATTATCTTATATAGTAAAGATTTTTTTTAAAATTTATTAAATATGCATTAAAAAATTTAAGATTACTTCATATATATTATTTCATAATTAACTATTTTAATTTATTTAATGTAAGTGATTTAAAATTTTAAATTGATCAATTCAAACTGAACCAAACCGATTATATTTGGTTCGAGTTGGTAATTTAAACTAAATCGATCAACCTAAACTGAATTGAATCTGATTATATTTGATTTGTGTTAGGTTTGAGTATCAAACTGATCCAAATCAAACAGTTGATACCTAATAATTATTAAGAAAATTTATTTATTTCTTCTCATACCTTCCATAGGTTCAATGAATAGCTTAATAATTATAAAGAGGGTCGAATGAACAAACTTACATATTTTATACGGATTTAATACCAATAATAATTTTGTAAATAGAAAAAGAAAAAAAAAAGAATTAAAGAATATAATATATGTTAATTTGTAATGTGCACTATAGTCATATGATTGAGGAAAGTTTGGTGGGTGAGGTGGGCACTCGTCTAGGACGCCGATCCATTGAAAACAAAAAAAAGAGGTCCCATATATTCACAAGCTTTTTGTTTCGTTGTGAGAACAAAAAAAAAATAAAAAAATAAAAAAATAAAAAAAAACTAGAAGAGTCCAAAGGGTGAGGTTGGGAACATATAAATTTAAAATATATTATTGAAGTATTTTTTATTATTATTTTTATTTTGCAAGAAAATTAAAATAATTATTGAAGTATTAGGTTGGTGGTTAATTATATATTCTTGGTTTCCACCGAATTTTTCAAGCTACCGCTGTCAGCTACTTTATCCACATAAACTCATTAAAAGAAATGTAAATTATTTTTATATATGGTGGTTGGCCACCTCTTCTGTCACACTTGATTGATTGGAAATCATTGCTCTAAAAAAAAAGGTAATTAAGTTAAGTATGGTTAAACATTTGAGGTAATATGATTTTAAGCCTTGGATTTTATATATACAAAAAACCAAAGAAAAAGAGAAAAGAAATTAATCTTGTAACAAATATGAACATAACATGCATGTGATCCTACTTATGGCTCCAACAAAATAATAGAAGGATGAACATAACATGCATGTGATCCTATTAATCATTCTTAAACAAACCATGGTTCCAAAACTCAAAAAACCAACTCAATTCAACCCACATAAACAAACACATTCTATAAATTAATTTACTTTTTCTCATTTTAACTCAAATTGAATAAGATCATTTGAAACACTTATATCAAAATTTTTGCATCTAGGGTTTAGGATCATTTTATTAATGGGATGCTATTATTCAATTTACCACCTCTAAGTCTATTTTTAGGCTTAGTTGTCGAATTTTACTCTATAAAGTTTTCGTACTAATAACGAAATTTACACTTACAATTCATATAATAAATACGAATGATGTGCACACACATATATTTAAAGCACATTTTAAGTCAAATATTTATAAACTTTGAATATTTAAAGCACCTTATAAGTCAAATTTAGGAATTTTACAACTAACTCAATTATACACTTTTTTTTTAATTAACTCAATTATACTCTTAAAAGGGATAATTAATTACTATTTATTTATTCTTCAACAACAATAGAAAAACAGAAGTTACAAAATGAGGGAAACTTTTGTGGAGTTCTCACTCTCTATTGGTGCCCATTGTTGTTTTGCCATACAATACAACTTTTAGTGGACAAATAACAGTTGGAATCTACAAGGAGAGGCGGAAATTAAGGTTCCTTCCTATCTATATATCTCACAATCTTACTGAATTGGACAACAATGTTGTCACCATCCAACTTCATATTCACAGATTCGTAGATGACAGCTTATATCCACTGAATGAGGAAATAATAAAAAGTTTAAAAAAGATTGCTATGGGCCTGCTTGCCTTGAAACTTGTCTATTAGCACTAAAAAGCTTGTGAATTACTCTTAAGGAAATGATTGATGACACTGATCCTCTTCTCTTAAGTGACTCGTGGGAAGTGCATTGCTAAAAGTATACATGTAGTCAATTAAACATACAGTAGGTGCTTTATGTTGTTTGATTGTATTATATGGCACAAACTAATGAATAAGTCAATACAATCATACGATAAGAAATCATGCATATAGATTATTATTATTATTATTATTATTATTATTATTGACAATCCAAAAATAAAGATTTAATCTAAAAATAAAAAACTCAAATAACGACTTTAATCATTTTTTGAAAATAACCAGTTTTCTTCATAAAAAGTTAAAAACTGTTTTTTGAATTACTCAGATCAAACGGATTTTTCGTGTTTTTAAATTTTCGAATACATAAAACTATATCCTAATCAACAACCAAATGGACCCTAAATTTGTATTTAGTCTGCGATTCAAAAATTAGAATCTAGTTGGAGAAGTTAAATTCAGAGAATAACGTTTCATCGTTTTTTAATTAACATCTTGAAAAATTATATTCAAATTCGACTGACTAAATGCATTTTTCATGTTTTTGGAGATTGAAAATTGGGCAATCTATGCTTGCAAGTTGCAAAGCTTTGTCATCTTATTTTTTGAGAAACAAGTTTTACACTAATGAAGGATGAACTGGCATTTAAAAGCATAAAATAGTAATAGCTAATATTTATTCTTACATTTAAGAATCAGTTTTTTAATAAATGAAACAAAAGAAGCACATGCATTCCTTTTATTTTGGTATAAACATAGATAATTGGAAACGAAGGAATCATGTAAAAGTTTTACCCATAAATATTTGGGTTCTGCATTTCTTTTAACAAAAATGCATTTATAATGTAACAAATATCAAAATTATCTCAAACTTTGATATGAAAACTATCATTCTTATTTTTCATAATCTTTTTGTAATATCGTATCAACTTAGTCTAGAACGGAATAAAAGAAGTGAATTTATGTAGTCGACCTATATAATTAAAAAAAACGTAATCTAGTTGAACGTAGATTATAACATTTAGAGGGAATGACAAATTAACTTATAACAAAAATAAATAAATAAAACTTTATGGTTCAAGTTAATTAAGTATAATAGCTTGAAAATTAATTGGCTTTAATAAAGGAAAAAAGGAAAGCTGAGCCTCTGGCACACAAATTGATGGAGGGTCTTGGCGAGAGGGGACATGATTGATCATCAAACTGTTGTAGGTCAAAGAAGGATTACTTTTGCTTTGGCCCCAAAGCTTGACCCAATCATCTCTCCAGTCTCAACCATCTTTTTCCAAGGAAAAATAAAAAGAAGTTCAGATTTTTTTTTGTTGCCCTTCCAATGTTTGTTGCCACCTTTGAGGGAAAGCAGCTGCAGCTGCAGCTGTCGTTCTTGGGCTACTTTTATTTTTATGTTATTTATATTTGTTTTTGGGCACTCTTATTAGTTACGGATAGGAAATGATGAATCATATCAAATCACTATTAGAGTGTTGTTATGAATTGAGTTTATTCAACTTGTAGAAAAAGTTTAGGCGTAGTTTGGTAAACTCCACTGTTTTATCATGTTACATTCAAAAACTTGGGGTTTCAGTTTAAATTGTTTAATGCTTGAGGAACCCATTGGTTACTAGGGAAAGCTAAAAGAACAAAATTCTCTCCGTGTACATTTCATTAGATTTTGACTAAATTGTGAATGAATTACATGAACCTACGTCGACTATATCTTGATGTCATGTGAAGAACGTTTTCTTTGTTGATATTAGGTATTTGTGCCTCCCCTACCCTCGCTTATCCCATATGTAGGGGCGTGTCATTATCCAAAATTATTTCACATTTTCTCCAACAATAATTAGGTAAGATTCATACTATTAAATTATTATTATAGTACTATTAATATATATAATATTGACATCACATATGAATATAATGTTAATATTATATAAGGTTAATATTACAATATGATATGAGATACATGTATATTGTAATGTTAATATTATAATATGTAAGATATATACAAGATATATAAATAATATCATTTTTATTTATAATGTAAGATATATAAGAAATATATTAATATAAATATGAATTATATGTTATATATTAGATATAAAATAATATATGATATATATAATATATTATATATTATATCATATAAGTACAAGGAGGGGAGGGATTTTCTCACCCCACCCTTTCTCTCTTTTCCTTTTCTCCCTCTTGCCTGTTTTTTTCTTGTTCTATTTTTTTGTGCTTTCGAAAGAAAGACATTTTGACGGAAGGTTCGTCAAGACACTGCCACTGTACGAGTTAAGGTAGGGGAATGAAAGTTAGGTTTGCGTCTCTTACTTGTGTAATGATAATTTACATAGCATTATGTATCATAAATGTTACTATGTTCTACTTCATGCATGAAAAACTATTTTACAAAATGTATTATATATTATAACCATGGGTGGCTATGCCATTACGCTGGACCATGGGTTATCACAATTATTATATATATTAATTATGGGTGCTATGTCGTTACGTTAGACTATGAGGTGGCTCTGTCAATGGTTAGCACTGGAACTCATGAGATCTCTCAGTTGCTTCATGTTGCATTGGCGCCTCGGCTCACAGGTTGCGAGTTGTGCATTATGCTTTGCCACTTTTCATCATCATTGTTTGATTATATTGTTGTGGCATAACTTTCTGATGATTGTTATTCTGTATTTATTATTAAGCATGTAAGTTTGTTTATCCTGCTTGACCTCACTGAGCTGTTGAGCTCACCCGATTGATATTTTTCCCCAAGATCTTAGATATGCGTAAGTACAAATATGGTATCAGAATGTGAGAGCCACAGAAGCTACATGCGAAAGAGACACGTAGAGTGCGGAATGTCAACATAGATCTAGGTGTGTTAGTTATGAGTTATTAGAGTTTTTGTTGCGTACTCTGTACTTTTGTAATTGTAACATTTGTACTTTTGTCATCCATTATTAAATGAGGATGAATAAAAGATCTGTATTGATATTCATTTATGCTCACACCTCAATTTTGGTATGTTGCCTATCGTATGAGATTGTTCTTAAGAATCAAGGTGTAATAGGTGGCAAAAGTGGTTTAGTCCTTTTGTTCGGCTAGTTTTAAAATAGGTTTAGACATAGTAGGTGACAAAAGTGGGTCCGATGCGGACAAGATTTTTATGTTTGTTTTAAAAGCGAGCTAGGTATAGACATAGATAAACGGGTACCCAGTTATATATTATGAATAAAAATAAAATATATTTTATTAATTACTTTTATTAATTATATGATGATGAATTTAAAAGTTTACTTATATTTATACAAGACTCTTTAAAAATATATAGTTTGCAAGTGAGTAACATATATATATATATATACAATACACATGACTTTTATTATTTATTATTTTAGAAATTTTATTAATATTGTTATAGAAATACTTCAAATGCTTGAAAAAGTACATTTAACTGCATTTACTTTTATTATTTCAACTTAATAATATTTGTTGCAAATTTATATAGGTTATACTAATTAAATACTATTATATGACATTAAACACATGTACAATATACCTTTATGTAAGGAGTTTTATTAGTGGTTTTACTTTTAAAATTATATATTGTATGCTTTTATCACCTATTTATCTAATATTAAAGTTTTTAAAATATATTTAAAAAATAATAAAAAATAAAATTATAAAATTCTGACAAAAGTGAGCTACCCGATTTTTTAAAACAAATGATTATAAATAAGAAAATTTTGTTCGTTTTAAAAGCGGGCCGAAAATGGGATAACTTCATTAATGTCAAGCGTTGTCCGTTCCCATTTATGTCCATACCTATTTTTTTGCCACCTCTATCATTATGGAGATTGCTAGTTCTTTATAGCTTGATGTGCATTGTTGAGCCCTTATCTAACAGTTATAGCTTTTTGAGTTGAGTGATTTTTAACATAGTATCAAAACTTTCTTCTAGCTCTCCACGTGAGGTGAGGCTGCACGTGAAGTAAAATGTTGATGATAACTTGATATGAATTGTTGGGCTCTTAACTGACCGCTATAACTTTTGGATTAAATGGTTTCTAACGTATGCTTTCATCCTTTTAAAAATATTTAATGACATTGATGATGGATGTACTACAAAAATAAAAAATTAGAATAATTTAGTAAATTAAAAAATAAAAAATGACGAAGCCCAATAGCACAAACGAGTCTTAAATAATTTGGGTTGGGTTTAAAAGTGAAATTGGGCACCACTATCTATTGATAATCTCCACAGCCCTGAGATGGGCTTTTAAATGGGCTAACAGGCCCATTTCAGCTAACAGGCAATAAAACATCATTTTAGTTACCGGCCTTAAAAAAAAAACCTTACAGTGTTTAGCAAAATCTTCTAACCTTCCTATTGCTCGTTCAGAAAGCGCCACGACTACAAAACCCTCATCTTATACAACTCTTGGCGCTATTTCCCTGCGTTCTCAGAGGAATCAGGAACACACATGAACAAAACTTATGCTCTAATGACGAGTGTGTAGTTAGGGGTATATATCGGAGGGTTTTAGAAGAACAAAACCCTTTCAATCCTTAGACCCAAATACGCCATCTAGGGTTTCCAACGTCTCATCTTAAACCAGGGAACAACTTCAATATCTCAAAAAAGCAAAAAAAATGGTTCTTTTTCGAATTCCAATCTTTCTTCTATGTTCCGTAGATTTAATGGATGATTATATCTTCGATTGATGTTTTTTGATGTTTTTTATCCACTTGTTTTGTTATATTATTTCAGCCTCAGGGAGATTACATAGAGCTTCATCGCAAGCGTCATGGCTATCGCCTTGACCACTTCGAGCGCAAACGCAAGAAGGAAGCTCGTGAAGTTCACGAGCGATCCGCTAAAGCCCAGAAGGTCAATTTTTCCTGTTGATTCTTCTTTGTTGATCGGTATTTTTTTTTTGTCTGGTAGATCCGTTTTTTAGTTTGAATTTACGTGTTATTGATTTATTTATTTTTGGGTTGGAATAGGCTCTGGGCATTAAGGGTAAGATGTTTGCGAAGAAACGGTACGCTGAGAAGGCTTTGATGAAGAGGACGTGAGTTTTCTATGCTCTTGCACTTGTTTTATTTATTTGGTTTTATTAGGGTTTTATGTTTACTTTATTGCTTTCGTAATTCTAGTATTGCTTGAACAGTTGCACTCGAAGTTTAAACTTTAAATGATGAGTTGGTTTGAGTATTGTTGATGATTTCTTGGCATTGGTCTTTTTCTAATATGGGCGGTCTTTTAGTGGGGGAGAAATGGAAAATTTGGAATTTGATGCATTGGCTTGTTAGCGCTCATTTGTTTTGGAGATTCTTAGTACCATAGTTTTGAGACATTTACTCTTCTTGGCTAAATGACTAGTATTTGATGTTTGACGAATTGAGGAAAGTTAATTAGGATATCTTATGTGAAACCATTGGACCAAGGGCTTAACCTTATGATAAGAACTAAGATGAACTTAGTGATGTATGCAATTTCAATATGAGGAATTTTAGTGAAGATATACATCATTTTCAAGAATCAACAAGAAGCTTGGATAAGAAAGAAAGTGTCAGTTTAAGGCTAATTGAAGACTTATTAACTTGCCTTTGTAGAGTTTGCATCAATTTACTCGTGTTGGTTAGATAGAACGACGTAAACCTTAGCTAGCCTATTTAATCTAGCAACTAAATTAAGACAAGTGGACATGGCCATGTCCTCTATTGCTTTGGGGTCTAGTGAAGATGGTATTTTTCCAGCTTTATAGCGGAAGATGTACAACTTTCCATTGATTACGTGTTTGTTAAAAGCCTACTCTAACGAGATGGAAGATATTGAGCACGTAGAAGAAGCGTGCTTGCTTTATTTTTTTGATCTGATCATTTTTTTAAAGATGGGGACGCAGAAAATTCTGATGCCCTAGAAATATTCATTTTCATTTTCGTTGGGTTCGTACACTTCACAACCCACCAAATGCAAGTTGGAGTGACCTGATTGTATGATTGCCTTGGTTTTGTACAGGACCAAATTGTATGACTCTTTGGTCTTCTTTTATTATTTAGACAAGGTACACTACATTTTCTTTTTTGCTTGCAACATTTTGCACTAGATTATGGATGTTTTTAACTTATAATAGTTGTATATAAAAATAAAGGTGCTATTCAAATTTGCGCAGATTATAGAGGGATTAAATTGATGAGTCATATTATGAAATTGTGGGAGAGTAATTGAGGATTGAGTAAGCTGAAACCTTGGTTTCGAATAATTAATTTGGATTTATGCTTGGAGATCAACCGTGTAAGCTATTTATTGATGGAGAGAGGTATAGGTAGAAGAAGAAAGACCGTCAACTAGTTTTTATTATTTGACGTGGTATGATCCCAATTCATGATTTTAGATTGCATATCTTATGTCAAATCATTGAGCCAAGGTTCAACCCCACAATAACAACTAAGATGTGTTGGAACTTGTTTTAAGGTTAATGTAAAAACTAAATAGTCCCACCTTGGATTTTTAAAAGTCTTGAGACTTCCTTTTATATTACAACCACTCTCTAAGGACTTAAAACCTTGAGAGAATGTTGGGGAAGCCTATGTGTCGCATGTGTGATGTGCACTTGCAGAGGGGGTGCAAATTCTCGGGCCAAGCCCAAGGAGGCTTTTGCTATTTTCAATGAATAATGTTAATTTTAAACTTTATTTTATCATTTTTAGTGAAAAATGGGACACATCTGCATGAAAAGACTTGGTCCCTTATTACTGGGGTGCAATTTACCTCTATTTAAACCTGCTAAAACTTCATTCTAATTTAAGTTTTTTACTCTCCTACTATTACTCCATCACATTATCACACTCAGGAGAGCAATATTGTTTATTTTAGTTCGTTGTTGACAATACATTTGGAGTACCTTTTGGATTGATTAGATTGTTGTAGCTTGAAGAGCGAACGCTTCTTGACCTGTAGTACAAAACAAGAGCGATTTTCGCTTTAGGTTAGTGCCCTGCATGCCTCAATCTATGACGTTATTTCCTTTCCTTTTTGCTTACCCAATCTTTACATTCCTTCAATAATCAACTGTTATAGGACCAAATTTTTCTTTTTTGGTAGAGGAATTTGAACTTTAGCTAAACACCCCCACACTTTTAGGTATTTGTAAGAATGTGTTATACCTTTCCAAAGTTCATATGGGGTTTTACTTTTATCATTATTTAGAAAAAAAAATTGTTAACATATTACATGCAATTAATAAGGCGTCCTCCAACAATGACTGAGGAACTCCTAAACTAATAGGTGAAGCATTTACCATATCTTTAAGAGAGCTATTTTTCCGTTCTATTGCACCATTTTGTTGTGGAAAATATGGTGCGGTGATTTGATAAATTATTTCATATAATTGGAAACATTCAACAAGTAAAGTAGACTTATATTCGGGGTGGTGGTCCACCCCTACTAAACCTTAGAATTTTTATTTTTTTTTCTAATCCATTTTCAAATTCTGTTTTAAATATTTTAAACACATTTAGTGTTTCATCTTTACTACTAAGGAGACATACAATAGTAACAATACAATATCTAGTACAATCATCAATAAAGGTTGCAAAAGAGTTTTTTTCCTTCCTTTAGTAGGAATGTATTTAAGATCACAAAGGTCAAAATGAATAATTCTAAAGGTTGGGGTGATCTTTCAATATTTTTAAAGGGTTTTCTAACAGATATTGGTTTCACACAATACTTCACAATTTTGAATGATGTCAATAGGCAATTTAGGAATCATACCCATGTTTATCATTCTAGAAACTGAAATTTTATTTATGACCTAATCTATCATGTCATAATACTCAATAATATACGCAAAAGAATACATTGTAGTAATATTAAAGGTTACATTGAGCTTAAAAATCCCATCATCCAGAGATCTCTTTCGCACAAACATCCCATTTTTTGTAATTACACATTTATCAAACTCAGATCATTTTAAAACCTCTCTTACTCAATAATGACGCCAAAACTAGATTTTTTCAGATGTTCGAAACACAAAGCACATCATTCAAAGTAAGTACTTTGCCTGTAGTATACTTGCGGTCTACTTTTCCTTTGCCAATTATAGTAGATGTAGCAAAAATTTTTCATGTAGAGTTTTTTTTATCTCCAACTGTAGTATAGGATGAGAAGATATCTGTATTAGAGCATATGTGCTTGGTGGCTCCCGTATTTATCCACAATCTTTATCGTTTCTCACCGAATTCATTTTTGAGACAACTGTCGAGAAGTGGTCTTTTGCTACATTGGCTTGATTGGCTTGATTTGAGTTTTTTTTTCTTTAGTTGGGTCTTCCTTTTTATGCAGTCCTTGGCACGGTGTCCAGGCTTGTTATAGAAATAACAATTTTCTTTAATCTTCTGGATCTCGCCATCTGGGCCTTGCACATTCTTCTTGCCCCTCTGATTTTTGTGGGACTTGTGTTTAGAGACATAAGAGGATTTAGATATATCCTCTTCCACAACATTCTCCTTAGAGATCATTGAATATGATTAAGACTTGTTCTTTTCATTTTTTTGATTGTCCTCCTCTATTTGATGTCTAATAATCAAATCCCCAATCCCCAATCCCCATGTCTTTCCTTTTATGCTTTGAAATATTTCTTAAATTCGAGGATGGTAATAAATTTTCAATTATAGATGCGACGTGGAATCCTTCACTAATAATCATGCCCACTGCATGAATTTCATGGATAAGAATTTGAGCTTTTCGATTTGAGAGACAACCAATTGTGAATCTTCCTAAAATCTAGAAAACTACCGACCACGATTTTATTATTATTATTATTATTATTTATTATTTTTTTTTTTGTGCTGGCATCTTCTGATTGTTACTTCTTATCTAGAAGATCCCACAATTTTTAACATTGTCAATAGAAGAGTAAACAATCGACAGAACACTGTCTAGCCCATTTAGAATGTTGTTCTTGCACAGGAAATTGGAATGCTCCCATTTATAGTATGCCTCTCTTTATGTACGATCAATTTCCTGATCATCCAAAGGAGGAGGATCCTCATTGAGAATTTGTGCCAATCGTAATGTTGTCAAATAGAAAAACTTTTTATGCGGCCAAGTTTTGAAGTTTTGGTTGGTGAACTTTTAGGGTTTCTCACAGTGCACAGAGTTGGTAACGAGCATAGCCTTTAGTTTTGTAGAATTAGCAAGGTCCGCAGAAGACATTATGAGATTTTCGTTTTAAATTTTAGGAATGTGCATATTAGGAAAGCAAGAAGGAAAGGAAACAACGTGATTGATTGAGGCGAAAAAGGCACTGGCCTAAAGTGAAATTTGCTCCTGTCTTGTACCACAGTTGAACAGATGTTCGCTTTTCAGGCTACAACAATTTAATCAATTTGAGCGGGGTACTTAAAATGGATTGTCAACAATGAATTTGAATAAACAATGTTGCTCTCTGCCTCTCTCAAATGTGATAATGTGATGAACAAAGTATTAGAAAGAGAGTAAAACTTCAAATTAGAATGACGCTTCAAAAGGTTTAAAATAGAGGGAAATCATCCTATTGTGTGGGTGCATCTTGCAAATAGACATGAAAAATACAGAGTTGTGTTTTTCAATACAAAAAGAGAATGGTAAAATAAAGTTTAAAATTAAATAATTAATTAATTAATTTTTTTTTTGAAAATAGCAAAAACTTTCTTGGGCTTGGCCAAAGGATTTGCCCCCTCCCCCCCCCCGGCGTTCTTGCAAATCGCTCGTGCAATTCGCCCGGTTAAATGTTTTTCGAATTGATGGGCCCAAACCCATGGGTCTCTTCATGCACTCGAGTAGGCTTCCCCAACATTCTCTTAAGGTTTTAAGTCCTTAGAGAGTTGTTGTAATATAAAAGGAAGTTTCAAGACTTCCAATTTGAGACTAATTGGTTTTCACATTAATCTTAAAACACAAGTTCCAATAAGATGAACTAAGGATTTAAAAATGCATGCAATTTCACTATGTTGATTTTCTAATAGAGACTGAGACACACATCTTTTTCAAGAGTCATGGAGAAGCTTGGATGAGGTTAGATAATAAAGCGTTAGTAGGAAGCTAATTGAAGGCTTATTACTTGCTTTTGCAAATTTCTCATCAACTTATTGTGTATAGGAGATAGAACTATGTATATCTTAGCTAGCTTATTAATTCTAGCAAGCGAAGCCAATTGGAAAGAACCACCTACTCCACTGCACTAGGGGCTTGGTAAAGACCGTATTTTTCAGCTTAATAGTGAAAGCCATGGAAGTTTGCATTGATAACATGCTAAGGAAAGCCTACTCTAACAAGATGGAAGAGATTGAGCACGGGTGTAAAGAAGCATGCTAGCTCTCTTTCTTGATCATTTTTTATAGAGGGGGATGTAGATAATTCTAGTGCCCTAGAAATATTCTTTTTGATTTTTGGTGTCTCGCACTTTCAAAACCCATCAAATGCAAGTTGGAGGGGAATTGGTCATACAACTGCTTTGGTCTTGATCTAGTATCTTAGACAGGTACATTTTCTTTTCTACTTGCAATATTTTCTACTAGATTGTGGAAGTTTCATTGACTTGGGACTAATTTGATCACTCAAGTGATGTTTGTGAGAAAATAGCTTTTTTTTTCTCAAAATTATGAAGAAAACAAATTTTCATAGTTAATTGCTATGTAATTTTTAAGTTCAAGTCATGCAACTACAAGTTATTTTTGTCAATGCATTGCGTAGGTTTTATAGTGAGGTTGGCAATGGTATTCTTCCTAAAACCTTTGAAAAGGTTAAGTATGATATTTCAAGTGTAATGGTGCCGGTTTATGAAATCTAGGGTTCTTTCCTAGAAGTTATTTGATAATTTAAATATAACTGAAACATTTTGTGTCATTGAAGCCCTCAACCATGACCACAACCACCGTATTTTGGTTGCCAACAAATAACGATGACAATAACCTTTTACAATGCTAGCAGTGGTTGCATTCAACATTGAAAACCTCATGGAACATCAAGCACCCTGTCATGGTTAATGACAATCCTTTGTGATACTATTAGGTTTAGAGTAGTCAAGGTGAGCTTACGCGTGTCTTGAAGCTGGTTGCGACAACTCAGGCATGCGCCTTTGCACTTTAATGTCC
The DNA here is from genome assembly GCA_035771175.1 of Paratinospora sagittata. Lineage (NCBI taxonomy): Eukaryota > Viridiplantae > Streptophyta > Magnoliopsida > Ranunculales > Menispermaceae > Paratinospora > Paratinospora sagittata. The sequence continues at coordinate 46,364,314 of CM069593.1, forward strand.
TATGCTTCCTCCTTTTTGAACCCACTTAAACATTAAATAAATATTCTATTATATCTGTTCTCTTTTCTTGCATAAACCCTAATACAAATAATAAATTTTCTAAGGATACTGGTGTAGTGCTACTATAACAACATCTCGAGCTGGTTCTCCAATAACAACATAGTCTCTACTTAACCATCAAGCTACTGTTGACAAGTTATTGATTTGGTGTTTTTGCATGTTACTCCTTGTGTTATTGTTAATTGCTTCGACTCAAACTTAAACATCAAAACAAATAAAAATTACTATTAGTAAAAACTACTCGAGCTTAATATGAGACATTGCTGCTGCAATGAACACTATAATGTTAGAACTTGAGGTTTTTTTTTTTTTTTTTTTTTTTTGCATGTGTTAAAAAAGATGTAGATAAGTATGAAAATATGATTTAATGTTACTAATTGATATATAAATAAGTTTTTTTTTACATTTTATTTTTATTTTTTATGAATTTGTCCAACCCCATGTAGTTGAGAAAATGCTTAGTTGAGTTGAGTTTTTATTTTATTTTTATTTTTTTTATGAATTTTGTGTTTCACTTTATTTAGGTTTTTGTGTCTTGCCTTGCACATTTAGCATTAGGGCTTATCATTGCCTTAAGTGCTTTTTAAGCCTATAAGTACTTTGATTTGAGTTTCTTTAATGTCCTACCTTTCTTTTTCCTTCACATTTCTCTCTCTATTTTTCCATCATGTGCATTCACGTGGTTAGTTTGCTTTTAAAAGAAGTTGCAGTTTACTCTTTTTTTTTTCTAAATTTTCTAAATTTTGCTTCCTTCAAAAAACGAAAGAGTAAAGTTTGAGCGGTTTTATTTTTGTATTGTAGAATATATATCATTCACATCCATAGATACATATGTGAATATATGTATACACGTGTATAAATATGTTCTGGTTTGTATCTACGGAGTTAATTAATAAATGTTGATGGGAACTTTCAATAAATATTTTATTTTCATCACCTAGTATTGCCTGATGACATGGTAACACTGAATCATTTAAATGTGTGTATGTGCTTGTGTCATTACGTCTTGAGCACGCATTTTTTGGCCATTCAGTGTAAATTGTTAATTTTGGTGCTGTTTGAAGAATCAGTGGTCTTGAAAATTAAGATTGTGATTGCTATTTTATTTTTTTTCAATAGGATTGCAATGCATGAGGAATCATCAAGTAGAAGGAAGGTGGACGATGAGGTTCAGGAAGGGGCTGTCCCTGCGTATCTTTTGGATCGTGAATCAACTACACGCGCTAAGGTATTGAAACATTTATCTTATAGATTGGTGTTACATTTTACATTTCAGTGTTTTAATGCTGTATTTGTTGCATCTTTGTAGCTCATTTTGACTTGTATGTTCTATGTAAGGTACTTAGCAACACTATCAAGCAGAAAAGGAAAGAGAAAGCTGGTAAATGGGAAGTTCCCTTGCCCAAGGTAACTCATATCTTCTTTGTCATCTGGAGTATTTTTTTCCAAAGACGTGTATTTCTTCAAGTTTTTAGTTTTTTCTACTGAAAATACGTTTTTTTTTTTTTTTTTTGAAAATATAAGGCTGCATTGTGTTAGTGATTTGAACGGATGCTATCAAAAATAACTTTTTATCACTTTTGATAAACAGGTTGTTTTATGAGTAAAATCTAAAAAAGTTATTTTGGATTTGACTAGCCAAACATGTTTTTCAAGTTTTTTGATTTTTGGACACAGTTGTATCCAAATCACAAACCAAATGCAGTCTTAGTTATCTTTATCTCCAATTTTGTTTAGTTGTCAAATAAGATTTCACACGTGTAATTTGTGTTTGAATAAATGAACCTTCTTTCCTACGACTCTGTTTTTTCATGGCATTGTGTATGAGATAAATGGAAGCTTGTTTTGCCTTGCAGGTTAGACCTGTTGCTGAGGATGAAATGTTTAGGGTCATCAGAACTGGTAAAAGGAAAAGTAGGTATCCAATAACAGTCATACTGCTGATTCATATTATTTGTGGTATATAGAATCATTTTTGCCTGTAGTTATTTGGTTGCAGGCTTAAGTTATTGTCGAATATCTCTATTAGGATTTTGAAAGCTTCACAGTAATTGAACTATAAAGCATATTCTTCATTGCATTTGACGAAAGTGATTTTTGTTTGAATCATTTTATTAAGTGGATGCCATTTTATTTGGGCGGAGGGGTTACCTATAGAATATATTACTTCTAACAGAGCTTTTGATAAAATAACTTGATCAAGAGAGAATCAGTTAGCTTGTCTATTGGTGTCTATCATTATCACAATTCGGAGTCAAGTTCTTCAAGTTAGTAGAATGAAGTGAAAGTTGTATTATATCTTGAGTATTAAAGTTATTCTAAGCATTTTTGATAAAAATAATTGGAATTTTGAAATTATTTAATTATTGTAGTTATATAACTGTATTAGTATTTTTTATTCATGTAGGATTTGCTTTTCCATATTTAAGTAGCATTTAGCAATAAAATGTTTGTAGAGAAGACATTTATAAATATTAGGCAAGTGTGGAGGTAAAGTTTTATGTGTTATGACACCCAAAACTGACCTGTCCTTATACTATTATAATAATACTTGTTCAATTTGATTATTGAATCAGGTTGGCTGGGTTATCAAGTGAGTGGCACTTGAGTTGTCTGCTCACTTGAACAAATTTAAAATTGAAAACTTCTTCATCCTTATTTGTTAGAGCTTAGTGATGTTATTGGGCTATCTAGCTTAGCTTAAAAGAAACAAGAAGGAAAGGGGCACTCAACATTTTACTTTTTTTTTTCTTTTTTTTTGGGGGAGGGGGGGGGGGGGAGATGTGTAACTTACTTGCATTCTAAGTATGTATATGCATTTAATTAGTGTATATATAAATCAGGATGGGGAAGCTTGGCTTGATTATTTCTATAATTTGCAATTGAAGTTGAAATTTAGTCCCACGGGGAAATTTTCATAGGTATTTGTATGGGGGAGAGATTTGAGGAATAATTTTTAGTTGTGGAACGGAAGGTCCTCTCTTTTAAATTTCCTTTGGAACTTTGAACTCTCATATACAACATATGGAGTTTCTCTGCTAGAAAATGTATCTATTTATTGCTTTCCATAAAGGCCACAGCTACCCTTATTAGATATGCAACTCCAATTTTTGCAGCTAAGCAATGGAAGAGGATGGTTACCAAAGCCACTTTTGTGGGACCAGGCTTTACGAGGAAACCTCCCAAGTACGAGCGATTCATTCGTCCGTCAGGTTTGCGATTCAGCAAGGCCCATGTGACACACCCTGAACTGAAATGCACATTTAACCTTGAAATTATTGGGGTAAAGAAAAACCCAAATGGTCCAATGTACACTTCTCTTGGTGTAATGACCAAAGGTACAATCATAGAGGTGAACGTCAGTGAGCTCGGCCTGGTCACTCCTGCTGGGAAAGTTGTTTGGGGTAAGAAAGGAGTGCTTCCCTCTATTTTAGTTTTTATATTTTAACAAATATTTTGGGAATCATAATAATAATATCTTGCTATCTGCTTAATTTCATATCTTTGCTGGTGCAGGTAAATATGCTCAGGTTACAAATAATCCAGAGAATGACGGTTGTATAAATGCAGTTCTGCTTGTCTGAGAGGTTTTAGTATTCCCTTCACATAGAACTGTTGTATCTTTGGCTTGAGGAACCTGCTGCTGTCTCTTAACATGTAAAAACAGGAGTCGTCTTCTTATCCTTTTCTACTTTCGGTTGCATCTTATAGAGACTGACCAGATGCAGTCATCCAACTTTGCTTTAAAATCAAGCCTTTTACTTGATTTTTTTTTTTCAGAAATCAAGTGTAGTCTTTAGTAACAACTTAACAAGATCTTGCAATAAAATTAGGAGATTTTGTCATTTGAAATTATTCTACTCCGATCTCTGTAGGAGAAAAAACATGATTTTTATAAGTTATAAGTTGATTTTTATGTGTTATTTGTAGATTTGTACCCATTTTTATCCAAAAAAAAAAAAAAAAACCTAAAATTGAAGAAAAATAGGGTGGAAAATGGGTTTTTCAAACTTATTTTTCATGCCAAAACTACCTGTTCGGTTAGTCAGGGTCGGACAAATGGGACTTGTTCGGCCGGACAAAATGCATCTATTCGACGAAAGCTGGCCAAACAGGGGTTTTTTAGGTTTTTGAAATTTTTTTATTTAGATATGTTGCCAAGTTAATGAAAAGTGGTCTCTTTCATATAAATTATAAGTCAAAATTAGTATTATATATATATATATATAACAAAATACAAAAAAATGTAATTAATAAAAAAAATTTCAACCCAAAACGATTTGTCCGGCTAGAGTTGACTAGACAAACCTAGTTTGTTCGACCAACCTCGGGCTGACAATTTCGTTTAGTCCGGTTGGCCTCGACTGGACAGAATGGTTCTATTCGAACCTGGATGGCCAGACAAGTTGTTTAGGGATGTCGAAAATAGATTTTGAAACTCATTTTCAATGCTATTTTCTTTAATCTCTAGGTATTTTTTGATAAAAAAAAGTTTATAAAACTAATAGATGTTCATAGGGCGCGAAGGACTTTCTGTTTTATTTACTTTCCTTTCCATTGTCGATCAAATGGCTTAATTGGAGAAAAATCACTTTCAACACTTCCCACACTTGTCAAGCCAATGAAAAACACTTTTGAACACTTGTAAATGTTTTCAAGACAATAAATTGGTGAAAATATGTGATTTAATTTCAAAATAATTAAACAAAAATGATAAAATTGAAGATTGAAAGGGTTGAAGGGTTGGGGAGTTGGGTTGAAGGGTTGAAAGATAGGTGGGTGAAGAGAGAAGGGGAGGGTTTAGGGTGGTTTTTATGTGTCATTTTTGGTAATTTTATATAAGGACATTTTTTTCTTTTCATTTTTTAACTTAGGGGGTTGAACAGATAGTAGTACATGGCAGGTGGATTTAGAAGCTTCCATTCAAAAATTCAATAAGCAGCGAAGTGGTTACTGGCAGATACAAACGAATGTGATGCCATATACATATGGAAAGCCCAAATGTTAGTTTTGTATGTTTAACCCCTTTAGTGTAATATAATTGAAAGTAAGTGTTGAAAATATTTGTAAATCAGAAGGTAAAAAGAACATAGATTTAATATATCAAGTAAGAGGAAGCTTCGTAAGCCACACAATTTCAATGGATTAGGTTTAGTTGCTTTGAAATAGATTCATTGAGCAAAATTGGCACATGCATATCTGAAAAACCAAAACAAATCAAATATTAGAAAATAAGGTAACTTATTTTATTATTAATTAATTTAATAGTGTTAGGATGTACTAGCCCTTAAGACAAATTTTAATCTAAGTTAAATTGAACTGAAAACGAACCAAAGTAGTCCATTTTCATGTGTAAATCAATTCAATTAAGTTCGCAAGTTTTTCCCAGCACTGGAAATTGGCAGCATCATTAGAATACCAGGTATATATATTTAAGACTACCAACTACTTAGGAATGGAGCAAAGAACATGGCCAGAAACATACACAACACAGACCCATCAAACAATTCAATCATTAAGTTGCCAATGTACTGAAAATGCCACACCACAAACCAAGTTTTGGGTCACAACTTCAACCACATTATGAAGAACATTCAACTTAACAAACTTTCAAAGTGGTACATTCCATAATAGTCTTTACTAACTGGCTGGAACTGCCGGCAATGTCTCAATCACCTGCATTCTACCTGTTGCCAGCCGTGTAGTCAAATCCTCCACCTCCACCTTTACAACATCCCTCCTCATCCCAATATCAGCAGCATATCGGCTGGCACAGTACATTCCTACGGCCGTAGCCACCATTCCATACACATTAGTCGTGACAAGTCGCAATGGCGTTGATAGAACGGCTGCAAGAGGCCCGCCTATGATTGACACAGCCTGCCCACTTTGACCCATTGTTCCTTGGTCAAGGACAAGTAGTCCGGTCTTGCAGTAGATGGCGAAATCTTCGCAGTTCTTCTTGAAGATATTATAGCACCCAAACCCGTTATCTAGCAAGTAGGTGGCTCGATGAACCACAATGTCATCTGGGTCAGAGACGGCAAGGGTACATGTCCCGCCTCGTGCTTTTGCGAGAAAGAGAGCAGTGCTAACGGCGTACGTGAAACGGTAAAGAACACCGCCAGCGAGGAAGCAGTTGAGGCATGATAGAACAACACCATGACCATCTTCTTCATGGGTGCAGTTGGTGCAAGGAACTTGACCTCGGGTTGGTACGGAGCTTACTAAGAGGAGATCCAGTACTGTCCCTGTGCCCACTTCCTGCCCCCGTCCTCTTGTGAAATGGATGACTTTATTATCGCCAATGTAGATACCTGATCAATAGAAGAGGGAGGAAGGGAAAGGGGTTAAGTGATTGGGATATAGAACAATGTTTACAGGAAAAAAAAATGCCAACTATTATAAAACTTTTGTTCTGACAAAAAGCTCACAAAATCTTAGCAAACAAGGGGAAAGCACATAGATTCTGCAGTGTCTGACCAAAATAATTTTACGACAAATTTGAGAAATTTATATATGCAAGCGATTTGAGACAGTGAGAAACTGACGTCACAAAGATTTTCCATATAAGGGCAAATTCAACCAAAATAACCCCAAGAGGTTGCCTAGTGGAAAATTTCAGACTGGATAAGCATCTCAGGAACTGTAGGTTTAAAGTTAACTTCCCCCAAGATGAGTTCTTCAACAAGAAAAAGCACTGAGTAATCAGTTTACTACTCTTACAGCCAAAAGGAAAGTAGAATAGAAAAACACAATTATGATACCCTTTTTACAGTTCATTCAATACAAATCTCAGAAAATAATGCCAATCTCCTTCTTAAACAGATAATCTTTTTATGTTTTTTTGTTTGAGAGAGGAAATGGATAATTATATTATATAAAAAGAACAAACCAGAATACAAAAAACCAGGGCATCAGAGATGCACTGACAACAACAGCAGCCAAAAAAGCCAATAAAAAGAGCAAAGAAACCCCACCCAAGGTAACAACACAAATACCAACCCAACTCACAACAAATAACTACCCCAATTACAACGCCAATCTGAGATGGAGAACCCCCCATTCAGCTTAGAGCAGGCCACCCAGTTACAAGCCAACCACTTAGCCTCTTCCCAAATTCGAAAACAGTCCAAAGATTGACCCATAAAAACCCTTCTATTCCTCTCCAACCAAATCGACCATAAAGTAGCAAATGAAGCAATCTTCCAAATTTCTTTAACTCTACTAGACCAATGCAGAATATGATCAAGGGTCAAGCACTCATGAATGGAGGAGGCATACACTTAAACAGATAATCTTTATCAAAAGTCAATTCCAATATTCATAGCCTAGTGAAAGGTGTCATGGAAAATGAACAATTATGAGTTATCTATTTCTACAACAGATTTGACAACAATCTGGTTAGATGACAAATATCAGAATAGAAAGACAATCTCCTTAATTGGTAAAAAGACCACCTTTACAGAATGTTGGCCTATTTTGAAATACCTCTACACACAAAAAGGACAAAAAAAAAGTCCAATAAGTATTTACAGCCAAAAGTATTCGAAGAATTAAACTTGTTGAGATCTAAAACATGACTATGGAAATAAGAAATCTTAACTTATAAAATATATATATGTGAAAGAAGTTTACAAGACACACACAAAGATGCACAAAAACAAAGGCATACTCTCTGACCAGCTTAGATTGGCTACACGCAGCTTGTGCAACCATTCTACTATATTGGTAACCATATTTTTCATCAACCAAAAGCATTCCAATGCTTTATACTGCCCTGTTAACATTTTCAATTGCACCATCTCACTCCTCAGTTTTACTAGTCTTTTCAATATTTTCTATCACAATCTAGCAACTCATATTGCCAGTTATATTGCTTTGATGATCTTGCTATTGTAGCATGTTTGAGATCCTATTAGAATACTGTGATCCTTCAATCGCTCTATTAGAAAGAAAAAAAGAAGTTTGGAGCTTGGAGTTTTCTAATCACATGATCATTTGTTTAGCCAGCATGTATTGTTGCCCAACAGATCCTTTTATGATCTTCCCAATTGCTTTAACATATATCATGGTTGAAAGTATCTATAATTCGAATCTATGAATCTTACAATTCATAATTCGATTCAAGGGAAATGGACCTGGATCCTTAACATGAATCCAATGTTTCTCAATCACATAGAGAAAATCCTAAAAGAAAAGAGCAGAATCTTTACTATTCAATATTTGAGTCTTACAATTTGACTGGTTCATAAAAATCTAACCAAAAGCGAAAATCATTTTATAAATCATTACATCTTATATTTAAAGTATCATGTTTTAACTTTTAAATTTAAGTACTTTATAAGGGTTATGTCAAACTAAGAAATATCTAATTACCTACCAGGACTTGAAGATACAATTTGTAACCATTTGACCAAGACAAAAAATTTAACTGTGAATTTCATGATGAGAAAAACAAAAAATCATTTTTAGACAATCATGTTCTAGATAAATGTCTTATAAGAAATGGACAATTATGAAGTATTTACTTTCAATTTATTTTGAAAATAATTTGATTCAGAGACAAATTTTAGAATTGACAAGTTTTTGTAAATATAATCTTCTTAGTGACTCACAAAATAGCAGTCCATTTTGGATCTTCAATTAGAATAAAAAATGACTAGTTAACAAAATTATGAATTAAATCCATGTTTCTGTGTATATTGACTTATATATGTATTTTTATACACGATTCGAATGATTTACATGAATCTTAAGATTCACTGGTTGGAATCTCGATTCAATTTAATTACCAAACTCCTCAAAGGTTCAGCTCTCATTCATGATTCTGATAACTATGACATATAACACCAAGTATTATTCGCCACTTCGAAAATTGTCTTCCCAATGTGATTTTGTTCTTTCCAAAGTTTTACAAGGTCATGCTAATTTCAGTTAGTGCGGTTTCCATCGCAAAGCTCCAAAAATTCTATAATCTTCATACATGAGAAGTAAAACTGATTTTGTGAGCATAACTGAAATAGTTTTCACAATTCGGTGTCCTTTTTGTCCCCAAGATCACTTGTTTCTTAATTACTATTGTTGTGTTCACCTCAAAATTCAAATCAAGCAGTCTACATCAGCTGCTAACTTGCGGCGTGTAATGCATGCTTCTGTTCCTCACTAAAATCCACATAACAACACATTCATTCTAAACTCATCACACCAAAAACCTATATCCATAAAAAATTCAGAAGATCCCATCTCAGCCCACAAAAAACTTAAACAAAAAGATGAATCAACTACCCATCTCTAATTATCAAAACCCAATAAACATGATCAAAGACCCTAAAAAAAAACCATTTATTTCTAGATCAAATTACACACACACACAAAAAAAAAAAAAAAAAAAAAACTAAAAAAAAGGGCCTTCAAAAAATAAACAAATAAACAAATAAAATAAAATAAAGAGCAGAGAAAAGAGATGAGAAGAACCATGGTGAGCGTATACATAAGCAGTCCTCCATGAATATATGTGATCCCCTGCCTTCAAGCTCTCTCTATCAATCCTAAAAAAAAAAAATATTCAAATCAAACCAAACCCTATTGAAACCCACACACAAAAAAAAAAAAACATTTACAAGAATCCAACAAAAACTTCCATTGCAATCTAACACGTACCTGTTTGAAAGCAACCCCATCTCTCGCGCTCTCTCTCTCTCTTTCTCTCTCTCTCTCTTTCTTTCTCTCTCTAACTTCTCTGTAAATGAAGAAGAACCCTTTGATGGGGACAAGATGGGAATTTTAAGACGAAGGAGAAGACGGAGACGATAACAGACGGTAACAGTAACCGCCGAAACGGGACGGAACAGAAAAAGCTCTGCTTTGCAAGGCTTCGGAACGACGAGATTGACTGCCACCTGTCGATGCTTTGTGGTACAATGTGGACTCCCGTATGTGAGAGTGAAGTTTTGGACCGTCCACGATCGCGATTTAGAGATGGTCAAGGATTCCAGTTGTTGTGTTTACGTGCGTACGTGAGGCTTAGATGTATTAGATCATTCGTTGATCTCCGTTCTTTTCCTTCTGCGTTAAGTTGTTTTTTTGGGAGCGGTGGGGGTGGTGGGAAAGCGTGTTACTGCACATACGTAGAGACGCGATGATGATAGATGTGCATGTAAGTTTTGATCGTGTAGTCGAGGAGCCGAGTAACTTTACATCTCCCGTTCAAGTAGTCACAGGATCACTGTGTCAACGGCGTTTGATGATCTGGGATTTTTTTCATTTATAGGCATAATTTTTTTTTTATATTTACAAAAAGGTATAAAAATTAATATATTTAAAATTAGACAAATTTTGGATAGTTGGCGTTACCTATGCGCTAACATGTCCAAAACTACCCAATTTTTTTTTTTTTTAAATCTCAGCCCATGCCACTTGTTGATTAGGCACATGGGTGAAAAGAAAAAATTACACTCATGGTGCCCATTGAGGGTTCTTTTTTTTTTTTATTAAAAAAAGAGCCTAAATTATATTAAAAAAAAGATTTTAAGGCCACCATAGAAAATCCAAAGATTTTAATAAATTATTCGACTTCACCGAGGCTAAACCATGGAGTTTTTTTTATTCCCCTACCCAACTCTATATGATAAGTCTACTCTCATAAACTCTCGTACATTGTATTTATTATAAATAACTTTAAGGATTATACTTTTGAATCAATTAAAGTCGAATCATTCAAGGAACTAAATGTCCAAAAATTAGCTTATTCATTTCTATTTGTTTGAATGTTGTCGTAACTACAATAATGTTTGTATTATAACAAAAAAAATTGTACATAACAATTTTTTTTTTGTTTTACCGCTGAGCAGCATCCAGGTGGTGTCCTCCTTCACTTTGCGGCGAGACTAATCCACCTAGATTCGACCCAGATTAGACCACAAAGGTGCAAAGATCTCTCAGCAAATGATAACTCCATACACAAGAGAGAGTTTTAAACTCACGACCTAGCTTAAGGGAAACGAATGTCAAGCCATCCGAACCAACCAAATGTTGATACATAACAACAATTCTCACATTCTATGATCGACACCAAGTACAAACTCTTTTTCGACGTGGACATCTACAGAACACTTATAATTGTGAAAGATCTTGAATTGGTTGGGAAGGACCTTCGTGAATAAGCTGTGAAGGATTTTCGAACACTTGTGGCTCATGACCGTGACACTCAATAAAGGTAAGGAAGGTAATGACTCCTCAGCCCGTCGCACATGACTCTCATGTAAAGGTGAGAAAGGTAATGACTCCTCAATCTGTCGCACATGACTCTCATGTAAAGGGGAATAAGGAAATGACTAATCGGCCTGGACATCAATCTCATGTCGTGCACGTCCTTGTCCCCGTCCCAATCCTTGTCGTGAATGTGCACGTCCACGACCACAACCTTGAACATCATCAATAGGTGAGACGACTATATCATCAAAATTGATGCTCGCGTCTGTTGGAGTAGAAGGTTTTGAATCCATATGATGTACCACTCAGTGCAATCGACGATCTAGATGCATAGCCTCCATAAAGGACGAACACATGGATTGAACAAATGGGTCCCTGGTAGAACCCATATGGTGGTAAATTTGCTCCACTCCAGTTGCCTAGAAGCATAATTTCACCATAATCAATCATTAAGCACGTTTAAAAATAAAATTGAAGTACAAGTAATGATTGACTAACTTACAAGATAATTAAAAAGTGCACCCCCACCGACTAATAGATCATCGAGTAATAGAGCGCTATCACTGCATATACTCTGCATCATAGTAATCAACAACCTTTCGATCCTAGGCCAGCAACAAGAAGCTCATGTTGATGACCCCAAACCTCTAGGTACCTCCAATGGTATGTAGCCCAATTTCTTGATGAATTGTTTCGCAAAGTAGTCTCATGAAGGGAGCTCTCAATGTCACAATCGCTCGGGTTTGACTGTTGCATACCGAACTGTCAAAGGACTCAATTAGGAAAGTACTATTCTACAATGTGAAAGCAGATGAGTGGCACTTTTTACTCCGCCAAACATGGTGATCTCGCTGATAATACAATGACATACGGTCCAGTTCATCATCAACCTCGTATGGTTCCCAAATTACTTCGCATAAAGAACAAAAAAGTTATTTAGAAAAGGCGCAAGATTTTATTTGTATAAATTATATTACATTTACTACCTGCTCTGCAAGCTGGATTTTATGCCTCACAATAATGAGGAAGCACATGGGTTGAAACTTCCGTCACTGCGAAAGTATCTCTCCACCTAAACACACATCAATTGATAAATATTTGTAAAACATAAATATTTATTAAAACACATAACACTTCAAAGTATATATTCAAACAAAAGTAGATATTACCTTGTCCCAAGAGGTCCTTCTCGTAGTATTACTTGGTCAATAGACACAATATCATCAAAATTAAAATGAAAATGCCGAAGTGGTGCAATATGTGAAAATTTATCCCATGCCCACAACTGCAACAATATCAATGGTCCTAAAATCTCGTATGGATCCCCATGCTTTGCATTACACAACTCCCAATATAACCAGGACAAATAAGCACTACCCCAACTATACTTTCCAGCTGCCCTAAAGTTCGCTAACAGTGGTAGGAACATCAAATGGACAAAATTGTTTGATTTATTTGAGAATAGACATCCTCATATCAATTGCAGAATATATGACCAAACATATTGTTGGACCGCAGCCTCGTCAAAGTTTGGAATTGGATAAAAATCATCGTTAGCATCTGGATCATGTTGAACCAACTCATCATCAGTGGGACCTGGTCAAAGAACCATCTGTGCCAACGCACACATTTTTAACTTCGCACCTTTCATATATCCTCGGGCAGGTCTGAAGCCCAACAACTCTTCACACAAATCATACCAATTATGTTGTGTAGACGTCGTCACTGGTAGACCATCAATTGGAAGCCCTAATTGGATCTCTACATCTTGTAGTGTAACGGTGCACTCCTCACGCAACAAGTAGAAACTATGAGTATCTAGCCTTCACCTCTCAACTCAGGCAGTAATCAGCTGTTAATCAAGGGTAATAAACCTCACTCAAGTGACCCCATAGAAACCTGTTTCTTGTAAAGATTGAACAAGCATGTTATGGATGGGCATTTGGCGATGTAAGGATGCATCGCGATACCTAACACGCATATGATGCCAATGTAGTTCAAGATCCCAATGGACATGCAATCAAGGTTAAGGCAAAAAATTAACATAACATTTATTAAACATATAAACCAAAATACATTGTATGTATAAACATACCGGCTCATCCCAAACAATGGATGATCTATGTTTGTCTTGCATATACAAGACTGAAGGATTAGAAGGACCTGGATCCATGCTAGCTGCAATGACATAATAATCATAAAATTAATAAAGTATTGAAAACACATATGCAACTATTGGATCTGAATATTCAAGAGGACAATGGTGTAATTCCTTCAAACTTAAATGTTACAAGTGAAAATCTGTAGTACATACGCATAGATGGAACAAAAGGATCGAAATGACGAAAACTAGATGGAGAAGGGTCGGATGGACCGGGATCCACACCACCTATAATAAGAAATACCAGTATTGTAAGTCTCTTGAGTAGCATATCTACTTTATAATCTTATCGATATTTAATATTAATAATAAAAAATTCACATTGCATACTCATATCTGGATATGAAAGATCGAAACTTCAATGATCGGATGGATGGAAATTAGACCGACTAGGTTCCGTACCTGTTGTAATCAACAAACAAATGAATACACCTGAGATTTACTCTACATGAAGCTTTTTTTATACATAATAACTAGTACTCATTCTCTTCATAATAAATGTTATAGTTATAAGAATGACAATATTGTTGGGAAAATCGATGGTTGTAAAGAAATAAATTCCACAATCTCAGAATAATTTCCCAAACTAAAAATACAACAAAATAACACCAAAGATTTTAGCGTGGAAAACCCTTCAAAGATGAGGTAAAAACCATGGGCCCCGTAGGCCGCTTAAGAAACTTCCACTATAATAAAATGAGATTACAAACTTCACCCTTCGGTGGATCTCTCACAAAAATACAATACTTATGTATCTTCAATTTGTGGATAAAACTTCACAAATTGGCTCACATTTTTTCTTCTTAAAGAAACTCTCTTTGAGGCTTTCTGGATCTCAGCTTAGATCTGTAGAATTAGATCTCTCGTATGAATTTCAAGAATGAAATTAAGGCTCTATTTATATGAGTATTCAGGGGCATTTTTGTAATTATAAAAATATATTATAATATATTTTTCAAATCTTACGGCGCCTGGATTTTTGACAATTTCATTTGCAAATTGTTGTTGGCCGCCCTATTTGAATTTTGTTGACTGTTCAGCCGCCCATGTGATTGTTTGGTTCGCCCACTTTTGCTGAATGGAGGCCGCCCACATAGGAGGTGGATCCCAACAAATCTCCCCATCCACCTCATGTGGAACAGGGCTCCTCCACACCTGCAATCTCTCTACAGATAACAAATTTTTCTCTAGTCAGGGACTTCGTCATCATATCTGCCCCGTTGTCATTAGTGTAGATCTTCTCAACTTGCAGAAGTTTATTTTCCAGCACATCACGAATCCAATGATACCTCACGTCGATGTGCTTGGACCTTGAGTGGAAGGTTGAGTTCTTGCTGAGGTGAATTGCACTCTGACTGTCGCAATAAAGAACATAATTTGCTTGGTTCTGATGCAATTCTTGTAGGAACTTTTTCATCCACAGGATCTCCTTACAACCTTCAGTGATTGCAATGTACTCTGCTTCTGTGGTACTTAAGGCAATACACTTCTGTAATCGTGATTGCCATGAGACAGCTCCCCCTGCATTGCGAGCTACCTTCTTCGCTTTTGATCCTGTACACCCACTTGTTCTTGAGGGCTTTCCTTCCCTGCGGTAATTTCACCAGGTCAAATGTGTGGTTCTCATGCAGAGATTTCATTTCTTCCTGCATGGCTTTCATCCACTCAGTCTTATGCTGGTCAGTGATAGCTTCGGTATAGCTCTCCGGTTCTCCCCCGTCAGTGAGCATCACATAGTCGCTAGGAGAATATCTTCGACTTGGTTGTCGCTCTCTGGTGGATCTCCTTAGTTGTGCTTCTGGTTGGACTTGTTCAGGAACTTGTTCTGGTTCCCAACTGTGAGCTGGTGGAACATCATCATCAGTATCTAGTGCAGCTCCCTTGTCATCTGGTTTTGTTGGTGGAGAGACTGGTTCCAGATTAACTGGAATTTCATCTGATTGTGGCTTCTCAGGTTTCTGAAGATCCTCGATCGTCTGATCTTCAAGAAACACCACGTCTCTGCTTCTGACAATCTTTTTGTTGACAGGATCCCAAAATTTGTAGCCGAATTCTTCATGGGAATATCCCACAAAGATACACTGCTTCGCTTTTCCATCCAGCTTGGACCTCTCGTCTTTAGGGATGTGAACAAATGCTCTGCAGCCGAATACTTTCAAGTGTTTATAAGAAACGTCTTTCCCCATCCAAGCCTTTTCTGGTACGTCGTAGTTCAGTGGAACTGATGGAGAAAGGTTGGTTAAGTCGACTGCTGTCCTCATTGCCTCCCCCCAATAGGAGTTTGGCAGTTTTGCATTTGATAGCATACATCTGACTCTTTCACAAATGGTTCTGTTCATCTTCTCTGTGACACCGTTGTGTTGAGGTGTCTTTGGTACCGATTTTTCCAGCCTGATGCCGAAACTTTTGCAGTACTCCTCGAATGATCCGCGATACTCACCGCCATTGTCACGACGTCCCTGACCTAGTCATGACCGGCACGGTGTACTATACACTGTACATACCCATATACAGTATACAATACACTGTCAGCCTTCACGTAGTCTCACAATAACTCCAAAAGTTACAGCAATTTTTTTTTAATATACCACAAATCAAATCCAATATAGATCTCTATAATCATTCCATTCATTCCACAAATTAAAGTCTCGCCTGATAAACATCTATGATCATCTCATTTCATCATATAATATTACCACACAACTCATCTAGGTGATATTACATATATATAGTGTGTGATAATTATACATATCAAAATAACAAAAATATAATCTATTTCCTCCAAGCATACTTACACATACCAGATGAAGGCTCACGTGATTATTACTCACGAATTTTTCTTTTTCCCTTCGACTCAATACCTGAAATATTGGAGGAAATGGGGTGAGCAAACAACAACTCAGTGAATATAGTTCTTGAGATGAAAATTATATACATTTAGAGAAATATGACATTTAAAATCATTTCAAACACTTATTCAACACATGCATCGTTCAACGAATATATTATACATGTCAACATCATAATTTGCATGAGTTTTCAATAACACAATGCACAATCTTCCTCCTCCGCAAGGCAAGAGAGCGAGTCTAACCCTTGTATGGCCGTTACAAGGTAGCCACAGCCTCTCATTACCCAATTCACAGTCATTTCAAGAATCGCAACCCTTGTTAGGATAAACCTACTGACAATGAGGACTCGCAAAACCTCATCCGGGTCTAATTCCTAACGAAATGACATCATTACAAACTTCAATTGCTAAAATCAGTTTGCATGCTCCATAAAACTCAATGCATTATATATAAATATAACGTGCATACAATCAAACATTTTATATGCGTACAATGCCATACAAGAACCAAATCAAGAAAACTATACTCACAGTGGTTACATGGGTTTTCTAAGCCAACCTCTAAAATCGAGCAACAATAAACGTCATTGCTTCCTCAAGAGCGTTTATCCATGCCCTTAAGCTCTCAATTTGAACACTGAAATTAACCATAGATTATCATGAGAATCATCATTTATCATATCGGTAGCTACTAAAAATATCAAATCATATCCAAAAATCACGATCTTAGTATCGAAACCTCTGGAATTCAGTTATCTACGAATCTATGATTTCAAATCACTGTTCACATCACTGTTCACAGTACTATTCACTATTCACTTCACTATTCATTATTTACTATTCACTATTTACTATTCACTATTCATCCGAAAGATGTAAATTGTATTAAAATTGTCAAACGGCCTCCAAAAATCATGAAATGGAATCTAACCACATATTCGGGGTCCCGACAGTCTAGGGAGCGTTTTTCTCCCTTTCTAGCAGATTTTTATTCACGTTGGGTCAAAACCCCAATTTTTGAAAACGTCGTAAAACAGCTCCCACAACAAAAATTACTCCGCTAGAATTGTTACATCTAGCTTAGAGATCAATTTCACGAAGAAATAGAGTAGAAATCGCTTACCACAAGTCCCGATTTCGCGTGAATTTCGCGTTCTCCCTTCCGTTCTTCTTCTTTACTTCTTTCGTCTGTTCGTTCATCTTTCCTCTCTTTCATTTGCAACTCCTTTCATCTCTCTTCTTTTATTTTTACACGTTTTCTATTCTTTTTTTTTTTTTATGTAAACGTATGAGAGATTGAGATGAGAAAGGAGAGAGTAGATATTTTATATCAAAATGATCTAATACCCCTCATGCTCAATAATTAACCAACTCACCCCATAAATTATTCACTTTAATTCATTAAACCATTTATCATCAACTCAATTCACTTATTTCACATGTATTCATATACACACATGTATTACATCATATATGCATTAAGTCATTAAATCATACTCCAATCCACATATTTAATAATTTTATTTATTTACTAATACCCCTTAAATCCAGTATGTATTTTCATACACGAGTATATTTAGCTCATACGTATAAAATATGTGTATTATACATCTCGATATATGCATACTTCAACGTATGTATTTAATTAAAATTACGGGGTGTTACAGTCATTGTCTGATCGTACACACTTCAAACGTCTGCCAGTTTCTCTCTCAACTTTTACATGAAATTACTTGAAAACTTCATGCACTTGATCTTTAGTTTTCAAAGCAAAGGCCCACACTTTTCTAGAGTGATCATCAATAAAAGTCACAAAATAATGAGCACCTCCTAGTGACTTACAACTCATTGTATAAACATCTGTGTGTATTAAATCTAGAATATTTGCCTCTCTAGATGGTGGGGAACTACGAAATGCAACTCTATGTTGTTTACCCATAATACAATCAACACAAGTACGTAAAAATGTACTTTTTATTCCTGGCAAGAGCTCCTTCTTGGAAAGAATTCTGAGACCCTTTTCACTCATGTGGCCGAGCCGCTTATGTCATAACTCGGTGGGAACTTCTTTCCTCATGGTATTTACTTCTCCTCTACACAGTTTGGCTTCTGTGAGGTAGAGTGATGTATCTTTCTTGCCTTTGGCTACTACCAAGTTTCCTTTGGTGAGCTTCCATTTTCCTTCACCAAAGTTATTATTGTAGCCATCGTCATCAAGCATTCCAGTAGAGATCAAATTGAGGCGGATATCAGGAACATGCCTCACATCTTTCAAGAGTAACCTGCATCCAAGGTTAGTTTCTAAATAAATATTGCTGATGCCGATAATTTTGGATGCATTATCATTTCCCATCCTCACTCGTCCGAAATCACCTTGTGTGTAGGCTGAGAAGAAATCTCGTCGTGAGGTGACATGGTAGGAAGCACCTGAGTCAACTACCCATGTAGAGACTTGACGTGCAAGGTTGACATAATCAGCATCTCGAACAATGACAACTTCTTTAGTGAGAGTTGCGGTGTCATTTGTTCGGGTTTCTGCTTCTTGATTTTTGGATCGTTCCGCCTTTAACTTTCGACATTCTCGAATGAAGTGTCCGGGCTTGGCGCAGTGATGACACTTCTTGTCATGCACTTCGAACGTCCTCTTTGCTGACTTTGGTTACAAGGATTTCTGCTTTTACTTCATTCGTGTCATTCTTGCTTGCCTTGTTTTTCCATGACAAGTGCTTCAGTTTCAGGAGTATTTCCTTCGTATTTTCTTCGAGACTCTTCGTTCAATATTCTGTCTTTTACCATATCCATGGTAAGCTTGCCGTCAGGAGCTGGGTTACTAACTGACACAACTAGAGTGTCCCAACTTTTTGGTAGAGAACTCAGCATCAACAACGCTTGTAGCTCGTCATCTACGGTCATCTTCATAGAGTTGAGTTGATCTACAATGCCTTGGAACTCGCTCATGTGTTCCGATACGCTGCTTCCAGCTTTATACTTCAAATTGACTAATCGTCGCATCAGATTAGCTTTATTCTGTGCGGTTGTCCTCGCATACATTTTCTCCAACTTTTGCCAAAGAACGTAAGTATCATGTTCATTAGCAAAATTTTGGAAAATGCTCTTGTCGATCCATTGTCTGATTTGAGCAGCACATTTTCTGTTCAGCACGACCCAGTCAACTTCTGTGCTGGTTGTTTTTGGTGTCTTGTCATCTGTTGAAGTTGTACTCATGGCTTTCTCCTTCGGCATTACAATCGGCTTCCACAGATCTTTAATGTATAAAAGATCCTCCATCTTCGGCTTCCAAATTGCATAATTAAATGCAGTCAACTTGATCATATTGTCTGTGCTCATATTGCCTGTGCTCTCCTCCATTTGAGTCGTCTGTCAACAGGTTTCGCGAAGCTTGACACTTTTCCGGCAATGAATAGAACTCTATGAATAGTACTTTGTAAATAGTATACTATTCACTATTCCAAATAGTACCTACTGACAAAATAGTGTCGTATACATGAATAGTATTATATGTGTGAACAATACCTTCGCTGAAAACGACCCAGGCTCTGATACCACTTTGTTGGGAAAATCGATGGTTGTAAAGAAATAAATTCCACAATCCTAGGATAATTTTCCAAACTAAAAATACAACAAAATAACACCAAAGATTTTAGCGTGGAAAACCCTACAAAGATGAGGTAAAAACCACGGGACCCGTAGGCCGCTTAAGAAACTTCCACTATAATAAAATGAGATTACAAACTTCACCCTTCGGTGGATCTCGAACAAAAATACAATACCTATGTATCTTCAATTTGTGGATAAAACTTTACAAATTGGCTCACACTTTTTCTTCTCAAAGAAACTCTCTTTGAGGCTCTCTGGATCTCTCAGATTAGATCTGTAGAATTAGATCTCTCGTATGAATTTCAAGAATGAAATTAAGGCTCTATTTATAGGAGTATTCAGAGGTATTTTCGTAATTATAAAAATATATTATAATATATTTTTTAAATCTTACTGCGCCTGAATTTTTGACAATTTCATTTGCAAATTGTTGTTGGCCGCCCTCTTTGATTTTTGTTGACTGTTCAGCCGCCCATGTGATTGTTTGGTTCGCCCACTTTTGTTGAATGGAGGCCGCCCACATAGGAGGTGGATCCCAACAAATATGCCTATAAAGAATGCAAACTACATTATAACATATATTCAAGCTAAAGAAGCCATTAGAAATCCATAATATAATATATATACCTAAAAAAGAGAATGTTTGTAACATTACAATGCATACCCAAATATGGTCATATGTTGACAATACTATAATACATGCCCACAAGGAAAAAAAAAAAGTAGATGGGCTTGTCAACAATCATCACATGCTATGGGTTCGAGGAAAACTGTCCTCATCGCAAGCTTGAGCACTTTCTCTTATTGTGTCCACGTTGATGACAATGTCCATAATGAAGCTTCTCGTTTGGTTCTCGCCAATCCATCTCATTTCTAATACACTTCAAAATTGGTCGTCCTTTCTTACGTTTCATGAGATCAGGTGGTTAGAGTGAAAAAAAATGTCTCACTGATGGCCAATAATCTTCGTGTGGGATGACTCTAAAGGGTATGGAGTAACATAATATAAAAGAATCTTAATGATAGTACTCCTCCACAAACCTCCAATGATTAATTCACAAAGGCACACACAACAATGACATGTAAACATTCTTCACCATTTTTCACAGCTTCCTCATACTCTTTTTGCCTTGTTTCAAAATACTTAATACATCGATAAAAAGTAATTTGAACCAAAGCACATATTGGCAACATTCTAGCACCTTTGAGTACACCATTGAAATACTCTACAATTGAAGTAAACAAAAAAAAGATATTTAGGTTTTATATATCTAAGTAATTAATACGTAGATGTCAAAATAGTATATAAATACCATACCTACGAGGTTTGTAGTCATCCAACCATATCGATAGCCCCCATCATATGCCTGCGTCCATTTCTTCTTATCAATCTTAGAAAGCCATCTATGAGCTTCAGGATTCAATATTTAATATGATTTATGCGGCCATCTTGCGTGGTTGGTGTTGTTCGCCTGCTAGTTTTACTAAGTCTTTTAAGTCCTTGTTTTTGAACTTTTCATTCAAATTGCTACCCACATGATGTATACAAAACCTATAGTGCCCAAGAGGCTCGCACCAACCGTTGGAAGGCTCATCCATTGCACTGATTATTCCCTTGTGTCGATTCGATATCACACAAATGCCGCTTATATCAGTTATACGACTTCGCAAATTTTTCATAAACCAACCCCATGAATCTGTTGATTCATTTGCAACAACAGCAAATGCAAGTGGGTAAACATATTCGTTACTATCAACTGATGTTGCGATCAGGAGTTTAGCCTGATACTTTCCATACAAATGAGTGCCATCAATTTGAATGATGGGTCTACAATATTTGAAACCTTCAATGCAAGGTCCAAATGCCCAAAAAAATTGCTTGAATTCAATTAATCCTTGTCTAGTGGACTCTCATCCAATTCTACTTGTGTTCTCAAATTTGTTTCTAAAAGCACATATTTTCACTTACGAAGCATTTGATATGATGTTTCTAAATCACCAAAAATCTTCACGAAAGCTTTTCTCTTAACTTACCATACCCTTTTATAGTGAACGTCGTAACCAAACTTATCCCTCACCGTTTAGTGCAAAGTAGCCACAAAAGTGGTTGGCTTTCGATGAACCAAATTGAAAACCTCTGCACATATCAAGTTAGAATAGAGTTGTGAATGATCTTGTGATAATCCTTCGTAAACACATGTGTGAGTTGCATGGTACTTAGTAACCTCAAAAAGACCATGCGACTTGCGTTTGCATGAACACAACATCCATTTGTAACCAATGCTAGCTTGCTAGCAACGCAAAGCCCAAGATTTCTTATCAGAGTCAATAACTACAAAATCTTGGTGGTACTCAATACAATTTCGTTTCATTGTGTTATGTAAGTCAACTTTACTTTAAACCTCAGTTTTTTATACAACTCACCAGCATATCTTTGATAAACACCACTTTGCAACAAATCCTCATCAACTGTTACATTAACTACATTAAAATCTATATCGTAGTACATTGGAGTTGGCATTTCATACTCTGGCAGGGTTTCTACCCCTCGTCCTAGTTCTGTAAAAGGTGCATCTTCATCAATTATTTCATTAAATGAACCAGGTGGATCATACGAAGGATCATGTGCATCCAACACTGGGTCACCTCCAAGGACATCATCCACTTTATTCTCATCTTCATCACTAGGTTCTTCGGTATCATTGTCATTTGCAAAATCAAATGGTTGAGATTGCGTGACCACTTCGGGCAAAGTGTCACTGCAAACCAATTCATCCCCTACATCACCATCTCTTAGTTTATCATCTATCGCCTCATCTTCATTGTGACATGATGATTCAATGCGACTAGTCTACAAGTTTAGATGCACACTAGGATCGTGATCCGCAGTAATATGCTCAGAAACCAAGTAGACCTCTATAGTATTTGGAGGTGGAAATTGAGACATAACTTACCACATAAATTGTATAGTCCGATCATCCAAAATGGGTAAGGGCTTAAAGAAACATGTTCCATTTCCTAAGAAAATTGGATAGCGGTACATCATACTTAACTGCATCGATCGATGACCTACTAACAGCGTCTCTCGTATGACATCTTCCAATTCGATAAGATTTATGCTCATTTTCACTATAATACCAGTCGAAGGGCCACAACAATAATTAACACCGTTAGGTCTATATGTCATTTCTCCATTCATGTAACATATAACGAAAACGATTTTGTCATCCATAATGTGCCCTAAACAACCATAAAATATGCAATTTAGCAAACAACAATCACAAAATTATTCACACACATAACCCAAAAACTTGGAAGGAATTAGCAATAAGTTTTGAGAAAAAGCAAAAGAAAGTATAAAGAAAGATCACCTAGAAATTAGCTTCAAGTGTAAGAAGATCACCTAGATATTTGCTTCAATAAGTAGTTTATTAGATGTGTGTGATTTACCCAAGAGAAAGCATTGAAATTACAAACAAAAACAAAGAAGAAGAGAAAAAAAAAGGTTAAAAATTGAACCGCATGCAAATTGGGATGGTAAATATAAATCTAATAACCCAACCATATGATATGATCGATCTGATCCTCTCCAAACTTAGAAATAAATGAAAAACAAGGACTAACATCACTGAATAAACAAAATTCAATAAGTTAATGATCACTAAAACTATTATCAAAACATTTCAAACAATATTTAATCAAATCAACAACCCACCCCCCCTTTAAAAAAAAACTATTATCAACGACCATTTTTAAAAAAAATATCCATCAGATGAGTACGATTTGTTCTTGAGAATAAAGGAAAAGCTCACATAAAAATTTAACAAATATGTTTCTTAACATGTAGCTCAACTACCACCACCAAATACAACAACAACAAAGATTATATAAAGAGATATTTAAAATTAACAAAAATCTAAAAAAAAAATCAGTTACTAAAATATTTTTGTTTGCTGGCAATACTCTAATAATATTCTACTTTCAAGGAAAAAAATATAGCTTTCTTACCAAACTAAATACAACAACAACAAACAACAAAGATTAAATCAACATCTTTAGAATCAATAAAAAACTTAAGAAATCAGTCAAAAACAACAACAACAACGACTAAATAAGCATCTCCAAAATCAATAAAACCTTAGAAAACTTAGTTATTTTCAACTATAAAAGGTTAGAATAGAATCAAACCAAAGATGTTGAATGTCAGAGAGAGAGAAAAAGGAAGATGTCAGAGAGAGTCGCAGGACGCCGGAGAGTTCACACACGGGAGGAGGGACTTTTCTCTCGGTTGCTGAAGGTGTCGATTGAATGGTTTTCTTTTTTACTTTGAAAGTTTTACTCTCAGTTGACTGGGTAAAGCGATTTGGTTTTTATTTTTTTTCAAGGTACCCTTAAAACCAAATCGCACACCCTTAAAACCCAATTTTTTAGCATGCCGCCCATCCAAGGGGCGGCATGCTTAAAAACAAAAAAAAAAAAATTACTTTTTTTTAGCATGTCGCCCATCGAAGGGGCGGCATGCAAAAAAAAAAAAAATTGAGTATGCCGCCCCTTGAATGGGCGACACTCCTTTACCACAAAAAAAAAGGGCTAGGCAATTTTCAGACAGCTTGGCGCTAACGTCCAAAAGTTGCCTAAAAGTGGATATACTATTTTTGGATGTCTTTTTATGGATATATAAAAATAATCATGCCTATAAATAGAAAAAATTTGATAATTTGTCTCAACGATTTGAATGCGATACTTCCTTCCATTAGGACCTATGCGGCGAGCTATTCACTATTTGGGTGTCGCTTCATTACATATTTATTAAATTTGTGTTTGTTAAAACTCGAACTCGTCACCTCCATCTTTCACAGCCATATGATAACCATGTGTCAATCGCGCCATTGGCCAAGTAACCTTGGTTTAACAAGTCTTAATTTTAAATAGAGTGGTGTCATGGTAACAAACTTTGTTGACGTTGCTGAACATTAATGTTTCCCAAGTGTGTTTCCATGCCATTTTCTTTTTCAATATTACTACATTTTTCATTGGAATGAAAGAAATATATGTTAATTTGATGTTTGTGGTAATAAAGCTCATGATCAAGAGATTGGTTTTATTTTTGACTCGTGCAAACACTATAGATTTTTGGCAAATAATCACTTAGTGCGGTGGTTAAGAGCATTTTTTACCACAATCAAAGATTAAATCCTTGAAAGAGAATCTAGGTGGATTAGTCTCGCAGCAAAGCGGAGGAGGACATCACCTGAGTGCGCAAAAATAAAAGATTAAATCCTTATTTGAAAAAAAATAATGTTATTTCCATAAGGTGACTTTTTGTTGCAAGCAGTTCCTTAACTTGTAGATTGTGTGGATATAAAAGCCTATTTATTGTCAAAGGGTCTACTTGTTTCTTATGAGTTGATATTGTGCTACCTTTAAGCCCAATGTGCTCGAAGCTCTGACGTGGGCAATTTAAAAAGAGGGATTTACATAAAATACACCAAATATTTTTGCCTTAATAGTAAAATAATACCTTATTGCCAGATGATCTACTTGCAAATATAAATAAAATATGCTTTATTTTAAATAAGATACTATTTAATTAATTAGCGATAACAAGAAAAGTAAGACTTAGATTTTCCCTAATCCATGTCAGCAATTTAACAAGGCAAAAGATGGAATGTATGATGGCCCTTGAAAGAGAATACAGACGAAAACTCTTGGGGAAAACTCAAGTCCAGTATTTTCCTTAGTACATAACTTGGTTTTGAAGATAACAATAGCATAGGTGAATACGAATGAAAGTTATTGGAAATATGAAAAAAGTTTTAGTTAAATTTATCACAATACCTTTATTATTTTGTTATATGGCTTAATGATTAATTAAAAAATATATATGACTATATTTTTGGAAGAATTAACCAAAAAAAGACCTCGTAATGAGCAAGTGTTATATGTAGAATCACTAAACACATGCTAAATGATCTGTCTAAACTTGAAACCTTCCACCCTTAAAAACAAGCCATGTTTAAAATGAAACAATGCTTCCTAGTTTCCTTATTGCCCAAAACAAATTTGTAACAAAACCTCAAAATAGTACTTTTGTTCTGGGTATGGAATTTCAGAACATGCAATTTTCACACTGTAAAGAGTACCAACAGCAGGAGAAGAACCAGTTTCAAAGCAATAACAAATCTATCTTTTCTGAATGACGAAGCAAGCTCTTGTAGTCACTAGAAAAATTGCTTCTGAGATCAACAAAAAGCCATAATTTATTTTCTTTTCTTCTTTATTTTCCAAATGAAGGAATAAAAAAAAAGTTGTAAAATACCCTTTATTTCAAAGTTATATCTATATCCATACAATTGATCCTCCTTTTGAACTGAACAGAAAGATCATATGCCACAAAACCCATATGAGCATGCCTCTTCTAAAGCTAGTTGAACAATGGCAATGTCTTCCAGTGTTGCTTGATGGAGTCAACAACCTTAACAGCCAAGGATTCATCTTCAGGGTAGTAAGCAACAGGGTCCATTAATAAAGGATTTGGAAGATTGAGAGTTCCTTCAAGAGTTGCATGAAGACAATATGCAGAGTATGTAATATGGTATCCACCTTCCTGAACAATCAGTAGGCGCCCGTCACTGTGTTCATCGGCCAGCCTCCTCACTTTCCGCCCAATCTCTCGGTAACCGTCCATTGTCAAACATTGCCTTCCATTTGGATCAAACTGAAAAGAGCATCGTGCAAATTAATAGAATGCTGTGCTGCATGTAGAACTTAGTTTGAGATCAATGATGAAAGAGTTTTAAATGATCATACAATACAAGACAGATACTATATGCAAAAAAAATAAGTTCACTTGTGATGAAAGCCAAAAAATAAATTGGGAAATTTTAAGCATCAGTCATGGATGCATTAAAAAATAATCAATAAATTTCAATGGATTATGATTTTGCAAGAGTGCCAACAGAAAGAAGGAATTCTCAGCTCATCTCAACTCAACTAAGTCTTTGAATGAACGCCTTTCATTTTTATCAACTACAAGGATAGAGCAAGGGCTCATAAACTACAAGGACTTGATCGGCGGTACCATTATAGAGAAATGATCTAAGATTGAACTAAATAATATCTCTAAAAATACATACTTTTAAGTTTTTTTCTTTTTACTCTTTATCTCACTGTAGTCTAGTACTAAACTGTCGACAAGTGCAAAAATTAACTTACAGCACTAGAATCTTGGCCAACAACCAAAACCAGCATACTGGGCTTGAACTTTTGAATGGCAGGAACAACCAATTCGTTGGTTGCATAGCTATACCCCCGATCCCCAGTACCATTTGGTAGTGGTATATTCAAGTTAAACCCGAATCCTTCCCGTTCACCAAGCTCATCAACAGAACCACTTTGTGGATGAGAAGGACCCCAAGAACCATGATTCATATGAAGAGATATAGTAAGAACATTATCTGCAAAGTAAAAACCTTCAGCAGTTCCATTCCCATAATGAACATCAATATCAATAACCGCAACTCTTTCGCAGCCAGAATCAAGCGCCAGTTTTACTGCTAAACCAGCATTGTTAATGAAGCAATACCCATCAGCTTGCGAAGGCTGTGCGTGGTGACCAGGCGGGCGTACTAGTGAATAAGCTATCTTTCCATGCCCATCAAGAATGTACTTCATTGCTGATAATGTAGTACCAGCAGCAAGAAGGGCAGCTTCCCATGACCCAGGATTCAAGATAGTCCCTGCACAAAGCTTCTTCCCTCCATTTTTATCCGCTTGAACAAGCTCGCTTATGTACTCTGCAATCAAATGATTCATCTTTTTTTTGCTTCAAAGTCACCAAATTTCCCAATTTTTTTATATCAAAACTATATTGGCATCAAATAAATCAACTTAGGACTGGGAATTGTTTCAACAAGCATATTAAAAATTGGGCTTTTTTGTTATCGATTAATGAGTTGAATTCCAAGAGAAAGACTTGGAAATCAACGCATTTGCTTCAACATCACCAAATTTCCCAATTTCTCTTGCAAAACTATATAGGCATTAGGAGCGTCAATAGATTGGTTCAAACTGCAAAACCAACCAAACCAAATAGGTGCATTTGATTCGATATGGTTTGATTTTTTGTAAGTTTGGTTTGGGTCAGGCTATGATTTGAGACTTTAAAAATCAAACTAAACCAACTTAAAAAATAAAAGTGTTAATATTTATTTATTTTTAGTGTCTAAGATTTTTTTACAACACAAGAATTGTCATAAAAAATTAAAATTTCATCTTATATAATAAAGATTATAATTAAATTTATTAATTATGCATTAGATTTACTTCATATATTTATACATAATTAATTATTTAAATTTATTTAAAACTTGGAACCAAATCAACCCAAACCGAAATAACCAACCCAGGCAGAACCGTCGAAGTTAGGCATCAAGTAAATCAGGGTAGGAGGGGGGAATTGTTCCAACAAATGTATTAAAAATGGGTTTTTTTTTTTTTTTTTTTTATGTTTAACGATTAATGAGTTGAATTTTAAGAGAAAGATTTGAGATTGACGCACACCTGGTGTATGAAACGAGTATAATTCTGGGATGAGAGCGGACTTTCCTTGATGCCAAGAGATGTAGGGAAAGATTGGACCCTTTTTGAGAATCGAGAGCATGTTCTTCACTCTATCTGGGTTTTCCGGGTGCTTTTCTAAGATTTCGAGAAAGCCCGGATCGATCAAGGTGTCGAAAACGCCGGTTCCAGTGTCGTGATTCAGCATTCCTTCGTGCCAAAACACGTCGATGCGTTCAGATGGTGGAGTTGAAAGAGAAGAAGAAGAAGAAGAAGCCATGAGAGTGATCAAATTGAAGAGTCCTCCTTTTGAAATTAACCCTTTTCGAAGAATGAATGCTTCGTAACTCAAACTGAGCTTGGGAAGATGAGAGGATTATATTTAAAAAAAAAAAATCATAATTAAAATAAGATGCAGTATTGATACTAAGATATTTTTTTCCATGATACTAAGGAAATTAACAAATGTGAATTTTGAGCTTCTCATGATAATTTTAATTTTCAACGTTTGTATTATATATTTTTTAAACAATTCAAGGTTAATTTTTTTTTTGTTGAAGGTTAAAACGTGTTAAGTTTTGAGAAAAAATGTATGTATTTTTTTAGTAACGACCAGCTAGCTTATATACACCAACTAATCCTTCAGCACATGTCCTAAGAGAAGAAAGTGAATCCCTTGAATTTTAGTATTGTTATAATGTATCTCAATACATATACATATACTATTATAATATATTACTATAACAAAAATACTTAATACTTTTTTGTGTTATTTTTCATATTATGATTCTTTGAATCTTGAAAAATACTATTTGAATCTCATGATTTTATGGGATATGTGCAAAATAAGGAAATGACTTACTATGATATGTACAAAAAAAAAGAAAATAACTCAAATATTATCTGGTGATAGATCTCATAATTAATGATTCATAATAAAAAGAAAGTATTCAAAATTCAAATAACATTATCTATAATTAAAGAATCACAATAAATTTTTTGTTGGCATTTCTTGTCCGTTTCATCACAGCATAATTGAAAATTTTTTATTTATTTTCACTTATCTAAATTTTTTTATTTATTTAGAATTTTAATTTAATTATTTTTTAAAAAAGAAACTCTTTCATTTATAATATTATTAATTAGAGAATCTAATGTAATTATTACATTGCTTTAAAAATATTTTAATTAAGTTTTTTAAAGCAAGTTTAACAATTGGATTTTATAATTTCAGTTAAACTAAAACTATTTTTTTACTCTTTTTTTGTGTAAAAATAGTTGTATTAATAATTTTAATGCTAATTAAAATAATAAAACACATCGCTCAATCATATTCAGTTACAAACACATTAAACTTGAATTGAAGAATCAAAATTTGACCTAATCTAAGAGATGGAGAATGCAATCAAAGAGGATCTGAACCTAGCTAGGATTCTGACTCTCGAACAAGGAACGCAACTGAATAGATTTTTGACCTAGGCCTCTCAGTTGTTTTAGGCTCAAACATTCACGTGCAATACACATGCACATCTACTTGTATATATATAAACTTATAAATTATTCATTGGTTAAAGATAGTTGATGCAGCATCTTTTGGTTTTTAGTGATCTTTTTCTTTTCACTATTTTCTTTTTTATCAAACTCATACAAGATCAGAGCAAATTGGTATCGGAACTAAGACAAAAGATCCTAATAGAGCCAAATAACAGCACAACGATAATGACCACATGGGTCATTAAACTCCCATATAAAGAAAGGAGGCTTCAAAAATAGAAGGGTAAACTTCTAAAAAGAAAAAGGCAAATGTAACACCCCGTAATTTTAATTAAATATATACGTTGACGTACACGTAAATCGAGATATATAATACACGTATTTTATACGTAGGAGTTAACTATATGCTTGATAATACACGTCTTTTATACGTAAGAGCCAAATATACGTGTGTATGTGTAGTAAAGAATATGATACCTATGGGATCATCTTCTATGGGTGCTTACAAGTTAAACATTGGAGTTGATGGCTTAATTTATGGGGTTGGTTAATTAAATATGTGAATTGAGTGTATAGAAGAAGAAAAAGAGGAATAAAGAAAAATAAAATAAAATAATAATTAATTACTGTTCATTTGCGGGGACTGTTCACAAAACAGTATTATGAACAGTACTCGTATGTAATAAAAAATAAAAATAAAAAAAACGACGAAAAAATCAAAACAACCGAAGTTGCTGGAAGGAGAGAAACAAAAGAGGAAGGACCGAGAACAAGGAATAGAAGAAAAAGGAGAAACGCGGAATTCGCGTCAAATTCGGACCTGCGGTAAATGATTTTCACTCTCTTTCTTCGTGAAATTACTATCTAAGCTAGATGTAACGATTCTAGCGGAGTAATTTTGACTGTTGGAGCCGTTTTACTGCGTTTTGACAAATTGAGATTTTGACCTAATGTGAATGAAAATATGCTAGAAAAGTAGAAAAACACTCCTTAGACGGTAGGGACCCCGAATACGTGGTTAGATTCTATTTCATGAGTTTTGGAGACCGTTTGACAATTTTAATACAATTTACATGTTTTGAATAAATAGTGACAAATAGTATATGAACAGTGATGTAAATAGTGAACAGTAATGTGAATGGTGAACAGTGATGTGAATGGTGACAGTATTGTGAATAGTAAACAATGATGTGAATAGTATTGTAAACAGTGATGTGAACAGTGATTTGAAATCATAGAATCGTAAAGAACTGAATTCCAGACGTTTCGATGCTAAGATTGTGATTTTTGGATATGATTTGATAGTTTTAGTAACTAAGTATATGGTGTCGTGAAAATAGGATTTAGAAATCTATTTTCACTGTTCTTTCTTGTGGAAATATCTAGATTGACCACAGAAACGATATAGTAGTTTCTTCAACTGCTTATGAGTCCTAAATGTATTTATTATTCATGATTTGAAGTGAGTTGAGAAATTAAAGATGTAAATAGATATGAATACATGAAATTGAATTATTGAGTGATTGTGACAGGTTAAATTAGTTGGATTTAACTTGGAGCTGGACTCGAAAGCGACGATGATTGGGTTTAAGTTGAACGTGTTGTACTGTGAATATAGTTTTCTTGATTTGGTTATTGTATGACATTGTACGCATATAAAATGTTGATTGTATGCCTGTGATAGTTATATATAATGCATTAAGTTTTATGGATCATGCAAACTAATTTTAGCAATTGGAGTTTGTAATGATGTCATTTCGTTAGGAATTAGACCCGGATGAGGTTTTGCAAGTCCTCATTGTCAGTAGGTCTGTCCTAACAAGGGTTGTGATCCTTGAAATGACTGTGAATTGGGTAATGAGAGGTTGTGACTACCTTGTAACGGTCATACAAGGATTAGACTCGCTCTCTTACCTTGCAGAGGAGGGAGATTGTGCATTGTGTTATTGTATTGTAAACTCATGCAATTTAAGTTATTGACATGTATAATATATTCGTTGAATGATGCATGTGTTGAATAAGTGTTTGAAATGATTTTAAATGTCATATTTATCTAAATGTATATAATTGTCATCTCAAGAACTATATTCACTGAGCTGTTGTTTGCTCACTCCATTTCCTCCAATATTTCAGGTATTGAGTCGAAGGGAAAAGGCACATTCGTGAGTGATAATCACGTGAGCTTTCGTCTGGTATGTGTATGTATGCTTGAAGGAAATATGTTATATTTTTATTATTTTGATATGCATAATTATCACACATTATATCTATGTAGTATCATCTAGATGAGATGTGTGAGTATATATATAGCTTAATATATTGGATGATGAACTGACAATTTAATGTGTGAATGAATAAAATGATTATTGGATTTGATTTGTGATATATTAGAAAAAAATTTCTGTAAATTTTTTGAAGGATTGTGAGACTACGTGAAGGCTGACAGTGTATTATATACTATATATAAATATGTACAGTATATAATATACTGTGTCGGTCATGACATCAGTCTACGTAAAAGATGTCGTGACAGACAAAGCTCTCACGTAGGAAGAACAAACTCCGACGCTGGAGAGAGATAATTCTCACATAAGAAGTGAAATACTCAAAATAAAAGTATGGGCTTTGATTATATTTCTACTTGTAGATTCATGGTCCGAAAAGACAATTAGTTATATCCAGATGGATGCACGTATCATTTTTTAAATAACACGTGCACACTATAATACTTGTTTCAAATATATTTTTTTTGTTTTTATATTTTCGTACTATAATATTTTGTCGGTCCCTTTCGAAAGTTAAGTCACTACGATAATGTCAAATCAAATAATTGTTAACAAACTATACAACAACAATAATACACACAGGACAGGACTAAAGAGACATAGTTGGTGGGACAACAAAGGCCCGTCAAGTCAATTCATCACTTCTTCACCGTGGTTGAACTTCTTAGTTTTATTAGGAGAGGATCTAGCTTTTTTTTTGTTTATCGAGATTGCGACGGTCATGTTCTCTTTCTTTTTGGAACAATATTAGTCTACAATATAACAGAGGTAAAGACATTCTTTCTACCTATAATTTTATTAAGGAGAGTTCAAACTCATAACTAAGTTCCTTAACTTTACTAAGGTTCAATTTTCGACCACTGAACCAATCAATTATTGATTAGGAGAGGATCTAGTTAACTTATGTATTATATTAACTTAAATATCTTTATCTTATTCAGGATGTAAGGTTTGAAAATTCATAATTTTTTTCTTAAATTTTTTTGATAAATAATTTGTAAGATTTGAATTCATTAATATATCATTATACATTTTGAGTCATGGGCAACTTAGAGCCAAATGCTCAAGAAATATAAAGCTATATTTAGTTTGTAATTTAAAAATTAAAATACAATTAAAAATTTAAAAATTAGAAAATAATATTTTATTATTTTTTAAAAACATATTTTCTTTATAATTTTTTAAAAAATGTTTTTGGATTCGACTAATTAAATGTATTTTTTATGTTTCTAAATTTTTAAATATAAAAAAATTATATCCAAACACTATGTCCAAATCATAAACAAAAAACAATCTAAATTGCTCCCTGAATTGTTGATTGGCAGGATCCATGCGCAATACACTGTTAGACCACATTCATCCCAACAATACAACTTTTTAAAACTAAGAATAAGTCAAAAGTGCGCTATTTTTTATTTATTATTTATTTTTGAAATGATAGTATAACATTAAATCATTAATGCCCATTTAATTTTTAATTTTCTTTGTTTTAAGTAAGATACGCTAAAACAACCATGTGTTCATAAGTATATAAAAACCCGATACGAATAAACTCATCCGCATTAACCCACCCTTGATCATGATTAATGGTTCTTGAAAATGATGGCCATGGTTCCTACCTACAAGTCATGGGCCGCCTCATATCATCATCATACACTAATAATCCACCACCGTATGTGTATATATAACTACAAGTCATGGTTTCTACGAATTTGCTGGGCTCACCAACGAGTCCATCAAGTCGCGCCATGCGAACGTGACACTTCCAGGACATTCTAGTTCCCAAATGCGAATATCCCCCAAAACCCGAGCCCTGAATATCCTATCACCCAATCACATCCCGCTACGTCATCCACCCACGTGACTTTATGCCACGTCACCACCAGCCCCACTACTCCAATCTCACGTGTCAGTCCGCGTAGGATCTGTGGTTCCAGAAACTACCTTTTATAATACATATAAAAATTCTCGACCGTTAAAATTTCTCCAGCACCACCGTCCTCTCGGTATCCCCCACTTTCCATTTCTCTCTCTCTCGCGCGCTCTCTGTTCTTCCAAACCTGTTTGCGTGCACCATTTCACTTGCTCTGTACGTTACCTGTTTGATTTTCTCCTCTCATCTTCGTTTCCAAAACCCTAATTCTTGGTGCAAATGTCGAAGGTTCTTGAAAATCTTGCAGAGATGGCTACGGAAGCTCGACCGGCGACATCGGTTGTAACGGCGGAGAAGGCGTTGTCGTTCATCTCCAAAGGATGGAGAGAAGTGAAGGACTCGGCAGATGCGGATATCCAGTTGATGAGAGCGAGAGCGAACTCGTTCAAGAATCTCGCCAACTCCTTCGACAGAGAGCTCGAGAACTTCTTGAATTCGGCTCCGACTTTCTCGGTTCCGGCGATACGGTCGTCTTCTCCGCCGACGGAGATCGATTTCGTGAAGAAGTTGCAGCCGAAGATATCGGAGTTTCGGAGAGTGTACTCGTCGCCGGATTTCAGCCGGAAAGTGTTGGAGCGGTGGAGCGGCGGCCCTAGCTCGAGGATTCGGATTAATCTGTCGGCGATTAGGAATGCGATTGTTGAAGTGACGGATGAGGAGGATGAGGAGGAGGATGGAGTTATTGAGTTTGAGGAGAGGGAGAGGAGGCGGTGGCTAAGGCGTGGGAGGAAGTGTAGGTTGAAAGAGGAGGAAGGGTTTGAGAAGGAATGGGAGCCGATTAGGGCGTTGAAGACGAGATTGAGGGAATTCGAACGTAAGAGTTCGTCTTCGGAGATTTTTGGTAGTTTTAGGAACAATGAGTTGGTGGAGAAAGTGAAGGCTAGCTTGGTATGTTCTCTCTTATCTGTTTCAGAAACTTTTTTTTTTGTTTTTTTGTTTTTTGTGGTTTGATTTCTCGCATTTCTAGGTTTTATCTATCACTACGAGGAGTATAGCGTGTTAAATGTGATATTTTGTGGTTTGATCCGGAACTGGTTCTATGTAGTTTCTTTGTTTTCTTGGTTGTGATTGTCTGCTTTAGAATTTTCTTCTGCCAAGAGCTTCTAGTCTGTGGTTTAGCGTTACTGTTTGTTTACTACTTTTTCTAAATTGTCTGAAGTAAGCTGCTGCTACTCTTTTTTTTTTTTTTCTTAAGGATTGAAGATGAGTTATTTCCCTAATTTATAATTTGTATTTTTGGTACTTTATTCTGACCGTAATTGTATTTGAAATTATGTTCTAAAAATGATAAAAAAAGAAAAAAAAATCCCACTGAAGTTGTCTGGCATGTGACATGTCTATACTTTTTTAAGATTGATATATGTTGTAATTGTATACTTGTTACCGTATTGAAGTACTATTTTCTAATTTATAGACTGGTTACCTTATTGTTGTCATATCTGTTTTTATATTTATTCTCTTGTAGTCAGTGACATCCATCTCTAGCTCTGACTATATTTACGCTTATTATTTCACATAGGAATGAACAAGATTGAACTTATTTGTTCACTGTTGCTTATGTTTGTAGAAAGCATTTTGCAAGGAGCCTCAAGAACCAAAGGTTGGGCCTCAAAACTTTATTTATTTATTGTTCTAAGAATTTTCGATCTGTGAATTCTTCTTTATCATCATTACTCATTTTTGCTCTTTTTTTTTCATTAACATAAATAAACGACTCAACTCTTCTGTGTTCCATTTCAACCCATCTCGGAGGCTGTTGCATCCAAAGTTCGCCATAAAGTATGATAAAATTTAAAATATGAAGTCTACTAATCAATTTTTATAAATTGTAATTAACAATTCTATGTGCAAAACTGAAAGAGAGTATGGAAACTAAAGGTTTCCAGTCGATGGATAAATGAATTATTTTTTCATCTTTTATTTTTTGATGCAACTCTGTTATTTGGTAGGGAGATAAACATGGTTAATAAGTATTGGTGAGAGATAGAGGGAGAAGAAGATTGGTGGAGAGTAGGGAAAGGACAAAAGACTTTCACATGGTTTTTATTAAGTAGAGAAAGTGTATGATAAGGTATTAGAGATATAATATAGTGTGTTTTAGAAGGAAAAGAGTTTTAAATAGGTATATTAACTTGAAAAAGGATGTACATGATGGAGAGATAACCATATTAAAAACAACCATACGAGAAACTAGTAAGTTTTTTTTATAGTAGGTTTACACCAAAAATCAACATTAAGCTCTTATCTTTTTCCACTAGTTATAAATGAATTGACTAAACATAGTTGAGAAGATATTTTATTGTGTATGTTGTTTGTTGATATATTGGAAAATGAGGAAGCTAAATTTTAGTAAATGCTAAATTAGATGTTTGGAGAAAGCTTTTAGAATCCAGAAGGTTCAAGATTAGCTGGATTAATATATTAAATGCAATATAATAGAGTTAGAAACATTTGGAGAGACAATGAAAGCCAAAAGATATCA
The DNA here is from genome assembly GCA_035771175.1 of Paratinospora sagittata. Classification (NCBI taxonomy): domain Eukaryota; kingdom Viridiplantae; phylum Streptophyta; class Magnoliopsida; order Ranunculales; family Menispermaceae; genus Paratinospora; species Paratinospora sagittata. The sequence continues at coordinate 46,400,971 of CM069593.1, forward strand.
AGGAACAAAAACTTTAGGTATTTTGCCTCAACCATGCATAAGGAAGGAGAAATAGGAGATGATGTGAATCATAAAATTAATGTTGGATGTTTTGATGATCAGGAATTTGATATCAAGGTAGTTTGGGAGGGTTATTTCTTTTTAGCTTCTCTTTGAGTTGGTGCTAGTAAGCTTTCAAGAGGCTATTCCTTAGAGGATTGGTTGAGCGGATGGAATCCTATTTTGACAAGTTTTGATCGTTAATTCCGGTTGTATATATCTGTATAGCTTTTATTATTAATACAATTCATTTTGTTTCTCGTCAAAAAATAAAATAAAATAAATGTTGGATGAGTTAAGTAGAAGAGTGCTTTTGTGGTATTATATGATTGACACATCTTGTTGAAATTGAAAGGGAAATTTTATAGGATTGTTATTGAGTTAAACATGTTTTATGGAACAAAATATTTGACAACAAATGAATTAAGTATAATTGAAATGTGGATATTAAGATGGATAAATGATTAAATATTAAAAATAAAATTAGAAAGAACACATTTAAGAAATTGTAGGAGTAGCCCAATTGTAGATAAAGTGAGAGATATTTAATGAAGCTAGTTTGGACACATGCAACAAAGATCATTAGATGTGTTAGTTAAATAAAGTGACCTATGGACAAGAGGCAATAAAAGATCAATAATAATACGAATAATGATAATTAAGAAATATTTAACTACTTTCAGTGTAAATGAATCAAAGTGGTGGAAGGTTGCAAGAGAATTCATGAAGCCAACCCTATATAGTTGAGAAAAGGCTTTGCTGAGTTGAGCATTTAAACATGCTTCCTTTGTTTAAGCTCTAACTAGAATAAATGTAAATTTATCCTCTTAGCTATTTTTATTTCTTTTATATAATATTAGAACAAAGTAATATAGGAATAAGAGATGTGCAATAGAATTGAAAAGGGCTAGATTTTGGTACAAGTCTAGAGGCAATGGGCAGTTTGTCTAATTGTGCCCACTTGGTGAGTTAGGCAAGTAGCTAAACAATGGAATATCAACCGAAACATCTAGTTGAGATGTTTGGACATAAGATTGATCTTTGAAAACAGTGAGTATGCTATAGTTTGAGGATGCTCTTGTACTTGCGGCTGATTGGTTTATGACATGACGGTTTGAGTTTCTATAAAACACGAATTAAGTTATATAATCTAGAAAGCTCTGTGTCTTCAAAAGTCAAATTTTAAGCATGGGACATAACACTAGGTCAGGTGAATACTGATGATGCTCCATAGTGAAGATAGCATAACATATATATTTTTTGGCATTGGTGTGCTTTCTGCAAAAAAGATAGCGAATACATTGAACATATTTTTTCGCAATCTACTTTTTCACGTGAAATATGGCAACGATGGTGTATGCATTTCCCATTGATTGATTGGTTGGGTGAGGATGCCTTGGGGATAAGATTTTCTTGTATATGGAAAGGGTTAGGTTAGGATGGAAAAAACACCGGGGGGTAGTGTTCATGGCAGCAATATGGTGTATTTGGAAAGAAAGGAACAATAGAGTTTTTGAGGGAGAGGAGTTGTTGGCTTACAATGTATGGGGTAGGTCTTAATTTTTAGCATTAGCAAATTGTCTATGGGGTACGGATTGGAGGAGTGGATTAGGGATTGGGGCACTTTTATAAGTGCATGAGCAATTTTGGCGATCTAGGGTGCCATCATTATAACATTCATTTCTCTTATTTTTCTATATATATATATATATATATATATATATATATTTTTTTTTTTTTTTTTTCTAGTTTCTTTTCAAAAAATCAACACAATCAATAACATAGGGTGAAAGATTTTTAATGAGGTAAAAACCTTTCAAAATGAGAGAAAAAACATCTACGAGTCTGGGAAATGACACAAACAAACTTATTCACAAAATTAAAGTTACATAAAAAAATGAATCTATATTTATCTCTTTAGTGAATCCAACAAAATTTTGGTTTGAAAGAAGAATAGCAAACATGATATTCTAGAATTACCACTTAGAAAATTACCATTTCAAATTAGGAACAATTAAATGAATATCAGTAGCTCAATCATTAGGTTTCAAATACTTAGTAGAGTCACAATTTAGTTACACAAAGAAGGCTTGGTCACATGCATCTGGATAGCTTTTCAAATATGTCATCACTACGCAGAAGGAACCATATTATACCTTCAAAGATGATCGATCTTCAATGTTTGAAAAATCATCATTTAAATGATGAACTGCAAATATATCTTCAACTAATCAAGGATGTTTGATATTAGCATATCTTTGATCCCTTAAAAATAAAAAATTGAAACTATTGTTAAGGCATTAAGGCGATGCACAGGTGGTTTACCTTGCTTAGGCGAGGTGGTTCCTAAGCATCACCTAGGCGTCTCCTGAATTTTAACCATTTTTTTTCAAGGTGGTTCAAAGTTTTAAAATTAAAGAGAAGCTTGACTACCTGTGTAGAAGATTTCCTAAGCAATTTGAGGTGAAAAGCCTAGGTATCACTTTTGAAAACACTGGATGAATTAGTTGACTTTTGAAATTGATCTTTAGCTCCCCTTTGATAAGTTATTTAAATTCTATTGGAAAACCAATTTTCTAAAAGTGATTGCTTATTCAAATAGTTTATTCAATTGAATTTGACTACTTCAAAAATCTCGCATGGCATCTTTTGACTTTAAATGAAAGCTATGATATCTACTCTCATCGTTTAACATTTGTTCCACTCTTTCATTTGCTTTCCTAATCCACCAACATTTCATGAAATATAACATGATGGTCTCTAGACTTGAGTATTGACAAAGAACAAAATAGTGTGTGACATCTTTTATTGTCCTTAGCACAAGAATATGTTGAGTTTGGCTTATCCTACTTGGAACCAGCCTATTTGTTAAATATGGGAAAGAGTAAGGACTAAAGGCCTAGAGTCAATTGGTGGTGGTCCAAGAAGTTAATCAGATGAATCCTATAATAAACAATAAGATGGTACAAAAGGGATTGATTGCGATTCATTGGCATCTGAGATCCATTTTGAAATCAGTTACTTAAACATGGTGCCCAATTGCAATACGTGGACTCAACTTAGAGATTTGATTGCGGTTAGACACACCATTGGCATCACTGGGCTGTTTGTTTCTCTTTGAGTTGTATTATATGAACATTTAGGGTTTGCTAATGCAGGGTGTTTAATTATATATTATAATGTTTTAACCTATTTATGTCCTTTTACATTTGATGTAGGAAATTCCACCATTGGATGTGCCTGAACTCTTTGCATATTTGGTTAAGCAATCGGGGCCTTTACTTGATCAACTTGGATTTAAGCGAGGTAAATTTTAAAGTTTGTGGTAAATCCTAATGATCCTGTGGTCTGGGTAATGTTCCATGGCATTCTACCATTGCTTGGTTACATGTTTTTTTATTTACTCTATATGTGATGCACTTTCATTTGTTATCTTTTCACACTAATCACTTCTTCTTTAAGTGATATCTTTATTTCTAGTACACCATGGAATTAACCTATTTCAGATTGGTTAGAAAGTGAAGATTATTAATGTGACACATATTCTTCACCAAGTATGGCATCCATAGCTCTAGTTTCCTTTGTAGTTGGTGCTGGATTGGATAGATTGATAAGTTTATTATTGATGGTTTTGCCACTTGTCCATCAAAGTGTTGCTTCTGTAGAATGCTTCACTTTCTTTGATGTTTTTTTTTAACTGCATGCTTCCTCTGTCTTTGTTTTTAAGAGACATTGGCAAAAATTTGCTTCAATTGCCATACAAGGCCTTTGGTTCTTTGAATGGCCAAGGGTAGGGGGTTAATTATTTTAGAGAACTTCACTGAGGCTGTTGACTTTCATGTCGTTTGGGTGTTATCTAGCCTTTTCTAGTCATGATACCATCACACAGTGATGTTTCTTTATCGTCATTATTTCTTCTTGTTTTACTAATAGAGGTAATTGATTTATTCACTGTGTTGGATTCTGGCTATCAACTTGAAAGTTGAAACAATTTGAAATTTCAGCTTGGATCAAAGCACAAGATAGGATTGTTTCCTTGGTTCACTCCTCTCTCAAAGTGACTGGTGGATTTGCAAAGCTATGATGCAATCCTATTAATGGACAATCCCCTTGGCAATAAAAAGTTTGTGGGATAAAGTATACAGTGCGTGAAACTGAGATACTTGATGTGAAGTGTAGTGGTAAATGAGGATTCTGTTGTGTGCCAATCTTCTTTCCTTATACAACATAAACGTATTGCTTTTTCCTAGGAGGTTGATATTGTGTGGCAAGTGGCAACATAAATAATGGGTGGGATGATGTATGAATAAGGAAATCACATGGTATGAGGAATGTGGAGATATGATTTGGGCATGGGAGGAGAACAAATTTTGGGGATAGCATGTGCATGGTGATCAACTGAAAAATCCAGCGAGTTTTGTACATAAGTCTAAGTGAATGAGTATATTTTCCCATTTTCATACTCGAGAGTTAAAGTAAACTAGATGTTTGGAGAGTATTAGAATGCAAAGGTTAAGAATAATAGAACTAAGAATTAATACATTAAATCTAATTTTCGTGAAGAAAAATACAATATTCACTTTGGGCTTGATTATTTATCAAGAGGGAGAACTACGACATGGTGTTGATCATAGGATTAAAGTAGGTTCGATTCTATGGAATATAAACATCTCATCCCATTAACTTTGGAACAAATATCTTTTAGGTTGTGGAGTTGGTTTTGTGTTGACACAATTGGTAAAAATTTGCTGTTGAGAAAGTGATCAGATCGCTAACTCGATCCATTTTTCAATTTTCTATGATTTATAAGGTTTTTCCCAAAATGACAAAATTCGACAACTTTTGTAGTGTTGGAAATTCGTCCCACTCTAAATTTCGGTATCTGGTTTTTCTCTTAAGTTCAACCATACAATTGCTCTAATTTTTTGATGAACAATATGGAAGATAATATTCAAAATAGAGTACTCATTTTTATTTTTATTTTTTTTTAGAAGAAACAATGTGCCCTAAGCCCCATTATCCCACCCGTGGGATGTTAGGTCCCTTTGGAACCCACTAATCCCCACACCAATAGGTACAAGAATGACCAAGCGCTGCATGAACCGATGTTTGAAAATCTGTCTCGTCCACCCACGCGTTACTTCCTTCTGTAGGACCTACGCACATGTCAGGATGGCCTCCTATGCATCGGTGATGTATTTAATAAATTGTGAATGGTAAAGGCTGCTACTCCTGTGACTCGAACTCGTGATCCCTCCGTAGCCCCTCCAAGCACTAGACCATCTTGTCAACGTCCCCGTTGGCAGAGTACTCATACTTTTGAAACATATACGCAATAAAACTACTCAAACTTTGGGACTACAAACCATCATTATTCAAAATTGATAAATATTCATGATTTAATTCACCAAAATAATCTAATGCATTATTAATCTTATTTTCTCATGGTTTTAAAAAAAGATATTCATGGAACATTTTTCTAAGATCTTCACTAACATTTGAACTAACTCCTCCCACCTTCTTCAACTACTTTACATTAGATTAAACCTTTCTCAACAATCAAGCACTTGGAAGCGTTGGATGAGAATGTGAGCTTGAAAGCCTAGTAGTTCATGGCATAATCTTTTCCCACATTACTAGGAAATTATATTTACTATTAAAGAGTAAAAATCATGAAATTATTGTATTCCATTTGATAGAATAATCTGAACAACATCACATTCATGCAAAACCTGAAAATAGACAAATAAGCATTTACAATAATGATAAATATACTTTTCAATTAATAAAGGTAAAGAAAGCAAACCATTGACTCTTACCTTGATCATTCCTAACACTCATATGCTTTGTCCAAACCTAATTTGTAGAGCCGAATACACAAGAGTTGGAAGAAAATGCAAAGGGGGAGGGGGAATACAATCATTGTGGTGTCCTGTCCCCTTTCTCCCTTTTTTTTTGTTGTTTTTTTTCATTTAGGTTTTTCCCATATTTCTCCTTTTTATGTGATCAATATTAAATCTTTGCATAATCTAGATGCAAATCTCAACAAGCACAACTTGACTATTGTGAGGATACATGAGATGCAATTTTCTTTTGGTAGGGTGTGGCATAAGCAAAATGATAATCATTTTCGGATAATACCTATAAGAAAGTAGAAACAAAATACAATAATGGCAGTTTGCATTTTTAGGTGTGTTATTTTAGTGGAAGACTCCATCAAGATGAGTACCTAATTATAATGTTGAAATTGCTAAGGCAGGGGGCTTATGACTGTGTGCAAACAAAGCTATGTGACCTATGCCTTTAGGTGCAAAGCATTGCATATTTATTGTCTTGACTTTTTATATATATAATATATATTTGTTCATTTGGTATTAATTGTCCTTAATACTATATTTCAAAGGTTATTTTTTATGGTTGTTATTATTATATTACATTATATTATATTATATTATAGTATATTATATTTTTTCAAGTTTAAGCTAGCTAAAGACCAAAAATTGCCTCGGTTGCTTTGCTCCTAGACCCTTGCATTGGCATATTGGCTAGCTTTTTGTAGGGTCTTTTGGTCAAGATTTTTCCTATGGTGTCTAGCCTATGGAAATGCTCCTTACTATTGTTATATATTTTAGTCTATTACTTACACAAAGTGTTAACCTAATAATGTGACTTTTGACAAATGATTCTAATTATAAGTTTCATTCAATTTTACATAAGGGTTTCATATTTGTTGTTACTCAAGTGCTTGACATTGTTAATAAGGTAATGATGTGATCTTTTGAGTAGATCAATAAAAATACTTGCAAGCGCGCAAGGTAAGTTGCAGCAACACTTAACAAGGTCGATCTACAATGATTGAGCCTGTCACTTTAGATTTTTTTTTGAAAATAAATTAAAATTTTATATACTAAATAAGTCAAAGAAAAATAATAGTTTGATTTTTAAAAATTATTCATGATAACAATTAATAAAAAGTAGCAATAATAAAAATTGAAAACAACAAACTAACATTGGATTTAAATTAACTTAGAATGAAAATAAAGCAACTAAACGAAGAAAAAGAAAGCAGTAAATAACAATAAATGAATGAATGAAAGAAATAAAATAACAAAAACTACTGGGAAAAAAAAACTTCATTAATGTAAAATAAAAAGAAGAAAACTTAAAAAACTCCAAATGTTTGGGCAATGTCACTTTACCCAAGGCTTGAGTGAGCAACTAAAAATAAATCTAACCTAAAAAAATGAAAATGATAATGAGAGTAGAGATGAGATGATCCCTTAGGTTCCCCCTTTTATATAATTGTTTTGTTTCCAAAACAATTATTTTTACAATTAATTTAAAGATTCCATCCTCCCAAACCTTCCAAAAAATCAAAGCTCAATTAAAACCTTCTTAATACATAAGATTTTCAAAATAAAAACATTTAATCAATCAAATAATCATGGTGCCATCTTGGGAGAGAATCTTTCCATTTCTTCCAACTTTGATTTCTTGACTTTTTTAACATTTTGACATGTGAAACCTTCTTCTTGGGCTGCAATTGGGCATTAGAATTCTTTTTCAAAATTAATGTTGGACCTGAAAAATACCTTTAAAAAAACCAAGTTAGGCATCAAAATATAATAAAAATAAATTATTTTTTACAATTGCTCATTGCTCATTGATAAAATGATATTTAGAACCTTTGGAACATTGATTTTTTTTTTCAACCTTTGGAACAATGATTTTTTTTTTAAAAAAAAAAAATAAAAAAAAATCAACAACCTAATTTCTAATGAATCTTATGAAAATGTGGGCAAATTTTATTTTATTTTTCCTAAAATGCACTACTAAAATAGCCTAAAATGCCTAAAATAACATAAAAAATTCTAAAATGTGAAATAAAAAGATTATTACTATTATTATTTTTCTTTTTTTATTATTATTATTTTATTTCCTAGCCTAAAAGCACTATAAATAGGGGTAAAAATATGCAAAATTGTGACTTCATTAGGTAACTCACTTGTGATGAGCTTTTTGATTGACATAAAACTTTGTTAGATGATTTATGGCACGAACCCACTTAATCAAACTATGTGACAAGCTAAGACGTGCTATAGACTTACCAATGTAGAACAAGAAAGAATAGTGAAGAAGAGGCATCAATGATCAATGTTGTTATATATATATATATATCAATGTTTTTATTTTTATTTTTATTATTTATTTATATATATAAATTTGATATCAATGTGTGCAAAGTGGCTGTGGAAATTGACCAGAGAACGACACACCTTATACGCACAAGTGATAGTTAGCAGATACGGCTGGGGTTAATATGGGATTGCATCAGGAAGAAACAGATGGTACTCATTCCAGAGCCCGTGGAAATTTATTTCTTCCCACGCCACAAAATTCTTTCCTCACATTAAGCCACGAGTGGGAGATGGTCATACTTTCCGCTTCTGGGAGGATAGATGGTTGGATGATTCACCCCTTGCCACCTTATATCCTAATCTCTTCCACATCCCAATTTTACACAATAGCCCCATTGCTTCTTTTGTGGACAATTCCTCCCCTAATATGGCATCCTCACCAAATTGTAACCTCCACTTCTTTGGAAGACTTACAATTAGGGAACAAACCGAGATAAACCTTCTTATTCCTAGGCTTGAACAGGTTAGACTTAGTAGCGGCTCAGATACGTACACCTGGCTACCTAATACCTCAGCAACTTTTTCTTGCAAATCATGTTTTGAGATTCTCATAGATAGCCCTTCTACCCTAGCTTTCTCCCTTGCTTCATGGTATGGAATGTGCAGGTTCCTTCCAAAGTGAAGGTGTTTGGGTGGCTTGTAGCTCATAACAAGATCAACACCAATGATGTGTTGCAGAGACGGTGTCCTTCTACATGTTACTCCCCACATTGTTGCTTACTCTGTTTGCAGGAAGGCAGATCCATAGAGCATATCTTGTTCATCTGCACCTTGGCTAGAAGAATTTGGCACAATTGGTTTTTATACTCGGGTGACAAATTGCTTCCTCCAACCAATTGTCCGGAGTTACTTTCTCTTAACCATAATACAAACCTCAACAAATCGGACAGGGAGATAGGACTAATTGCTTCCTACACGACGATATGGGCACCTTTGGTTAGAGCGCAACCAAAGAGTATTCAACGATGCATCGAAAGAAGAGACTGATTTATGGGACAAAATTAAGTTAATGGCGAGAACTTGGGTTTATGCATCTCCATGGGCAAAAGGATTTTTGTTCTCTAGTTGGTATGTTAATTGGGCTTCTTGTATGAGTCAAGGATTATGAGGGGATGCCCTTGGTGGGTAGGTAAAGTGATTATGTTTAGGGGGGGAGGGGAAAAAGGGAGATGCTCGTTGAGTCAAGCAAGCCATACATGCACCTCTGGTGCAACTTTATGTTAACAAAGAATTTTATGATATTAATAAAATATTTATTGTTTCTTTTGAAAAAAATGTTTCCAAATTTTATAACAACTGACCTATTATTTAGGAAAGTCAAAATTTGATTCCTACCACAAATTGGGAAGTAATTGCTTATCAGAATATTGTTGGAAGTGCTGAAATCTAAATCCAACTGGAATTGAGTAAGCTATGTAAATTTCCTATTTAAAATCCATGGTCTTAGGAGCTAAAACCTTGTAATTTCAAGTTATGTCATTTTAACATGTCAAGGATTTAATACAATTACACTAATAGGTAATTAGGTAGTTTGAAGATTTAAGGAGCATATTTGTGGAAGAACACAGACAAGTGGCTGGCTACATTGAGATTGAACTTGCCAAAGATTCTGTATTTAAGGTGGTTACATAAGCGACAAAATATATATATGCCTGATTAATATTTTAGTCTTATGTCAGCATTGAGTGATGGTACTATTCTTAATGATGGCTGCAGACATATGCGACAAGATAGTGGAAGGTTTTTGTAGCAAACGGAGGGATGAACTCCTATTGCGTTCTCTACAAGAAGGAGAAACTTCATTTTCTGAAAATGAGAGTGTCAATGATGAACTGGATTTGCGGATAGGTAGTGTTCTTCGAAGCACAGGACACTGTTATCATGGTGGACTTTGGACAGATTCTGTGAAGCATGACCCAGCTGATGGAAAAAGGAATGTTGCAATTGTAACAACTGCTAGTCTTCCTTGGATGACTGGAACTGCTGTAAATCCATTGTTCCGGGCAGCTTATCTGGCCAAATTAGCAAAACAAAATGTTACGCTATTGGTACCGTGGCTTTGCAAATCAGACCAGGAGCTAGTTTATCCCAACAATCTCACATTCAGTTCGCCAGAAGAGCACGAAAATTACATAAGAAATTGGCTGGAGGAAAGGCTTGACTTCAAGGCAGATTTCAAGATAGCCTTTTATCCAGGAAAGGTATCTCTTTGATGCATGGTATTGAGCAAGTCTTGACATTATATGAAGCTTTCCATCTTTTGAAATGTTTGCTCTTCTTTGTTTTAGTTCTCTAAAGCAAGGAGAAGTATTTTACCTGCTGGGGACACCTCGCAGTTTATTTCTTCCAAGGAAGCTGACATTGCTATACTCGAAGAGCCTGAGCACCTTAACTGGTATCATCATGGTAAGCGTTGGACTGATAAATTTAACCATGTTGTTGGTATTGTCCACACGAATTACTTAGAGTACATCAAGAGGGAGAAGAATGGGGCTCTTCAAGCTTTCTTTGTGAAACACATAAACAACTGGGTCACCAGAGCATACTGCAACAAGGTATTGTCTAATTAATTCAATACTCTCATCATTCCCTGCACAATTTTGCTTTGCATGTCCAAGCCTGATTGGTTCACTTTGCTTCTAAACTTTTGCTATATGGTAAAAGGTGTTCCCTATATTCTAACAATTAAATATTTATTTATTCATGGTTCACTTTGCTTCTAGCTCATGCTTTATGGTAAGGAAAATGCTTGGGAGACTCGAGGTGTACTCAGCAAGTGAACTCAAGCATTTCAATCCCTTGGATCAACATAGAGATGTGTGTATTGGGCGGCTCCATGTTGACCCAAGGGCCTCAATTGTTTAAGTACACTTTTTGAGTGTACTTATGAATCTCTCTAGCAAGGTTCTTATGGTAAACGGTGTTCCTTCCATTCTTCCAGTGACATTTATTTACTAAATATACTGGTTCTCGGGAAATGAACTAAATTGAGATCAATATTACATGCAGGTTCTTCGCCTTTCTGGAGCAACTCAAGACTTGCCAAAGTCTGTTATATGCAACGTCCATGGTGTAAATCCTAAATTTCTTAAGGTAGGGGAGAAAGTTGCCCAAGAAAGAGAGCTTGGACAGCCGTCCTTTTCGAAGGGAGCATATTTCTTGGGCAAGATGGTCTGGGCAAAAGGGTACAAGGAATTGATTGATTTGTTGGCAAAGCACAAGAAAGATCTTGATGGCTTCAACTTGGATGTATACGGTAATGGAGAGGATGCATATGAAGTCCAATCTGCTGCCAAAAAGCTGGATCTAAATGTCAACTTTCTCAAGGGAAGAGACCATGCTGATGATTCAATTCATGGGTAAGAATGATTTAACAAACTCTTTCAGGCCATCTGGTTAAACTCTTTTGTGTTTTTGTTTTTTTTCATTGTTATTTTCTGAGAAGTCAGGATGCCAATATGAATTGGGAATATATGTTTGGCAACAGTTGAAACAAAAGATACAGAAGGCAAAAAATAAATTTTGTTAGCAACTACCGTAAAACGCTAAGGATGAGAACTAAATCAATTGCTTGTATAAAGCAAGAAGGCCAAAATGGATTATTAGGAGGCACTGTGGGCAACAGATGATCTTTCAATTGATTTGTTTGGCTGCTACTCTCATCTGGCATTCCCAGTAACTTATATCACTACTCCAGCCTCCTACTCCCCAAGCCTTTACCATTGCCCATTATAGTTTAATATAAAAACAAATAATTATAAGGGCGGCCCAGTTGGTATTGGAAGAGACAGATTTATTTATTTATTTACTTTTTATTTCCATGGGAAGTCATAGTAGCAAAACCAATATAAAAGGTTAAAAGTATTCATATGTGATCTTGATGTGTGGATTACAAGACCATAGACCAATTGCCACAACCACCTTGAAAACTAGTTTCACCCTCTGTACCCTCCAAAGGGGAAAGAAAAATCTCTTCATTTCCATGAAATTACCACTTCATTACTTCCATCAAACCACATACCCGTCACAACCACACTGCTTCTCCCTTGTCATCACTATCATCCTATAGTTGCCATCACCTGAAGGTCCTGAACCACTGTTGTCATACAACATACAACACCAGCATCACCTATCTAACACTAGCCCACCACCGTCTCCTTTCTCCCTCGGTGATTTACCTTGACACTATTCATCTCTTGCTTATACGCATTAGAGTGGTTTGTGCTATATGCTTATTGGTATCACTCTCATTTGCTTTGCAACTGTAGAAGGCAAAATGGACAGTCCTCAACAGTTTATGAAATCAACTTTTTAATTAGGAGGGTTATACACATTGCTTGGTTCTGCCAATGCAGGTCTTTGGATGGTCTAGGTTGGGTATGACTCATCTTTGAGATTTTTGTAAAAAGTATGGTTCAAAGTCAAACCCACATTTGCCTAGTTATTAACTCAAGCCTTTTACCCAGTTTCTGATATCATCTTTTAATAGAGGAAGTGTATCCTTTGTTTAATGTAGCTCTTAGGAAGGTTCAGACTGGGTGGTATGTCATCCCATTTGGCCTTTTTTTGAATATAAAGTCACTGCCAATGTGACTCAAAACCTACATTTCTTTTTACTTGTTAACCCAAGAATCTCACCTTTACACAAAAGCTTTGGTTCAAATCATCTTTCACCCACTGAAAAGTAGAATGCTTATCCAAACTGGGTCTTAGATCTTAGGGTTTTTTGCTCTTGTTTTTTTTCCAATTGTTTTGTATGCCCATTTACCTACTAAGTGATACATTTTTTTCTTTTTACTTGTAGTTACAAAGTCTTCATAAATCCTAGTGTGAGTGATGTTCTCTGCACAGCAACTGCAGAAGCTCTCGCCATGGGAAAATTTGTGATCTGTGCTGATCACCCTTCAAATGAGTTCTTCAGATCATTTCCCAACTGCTTGACCTACAAGACGTCAGAAGATTTTGTGGCCAGAGTGAAAGAAGCACTTAATAATGAGCCACAGCCTCTCACTCCTGAGCAGAGATACAATCTTTCATGGGAAGCTGCCACTCATAGATTCGTGGAATACTCTGACCTGGACAAGCTCTTGAATAGCAGCATTCAGGACTCAGAAAACTCCAGCAGGAAAAGTAAGACAATTACAAAATCAGTTTCAATGCCTGGCTTGACAGAGATGGTTGATGGGGGTTTGGCATTTGCTCATTATTGTCTCACTGGGAACGAGATTCTGAGATTGTCTACTGGAGCTATTCCTGGAACACGGGACTATAGCAAGCAGCATTGTGAGGACCTTCACCTCTTGCCACCTCAGGTAGAGAATCCTATCTATGGCTGGTGAGCTAGTTAGCCACATTGTATATAGTTTATCTTGTTGTTAGAAGTTTTTCACCCTAATTTGTTTGTGTTGTGTCTAATGGCTTGTTGCCTCTTCTCTTTCGAAGTTTCCGATTGTTCAGGCCAATTTTGTTGCTTTCTGTATATGTACCATATGGAATTTCTTGTAAGGTAAGTGCTTGCATGACTTAAAAAAAGGAAAAGACAAAGATCTATCATCTATTTACATCTTACACAGTTCCCACAACCTGTCAAGCACATTACTTTAGCTCTCATTTTTTATTTTTTATTTATTTTTATACTTTAGCTGTCATGGATTTTACAGCTTATCACCTTTTAAGAGTTCTGGTGATAAGTTGAGGAAAGAATATACGAGCATAAAGGGTTAAATTGTGGTTTATCTGGAAATTATCTATCTTGTTTGTTATTTCATGAATTTATGCTGTAAGCTGTGAAGCTGTTTGATAAGCTGCTGTGGGTACTAGCCTTCTTAAGTTCGTGTCCTGAAGTATTGTTGTGTTCTACAAAAGAGGAGGGTTTCTTTGACATTCAGCTCATATGAAAGTATTGTTGTGTTCTACAAATGGTGGTCATATTAGGGCTTTAAATTGTTCTGTTGTATGTACTCTGTTCTTATTATGGTTTCTTTCAAGACTTCTTGTAATAATGGTTTTAAATACGCATGTAAATGATTTATTTTGTTGCTACTGATGAATCATTGAGGTGGTTGAGCAAGTGGTGCAGGTATATCTCTATCTGTCTAATTCTAATGTTTTGATTTTGAAGATGATACTGTTAATGATAGCTTAATATGAACTGTTGGGTCTTCATCTAATAGTTATAGCTTTTGAGTCAAGCGATTTCTAATAACTTGGTAGTTTTGTAAGAGATACTGGTATTTGTCTCTTTTATCTCTCCACGTGCAGGATGAGGTTGGACACGAGGGGATCTGCATTTTTTGTTCTTGTTTGTGTGTGTTTGTTTCAGAAAATGAGGGAAGCATTAATGATAGGTTCTTGTAATTATATTGCTAACTTTCTACATGCCTAGGGTAATGAATCATTTACTAGTTAGTAGCTTTTTTCTCCTCTCTCTCTCTCTCTCTCTCTCTTTTTTATTTTATTTTTTTATAAAGTCCCTGGCTTGAGTCATTGGCAGATCGAGTCCCCTGAAGAGGCCCAGTAACTAGTGCACCATTATATGGAGATGTATTAATTCCCAAAGAGCAAGTTGGCCTCTTGATAATAAGTAGACTTGTAAGCCTGCACATTAGAAATATGTTTAATTTGTCCTCAAGGACTCGATCAATTAGGTATAGCTTTTGGGTCAAGCAATATCTAACAGGCTCCTTGTTTACTCACTAACACCCTTGCTTGTTTTTGTTTTTATTTATTTTTATTCTATTTTTATAAGAGAGAAAAAGATTGGTGGTTTTTGAAATTTAAGAGATTCCTCAGCCTACATACATATGCATAAAAAAAGTTGTGTTTAAGTTAGCAATATAATTACTAGAACCTATCTATAAATTGTATGGTTTTATACAGGCATCATAGCATAACCGTGCAGGAGAAGCAGAGACAAAAAAGATTGGTGGTTTTGTCTGGTTAAGTGATTCATTACCCTAGGCATGTAGAAAGTTCTATTCAAGTTAGCAATGAAGTTACGATGGTCTATCAACCCTGCAAGGTTTCAAAAAGTCTTTTCTGTTAAGAGATTCCTCATGCATGTATGCATGGTATGTCGGGGTGAAGCATCATATTCTTTTGTTTTACTCTTCATAACTCTTTGTTATCCAAGCTTAGGCTGAATATTATAGCAATTACAAAGTATTAGTAGCATCATAAAAGTGCGCGTTACTTTTTATTAATATGAATATGTTTGATTGCAGTAATTGTGGCCTCGTAGGAGAATTGATGATTGTATCTTTGAATCTTTGATGCATAGCTACTGCAAGGCTAGCACATTTAAGAATTCTTAAATGATTATTTACATGCAATTAGCCTTAAAGTTATAGATAAGGATTATACCATATCTATACTGAGGTGTGACGCTGATTCTCATATATTTATACTAAAAATATACAAATACTTGAAGGCCATTTGTGTTAGATTTCCAAAATTATCTCTCTGATCTTATAGTTTTTTTTTTTTTAAATTAGTTATAAAGTCAAAATTGGAATTTATGTAGTTAAAAACTTTGACTCCTCACCCCCTCCTCAATGTCTCCTATTTTTGTGCCCATACCAAGTTTTTATATTTTACCCTTTTTAAAATTTAAGGTTGGATTTGGTTTATGATTCGAATATAGGTTTTTGTATCTAAAATTTAAAAATACGAAATATGCATATGGTTTGTTGAAACTTAAAAAAAGTTTTTTAAAATTTACAAAGAAAACAAACTGTTTTTGAATAATGATAAAATGTTATTTTTTTAAGTTTTTATTTTTAAGTTGTATTTTACTTTTTGGATCGCGAACCAAACATAACTTAAGTTTTTCTTGTTTCTTCTATTTTTCTATATTTATCAAACAAAATTTTATTTTAATTAGAAAGTTAAAATTTTAAAAGTTACTGTACATATAATGCACGTAGTGAGAATATTTTGCCTATTTTAGGGTGAAGACAATTTATAGATAATTTTAATAATACCCCTCAATGCTTTTCACTAGTATGTTCATCCCAACTTTAACCATACTCTTTGATATAGTCAATTATGTCATTCATAAGATATTCCTATTTTACAGTGAAGTCATTTTTGTCAATGTTTGCAAATCAACCTTTCAAAATTTATAGTTATCTTTTATTTTAAAAATTAATATAATAATTTGTCCAATCTCCACTTACCATCACTCATATTATTGGGGCCAACTATGTGGTCCTGTACAATGTACATATTTTCATATAAGGTTCATATGAGATCCATTTTTACCATAAAAATTTTGACACTAGTTTCAAATTAAGCACCAAAAGAGGTCAATTAGGCATTCAGAAAGGAGAATTAATTACACTATATTTTATATAGACAAAATCTAATTACTCAACAATTATTAATACAAGTTGAGCATTACAAACAGACACATTCTCATTCATTCATTCATAATATTGTTTGCCCACTTCTTGTGGCCTCTTCTTCACTCTTCACAATTTCCAGCTTACATAACTCAGATTCAGATAACACTTTCTTGGGTCCTTGAAAATTCACATTTTCTGGCCTATATGTGCATGATTCATGCACTGTAAGAACCACATGAGCCCCATCTGTGTTGCTAACTGGTTTCACTTGTGGTTTCTCTGGTGAAACACTACCATCTTTGCTTTTAAACTTGGTGAGACGGGCGAGCTCATGAACAGATTCCATGATTTTCTCTGTACATTCGATGATCTCGACTAGAAGAGAAGCCACCGTTACCGCTGGTACAACTTTTAAAAGCTCGGTTTCCTCCAATAAGGCCGCGTTCATGATGGTTTTTAGGTTAGTACTCGCAGTTTTTGAGTTCATTACATGGGCGTTTGCAGAATTCGGTTGGGTCATTGTTCTGATTCCCTGGGCTAATTTTGATAAAGCCTCGCCCGATTCAGAGCTCATCCTTGTGCAAGATTTTTGAATTTTCTTCTTGAATTCTGGTGTTGCCTGTTTAAAAATTTAACGTAAGTTGGTTTCAAATGGATGCAATGTAATAGGAGTAAGAGCTTATGGCACAGTACAAATATGGAAGGAAACACTAGATGGGCCTAGGGGTCTCAAATTAGTGTTTCTACTACTTTTAGCGAATTTTCCACCCTACATCACAAATCATTGATTTTTAGCAGTTATGGTACCTGAATAGGGGAGTTTATGTAGCTGTTGAGAGCTTCAATTCGGTAGGCGCATTGCCGTATTAATGTTTCAATCTTCAAGTATTGTTTCCATGGATGTCGAAACATGAAGCTACCATGACCATCTTGCAAAGTTTGCCTGTTATAAGAAACAAATTTAATTTCATCTTTAAGAACATTGTTGAACAGAAAGAGATCAAGAGAGGAAAAAAAAGAAAAAAAGAACAGAAATTTTAAGTTTTACTCACAAATGATTCTTCAGCTGTCTTGGAATTCAGAACACTTTTGTATCTGTGAAGAAATGACTTGTCACCCTTAGAAACTATAAAATCACTCTTCTCATTCTCATGGTTTTCAAAAAACTCATCTCCAAATCCTGTAAAATTGTTATATTATATCTGGGTCATGAGCATCTCAAAAACAGAAGACATGAGATTTTTTTTTAATATAATTATTATTATGTTCTAATAAGCTTCATTAATATATATATATATATATATATATATATATATATATATATGTGAAAATACCTTGTAAGAATTCTGCAAGCTTTTCCATGTTGCTTACTACCAACTTGTGAAGCTCTTCACCAGCCCATACAGGGTAAACACCAATAGAGATGAGCACACAAGTTAAACCACCTATTAAAATTGTTGATAACCTCTGATGAGCGAGCTCTACAATCTTTTCAACTCGATAGCCCGATACCGATACCAAACTAAACGTTAATATGAATATTAACACGCCATAATCATATCTGGCTTTGATCTCGGGGATAAATCGCGAGAATGATGCAGCTGAAGCTGCATGTCCAACCGACATATTTGAGATTGAAGTAATTAATTAGCTTAAATGTTTGAAGAAAAAATAAATCTTGAAGTTTTTTTTATTTTTATTTCATTAGATTTATACCTAGTAGAAAAACAAAGAGTGCTAGAAGTATAGGTCTTCCTGTTTCTCCAGCTAAAGTTGCTAGGTGATGAGCTCCAACTCCCAGAGCACCTGCTAAAAATGTAGCAATTCCTCTGTTTAAGCCTTTGCTCAAAGTTGCTCCTGCAAAACACATGAACATTCTTTAATACCCTTTATTAATTCCTTCAAGTTTTGTTTAATTTTGGTCTTTATTTATTTTATTTTTTTTCTTTTTCTTGAATGCACATGTGGGAAAATCAATATAACCCAATTGGAATTTTTTTTTAAACCATCTCTTCATATATTAACCAAAGATTCAATCATTTTTCTCTGCATTGTTAGTTCAATGATGAACAGTTTTAATGAATT
Organism: Paratinospora sagittata; assembly: GCA_035771175.1. Lineage (NCBI taxonomy): Eukaryota > Viridiplantae > Streptophyta > Magnoliopsida > Ranunculales > Menispermaceae > Paratinospora > Paratinospora sagittata. The sequence goes on from CM069593.1 coordinate 46,419,638, forward strand.
TTAACAACTTACCAACAGTGAATTCGAAGACGACGACGACAGTAAGAACAGCCCACATAGTTGAGACTCCAAAACCATCATAGAGAGGTCTGAAGTAGTAAACAAGAGAGATCAAAGATACAGCTAAGCCCATTTTGATAGAATGAATAATTCTTCTTGGGTCATCCTTCCCAAGTTGCCTCACCTTCTTAGCAAACCCAATTACACTTGTTTTCAACTTCCCAAACAAGGCCTTAAGCCACTGAAAAAAACAGCAACTAGTGACGAAATTTCCAGCCTTATTATCATGGCTTCTTGTCTGATGATCAGTTTCCATGACAAGATCAACAGAAATTAATACTGAAAGAACAAAAGGGTATAATGTCTAAAGATCAGAACTAAATGAAAAAATATTACAAGAAGAAATTTAACAAGAGATTTGTTTCAAAAGAAGTTGATAAAATCTCTGATTCTCAGGTGAGTCTCAGATGAAAATGGGAGTGGTGGGATTAATTCATGAGTTAGAAGTACTGGGCTTTTGCATTATATTTATAAGGAGATGCATGAGATGGGTGGAAGAAGGAGGAATTAATGTTAAAATATACATAATTGAGACATGTGTAGTGCTTTTACCACAGTTTCATAATTGCTAAGATTCTCCATGGATTGCAAGCTGTTTGACCGTGTTGTGTTAGCTTGGATCCATTACGTGTTTTTCCTGAGCTTGCAGACAACAACCACTCTAATATAAAAACATCAGAGAAAATTGAAAAAAGGCAATTGAATTGGGTCCTGGTTTTTTTGGGCACCTTCACTTTTTGATTTTTTTTTTTTTTTTGAGATAATGAAAAATAAATTTAATATGGTAACAATCAATTCAGTGGGAATCAAAATTTTACTTTACAATCTTTTGTATGATAGACTGTGGGTGTGTGGCAATATTTCCCTTCTTATGACAGTGATATTTAACCAGAGTTTGAACTGAACATTATCCATTACATTTCAACTGCTTGACACAAGTACTGTTACTACATTTGCATGCATGGTTTTGTAACTCGATCGATTTGACTCATTGACTCACTGAGTTTCCAATAATACATTGTTAAGACTTGCCTGGTTAATTAATTAAGGAGGTTCACTACAAGAAATTGGAGAATTTTAGCTACAAAAGTTCAGTACAAATTTTTTTGTATTCACTTGTAGCTAAAACTTTGTACACAATTATCTTATTTCTTATAATGTGACTTGATTAGTGAAGGAAGTGTGATTAATTTCCTTGAAAAGAAGTGTTGGTCAAGTGGTTGGGTAGAGAGAGACAAATTACCGAGAGGTGACAAGTTCGAGCCTTATCCACTTGTTCTTCCCCTCCAAGGTATATATGAGCCAGAACGAGAATTTTTCTCGAGGTTTCAGGAGGTGCCCCTTTGCTAGTTAGGGGCTTGCACCCTCCCTAAGATTAGTTAGATGCGCGCAAGTTGGCCCGGACACCCAAGTCTCAAAATAAAAAAATAAAAAGAAAAGAAAAGAAAAGAAAAGGAGTGTGGTCATAGGCTAAAATATAACTATATAATACCACCAATGTATATATAAAATGAATTATTCGAAACATATTTATTAATGTCTATATTTACTTATATACATAGTTGGGTCTTCAGTTATTAGTTATAGCTTTTAGTTGTTTTTTTTTTTTACTTCGCCACTCCTATTAATTTAAATTATAAAAAGATATACTATATATAAGTGATAAATTATGGAAAGGTTTTAGTTTTTTATATTCAAGGTTGGCTTGGTTTGGATTAGAATAAGAGGACCCACTTTCCTGATTAGGGTTATTTGGATGCCTTGTATTGGAAATTATAAAACCAATGATAAATAACTAAAAATAAGCAACACAAAACCTAGTGGCCACATCATGACTGTGTAATGGCTACCTACAGAAATGTTGTAAAGTGCAATTTATATACTGTATCCCATGACACATGAGCTTCTACTTTATATATTGAGCAAAAATTCTTTCTATGGGACAAACTTCACGAACTATTCAAAGCGCGTATATATATATATATATATATAGCTATTTGTATGATGCTGTCAATCTATATAATATATGCTGCATTTGATAAATAAAGAGACCTTGTTAGCGTTATTTAAATGTCTTTCAATCTCTTTTTTTTTTTTTTAAAAAGACTATATGTCCACCTATATATAAAAATGAACAATACACAATTACATAAATATATTTAAATAGATTGATCGATACAGATATCTTGATGATGTATATTTCTCTTGTGTAGCCATGTAGGTTCTAATTATAGATATTGAATATTGAAATGTATATAAAAGATAATAGGGTGATAAAAAATGACATACTAGGTAGACATTTAACTAAAGATCCTTCACATTCTAAGGACTCTGGTCATGTTGATTTTGCTTTTGCCTACGATAAAGGTGAGTTGGGTATCAAATTCAAACCAAATCATACTTAAATTATTATTGTTATAAAATGTTTTAAATTAATCACGACCTCTTTACTCCAATTTTTTTTTTTAATAATTCTAAACAATCCATAATAAAAATTTAATTCATAAAATATTTTGCTTCTTTAAGCAAGGAGAAGGCCTGACCAACAGACCCGGGGGCCTTGGGAATCTGGGCTCCTAGGTCCAAGCCCATAAGTAATCCTATAAAATTTATGGGCCACATAGGCCCATAAAAAACCCAGAGATAGTGTCAATAGCATTTGGATAAATGAAAGGAGTAAGAAGAAGTTACTTTCACATTAGAATCAGAACTTAAATTAAAAAAAAAAAAAACCAAGAAGAAAAAAAGCTTTTGAATCTGTTCTGTGATTGTAATCCTTTCTAGTACTTCATGTTTGACAATACCGTGAAGGGTCACGGGCTTCCAGTGAAAATTAAATATGCAATGATTCATTGGCAAGTAGAAGACAACAATTTTACGGAAGAGGGCGTTTAAGCAAGAGGTAACAGATTTGAATCCTTGTGGTTGCAAAAAATTATGTTGGGAGAGGTTTTCGTTTCGGCGCTCAACAATTACCTCAAGTTCAGGTAGATTAATTTTGTAGAAAAAAGGACATTACTGGAGCAACAGAATCCCGACAATAAAAAAAGAAAAAGACAGCAGTATTAATGCAACATTTCTTTTCCTGTATGGTTATGGCTGCTTTGGATGGAATAATTACCTGCACCCTTTTATATATATATATATGTGAAATCTACAGTTGCTAGATTGATATCCACCACTACTTTTCATAGAGAACTTGTACATAAATGGCTGTTTAGGCAAATATCACTTAGATAGGAAGGTGAATGGAAGTTAACTTTTTGAAAGTTTTGCGTGTATTATTTAGTTATATGGGATGGGAAGTTTCATCTGACAAGTTGTAGTTCTTATCATCACATTGATCTATAAAGGGCATTAGGTCCAGTATATATATATATATATATACCTAACTCTAGCTTTTTTTTTTTTTTTGATATCTATAGTTATTTAGGTTTAGGTGCGCTTTGTTGAGTGCCTAGCTAGATATACTAGTAGGAGTGGAGAAATATATTTCCACGGTTATATATATATATATTTTTTGCCTGCCTCATTATGAGCTAGTTCTTTAATTTATAATACTATTAGCTATTAAAGTATAATAGAATCCATATAAATTATTGTTTTTTCTTAACCAATTCTCTTCAATTTGGGTTTTTTTTTTTTTTTTTTTTTAAATGTTGTGGAAAACCGTTTGATCTTAAAACTATAGCTTAAATAGAGGTCTAACTATATATATCAAGTGAGAACATAGACATTAACAAATGTTTTAATTCTAGTATTAAGCTTTACTTGAAAGATAAGACTATATCTGTAAAACCTATTATTGCAAAGGCTTGCATTGCACACAATTTTCAAATGTGATATTAGTTTAAATCCTTTATATTGTCAATAGATAGAAACCATAAATATTAATGTACCTCTAGCGACTAAAGCTGTTAATTCAAGGGATTACATAAATAAATATATATATATTAAGATGTAAATAATCATAGGCAGATAGATCAAAGGGCAGCAATGCATAATTAGAATGTTCATTATATAAATAATCATAATTACTTTAAAAAGAAATAAAGAAATCTTTTATTGAGAGTAATTTTCTTTTGATGAATTGTGCTATTCTAAGTACATGCAATTTCTCTCTTATTATATAATATGTGGAGTATTGCTACATTTATTTGGTATATTTTTGGATATATATATATATATATATATATATATATATATATATATATATATATATATATATATATATATATATATATATATGTATATACATACACGGAGAACGTAACCTTGATCATATAAAATACCATTATTAGTTCAAACAATAACTTGATTACAGACTTTTGAGGCGGCTGGTTCATTAAGGGTATGGTTGGCATCAGAATTAATTAAACTGATTGTCTCAGGTAATCCAAAGTTCAAATCATGGGCTTCACCATTATAAAGTGATCAAAATTGGTGCACGTGGTAGTCATTTGATCAGTTAGGTACTTTAGAATTTATCACTATTTTAATTAAATAACATATCAGAACCACTATGTAACATTGACTTATAAGATCACTTAGCTTAAATTCATTTCTCATCTTTAAATATAAATATAACAAAATATTCAATTTAACTCAACTAAGCCTTTTATTAACAATATGGGTTAGCTACGTGGAATCTGCTTCCTTTGCTTTGCTCATCTAATGCTTAATTAACTTAATTTAGTAAATTTATGTTATAATTGATCTGATAAAATTTTACATTAAATGTCAATTACTAAGACAACCTTCTTCCTCCTTGGGAATCGATGATGACGGAGTAATATATATATATATATATATATATATAACAGGCAACACCCTTTTGAAACACAAATATCCTAATTACTAACAAACAAGAAAGTCATCTATTATATAGAATAACTAAACTCCAAAATAATTTGTTACATCATTTGAAAAGCATAAATGTGACATGCAGCTCTTTATGATATGGAATGAGACATTCAAGTTAGTTTTGGAATCTAGAATTAAAGACAACAACAATTGCTAAAAATGTATAAGTCAAAATAGCAAACAGAACAGAAGGGCCAATATATGTACTTGTTCTTTTGCTGTCTCCAGATAGACCTTATTGTAGCCAAGCTTGATGATGTTGAAATGCAACATTGTCTTCAAGTTCGACAATATGAACTAATTTAAAATCAAAATCAACTTTTTACAAAAAGGAAAAAGATGAAGGGGAATGTTCATGAATGCAGTATTATTTATTTAGGAAGATGACAGTACTGGTTTTGATGACGATGGTAGTAGGACAATGACTCTTCATTGAAATATAGCCTTCCACTTCTCACCAACTCGCCCACTACCCATTAAAGCAAAGCTGCACTTTTTCAACTTTTTTCAAAGATCATTTAACTTACTCAGCTCATGTGTTTTCATGTTATATCTACATATATAACTTTTTTTTAAAGTATAGTATATATATAAATATTTTGTTTGGTTTCTTATTTCATTAAAGAGTACAGTACTGTTCTGGTGGGATCAGCATGGGATCCAGAGCTTGTTAATTTCTGGAACCATGTCGTAGATTCTTCTGATCGATCTTCTCTTCAAACGTGGAGAAGGATCAGATACTTATTGCTGAAGTGTGTAAATGTGGGATTCACATGCGTGGCTGAAGGGTGACTGCTTTCTTATCAGCCTTCACTATCTTAATCACTATATATCTGCGATTAGTTTTTTTTTTTGTTTGTTTGTTTATTTATATGATCATGTGCACGTGAGGAGGGTAGAAAAAGGGCTCACATTGGTGGCTCTCACGTGAAAGAATTTTTTAATTTATAATCAAAGACCATCTGATTCATTCCATTTTGGAAGTTGAGAAAATCAGGTCCGATATGGGAATTGGGATTTGCCAATAATGGCAAGAAAATAGAAGTACTGCCCATGATATATAAATCTTAATTGTTGTTTTATAAGGGTGCTATTGACCCACAATCATATAATTTCCATGTTTGAAGCATTCTACTTAATGTTATTAATGTCTCCTAGAGGCCAGAGAAGGAAGAGTTTTATAAATAAACATTGATTTAATTATTTATAATAATACAGCATTCCATTTATTAGTTCCTTAATTACAGGGCATTCTATGCATACAATATTTTGTAATCACTTTGGTCTCTTCTTCTCCCAATATAAGTATTTTTTATTTTTATTTTTTCTAACAAATTTTTAAAAAAATCATTAAAATATTGTATATTCAATTCAATCCAATAAAGTTTTTTTTTAATTAAAAAATATTAATCTAACTATAAAAAATGCAACTATATATACATCGTGTTCATTGAATGTAATTATTATACTCATCTTGAGATGTGTAATAAATGATCTAATGAAAGTTGCATGAATCCACCTTCTTCATTATATTCTATCAAATGACGACAATATTTGTAACTACAAAGTTAAAAAGGAATCTTGCTTTGTTAGTAAAATATATCATAATAATTAAGAATAGAAATTATTATTTTCTTTTTTTTTAGTATTAATTTTTTGACACTTGATGGGTGTCTTCTTTCTTTTTGATACTAGACTAATTATTCGAATTCAAAAATTTGTAAGGACAAAATATTTATCCCATCAAAGATGGACGACAATAAAAAGAAAGGAATATGCTAAGAATCATTCAATATGAACTGACTAGGAAAAGGTTTGGTAAAAAAAGTGTCTTGAATCTGACTCATGAATGATGAGTAATTAAGCCAAGAGATATGGGCTTGGGCTGACCCTGTAAAGTATCGTACAGTATCCATTGTGGCAAACAAAGCCTAATTATATAAGTAAATTAATCAAAGCCAGTAATTAATCAAAATAGTTAATTAATTAATGAGCTGACTTTAGTCTGATTTTTATAAATCACTTAGACTTAGTTCATTGCAGCTTTAAGTTAGTGGGTCAAGGTCATAAAGCACCATCACCTCTTTTGTCCTTCATGGAGGTTAATATTACTTCTTTATATATTTCTCTTGGAATCTTTCAGAGCTATATATATTCATGAATGACAAACAACCATTTACTTATATATTTATATAAATATATGTATATGTACTTTCTTTCATCTTTTGATAGCCAAGGCAATTAGCAAGAAACCCACCCATTAAGGTGATACAAACCTCTGATGAAGTACTAATCACATGTGAGGTCACCAAGCAAGCTTTGATTTTGTATGTAGTCAAGATTAATATTCATACGTACACCGCAGCTTTATTAATTCGATCAGCTAACTTAAAGACCAAAAGTAGTGGTGATTGATATTAGCTATATTTAATTAATAGGGTAATTAATATATATATGTATAGGAATTAGAGTATCGATCTTATATTTAAATGAATTAATCTATGGTAACCATTGATGTGACCTAAAAGCACCTGCTTCACTTTTTTGAAGGGAGGAGAAAGGACAAAATTAAGTGAAAAGTAGTGACACACTATGAGAGGTGTGGACTTTGTGTTACAATTTATTATAATATTTAGTTTCTTATATATATATAGAAGTTTCATGGAATCTTTTGGTAAAAATAAATAAAGAATGTAATTCTTCTGTTGATTTAATTTGTTACTAATTAATCAAATGGCTTCCACGTGCTGAACGGTGGACCCCAATGCTGACCAATGTTTAGTGGTGGCAACTTTGGTCCTCGTTCCCTTTTATATATATACAAGACAATTAAAAGTTACCTGATAGATTTATTTATTTTATCGTAAATTTGAAAATAAAAATTAAATATGAAAGAAGAAAGAAAAACGTATAGTAAAAATTAAATTTAAAAATACAAAATAAAGTAGACAGAGATTTAAAACTAAAAAATGGCAATAAAAAATTAATAAGAAAGAAGAAAGGAAAACTTATGGTCAAAATTTATTTTTATGAAAGTTGCTTACAAAGTATAGCCCAAAACGTCGCCGCTTCTTGCAACCACATCAAACCCTGACGACTCCTCCGATGATTTTTAGCAACAATGACGCCTTTCGTTGACACCTCAAATCATTAATTCTTAAAGTTGCTCACAACATGTCGTTCACAACACCTCCGCCCAAATCGAGTTGGTTTTAATACCAACTGAGTAAACTGAAGTAAGGAGTTAAAAATGTTGCACCACAATAAATGAACAAAAATAAATGAAGGGGGTGGGTTGCATCGGAGGAGTAGAAAGAAAAGAAAAGGGAAAATGGACAAAAATAAATGATGGGTGGTTCGGTTGGACAGAGGAAAAGGGGTTAAAAAAAGTATATATTACATATTATAGAAAATAATTGAAGGGGAGAAATGAAAGATGAGTTAGTACGTTGACATTTGAAAAATGACATAAATGCGTTCATACTTAAAAAATGACATAAATGCGTTCACACTATATAACAAATAAAAAGAAGTAGAGAGGCTCCTTCAAAATGTGTAAGTGGCTGTTTATGTGGTGCGTTGAAGAGCTTTCTTTAGAGTGCGTTATTAAGTATAAGGAGAAATGAAAGATGAGTTAGTGCGTTCATATTTGAAAAATGACATAAATGCGTTCACACTTGAATAACATATACTATATAACAAATAAAAAGCAGTAAAGAGACTCCTTCGAAATGCTTAAGTAGCTGTTGACGTGGTGCACGGAGGAGCCTTCTTTGAAGTGCGTTATTAAGTACGAGGAGAAGTTAGTGTCTTAACATTTGAAAAATGACATAAATGCGTTCACACTTGATAAAAAGCAGTAAAGAGGCGCATTCGAAATACTTAAGTGGCTGTTGATGTGGCACACTGAGAATCTTTCATTAGAGTGCGTTATTAAGTACATATTATATATATTTCTGATTTTTTTTTTTATGTTGTACTTACTATGTTATAAATATAAATAAAGAGCAGTGCTGGGTGAATAGAAATCGAAACACCAAATGGAACAATTATGACGTGGAAGGATCCACGTTAGGTTTGCACTTCTCCACGTTACTTGAGTTGGCAGAAGCCTTCTTGATGACAACTTTTGTAATATGACAAAAAAAAAAAAAAGGGTTTTGGTTTACAGTAGCTACTGTGAGCATTAAATGAAATTAGATGATACGTTTTTTACCACTGCTTGCAACTACCCTAAATAGTAACAATATTTATTATTATTTTGTATAATATATGTAATTTTTTGATTATGAAAATTAAATTTTTTTGGGTTCATAAGCTGTAATGTTTTAGCTATTATTTTATTTAAAACTATATTAAAATTAAAGTAATATATCATCTAAACTAAGAATCTCATCAATGCGACTCTAATTGAATTCATATATATTTTATGGGTACGAAATATAGATTAATTATTATTCAAATAATTATATAAAAATAAGTATATTAAAAATAAAACTATAAGTAATAAATATAACTCATCATTCGACATGATTTTCATTCTCAATAACTTTATTCTAAAAGTATTAATTTAATTGGTGCAAAAGTAACCTAAGGATTTGATGGTCTCCCCATATCACGCAATATTAAGTAAAGAAGAGAGTAAATTGAATGGTCCAACTAATAAGATTCTACTTTCTTATATACTATTTGATCATAATCTTTCTTATTAGGTTTTAATAAGGCGAAGGCCAAGATCATTAATTTCCTATATATATTGTTATAAGGTGCCAGCTGCGCCCATTGGTTAAGTACTAATTAATAAACTTACACTATTGATATCACAAATCTTTTGTTCCTTTTAAAAATTGTGAAAAAGACTTTACCAACCTTGCTAAAGTTAACCCTTCAATTTAAGGGCCTCATTCTCTGATATGGTTTCCACGTCACTAATAATATTCCATGATCTGTTGTTCAAATTAAGGGCATTCTTATATCAAACATAGATTATTATTATGACTTGTGTTACTTAATTATATGACAATAGATCCACATCACCGGCCTTCTGTAATTAGTGTAGTAGGCCTTCTTGATCAATTCTAGTCAATTAATTCCTCTAAGAATTGAACAACTTGGGGAGAGCCTTCTAATGACTCTAAAGTGTTTGAATGCGGTTTAGTCTCGCCGGAAGGACGGGTATACCATATTGAAAACCAAAAAAATAAAATAAAATAGAAGGAACTGTTTCATGATTTCAAAAGAAATTAAATTAAGTACCCTATTGTTTAAAACAAGGGCACTGCTTGCTTCTTCATTACAAGGATTAAAGAACAACAGCAAATGTTTACAAGTTGATAAATCAGGGTACTCTATGCTAGCTGAACAACCTTACAAATCAATCTCTCATGCACTCTTTAAAGAGAGTGCTTAATCACATACTACACTCAACATTTACTAATACAAGTCGAGGATTTTGTATTGTTACAAAGTTAGTAACTTTTGTTCTTAGACTTCCATGTTCTGTCCTCGAACAAGTTCCTGAGACTTTACATTTTCTGGCGGAGATGGAGCTGGCGGCCTGTCCACTTCAATAATAACATGGGGGCCGTCTGCGTCAATAAGTGGGTTTATGGTTCCTCGATGAAGAAGCTGTGGTTGCTGCAGCTTCTCCGGCGTCACACTTGGATCGACGATTTTAAACCCAGTTAACCGGCCGAGTTCATGAACAGACTCAGCGATTTCCTCTATGCATTTGATGATTTCAACTAGTAAAGTTGCAACTGTGGTTGCTGGTATAACTTGAAGGAGGTCTGTATTTTCTGGCAGGGAAAATTTTAAGATGGATTTCAAGTCATTGGAAGCAACTTTGGAGTTTGCAATATGAATATCAGTGTGGCCTTTTTGTGTCATTGTTCTGATTCCAGAGGCTAATTCCCTTAGACCTTTGCTTGACTCTGAGCTCATTTTTGTGCAGGCTCCTTGAATTTTCTTTTTAAATTCTATTGGTGCCTGTAAGAAAAAATAAAGATTAATTGGTCAGCTTTAGAAATATATATGTAAATAGAATTATGATTTGTAGTGGGCACAAAGAATAGTTGAACTTAGTTCCAAGTTTGTCAAGAACCTGACCTATATGTCAATCTCTAATAAGTCTACAACTGGTTTTTGAAGTGAGTTTTCACCTTCCCTTTTTTTTTTTTTTTTTTTTTTGTGGGGGTGTGTGTGTGTTTTATTTTATTTCCTTTATTTCCTACTTGGAGGCGAGGGGGTGGCAAAAGCAACAATATTCTTAAAAGATATACCTGGATATATAAAATCCAAATAAATGTTCCCTATGGTGGAAAACAATTGTTTTTTTGCATATAAAACAATTATTTCTTTTGATTTAAACTAGCTTTCTTTGTAAAATAAGAATCACTGGACCCAGCAAGGCCTTAAAGGTATTTGATCAAAGCCAAAACAACAAAAGTATTAAGTATGTTGAAAGTGTGTATTTTTACTAGAGTTTTTATTTTGAATAATCTTAATTATGATAATCAAAGTTAATGCTTGTTATAATCTTAAGATTCTAGTTAATGTTTTCATTGATCAATCTTGTCATGGTGTGATTTAAATGTAATTCTTATAGTTTATTAATACCTGGATTTCCGAATTGATGCAGCTGCTAAGAGCTTCAATCCGATAGGCGCATTGCCGTGTTAAAGCTCCTACTTTCAAGTATTGTTTCCATGGATGGAAGAACTTGAAAAATCCATGACATGGCTCCCATCTTGCAAAATTTACCTGCAAATTAAGTAAAATGATTATGATATCAATCAATCTTCAAACTTAATTATAAGTTATTAGTGTACAATAATCATTAATGGCATCAAATATAATATATACAAATTAATCATTTCAAAGGAAATAATGGGCACACAATTCATGCAAAAAAAGGGGCTACAAGTCAAAATTAAGGTGCTGTGTGATCTATATATATGCTTTACTCACCAATGATTCTTCAGTTGTTTTCGAATTCAAAACGCTTTTATATCCTTGAAGAAATGACTTGGACTTGTCACTCTTTTCATCACCCTGATCATCACTACTAAAATATTCTCCTTCAAATCCTATAAGATTGTAATAGTACTTGAGCTCAAAATTTTATATATATAATACTTGCATAAAAGAGACCAATAAGTATAAAGTGAAATGGCTCATTAGATTATTCTGATAAATGTAGGTGTTGCGCACTAGTTTGGTATAGTAGACGATGTACCTTCTAGGAAATCTGCAAGCTTGTCCATGTTGAGTGCAATAAGCTTGTGTAGATCTGAACCAGCCCATACAGGACAGATGAAGATGGAGATGATGATACACACAGAACCACCAATTAGTATCGTAGATAGCCTCTGGCGAGCCAGTTCTAAGATCTTATATGCGTGGTACCCCGATACTGATACCAAACTGAATGTCAGTATAAATATCACCACACCATAATCATATCTCGCCTTGATCCATGGGAAGAATCGTGAGAATGTCGCCGCAGCAGCTGTAACAATTTAACAAACAAATCAGTTTGATATATACATAGTTACATAGTTAAGTACATGATAAAAATATGTAATGAAATATATAGGTAACTTAATTAATTTACTTACCTAGGAAGAAAACAAGGAAGCTAAGTACAATGGGTGCTCCTTTCTCTCCAGCCAGAGTTGCTAATTGATGAGCTCCAACTCCTAAAGCTCCTGCTAATAATGTTGCAAGTCCTCTATTTAAGCCTTTACCCAAGGTTGCACCTGCAAAATAATATAATTTTAAAATGGTAATTTTTATAATCATAAAATTCTTGTTTTTTCTTATAGGTGGTATTCAATTCATTAATATTCTGTAATCATTTCACTAATAAGAACTAGGTAACAAAATTTGAGAAAATTTTGTATGTAAACATATATGTATATATGTATGTATTTTGCAACTAACCTACGGAGAATTCAAAGACCACGACGACAGTTAAGACAGCCCACATAGCTGAGTCTCCAAAACCATTAGAGAGAGGTCTAAAGTAGTAGAAAAGGGAGACCAAAGATAGAGCCAGTCCCACTTTAACAGCATGAATGACCCTTCTTGGGTCATCTTGCCCAAGCTTCTTAGTCTTGTTTGCAACCCCAAGTACAAGGGCCTTGAGCCACCACCACCCTCGAGCAATAAGCCCGGCCTTCTCATGGCTTGCTGATCCAATTGCTTCCATGTCTAAATTGCATGAACTGGTCTAAGACCACAAGAAATTAAGATATATGTGTATAATCTAGTATAGTAGAAAGAGCACTACAAGCTATAGGAAGCTGGTTGATCTTACTTCTAGATCTCTTCTAAGCAAAAATGTTTGTGGTGAAGATGGATTAAGGGGGAGGTGAAGCTGGGGTGAATTTATAAGGAAGTGGGAGGTGGTGGGTAAATAATATTTTAATGAAATATGCTTTGTTGATTCTTAATGTACGAAGAGAGTACAAATATTTTCTTTTGTAGGAAGATGATGGGGTTGCAAAAGTGAGTGACTTATATGCTGTAACTTGGAACCAAATGGTATTATACTTGCAAGTTGCACTTACATTTCAGATAAAGTGAAAAGAGCTATATACATATTTATATAGTAAATGAAATGGAAGTTAAATCCAAGTGATATATTGGACTCCAAGAGAGAAGAAATTAAAAAAGAAGTGTAGCTGGCTAGCTAGTAAAACTAGTATTACTCTATATATGAAGCAGAGAAACAAGAATTGAAGCATAATTCCCTCTGCTATACACTAATATGCTGAGGAAGAGATGCCCAGCTAAGTAGACACTGTAAAGTGTTAAAACAGGCACCACAAGTCCATAACTGCTTGTCGGAACATCTTTGCAGCTTTGCTGGGTTGACGATCAGTATAAATGCCTCGCTGAGTTGACTCAATTAATTAACTTAAAAGAAATTATATATATACGTACATATATATTAGATGGAAGGAATTTCTCGATACGTGATTTGGATGAATAATTAAGCACTAAGCTATTGGTATATGTACATGTGCATTGAAACAATCGTCTTGCATTGGAATAGGTTGGGATCTTTCTCACATTAGTATTAGACCTTTTGGATATAAACCTTAGTACTAGTTGAAATCTATTTTAACCCAACAATGTTATCAAGTCTAGAACATGACACGTGGATGTGCCTGCCCAAGTGATCTACAAGTGAACTAACATGAATTATTTGGTATGTGATCATGTTGAGATTTGTTAAGCATGTATTATTTATAATAATAGTTTCATATCGTATTTGAACGAGTTCATCACATTAAATATAAATTGGTATCTTATTCATATAAGTATTTGTTCCCTCTTAACCTTATCCAACACAATGTATATATATATTGAGATGTCTGGAGTTTTGTTATTCTGAAATGTTTGTGCTATGGCCTCGGCGCCTTGTATGGTGTTTGTTGGGATGATGTTCTCGTGGTCCTGTCAATGTTTTGTGTTGCACCTCTGGTGCATTTTTGTAATATTTTTGTTTCTCATAATTAATATATATCTATTTGTTTCTTTTAAAAAAAAAAGTATATACATATATATACCCAAATCTTTTAGAGTAAAACTTCATGTCTCGGTTCAAAGGTGGTTGCAACATTGATACTATTTCAGATCTAAGTTCATCATATTAAATATAAGTTATTAAGACATGATCACTCCAGTTAGTACAAAGACCTTTCCACAAGTCTAAGCTAAAAAATGGTTAAGTGGAGCCAATCAATTAGTTAAGATCCAATCCCACCCAATGTGACGCATAAGTGATTTGACATAAATGTGTATGTAGTATGAAATCTTGATAAATGGTTCAATCTTTAAGGCCCTTGAATTTTGGTCTAATATATATAAAATTTGTTAGGTATGTATGAACCAAAATAATATAGTCTAGTACGTTTGATACATGAAATATAAGTTAGAATCTCACGTTCAATAGTATCGAGACCTTTTGAGTAAACAACTTCTAGGTCTAAAGATGATTAAACGGGGATAACATTGATGTTTGGAAAGAGGCCCACCTAATATGTGCTTGATTTGTTGAGTTTTAACTCTCAATAAAATCTTTTTCTCCAATATATGGAGTGATTTAACGAAAATTTTGTACGTCAGGCAGTGATAGTTCACTAATTGGTTTAAATAAGGTCTCTAATTTTGTCAGTTTATGAATTGATACCTACCCACTAAGTAATTAGAAAACTATACAATCCTTATTGCATCTAATTATTGGAGAATATCTAATTTCATTGCTCAAAATCCACAACGAGGAGACACCGTACGTGATTATATTGTATTAAAATTGGAACTCTTAATTGATATTATAACACGGATGTCTTATATATATATATAATTTAATTGTGAAGTCTATATATAGAGATTGATATATACTAAATGTCTTAGAGAGGAGGTCTTCTTTTCCTATTTATTGATTAATTAGTTCCTTAAAGAACTATATTTGAGGTGCCCTGTGATTTGAAGAATATATGATTTTAGACATTCATTTAATTACATGGATTCCCAAACATTTATTGAATAATTAATTTAATTTTATAATACATTGGCTGCTTAAGCATAATTAAATTGGTGATTCATAAGCAATATGGCATGCACTAGATCATAATGACATCAAGATGACAAACTTCCACCACTATAAATAAAAAGAAATTTCACATGATAATGACTACTTTTCATTCATATATCCATAGCAAAAGAAACTTATATAAGAAGATGACTCATATCCATATCGATATATCAATTATAAAGGATAAAGTAATTCTTTATGTAATATCACCACTTTCCTCTTTTTTTCCACTTTGGCATAGAAAATCAATTGGAATTTAAAGAGTTATGATTAGAAATCCAACTATAGTTCGTACGAGCATCCATATGCACAATTGATGAACAGCTAGGGATCCATAACAACTATATATATATATATATATATATATATATATATATATATTCTTTCTGATAGGCCAAGGAAAATTGGATCCTTCGTGCATACAATAGCAATGTGAAAGCTAATGAAGGTTGACAAAGTGATATTGAGCTAAATGACCTATTAATAGATCCCTAATAGTGCTAGATAATTAAGGTCACAACAAACCATAGGGGAATAATCCACCTGGTACAAGTCCATTAATTTCATATGATTTGAAAATGAGAACATTCGTTTTATATATAGCATTATTCTTTTCATTCCCTCATTTTCTCCACATTTTTAGAAACATTAATAGTTAACATTAGTAGAATCATTGTTATCAATTCATCATTAGATTGTATTGACTCGCGCATGTTCACATGATTCAAGACAATTCAATGATGTATTGGTGATGTTTCTATCAATGCCAACTGATTAAATGTTACTGTAGCATTACTCTTTTTTGTTATATATAATAGTTGAAAGCCCACCATTTTTTAAGATCTTTTAAGATTTTTCCTTTAGAGGAATGCTGATAGAACAACATAGGGCATATAAGCATATAGAATATAAGAATCAATATATCAAATAGAGAATCAAGAATGCATGGATGGAGTACTAAATTTTCTGTCCAATCGATAGATTGAAACACTAGCATGCTAGCATGTAGATTTATTTGCATGCATGCAGTATATATATAATCCCCCATTTGATCTTCCAGTACTACAAAAGATAGAACACGAGCATCATTTTGTAAATGGTGGATGTAATCTTGTGCGAATCAGCAGACAGATCAAGAACTTCATTTATTTGTTCTTCAAAGTGGTTTCATCAGGAATATGTTTTCCAGAATGGTTGAATTGGTTGGTGGGGAAAATTTCTATTTTTAGAGGTGCCTTTTTTTTTTTTTTTTCTTTCTTATGGCCCTTCTAATTTTTATTAATTATTATTTTTTGTAACGGAAATTTAATAAAATTACAAAATATAAAAGAAAATGAAATAGCTCCCCCTCGCGTTACACCAGTTGATAAATTTTCAATTCATTAGCTCGATCGATCAGCTGAGTTGAAACGGTGAGCCAAATCAATTAACCTAGAAACCTTCACATGGTCAACATTGGAAAATATGTTAAAAGTGACATTTACAGATGACATGGTAAAAATATTTTCATCAATGTGCCAATAAAATGTATTGAATATGTGATTGTACATAATTTATTGAGACAATTCAATGATGTAGTGAAGGTGATATTTTTATCAATATACTAATGCACGATGTGAATAGAAAAGACAATAAACACATTTTCTCTAACTCCTCAACTTCTATTAATTAATCACTTTCCAATAATACATATAATGACCTTAAATAGATAAAACCTATGACAATACTTCTAAACCGACTCAAATACTAAAAATAGCAAATTTTATTAAAAATAAAAAATATCCTAAAGCCTATCTTGAAAAAGAAGATATTGTGATGTATATAACGTAGCAACAAACAAAATCAAAATCAGACTTTTCTATATCGAGTTATATTCGATACAAAACTTTCCTAAAATTATAAATTTACCAAAAAAGGTAAGTTTTACTAAAATTAGCACAATATCTTAAAATAGAAAAACACTAATTTGAGATTTTCACAAATTCTAACTCTTATCGCATCACATACACGATAGAAATGTCAATATAACACTACGGTCAACATTGTTAGCTAAGAAAAGTGATAGAATAATACTATTAATATATAGTCTTTAAGATGAAATGAAGTTACTTTTGAATGGAAATAAATTTAATTACCTCTAAATTTTTATTTTCTTTATGATTTTTCTATTTTTTTAAAAAAATTATTTATTCTTAAGCAAACTATTCTTGCCAATTTGCTTCCATTCTTTCAAGATTTGGCCATCATGGCAGGAACCCGCTTATTTTCTACAATATTGGGACTTGCCCTTTATCATGAAGCTGCTGATAAAAAAAAACAAAAAAACAAAAACTTCCACAACATACAAATCTGAATAATATCGATCCTGCCCGTTTATCTAATTGATCATTTGTGAGTTAGGGCCCACAATATGTGTGACAAAACTTGTAAGGATAAGTAAGCCAAGTGGGTCTAAATCCCACTTACATATCTTTTCAGCCTCTTTAGAAACATGTAACGTACGTTGCCTCACACCCCTACATCAAAAAGAATTCTAATTTTATCAAACATTCTTATCTTCCTCTGTTGCATCAAATTAAATAGGATTTGTTCTCTGATCTATTTCTTTATGATCTCTTAATTAGGGTACCCTCTCACTTCCCTGTTGGGGGTACCCCAGACGGTACAGAGACCCACACGTGATACACATTTTAAGCCACAATGGGTTACAACTAAGACATCCATTAATACCTAAATCCCGTTCTGATCAGATCATGACCATCTGATATATATCCTTTTTATTATTATTTATTTTCAATAAATTAAGAAAAATTTGTCCAAGTCATTTTGTGCCCATTTAATTTGTTTGGTACGTTGGATTCGTGCCTCTTCATGTACGGTTTTATTTTTTATGCTCTTTAACATATATATATATAGTCCGGGCAGCATGCCCGAATGTCCGGGCGCCAATCTCTCTATATAAACATTCTAATCTTTTTTTTTTTTTTTTTGTGCAAAACCTCGGATATTACATGTACTTTGCATCATACAAAATGGAAACATTATCGCAAATACTATAGTGCATGCTTGTGAGGATACATATATATAAAGAGATAGGTTATGAGAAATATTAATTAGACAAACCATTAAAAAAAAGAATAGAAACATTTAATTTACGAACTAAACATGGTTATAAGAAAGAAAAAAAAAAGATAATAAAAATTAATAATATAAGATTGTTTACTTAAACTTGGGATTGAATCATGTCTTCATTATTGAATGTTAATTAAGTTGTTGGAACCATTCTTTTTATGGACCTCGTGCGCTTTTGCATTTTTAAAATAAGTAGAATGGATAGAGGGCATAAAGAGAAGTGACCAAACTACTTAAATTAATTAGCATAAAGATAGAACAAAGCTAGAATTTTCTTTAACTCTCTCACATTAATCAATTAATCAATTAAGTTTTGATTACGTCTTTTGGATTTGGAAACACTACTAGATTTAGGTAGCTTCATTTAGGAATATAAACCTCCAATGGAATTCAAAGTGATTAGTCCATTTGAAAGAATAATCCATTGTTTAGTTACATTTAATGGCCTGATGTTAATCTCACACTTTGACAAGGACTAGCATTAATGCACTAATCATCTTTCAAAACCGTACCATGGCTTAAGTTTTAAGTTCAACAAACAGACACATCAAAACTCCCACTATTTTTGTTACTTTTTTTAATATATATTATTCTTCATAAGTTTATTACCTTATCTCTCCTGGTTTATCAGTGAAAAGGGTAATAGAGAAATTACAAAATTCTAAAGTTGGAATTATATCAATAAATTGAGGGAGACATATATATTGATCATTGTGGTTGGTTGAACATCGATGCTTATTGGTTTAAAATGTCTTAATTAATCTTGCTTATTGTTAAAGAAACATCAATGAAAATGAGAATTTAAACACAACCATGCCATCAAACTTTATTCTTTGACCCAATATCATGATCTCCTTAATTTTTCGAAATCCCTTTTAATTGACTGATTATCATAAGGGGGAAATTAGGTACATAAATAAAAAAGAATATTGAAAAGCACCAATACAATCATTTATTGCAGTTTTTTAAACCTTAATTGAATTAAATGGAAAGCTAGCTCTTAAAGGATAATTCTTACCAATTATCCACATCACTAAAACATGCACCTCACTAATTTCAGTCTTACTTGAAATTCTTTCCAGACAGATATATCATTCCCTTTAAGATTGGTAGGTAATTCATAGG
This sequence comes from Paratinospora sagittata, assembly GCA_035771175.1. Classification (NCBI taxonomy): domain Eukaryota; kingdom Viridiplantae; phylum Streptophyta; class Magnoliopsida; order Ranunculales; family Menispermaceae; genus Paratinospora; species Paratinospora sagittata. The sequence continues at coordinate 46,439,424 of CM069593.1, forward strand.
GTTAAATTCATAAAATCCTAAACAAAAACCCTAGAGTTTTCCATCTCAATCCAAATGTTACTTTGTAGGAAGTTGTGCTTTTAACACTTCATTTCTAAGACTTGATGGTAACTTGGAGGTTTCTCCTCACTTATGGTGTAGAGTTCAAATCCCATGACAGATTTTTCATAGAATTTTGTACATGTGAGCTTCGTTACTTGGCAGTTTAATAGGTTGAGCTTCATTTGTGTCTAGGGCTTTGTTTTCATGTGTCTTTGGGCTTTTTTGTACATTTGTCTATGCGCCTGACGCCCATATGCTTATTGTGGGCGTATATAATCCAATATGTTCTTAATTAGTATTAGCAAATCCTACCTTGTTGCTATGTGATAAAATGCAGAAGATAATGTAATTAAAAAAAAAAAAGAATAATGTTACATTAACATCTAATATGTATATTTAAAATGTACATCATTCACATATTTTATTGGATCGTCTCGAATAATATGTTAGTATTTGGATCACCTTAAATTATGTGTTGATACATAATTCAAAATAATTTAATAATATTTAATAAAATATATATTTTAAATAGTATTTTAGACGTCACTTTAATATTTTTCAACAAAAAAAAAGGTGGGCTTAGGTAACGAGAAGCCATTTAAAAACCAATAAATGACTATATTTGGGTTCAAGTGAAAAGGGTGGATTTTTTAATAGTGGATGTGGGGCACACGTATCATAGTGGTGCCCTAAAGTTCTCAACTTGGTTAGGGTTCAATGAGACCCAATATGAGATAAAAGGTGCCCAACAAAAGCCAAATCTTGAAAAAATAATGGACCTAGCTCCCCCGTTTTATTGTTTCTTTCATTAATCCAAGTTTTAACAAGATTGAGTAACTCAATCAACCTTAACACATAAAAAGCTTACATGAAAAAGAAAAAAAAAAAAAAGCTTGGAAAAATGTGGCCATGCATTGAATAAAAATAAAATACAATAGGCTGAAAAATAAACAAGAAAGTCTTTCTAAGGAAGAAAATACTAATCTAATTAGAAAAAATTACAATTATAATGTAATTACGTATTCATATTTATTAGATGTGTGTGGTTTACATATTTTTTAAGTGACCAATAAATGATTTAATAAATATTAATGAGTAATTATATTATAGTTGTAACTTTTTTGTAATTATATTAACATTCTCTTTGTAGATATATGTTTCATTATACTATTATTAACAGTCGACTTTATGTGTAGCCTCATTTCACTTGGGGGGGGGGGGGGGGGGGGAGAGGAATTGCTATTTGGAGTCAGGTCAGCCTGACTCATTCCAATGTCTCTTTTCCATTAAAATTGATTAAAATGGGAAATTGTCTCAGTGTTGTGTCCTGTGCAACTATTTTATATTTGTGATATCAAACCAAAAAAAAACCTATTTTATATTCGTAACACAGCAATATAAACTAGTGATTAATAAATCTTATTAGCTGTATATATATACGAGAGACAATTTCCACGCCATGGACCAGCCGCAGCTACAAGACTACAACCTCACATGTAATGATGCAAGTGGTTTTGGTCAAAGTCAAGATTTCAAACTCCCCAATACTCAGTCTAAACGACTATGTTCTGCGTGCCACGCGTCACTCTCACCGGGGCCTCACTTTGGGGCCTTTTGAATTGAAGGGTTGTTGACAAGTTTTGAACACTTCTTGAAAATCAAAAAAAATCAAAAAATCAAAGTGGGCTCCAACGTTAAATAAATAAATAAAATCTAAAAAAAGTAGACCACGCCCCTTGAAAGTCATCCCTTGTTAAATAAAAAATAGACTAACAAAGTGAATGATTATTAAAAAAAAATTTAAAACGAAAGTAGATGGTACCTCTTGAAGCGGCGCCATCAACTATAAGAAAAATAAAAAATAAAAAATTAAGCCAATGAATTTGTACAAAAAAAGAAATTAATCTCGTGCGATTTCGTCCACTTGTAAAAAATCTACAGCACCAATTAAAAAAAGAAATACCTTGCCTCTTCGGCGTCTTTTCTCTCCGACGTTATTTTTTTAATAGCTGTTTATTTTATTTTTTTTACTTTATTCCATATTTTGTTTATATATATATAACTGTGGATGACGTCTCCACTTTATTTATTTTTTAAATGGCCAACTCGACGCCTAAGTGGCGTTAAGGCAAAACTTACTTTTGAACATAATATTTTTTTCCTACGTCTTTATAGATATTAAAGAAATGAGGCCTAATAATGTCAAAAATCCTAATTTGAACACTAAAACCCTGGTCCTCTACACCTCACCTCAACCCAACTTATCCCAACACCTAGCACTCTCCAACAAAGAAATACATGCTTTAATAAGTGTGATCATCGCTCACCAATGTTAGATATTGATAAGAAGGTGGGCCCCAAATGATGGTATCGTTTTGTTGGGCTCAGAGCCCAAACCACCAGGGCCATAACTTTTTCGTTAAACAGTCAACAGTCAGATTTTATTTGGAATCCGACTATTTTCACCCACTTATATCTATCTCTTCAACCACCCAGAAATTTAAAATAACTCGTATCCTCTCTCTCCACCCTTTCATATTCTCATTCTGCCCTTCACATTTTCAAACCTCAACGCCATTTTTCATTTCCCTCTCTCTTGTTTTTTCTCTTCTCATCTCCATTGATTCACGATTTCGTCGAATTTTTAGGGCATTCAACAGGTTAGAACACTGCTAGCAATGATTACCAACAACTTTGTCGTGAAATCTTGCAAAAAAAACCGTGTTATTTAGGGCTTTTGAGGCCTCGAATTAAAAGTGATTCAAGAACTCAAATCAACCAAATCGGTAAGTGAATCTTTGATTTCTTCAAGTTTAAGTTGATTATAATGCTACATTGTTGTATTGGATTGTTTTTGTGCAGAAAAAATGGTTGAAAATGGTGAAATGGAGGAGGCGAAAATGGGTTCCAGAAGCCCATTCTACACCGGAATCACAACCGTCCGACCTATTAGAGTCGGACGACTGAGTGTGTATCCGTTCCAATGAGGGTGGACAGAGCATTTGTTTGGTTTTTTTTAACTTTTTTGTTTTTGTTTAAGCTAAATATCAACTATTTGTTCTAATTGTATAGTTTTTGGTATGTATTTGGCTATTTTGATAGATATGCCGCCAAAAACAATGAGAGGTTGTTTGGAAGAACAAAGCTCGCAAAGAATAAGGTCGACGGCCTCGGAGAGACGAAGACGACGCGAGTCACCACCACCACCCCCTGTTATTCATGAAGAGGAAGAACAACAATCTGAAAAAGAACCTATGTAGGTTGGGGTAGAGGGAGAAAGAGACGATGGTCTATTGAAAGGTCCTTTCCCCGGGGGACCTACCGATCCTTCAGTCCTCACCCATTTCAAGGGGCACGTAGCATACTACGTGTGACACAATTAGGTATATCATTCTCGTAACTTCATTTAAATTCAATTGAGGTTATGACTAAATTTAAATATTGGTAGATTCTTATAATTTTTTGTTTATTCACTTAGAAACGGAATATATAAAAGTGTCGAAACCACAAGGCAAAGTTATCTTCTTAGGACCTCAGTGAACACCCCGAGAGAGAGAGAGAGAGTAACGGAGATTGTTACAAACACTGGTATTCATCATTTGGTGGCTTGTAGTTATAATTGTGCCAACAAGCCGTTGATAGCTGCTTTTGTGGAGAGGTGGCATGTAACACCCCGTAGTTTTATTAAAATACATACGTTGAAGTACACATATATCGAGATATATAATACATGTATTTTATACGTATGAGCTAAATACACACGTGTATGAAACTACATGCTAGATTTAAGGGGCATTAGTACATCAATAAACTTATTAAATAAATAATATAAGTTTTATTAGTTGAATGAGTTGGTTAATTAAATATGTGAATTGAGTTGAATTAAATTGATTAATTTATGGGGTGAGTTGGTTAATTATTGAGCATGAGGAGTATTGGATCATTTTTATAGAAAATGTCAACTCTCTCCTTTCTCATCTCAATCTCTCAACCGTTTAAATTTAAAAAAAGAAAAAGAAAAAAGAAAAGAAAAGAAGAATTAAACGAAGTTGCAGAAGGAAGGAGAAAACGAAAAAAAAGAAGAGAGAGAGAAGAAAAACGAACGGCGGAATAGAGGAAAAAAGAGGGAGAACGCGGGATTCGCGCGAAATCGGGACCTGCGGTAAGTGATTTTCACTCTATTTCTTCGTGAAATTAATATGTAAGATAGATGTAACGATTCTAGCGGAGTAATTTTTGCTGTGAGAGCCGTTTTACGGCGTTTTCAAAAATTGGAGTTTTGACCCAACGTGAATAAAAATCCGCTAGGAAGGTTGAAAAACACTTCCTAGGCTGTATGAACCTTAAATTTATGGTTAGATTGAATTTATGTGTTCATTTGAAATTTTTATAGCCTTTGGAAGTTTGTTGGAATTTAGAGTTTCGATTAGAGACCATTTGAATCATTTAAAACCTGATGAAATTCTAGTTTAAGGCTATAGAATGGTAGAATGAACTGTTGCGAGTCCATCGATACTAATTTCATGATTTTTGGAGATCGTTTGACAATTTTAGTAAAAATTTTCATGTTTCCAATGAATAGCGACGATGTGAACAATATCGTGAATAGTACTATGATCATATCTAGTTAATAAAATGGAATTAGAATCCAATGAAACTCCGGTTTGAGATCATAGAATCGTAGAGAATTGAATTCCGGACGTTTCGATGTTAAGATCATGATTTTTGGATATGATTTGATATTTTTAGTAACTAAATATATGGTTTTTGTGAGTAAAATTCACTGTCGTAACCTTCGCGAACATGTAAAACCTCAATAAAATTCCTGTTGAAGGTAGTAGAATGGTAGAATGACTGATTTTACACGTGTCGATGTGGACAAAATAATTTTAGGAATGTTTTAGATTTTTAATAAAATTGATATATGTTTCAGTAGAAAAATAAACTGAGAATGAGTAAAAATATGAATTAGAACTCTATTTTCACCGTTCTTTCTTGTGAAAATATCTAGATTGACCACAAAAATGAGATAGTCGTTTCTTCAACTGTTTATGAGTCCTAAAGTGAGTTGGAATCTAAATTCAAAGAATGAGTATAAGATTATTTAGATTGATCTTTATTCTTAATGATTTAAAGTGAGTTGAGAAATTGAAGATGTAAATAGATATGAATAAATAAAATTGAATTATGAAGTAGTTGTGACAGGTTGAATTAGTTGGATATAAATTGGAGCTGGACTCGACAGCGACGGTGATTGTGTTTAAATTGGAAAAGTCATGTACTATGAGTATATTTTCTTGATTTTGGTTCTTATATGACATTTTATATATATGAACTGTTTGAATGTAAATATGTTATGCATATATTGTTGCATTGTGTTTAAATTTGCATTCATAAATGATATTTTTAGCATTGGAGCATGTAAGACTTGCAAAGGCAAGTTGGTGTCATTTCGTTAGGAATTAGACCCGGATGAGTGTTATGAGTAATCTCATTGTCAATAGGTCTGTCCTAACAAGGATTTGAGATCCTTGAAATGACTGTGAACTGGGTAATGAGAGGTTGTGGCTACCTTGTAACGGTCATACAAGGGTTAGACCTGCTCTCTTGCCTTGAAGGAGGGAGATTGTAAATTTCGTGGAAAATGATGCATTGTTTTTCTTGAAAACTCATCAAAATTATGTTGTTGACATGTATAATACATTCGTTAAATGATGCATGTGTTTACTACTTGTTTGAAATGATTTGAAATGTCATATTTTTCTAAATGTATATAATTGTCATATCAAGAAGTATATTCACTGAGTTGTTGGTTGCGCATTCCATTTCCTTCAATATTTCAGGTACAGAGTTAGAAGGAAAAGAGCGAGAGTAGATACGTGAGTTAGAGTCTTATTTTGTTAATGTATGTGTATGCGAAGGAAATGAATTATATTTTCTTTAGTTTCAAATGAATATATATATTATCACATAGATGGGTTGTACATGGATTTTCATTTGACATTTTTGGGTAATACTATGCTTGTGATGATGAAATGAGGTGATCGGGTATATTTATCAGGTGAGAATTTGATGTGTGAATGAATGAAATGAATAGAATGAATGGAATGATTATATATATCTATATTGGATTTGATTTGTGATATATCAGGAAAAAAATTGTGAATTGCCCATTTTATGGGGAGGTGCTGTCGAAATTTCTGAAAATTTTGAGAATGATTGTGAATGTTCGTTGAGGCTGACAGTGTATTATATATTGTATATGAGTATGTACAGTGTATAGTATATTGTGCCGGTCATGACGTCAGCCTACGTTAGGGGCGTCGTAACAATATTGGTATCAGAGCCTAGGTTTAAAATCCTTAAAAAGATAAAAGCTTTAATGATATTATGATTGTTTGTCTGGGTATACATATGGGTAGTACTATTATGTTGAACCTAATCCAATATGTTATCTTGATTGACAATCACCTGCATGGTGAATTCCAGATTTAGAAAAGACCAGTCAAGATTGGCAAAAGAAATTGCTGATCACGAAAGGATCAGAAGGTTGAAAGAAAAAGAACTGGATGTAATCTAGTGATAATCAACTATATAGCATATATATGGCTAGTAACTACCCAACAACAACGAAATGCACAACTTATGAGCTTGTGGTAAAGTTGTAATGTGAGAAAGACAGAAGCTTGAACCATTGATAGCTCTCGATTTGGGTGCTAACGCGGTTAGTGCTTCTGTGAATACATATATATAAATAAGATTGAAGTAAAAATAAAATAAATAAAAGGTCTCAATGATAAGCCAGATGAAATGAAAATATATGTGAAAGTTATGAAAACTTTCAGGAGAAGAGACTCTCCTATCTTAACTGGCAGTTTGATAGTAGACGGAGTAAAGAATTTGCGACTCTGAGTTGAGACCATCTTAGAGAATGATTAAGTATCTGAAAATGATAAAGCAAGTTAGCTACGTTTAAGCTAACTAATGATAAGAGATAATAGAAAATTGGGTTAAGGACTTCTGAGATGATTAAGACATGAGATTAATTAAAGAAGTTATTTTATGAGGGCTTCTATCATCATGCTAAAATTGATTTAAGGCACGAGAAATTTTATCTTGTTAAAATGTAGTGACATGCCTAACCATAAATACAAACATGAATTAAATAGACTGATATATATATATATATATATATATATATATATATATATATATATATATATATATATATATGTTGGATTTGATTTGTGATATATCAGGAAAAAAAATGTGAATTGTCCATTTTATGGGGATGTGCTGTCGAAATTTCTGAAAATTTTGGGAATGATTGTGAATGTCTGTTGAGGCTGGCAGTGTATTATATACTGTATATAAGTATGTACAGTGTATAGTATACTATGCCGGTCATGTCGTCAACCTACATCAAGGGCGTCGTGACATGGCAACCATAGACTAATTCATTTCACCTACCATTCGATGAAATGACCATTACACTGGACTATGTAATGGTCTTACTTAGGATTCCAACATTGGGCAAGACAGTGAATGGAGATACACTGAGCAATGTAGAAACAATGATCATACTTCAAGAATCCTTGGGGGTTTCGGCTCGAGAGGCATTTGATGAGGTGAATAAGAAGAGATGTTAATCGGTTTGATTGGATTGGTTGCTAAAAAAATTTGGATCGAAGCTTCAAGGAAACTAACAATATCCTTTGGCCGAGCATACTGCGAAAGCATATCTTTTGTTCATCCAAGGTTGCACTCTTTTTACGGACAAGAGTGGTACAAGGGTAAACATAATTTACTTGCCACTGTTGATGAATCCGGATGAGGCTGTCAATTTCGCATGGGGAGCTACTTGTCTGGCGCATCTATATCGTCACGTGCAACAGATTGCGGGCTACATGACATTACTTGAAGTATAACTATTTCTATCATTTTGGTTTAACTAAATTAAACTTGAAATAAATATGTTTGTGTTATAGTAATTGTTTTTCTTATGTTTGATAGGCATGGATATACGAACACTTCCCCTTCGTGAGACTGCACATAAATCATGGATATAATAACCTCGCAAAGAACAAGGTCTAGCGGAAGATTATGTTGAAGTTCTACGCTAGGTAATTGATGATCTTCAGCCAAATCAGGTAAATGCTACTCTTTTAAATTAAATTTGTTATATACATACATCATATCAACTTATACCTTAGGTCTTTATTGTTTTGTTCTGGGTTTCGAAATCCATTTCGACCCATTTCCATTTCTATTTTAGGTTTGGTTTTGCATAAAAATAGAGTAGATGCCAAATGCACGTACTGTAAGGGATGATGAACTACTTGAATCTCTTTCCATTGTAGGTCGAACGGCTTACTTGATGATGCACACTTTCAACACTTTGAACACTTTCCAAATAACTTGCGAACACTTCAAATCAAAAGAAACCACTTGCGAACAGTTGAAGACGTGCATGTGATTCAAAAAATACACTAAAAATTATCACAAGATCGAAGATTGGGATTTGTTGGAGGGTTGAATAGTTTAGGATTTAAGGTAAGAGTTGAATGGTTGATGGGTGAGTGAAGAGGGAGGTAGAAGGATTTAAGGGATTTAATAGGTGTTCTTTTTGGTAACTTTACATAAAGATTTTTTAGTCTTTTTACTATTTAGATGAGGTAGGTGAAGAAATAAGAATAAGTCGATAAAAATAGTCAGAACCTATTATTTGGTACCTTGATGAAAAACCATATAATACACATGGAGAAATGTTCCCGAGAGTCAAGAGTAGTTCTAAATGAAGTGCACTCGAAAGAAAAACCATAAGCAACTGTATATGATCGAGCTGAACAAGTTGACCTCGTATATATATATATTAAAATAAATAGATGTCTGCCTTTTTTAATATTAAAAATAAAACTTAAAAAAATTAGACCTTCATTATAATGATAATAGCATATATAAAATATAGGAATTGACCATATATATTTTATTTCTTGAATATTTTAACCGGAAAATCCAACTGATTAATTGTCTTTGGACAAGAAATTAATTAAAGAGAACGTTACAGTGGACCAACTTTGTTTATGTACAATTATTGCATAAGTAACGTGGGAAATAAGATATTATATTATGAATTTCATATTAGTTGCTCAGTTCTTCTTCAACATTAAAAATGTGTTATGTATTGACACTAAAACTTTAAACAATTAAGCAATGATCAAATTTATTGATAAGAACGAACTTGGAATACACATTCATAGACTACTTTACCTAATTTTCTACAATTAACAGTGATTGATCTATTTTTGAGTTTGAATTTGCTCTTGATGCGTTTTCTGATGTGGATTGGGCAAGTAGCCTTGATGATCGACGCTCGACTGGTGGTTATGCAGTATATCTTGGATCTAATCTTGTATCTTGGTCGTTCAAGAAACAACAGGTCATTGCTAGGTCCAATACTGAGAGTGAATACCGGGCACTAGCTAACGCTACAGCTAAATTATCATGGATAAAGAGTCTCTTTTCTGAAATTTCTTTACCTCTTCGATGACCTCCCATCATATGGTGTGATAACATCAGCGTGTCTACACTTGTAGCCAACCTTGTCCATCATACCCGCACGAAACACATCGAGATCGACGTACATTTTATTCGAGATAAAATTCTTCGAAGAGAGTTAGAGATTAGATGTGACGTCCCGAAAATTATTTCATCTAGCCCATAACCCAATTGCATTTTTGCCCAAACTCTATGTGTTGTCTTGATATGTTTGGTGTTTGTTTGATGGTTGTTTAATGTTTGTATAGTTGATGCTTGATAATGTATATAAATATGTGTATCATAAATTGTATATGGGTCATGTTAAATTAAATTATAATGCATATGTTATTATTTATGCATGGGCTCATTAAACCATGAATTGATATGGGTTAGGATTGATTGAATAAAAGGATAAATGAGAATGAAAATTTGGTGTATTAAATGGATTGAACATTTAAAATACATGGAAGCATGAAATTGGTTAAAATACATGTGGTTGGTATGGGTAGTATGAGACCAACACATGTGAAGGTTGGTGCATGAAAGTGGACAAGTGTCCCATTCCCACTTCTAGAATCCAAGAATGTGCTAGAAAATGAGGTGAGTGGAGGAGAGAATCCAAGAATGTGCTAGAAAATGAGGTGAGTGGAGGAGAGAATCCAAGAATGTGCTAGAAAGTGAGGTGAGTGGAGGAGGGAATCAAGGAAGTGCTAGAAAGAGGTGAGTGGAGAGAAAGGAAAGAAGAAGAGAAAGAAAAGAAGAGAAAGGAAAGAAGAAGAGAAAGAAAAGAAGAGAAAGAAAAGAAGAGAAAGGAAAGAAGGAGAGAGTTGCATGAGGAAGATCCCTGCGACATTTTCATCAAAGGGTGGATCTGTGGAATCTACGGTCAGATTGAGCTAAACTTTTGTCAGCACGTTCGTAGCTTATGGTTCTTCATTCTGGTCGGTGGAGATCTTGATCAGAGGTTTCTTCTAAGAGATCTAACCTCTCAAACAAAGCTGGTCGGAAAGTCTAGATTTCTTGCACCATTTCGCTCAAACTTATAGATCTCCTAAATCGACCGTTAGATGGTTATAAAATTTGGGTATATAGCTTAAAACTGATATGTCTACATTATGAACGGTGGAGATCTTAATTAGATGCTTTTTCTAAGAGATATAACCTCTCAAACAAAACTGGTCGGAATTTCTGGGTTTCTCGTGCCGTTTCGGTCAAACTTGTATATCTCCTCAATCTACTGTTGGATGGATATCAAATTTGGGTATGTAGTTTCTAGTAGATATTTATGTATTCTGAACGGTGGACATGTTTATACGTTTAGTATTTTGTGTGATATAGCCATCTGAGTTTTGGTATTTGCAGCATGAAAGGAGAAACTGTCTGATTAGATACTTGTTCATCAAAGATACATATCTTTTCGGTCCACCGTTGGATTGGGCTGATATTTGGACAGAAGGTTTGTTTCTTCACATACTTCAATCTGTGCGGTTGATTTTGTGATTACGTATTTATGTTGGTAGATTGATACATCTGAACAGACTAATACATGTGAAGAATTGGTAGGGTTGCTTGTATTAGATCTAAATTTAGAATATGAACTTAGACCTTTCCAAATAGCTTGCATGTCAACTATGTTGACCTAATTGCCATTGTTGATGAACCCATGATGCAAAATCAGTGATATACATGGCTGAACATGGTGACCTAGTGTAAATCGACAATATGGCCTAAGTATGGAAAATTTCATATTTTAGGGCTTTTGATGCTTTTGGCCTAGAATCATTGAATTGATGCAACTTATGTTTAATTAAGCATGATTAGGGTTGATTATGCTACTGATTTGGTGGTTGTGACCATACCATGGGTTAGGCCTACTTGTGATCAAGTGACCCAATTTGGGCATATTTATGCCTAAAGGAATTGAAAATCAGTATTTTTGATTCATAGAATGGTTTATGAATGAGAACTATGCATTAGAGGCCTAAGTCATGTGATTTGAGTTGAATGATGGGATTAGATGGGATTTAGGCCTATTGTTTATATGTGGGTTGATTTAGGGTTGATGTGTAATGTCTACGTGATTGAGCATAGAAATTGATGTATGGTAGGATATTGATGAATGTTTCAGGATCTTGATTGGGTTGATTCGGTTTGGTGATCGTGTGTGGTTAAGTACACTCGCGAGGCTTGGTTGTGAGTAGACTTCATTTATGATTATATCTTTTATGTCATCATATCACTTATATATATTGTATCTTGAAAGCACGAATGTGTTCTAATGTTTTGAATGATGCATTGATTTGAGAAAACCTTATGACTTTGGTTGGACCCATCTATCTGGCTAATAGGGGGACTTAACCTTGTTATAAGAGGGTTTTAGGAAAGGAAATGATTGGGATCAACGGCACGGTGAAATAAACGGGTACTAGTAACCCAAATAAACATGATTGGGATCAACGGCACGGTGAAACAGACGTGTACTAGTAACCCAAGGCATGTGGAATGTGGATCCAAATTGATAAACTTTTACTTGCATCGAACTTATTATAAATGCTTGATATCTATATGTTATGAGCTTTTAATCATGCTACACATTGACATGCATACATGGTTTTTATTGATGAGTATTGATAGCATATTTGAATTCTATTCACTGGGCATCGTTGGCTCACCCTCATTTTCCTCTTTCAGGTCCTTTTGTCCCGAATAAGGGCAAAGGAGTAGTCATATCTTGAGGGCCTTGCCTGCGAGAGAATCTAAGGCCTCGATGTGAGTTGAGAGGCATTTTGATTGAATTGTGTTTTAAATTATGAAGTACTATATTTTGGATTATGTAATTATAACACTTACCACATTGTAGTATGGGTGAGTTAGGACTTGTTAGATAGACTATGTGGGCATATGACGGTTTTATTTGTACCCACAATTTTGGACTTTATGAGTATGTCAATTTTAATGGACTGTAGGGATTATGATTATTATTTATGGTTCATTTTATGGATTATCTCTTGTCTTGGATGATTAATATGGTGGGTAGTTTTGTTTAATACCTTTTGATATCATATCGTTGTTTGGGATAAGGCTTGTAGGGTCTCAACCACCTCACGGGAGTTGAGGAGTGGTCGGAGATGCCTACGCCGGGCGTCCCGCCCCTGCATTCCGCACGCCATTCCCTGCGGGGTTGGTGGTCCGGGGCGCGGGGTCGCCACATTAGATATGTTCCCTCTATTGATCAAATTGATGACATTTACACCAAGGCCCTATCGACACCAAGGTTCACCTATCTAACTGTTATTTGAGTCTAATTATGGTTAATTTTGGTAGAAGTCATAAAAAAGTTTTCATAGCTCAGCTTTTTACCTTTCTATATATATGTTGAAGCCAATTTTGGCCAACTCCACATGTCATAAGATATTGTCCCTTCTACGGGCCTCCAAGTTTGGCCGACCCCTAAGTTAGGCCATCGGGCCTGTAGGCGCCTAAGTAGAGCGTGCCATAGAGGCAAGTCCTGAAGGGTTTTGTTTTTCTCCTTAGTAAAAAACATCTTACTAGTGTGAGGGGTAAGACTTATTATGTGTCGTAGTTTTGAAGAATACATAGTCAATAGGGGTGTAAACAACCCGACCCGACCCGATCCGGCCTCTTAAAATTTATATATATATATATATATATATATATATATATGTATGTATAATAAAAATACTAAAAAATTATTACATACAAGGCCTCTAATTAAGAAGGCCCATAACCCTCAACTACTTTTCTTAAGTTGTTGGGTTAGATGGTGAGAAGAATAGGATAAGATGAGTGTTTGAGACTAAAAGAGAAAAAATCTCATTTTAGTCCTACATTGCTTGTTGGAAAGAATGAGAGACTCTCATTCTATATAAAAACTCATCAACTTCTTATTCATCCTCATTCTCATAAATCAAGTTTACGAGTAGCTTGGCTTATACATATATGAGTTCTCCCAAAAAAGAGAAATCTCATCTTTTAAAGCTTAAATAGTAGTTTAATAAGCTGGATATATGATAATCCAACATATTTTATTACTAATATAAGATTAAATAGTAGTTATTAAGCTTTAAAAAAAATTGGGCTATTTAATGGGGGCCTAACCCAACCGACTCGACTCGACTCGACCTGATTTCACCCCTAATAGTCAATATGGAACTAATCACTGAAGTTGAACCCACCAACAGCACGCCCCTTAACTACTGAGCCCTCAGCTTCGACAAGATAACCTGATGTGCTCGGCTCGACAGTACCAAGCACACTCCGTGATCTATCAACTACGAGGGGTGGCACGTCAAGTACCTCCTCACACTGCTCGGTAGCCTCTGAGTCTTTATTGGAATCCTCTTCCTCAGAAGCCTCTTCATGGGCATCAACTCCGACTTGGTGGTCAATCATAATCTCCTCTTAGCCTTCGAAAAAGAGATCCTCAAAGGAAACTTTCTTCTCGGTAGGAGAAGTAGCTTGGTCAGTAGGTGGATCTATCCTAGTGGCAACCATCTAAATTACCTAGCAGACTACTTAGCAAAAGGAAATTAAGAAAATAAAAACTAAAATGAAGAATTACCGAACAGAAGCAACTGACCAGAGGTGCCGAGCTAGTTTATCAAGATGTTGAACAAAATGGCAAAGATCCCTATTTATAGGAGAACGACCTGCACCATGCAATGATGAGTACGAATCCTGAGGTAAAATCAATGGCACACAGCAAGAGTACCTGCGCAATTGTTAGATAGTTCAGGCGGCGCACGTCAGTGCTGTTTTCGGAGCGTAACTGACATCGCATTTAATGTCTCGGTACCATAGCGTGTCATCTAACCTTCAAGCAATAGGTCTTGCTCGAAGCTTGGGGGTTAAATGTTAGACCATATCTCAGTATACCGAGAAGGCTGCCATGTCAACACATAATCGCCAGATCGATCAGATGACTTTACACCTCGGCACACCAAGGTGTTTTCCTGATAGTGTCAATCTCATAATCAACCTCGACACCGACCTGATTAACTATCCAAAATATGACCGACATACTTGTGACATGCTTGGTGATATCAAGTAGGGTGAGGAATTGGCCACGTGTCAGATAACGACTATATGAGATCTACTGCAATAAACTTGATATTCTCTACTAAGCCAATTGTGAAAAGAATTATCCGACTTTTCGAGTCCCACTAGAAGGCTACTCAACTCTTTCAGTTCAACTAGGAGAGGACTAAATCCCTCCTGATACGGATAGGAAGAGGACTAAATCCCTCCTGATCCAGCTAGGAAGCCTCTGGACATTCCTAATTCGACTAGAACTCGACTTTTAGGTCAAGGACCTAACTCTATAAAAACCCTATCACCCCTAAGGGAAAGGTACGTTATTCTTTGCACAGTTCAACTCTATTATTCTTCTACGAGCTCTGAACTAACTTAGGTATCGGAAGGTCCTTGACCGACACCACACTGGTGTTCTTTACGATAGCCTTTTTTTATGTTCTTTCATTTCCAGATGATTATCTCCAGTGTCCAGACTAGTTCTCCGACGAGTTCCTTAACAAATTAGTGTGCTTTCTCCGTCTCATTATCCTACTAGTGTTTGTCAAATCTTGCACCAATAATATACATTTAAATGATGGTTTCAATGTTATAAATTTGTTCACATGCATGCAACAACATTCGTTAAGATTGAGAAGCAAATGGCATTATTTCTTTTTTATCCTCTAATCGCCAAATGGAATTCGTAATATCATATCAACAAAATATAAACTTTAGTTCTTAACTGGTAATTAAGGGCGGCAATACTATATTACTAAATTTCCATTGAATTTTTTTTTTTTCCTTTGTTGACCTTCCAACCCTCTA
This sequence comes from Paratinospora sagittata, assembly GCA_035771175.1. NCBI lineage: Eukaryota > Viridiplantae > Streptophyta > Magnoliopsida > Ranunculales > Menispermaceae > Paratinospora > Paratinospora sagittata. The sequence continues at coordinate 46,454,865 of CM069593.1, forward strand.
TTAATATATACATTAACTAGCAATTACACAACACAAAATATAATATCCAAATCAATTAACCATCTACAAGTCTAACCAACGAATGAAGAAAGATCAAGAAACATATCCATACAAAACGATATATTTAATTTCCCTTTTTTTGGACATATTTCCATGGCCCATTTCGTTTCATCCAAAATCATATGAAATGAAATGAATTTACATTGAATTAGATGAAACAAAACTGGTTAATTGTCTACAAATTCCATTAATCAAAGGAGTAATAATAAAATTCATATATGTATATTAACACAGATTAATGAAAATTAAGAAATATTATCTTGGATACCTTGTTAATAGATAAGTGGCAATACAAGGAGAATTGCTCCAAACAGTAGAATGCAATCTAAGAACCTCTCTTGCCTTCTCTTTCACATTGCCTGCACTCTCTGCTTGAAGAATCATACAAAGCTTGGACACAGCTCCAACCCTTAACATTTCCTGAACAACTTCATTAGTCCCAGGAAACTTACAAATTGAACTGAAAATCCTCACTGCAAGATCATTAGCTGTTGGAGAAACCCTAAGAATTCTCTTCGAAACCATGGCGATTCCCGCCGCGTGATCCAGAAACTTGGCTCTTCCATCTGCGCATGAACATAGCTGATCTAAAACACCAAAGATTAGCTCAGTTGTTCTCTTATCTGGTGAGCTAAGTTCAAGTTCTATCAGATCAGAAACTGCACCAGCTTCAATAATCTTGATTCTATTTCTTCCCCATGGAGAAGTTTGTAGAAGAACATGTAAAGCTGATTTAATAGCTTCTTGAGAAGAAATTTCTGATTCTGATGATCTCAATACCCATAAAACTGATTCAAAGAATTCAGGCTTCAATATTTCTAATTGATTAGAACTTGCAAATTCTACTATTGATTTCAACATAGAAACTGCATGGCACATCATTTCCTTATGATAATCATGATCATGCGTGACGGAACTTGATGAAGATGATGATTTCATGATGGCCCATATAATTGAATCAAAGAAATCATGGTTTTCTGCCATGAGAAGCTTGATTTCATTAAAGGGTACCCGGATTAGATTAAGAACAGCTAAAGCTTCTTTGAGGCAATGGATTGAATCATTCTTGAAACATGTGATTATAATGGAGACGACGGCATGGGTTACACCAGCTCCAACCATGCATCTCTTGTTGCTTTCCTTCTCAGATGCTAGGGCTTCTAGGGTTTTCAAGGCTTTGAGTTGCAGATCAGGAAGCCATAGGTCTTGAAGGAGCTTAAGAACATGGATCTTGTTAAGAGGGGACTTGGGTGTAGGGATCCGATCAACGCCTTTAGACGTGCACCACGCTTGGATTAATCGGCGAAGCGTGTGATTCGGTGTTAATTCGGAGTCGTGTGGAAGAAGTTGCTTTGTTACAGGGCAATAAGAAGAAGAAGAAGAAGGGTTGTTCTTGTTCTTGTTCTTGTTATTATGAAGGGAAGAAGAAAGCCATTGCTCGATGCTGTCGCGATCGTAAGTGATGCCGCTTTCGACGGTGACGGGATCTTTCATAATTTGAAGAGAGATTGGGCAGAGGAAGAACTGAGGGATTTCTTGATCAGAAACTGATCCATTAATGTCCATGAAAAGCTGTTAATTAGAATTAGCAGCAGTGCTTGTGGGAGATAATTAAAGAGAGAAGAAATTATGATTATTGAGAAGAAAGAAGTTAAGATCAAGAAGATGATGATGATAAAGATTAATGGATTAATTAGGAATAAGTTGAAGAAGAAGAGATAAGATGAAATTGAGGACTTTTATTGATGGATTTGCAAAGAGATTGATTAAAACAACATGACAAGGAAATGAGGAGAGATTGTTTTACTTTGTAGAAATAGTCTATGAGGCTCTTATACAAGTCTTTTTCGGCGGTCAACACGGGAACATGCAAGATGGGCAGCTTCTAGTATATATACAAACATACATACGTGGCTTTTGCCAAGTGGCACATAAGCACTGGCTGGATTCATGGGACCCACTTGGGTAATCCTTTTTGTCAATTATTTAAAAAAAATTTAATCTCATACTTAAAAATCTTTAAGCTAAATTGTAGTAGTGTAGTAAATTTAAATTAAGCACTCGGTCTTCTTTTAATTTGTACGCACGGCAAAGCCCATTTTCAATTTAAAATCATGTTTTCTATTTTATTTCAATCTCTTTTCTATTCAAGTTTATATATATGTTTCTTCTTTCTATCTTTTTATTTAACTTTTATAATTGATATTAAGCAAACAGCTACCGTATTCAATATTCATAAAATGTACATGTGCTCCAACGCACATGTACATGGACACTATATATTAGTATTAATAGAAAAGGAAAAGATTTAATTTGGTTATTGTACATTGAACTTTTATTTGAAGTAACTTAAACGGTGTTCGATTCTCAATATAAATATTATTATGTGCTACATCATATATATATATAAAAGGTGCATCCTTTAATCGTGGAGTTTGCTCTAAAATGGTTAAAGAATTATAGATTTTTTTAATTTTTATTTTATTTCTTTTTAAGATCAGTGGGTATCGGAGACTTACGTCTCACTAATTTCTGTACAACATGACCACAAACACTAAATGACGTCGTTAATTAATAAATGGTAAAAAATAAATTAAACTTGAGACCATTAAAGTTGGTGCGCTTGCACCTAACCACTGAATCAATCCTTTGTTAATTGAGAAATTGTGAAATTTGATATGTATCGTTAGAAATATTGACATTAAATAATTGCTTGGTACTTAATTACCTACCCATGTCCTTAAGTGTGTTGTTTGAAGCAAGACCATACCAATACGAAAAGATAAATCAATAGTATTTTTAAAATTTTACAATCGTTGACGCAGCTCATTAAAAAATGTGATAATGATATTGATAATAATGATAAAAGTAATAAGAAATTAATTTGATTAAGATAAACATAGGAAGAAAATTCCAGACGCGTTTATTGCCTTAAATGGGTTGAAACTACTACTGAACTTTGGCATATTTAAAAGTCAAACAAAGCTGACAACAGAAAAGTTGATGGGTCACCTCCCCACTTGTTTTTTATTCATTTTTTTTACTACTTTTCTTTATTTTCTTTTGACTTTTTTTTTTCTCTCTTAATCTTATTGGATTTTTGCATTTTAAGCTCACTCACTTGTCTTGGTGCAATGGAAAATTGTATTACCATTTCAAGTTATATAAGATTGTACTTTGAAAAAGTTTAAGGATATCAAAGAGGTAAAAGTAGTAATTGATTCATTTAATTTAGTAATTGGGCAAGCTAGAGCGTAAATACTTTAAATGCTTTTGGAAAAATAAAAAGCTTTGATTTGACCAAGGCGTAGATGCATGCGTAGGCGTATGGAAAGTTCGTGTGTCAACAAATAATAAACCATAACCAACCAACATTAAATATAGTTGTTGGCAATATTAGAAATAGGTAGAGAACATGGGAGTGGAGTAAGGGTAGGTGGGCATCTACCTGATCTTTGGTTTATATATACATACGATCTTGCTATAGAGATAGGCGAGCTTAAAAAAGATACGTCGGTCTTTAACTAGGGGTGTCGGTATATTGGTTTAAACTGTAAAATTAAGCCGAACTAGTATATTCGGGTGGGATTAATTTCAGTATGGAGTTTTTAAAATCCGATCGGTTTGGTTCGATTTATGAATTAAAGTCTAAAAAATCGACCTTAAACCGAATCGAACCAGATCGGTTTGAAATTGATTTTGAGAAAGATGTTGACAATTAAACTTTGATAATTTTTATTTTACTTTATTTAATTTTATGAGATAAGATGTAAATTAATCATTTTTTATCTTTATGTAAAAAATGATAGTATTGTTGCATTATGTTAGAATATAAATATTTTGATGTAAATTTTAAACTTTTAAAATATTATTTGATGTTGTTATTACACTATATAAAAAAATTATTTGATAAAAAATATATTTTATAAGTTAAAATACTAAAACCAATCAATTCAAACTGAATCAAAACAAATTTGTTCGGATCGGATTAGTGATTAGGGTCGGATTGATCTCGATTTAGATTTTTTCAATCCGATGCACATTTGTTCAGATTATAGTTTGGGGTATAAACCGATCCAAATCGATGTGGTTACACCCGTATCTCTAACGTTTCTATTAAATACTACATGCTTCTATGTGAATTAAATATAATTGTCAGTAAAATTTTATTATTTTTTAAAAAAATATTGAAGTTGCAATAGAAATATAAGAACCGAGTAAAAAGAAAAGTAAACTATAGTTTTTTCCTTTTTTCTTTTTTCTTTTTTTTTTGTCAAAAGAAAAGTAAACTATAGTTGAAAAACTAAAAAATGGAAATGTATTAATTTGATGCTACAAAAGCAAGTAGGTGGAAGAAAGTTTTAGAAAAGAGTTATATTTGATTAAATTTATCAAATATCTCTTAAATTAGAGAAAAGTGCTTTTTTTTTAATTAAAAACAACATTTTTAATTTTTTTAAAATTAGCTCACATATTATTTTTATTTTATTTTTTATTAAAATTAACTCAAACAGCAGTGATACTTTTGATAGGTACATCTAAAATTACCTTAATTAATTTTAAGTTGAAATTGAGCCGTTTCTTCTGACTTCAAATATTTTGTTACGTGCCCCCATATCTTAAGGTTTACCATTTCAACGGCCGCTAGCCGAAGTTGAGCATCCTAAGGATGACTTTCAATAAAATTAATTAGTTGATTGGCTGCTGCTGCTGCCGCTGCTACATAATTCCACAATTCCGTCTTGGTAATATATGTTTAGCCCTACGCAGCCAGCAATATTGTAGAATCCATAGAATTCGAAAAATAACTTGTAAAACATCAATTGAGCCCCCGTTACTATGGAGCTTGATCTATAACTTTAACACGCATCCACTTTGCTATATATGCACCTACTTACATTTGTACTGTTTTATTTATTTATTTATTTATCATTTTTATCTATAGGACTAAATTAAAGGCTGGAGTAGAAATAGGTTTCACGCCTTCACCTAAATTCCTGTAATCAACACATAGCCCGTCTTTTATGCATCGCTTTTTAGAGAAATCAATTTCTTTTCTTGATTTCTTTAAATATTTAAGGTTCTTTAATTGATGAGAAATTTATTATTTTCTCAAGAAAAATAATATATTTTCTTAAGAAAATAAAAAAATTGTGTATTTGATTGTCAACATTTTCTTTTTCTCATTTATAGGGATCAAAGAAGTTAGTTTTCTCTTGAAAAAATTTTCAATTTTATTGATATGTCCGTGGTTATATTCAATGTAACTTTTTTATTTTTTATATTATAATATTTCTTTTTTGCAGAGATTATTTCTCAAGAAAACTTTATTTTCTTAAAAAAAATCTTCTTCTATATGCAACTATTGACATTTAATGTCAAGTTAAGTTGACAAATAAAAAAAATTAAGGCTGTCAACATGACCGTCTACTTTTAAATAGTCTGTTAGAAAACCATCTATTGTTGACTTATCAAATTACTATAACTATATCATTTTAAAAAAATTAAAAATTAAAAAAAAATACTTAACACCTCATCAAAATGTGTACAATATATAAAAGTATTAGATACCACTATTTAACTTATTGTCTATAAAATTTAATTTTATGTCACATAAAAAACAAATCACTTTTACATTTAGAGCCCATGAACCTATTTTCTCATTTAATCTAGACTACTTGTGTGAACGTCACGGAGCAAAGTCAAAGTTAAAGTCAAACATTTAAAGTCACAATAAATAAATAAAAGAAAAAATGAAGGGAACGTAAATGGCATTCAAACATTCGCATTAATTAATCAAATAGTGGACTGAACGAGCTTTCTGGTTTCTAGACCCGCCACGTTGATCCCCTGATCCCACGTATATGTCGCACTAACTAACACCTTATCTAGCTTTTCACCAAATGGAACTAGTGTTCTCTCCAGTCGCCTCTCGTCGCGCTAGTAAAAAAGAGAACTGGAGGCGCGCGTTTCAATGATCCAAGTATTTGTTACGACGTGGCTTTGATAGAAAGCCGGGCGTTGGTAGCTTAATCGACACCGAGAGCACAGTAGCCACAAACTTTAGAGACGGACGAAAGGAAATGAAGGCATTTTGTCTATGAAGCTAAAAAAATGGAATTTCACAAATTATTATTATTATTCATTTACGTAAAATATTAAAGCAAATTAAATAACCGAGAAAAAAAAAATATATATATATATATAATGTTTTGCTTGAATGTATATATATAGATAACAAAATTTAGAGAAATATCTATCAAACTTGTAAGATTTTGTACAAAACTTATTAAAAGTATGCAACCTATGGCGAGAATTTGAGAAAAAGAATAAAGTTAAACAAATTTTAAAATTTGGATGAAAACAATTTTTGTTTCCACGTACTAAAATGCTTATTTTAAGAAGCTTGAGTGTGATTAGATTTTATGCCGTTATCATATTTTAGGCATAGATCCTCTATTTATTATTCCTTTTCAAGCAAAGGACTAAGATTTAAGAATATCCTTTTTCTCTGACCTCCCCTTTCAAAAGCTACCCAAACAATTTGAATGTATTAATTCGATCAGAGTTCATAAAAAAAGCTCACGTATCAAAGTTTTATGTAATATATATATAAGACTTGGATTCAAGTTCATATGGAATAAGATAACTCCCATTGATATTAAAGAGACTTGAATTTTGAGGACTTGGAGATCTTCTAAATTCTCCATTAAAAAAAAATGCCCATATTTCACAAATATATTATATATATGATAAGAGATCCATGAATGTCAACTAAAGTTGAATCTCGATCATTTAATTAACTTGTTAAATTGCCCTCAAGTAGCTAGATCTTGGATATAGTTATGCTATTTGCATCCTAAATCAACATAGAAAAACAATTTCACTTAAATTTTATGTCATTATATCTACATTAATTAAATAGGATAATGCTTAATAAACTTTAAAAAAAACAAAAAAACTCAAACTTAAATACATGTGATGTAGCATCATCTACACCACTTAAAACTCAAATTAATTCAAAATTCAAATAATTAATAAAGACGTGAATAGTGTGGATTATGATGCCACATGATCACATGTGTTGGAGTTTTGAGTTTCTTTTTTTCTTTTTTTAAAGTTTATTAAGCGTTACCTAATTGAATATACCATATATACAATAAGCATGATTTGTTCAATATGTGCGCACTAAAATAATAATCCCTACAAAATTAAAGATCCACATCAAATATTATAAATATTGATATCTTCATCATTAATAAAAATCCATTTTAGAGGAAAAACGTCACACTTCGGCATAGAAATGCATAAGTAGCTAGTGAGAAAATACAAAAAGTGAGAACATACAGGTAGGTGTACATGCATCAAGAGAATCTAGTAGATGGCTCCTTAAAATGATAGAACATTTATCTATGATCATAAGGAATGGTCAAGGTTCTTGGATTTGGATGCAAACTGAGGATTATCCTTTGGTATATGTAGGCAAAAATAACAAACCTCAACCAGACATGAAAGATTAAGTCATTTGAAATATAAGTATATAGAGATTTCTCATTTTATAGTATACAAGGCCTTTTGAGAATTATGGTTAATTAATTTTACTTTTCCTTTTAAGGGGGGCGTTAGTGATCGATGAATAAGCATATATATAAGAAGAACTAATTATACCAAAGCCTTCTTCCATTCAAATCAAGCTATATATATCTTAGTAAATAACAGGAAAAAAAACAAAACAAAACAAAACAAAAAATATAATGAAATCAATCCATGGTAGCTAGTACTTAAGCAGGAATTAATAAGACCAAAAGAGAGAATCAAATGTACGTGTATTCATATAGATCCAAACCCATTTCATTTCATCCAAAACCAGACACGAATTTCTTTCTTCTTTTGAATTGGATGAAACAAAATGGACTCTTCTTGATCAACAAAAAAAAAAAATTTAAAAATTAAAAATTAATCTGTCCACTAATACTATCATCATCTAGGATCGATACCTTGTAATCAAATACGTATCAATGCAAGGAGAACTGCTCCAAACATTAGAATGCAACCTAAGCACAGCTCTTGCCTTCCCTTTTATGCTTGCACCACAATCTGCTTGAAGAACCATGCAAAGCTTAGACACAGCTCCAACCCTCAACATCTCCTGAACCACCTCACTCGTCCCCGAATACTTACATATTGACGTAAAAATCCTAATCCCCCGATCATCCACCGCCGGTGAAACCCTAAGAATCCTCTTCGAAACCATGGCGATTCCGGCAGGGTGACCCAGAAGCTTGGCTCTCCCATCTGCACATGAACATAGCTGATCTAACACACCAAAGATTAGCTCCGTCGTTCTCTTCTCCGGTGAGTTATTAAGCTCAAGTTCTATGAGATGGAAAATTGCACCAGCTTCAATAATCTTGATTCTATTTCTTCCCCAATTGCTGCTTCCTAGTAATACATGTAAGGCATCTTTAGTAGCTTGTTGAGATATGGAATCTCTAAGAACACATATCACTGCTTCAAATAACTCAGGTTTGAATCTTTCTAGTAAATGCGATGATGAAGCTTCTTCCAGTAATTCTACTACTGATTTCAGTACTGAAATTGCTAGGGCCCTTATCTCCTTACTGTAACTTTTCTTTACTAGTACCCATGTAATGGCATCGAAAATATTGGATTTTTCAGCAGTGACAAAAAGATTACTGCTGATTTCCTTACTGGGTACTCTTGAAATGGTTAGATTCAGAACTTTTAAAGCTTCCTGAAGATTATAACAATAACTTGAATCATGATCTTTTCTCAAACATGTTATGATCACTGAAACCATAGCTTTAACAACACCAGCTTCAGCCATACTTCTCCTGTTGCTTTCTTTCTCACAAGCAAGATCATGAAGCTTCTTCAATGTCTTGATTTGAGATTGTGGGCCTGCCCAGAGATCTATTTGAAGGAGTTTGGTGGGAATTCGATCAATTTCTTTCGACGAATTTGCCGCGCACCAAGCCTGGATTAATCGCCGGAGAGTGTGATTTGGTGTTAAATGATCAGAGTGCTTCTGGAGGGGCTGTTTGGTTACCGGGCAATAAGAAGAAGTACTGTTGTTCTTATTATTACCTGAAGAATTAAGCCATTTTTCGATGCTTTCTCGATCGTATGAGATGCCTGTTATCACTGTTACTGGATCTTTCATTATCTGAAGAGATATTGGGCAGATGAAGTATTGAGGAGCTTCAACTTCTTCCATGAAAAATATGAAAATTTTGATCAATTTAATGTACAAAAATTAAAAATTAAAAATTAAGAAAGGAAATGGATAAAAAAAAAAAAATAAATGGTTTTCTTGTAACGACCCAAGAGATAATTCCGAAGTTGCAAATGTAAGGGAAAGCGGCTGAATTTCTTGAATGATTTGTGAAGGAAGAATATATATAATGGCAAAATAAATCAATATAAAAGAATTTTTATTTTTATTAATTTTTGGGTCTAAGTTTGTAACCTCACAATTAAAGTCTCTTTCGGCGGTCAAGAAGAGAGAACAGGCAACGATGCTTAATTTCGAATGTAATAGCCGTCCATTGTATACGTACGTTCAGTTGATGGGTCATTTCCACGTGGCAGACAGGTAGTGGTTAGAACTTCTTCGGAGTTGTGGGTCCCCTTGAAGAAGATTCCACATGTCAGCCATGTGGCGGTCTATACTATTCGTTTGGAAGGCTGGTTCATGAAGAATTGTGCTTATTTGGAGTACCTGTCTGTGGTCAAAAAAATTATTTTGATATTGGTTGACTGGTTTTGGTTGGGTTACGAGTTAACATTCTTGAAACCGAAGATGCCAACCCAACCTGAATCAAATATAATATTAACCTTTAAATTTATTATCCTCTAAAGTCATTAAATTATAAAATCTCTAGAGTCTCAAACCCATATCATAATTTTTTGGACTTTTTATATAAAATTTATTAATTGTTTATCTACTTAGTTTCATTTTTTTTCTTTGAACCTCTTTTTCTTTTTTGTTTGTATTTCTTCTTCTTTTAATTTTTTTTCTTTTTTTAATTTTTTTTTTATAGTTTAAGTCATCTTCTTAAAAAATAAAAATAAAAATAAAAAATTTAAATTTTGTCAACTCGAATGACCAACTCAATCTAACCCGTTACACCTTAGCTAATCAATATATTGAATGAGGTGGTGGACATAATATATATATATATATATATATATATATATATATATAGGGAAAAATTTTACATAACTAGCAAAAATATAGAAATATAAATATAAAATTTCAGTCAAAGTAAGAGGGCAAATTAAGTTTACCAATCAATTTTATATTGATGGTTTGGTGATAACTTCGAGATCGAATTAAACTTATTATTATTATTATTATTATTAATTAAATAATAAACTAATTAAAATAAAATAAATCTTGTATAAAAAATAGGAAACTTTGTCATAAAGTTATAAAAATAGAGATAAGAGTATCTTAAAGTAAAAAGTTGAAAGTTAGATGGGTAGAATAAGAATAATGAGAATTTAAAAAGCTTAAATGGTAAGAGACATGGTGAAAAGTTGAAAGTATTTTTATTATATATGATTTATATTATTATTATTATTATTATTATTATTATTATTATTATTATTATTAACAATATTAATTGTTAGGAGTTTAAGCTTAGAACATTGACTACTCTACTCACATATCAATCAAAAAATCTTTACGATGAAAAATGAAAGTGATATATTTATACAGAACGGTGAGCAGCAATCACTTGCGTGCAACATGCGCTCAAAATTAAGTAGCATTGCGTGACTTGCGTCTATGGCACTGCAGCTGTTTGCACTCTGTTGACTAACCTAATATTTCTATGGATTCCCAGTTTTATTCTGAATTTTTTTATTTTTTTGTGTCTTAATCACCAAAAGCACTATTATTAATATTATTTATTTATTTATTAAAACACACAAGATGGTCAGAGGATGTTGTTACTGGATCAAAAAAATATTAGGATCCTTTAATAAAGACAAAAATGCAAGCATAATGACAAAGGATATAAGGAATCTAAATGAGAATAATGTGAACTAACTATTATGATCTCGCTCTTATTTTTATTAAAAAAAAAAAATTCACTTATTTACAAGAAAAAAAAATCAAACTTTTGACTTTAAATAAAATAATTTAAATATATATCGTTAAAATTAGCTAACGTTTGTCCGGAATGGCATTATTTGGTTGTACTTGTTCAAGAAATTTTTATTTTTTTATTTTAGTTTTTGGGATTTTATAATTTTCAAAGTCTTGGATAAGGAATATTAGGGTTCAGACGTGGTTCAAAATAATAACAGCTTTGTTTCTTTGACTTGGACTCTCTCTCTCTCTCTTTCTCATTTTCTCAACTTGGCCGCCAGATCTTCCTTTGCTTCTATTTCAAAGTCAAAGATTTAATAAGCGCGTAATTTAAAAAGAATTAATTAAATAAAAGCTTTAACAGCAGCGTCAATTTCATAATTAATACTGCTTTGGCCCTCAATAATTAATGGCCCACATATATAAGTGCATTTGCATTTTAGGAAAATATAAGGTCTGAATGATTGAAAGTTTAGAACTCTACATCTTGATTAAATGGAAGTAACACCAAAAGAAAATAAGCACGTAATGTTTTTTAATGCCAACAATATATTGCTTAATTTTTCACTAATATAATTCATATGCTTGTAATATCTATATATTTAATGAATTAGGCAAACAGGACTTAATACTTCTTGATGATCTTAATTACTAGAGGTGAAAAATTTGAAGTCATGAGAATTTGGATGCAAGCCCTGTTTTGTATTAATATAAACTAACATCAATCTTAGGAAATTGCACAAATTCAGATTAAACATCTACAGAATAAAGTGAAACTAGGTAGATGTTGAATGTATTGGAGAATCAAAACTCTTAATAATGTATTTTATTTTTCTTTTAGTTTGTCACGAGGGATAACGGGACTAATCCTCAATTGAGGCGGAAACGGAATAGTAGACCTTTCTTAATTATAAGGACATTTTTAAGAATCGAACCCTAAAACTTTTATACAGAAACTATCTTGAGACTCAACCTGCTTCTATTGAGCCAACCATTCGTTATTTTATTTATTTTTTGGTTTTTCTTGACTACATAAAGTTTGACGACTACTTTTAATCTACTTCGTCCACTTTACTGTATCATGGAGGCAAATAATATGCTTTTATATAAATGAATGATCATCAGTATTCATTCTCCTATATTATTTTAGGGTTAAAAAAAGCTTCTGCTTTTCTTTTTCTTTTTTTGTTTGATTCATAAATTTCTAAGTTTCCCATTTAAATGTGTACTTTGAAATAACCATTAATTATCTAAAAAACAATAGTTTCTACATTTAATGTTAATCTCAATTTTAATTTTAAAGAAGAAAAAAATTAAACATACCTTTTTTTGGTGGGAAAACGTAGTTATGTATATAGTTTCAACCAAATTGAATATAGTCAAAGAAATGAACATAAATTTTAATTTAAGAATGATATATACTAGCTAGGAAAACATAGGTACGAAAGCGCAGTAGAAACTCAATTCTCCACATTCCAGTTAAATGAATATGAACCATGCAATACACGTAGCCTCGTGTTCATCCAAGAAGGTGTGGCTTGAGTTTCTAGCATGTCCCACCTCCATGTCCCTGCAACAGCTGCTTTTGTTGAATCAATTATTTATAAGCACATGATGTGTCTCTCTACAGCATAGTGTTATGTAGAACCAATTTTCTTTTATATAAACTGTCCTCATCGTCTTCAATCCTTAATTGACACGGTCGTTTTTTGGTCCAATGGTTCAATTGATACGTAATAGACCAAGAACAAAAAAGTAAAAAAGAAAATCAAAGAAACAAAGAAGCCCCCTTCCCAAATAAATAAATAAAATAAAAAACAGTGACATGCATATTGAAATACATGAAAATTGGTTGGCTCAGTGGAATAAAATTAAGTTATAAGATCATTTTTGTATAAAAAATTTAATAAGGATAGTAACATAGGTCACGATACGATAACACGACTCAAAATCGATATAAAATAAACGGGCTTGAATTTTGTATAAACAGGTACAGATCAAAATAGGTTAAACTCAATTAGACACGATTAAATTTTATGTCAAAATCAGGTAGACCTGCTAAATCCAAAATTGACATGTTTAATACGATTATATTTTGTGTTGAGACTTATGTTATGTATGAAGATTTTTTAATATTTTATGTCATGTGTTACTCTAACTTTATAATATCTTATTTAATTTTTACTATATAATTTTATAATTATAATTTTAAATTTTTTATTTATATGTTAATTTAAAATTTATATATGATAAATAAGTTAGAATAAACTTGTTTAAGCTTTAAGAGTTATAAACAGGTTAATCTGTTTAACCCGTTTATTAAACGTATCGAATTTGAGTTTATATATAATGACACGTATTTGAATTTATAATATATTTTATTATAAATGATTATAATATGATCGATTATGGCACAATACCACAAAGTGTCATCTTTAGTTTCAAAATTTAACTCTTAAAGGTGTCTTTGCACCTTTCTCAAATAAGAATTGGTTCTAGTACCTTAGTTTCAAAATTTAACTCTTGAAGGTGTCTTTGCATCTATCTCAAATAAGAATTAGTTCTAGTTCCTAAAGGGTGCGGGGGCACCTAGTATATATATATATATATGAAAATTAATCAAATAGGGGTTCCATATATTGCTGCAATTAATCATACTGCTTTTCTAGAGAACCCTTGATAGCTACTAGCTTTGTGAGAAACGGTAAGATTACACAGACATCCTGACTCGTTTGGTCAATTGGAATAATAAGAAATAGAAAGCAATAACATGGTACTACGTACTCATATCATATGTCTTTGTCCTTATATAACTTATTGCTGTTCCAACAGCTGCAATCTCGACTTTTTTGTTTTTGCTTATTGCTTTGAGTGCTTAAATTCCATGTAGGTCGGATCACTCTTGCCCGCTTCAATCTTTTCAACATTTTCTCCTTTTATTTTTTTCTTTCACATTTGATAACGTTTAAAATGGTGAAATAATAATAATAATAATAATATTAAGATAAATTAAAATTAAGGTTTTCTTTCTCATATATCCTATTTTTTTAATCAAAAAATATTATTCTTACATCATTTTATATAACATACATTTATTCAATGATTATGAGTACATAGTTACATTTGGAGTTATATTTTTTATTTATTTATTATAACTAACTAGCAAAAGACCCTTGAAATGCACAACTTGAAAAAAAAAACGTATATTTTACACAAATATGAAATTGAAAGCCTGTTTAATGAGTGTAGTGACAGTTGCACTAATTTATGCAGAAAAATTTGTTCTGATCGCCGAAGTTTTTGAATGATTCTGGTTTGAATATAAGCTCATAAATCCTCACCATAGTAATTATCTTACTCCAAAAAGGCATTAATTATCACCATTTATTTCAATTTTGAAATTTATCAAAATTTAAACATCTCTATATTTCTTCTTCAACGATAGCATCAGTACTTTAATAATGAATTGAGAATGATTCGATGGCCGAACTCAAGAGGGCTTGAGGGACTTGATTTCGAATTCGAACTCCCTTGGCAAAATCATGGTTGGATGGGACGCCCCCGCCTCTGCAAAATCTCAAAATTCGATAAAATAGTCTTGCTCCAAAAAAAATAAAGACACTACCAAATATCAGAATTTCAGTAATCAAAAAAAGAATTGAGTAATGCTATATTGATATCTAATATGTATATTTAAATTAAGTGCACATCACCTATATACACTATTAGATTGCCTCAAATTATGTGTTATAGTACATAATTTGAGTCAGTTTAATGATATTTAATAGTGATGTATACTTTAAATGTCACTTTAGCATTTTTTTAATAAATTTAGGTATGACACCGCTTTCGTCCAACTCAGTTAAAAAAAAAACCTATTTTTTCTATTCTATTCTTTGGAGGTTCATTTTTTAGGTAAATTACAAATAATCATATCTTTATTAATTATCTCAATATTTGGTGCACTTGAAGTTTCTCTATTATAACATAAAGGTTCAATATTTGAATTTGAAAACAAATAAAATTGTGAATATTATTCCTTCTCTAAATTCTGCAACGGTAGGAGTCACTTTCTTTTTTTTGGTTAAATTACATTACATTTCAATCTTTATTTCTGGAGTGCATACTACTAACAAATACATGATATATATTGAAGTATAATATAAACATAATTAATGGTCAATTAGAGTTAACGACTAATACATAGGCCCACAAATTACTAGCTCACACCCACAAAACAAGAGGATTCTTGCTTTGCAACATTCAAGATTACCCCTTTATTTAATAACTCTTATATGTACTCAAGAGTTAAACCAATGAATCTTGTTACAAAAGATGACAAAGGTTTGAGACAACCAAAGCCAAAGTGCCATTTGCGGCAGCCACATTGGTTATATCCTTTTATAACATATACCTCAAGTAACAGACATCTGTCCCACCTCAAATCAGAATGGAAAATCAAGAATACAAACCTTATTTTTTTATGTGTAATAATACATATATGATTTAAAAATGAATGATGCTTAAAATTTGAAATGGGGTTGAGTTCGACACACTATAGTTAGGCTTATTAATAAAAGGTACCATCTAGACTTCCATAAAGATATAATTCAATAATCTAAAATAGAGATACAATTAAGGGTGGCAACACATGTCACGATACGATAACACGACTCGAAACTGACACAAAATAAACGGATTTAGGTTTTGCATAAATAGGTGCAGGTCAAGATAGGTTAAATCCGATTAGACGCGATTAAATTTTAAGTCAAAAACAGGTCGATCTGCTAAACTCTAAATTAACTTGTTTAATACGATTATATTTTATATTGAGACTTATGTTATGTGTGAAGACTTTTTAATATTTTATGTGATGTGCTGAGACTCTAACTTTATAATATTTTATTTGGTATTTACTATATAGTTGTATAATTATGATTTAATTTTTTTTATTTATATGTTAATTTAGAATTTATATATGATAAATAGGTTATAATGAACTTGTTTAAACTTTAAAGGTTATAAACAAGTTAACATGTTTAACTTATTTATTAAACGTGTCGGGTTTAAGTTTACATATAATGACACGTTATTTAAATATGTCGTGTTTGGGTTTACAATATATTTTATTATACACGATTACGACACGAACGATTACGACACTACAATACAAATTGCCACCTCTAAATACAATCAAAAAATAAAAATTTTGAAAATGACTTTTTATAAATTTTCAAAACACAAGTTAATTTCTAAGAAAAATCATTAAAAATGATTTTCCAATTCAATTACTAAAATACATTTTCATGTTTTTTTGAATTTTAAATAGGTTCTCAATGAAAAATATGAAAATAAGATCTTGCTTATAAAATTTGTAAGAAAATGTAGATTGATCTAGATCTAGATATCTATTACCACCCATAACCTTAGGCCCATTTGGCAGTCCGGATATGATAGGATTAGAATGGAATAAGGGTGTTTTTAATCCCTGTCTTGTGTTTGGAGGTGAGGTGGGATGGGATAAAAATTATTTCACCTCCCCCCTCTATCCCGCTGGAACGAGAAAATGGTGGAATTGGTTATCCGACCTTTTTTTTTTCCTTCTCCTCCTCGTATTCTTCTCACCTTTCTTTGTTTTAAAAAAAAAAATTATCAACTAATTTTGCGATTTGCACGTTTTGCAAAAAACAGCCAAATGGTTTTGTTTTATTTTTTTTTTAATAAGTTTAATATAATTTATTTAAAAATTAAGTTATTAAAAAAATTAATTACTTTTTTATTTTAATCTTAAACGCACTTCAAACATAAGATTATACTATTTTTAATTCTATCATATTTAATCTCACAAAAATAAACACATTCTATCGCACGTACGAAATGGACCCTTAAGGTTGAGGACGCAAAGTGTGCTCAGACCTAGTTCTCCATTTTTTCTGTCTTAGAATAATTAAAGGAATTCAAGCATTATTATTTACAATTAGATTATTATATGTGTAATAATATAAGGTACTGTCCCAACCTGAACCTCTCTAAACCCACCCCTACCCTATGGCCATATTAGATTACACCCGAACCGTTAACATATGGGATTCGGGTGGTTTAGTGGTTCGACCCATCGTAGCAAATGGTCCATCCAGCTATGCTTTCCCTTCCTGGACTCTTCAACTACCGACCATTTTTACTTTCTAAAGAGCTGCGATTTCGAAATCCGATCCAAACAAACCAAAGATTAAGCGCTGAGGGAAGGTGTGTACCCTTCTTGTTTCTTCGTATTTTTTTTTATATTCACTTATTAAAGCACTTTTTCTTGTCAAATTGATAACAAATGAAGTTAAAGATTAGGGTTTTCATCTGATAGTATGAATTTTGATCTATATTTGTCACAAGATATGGAAATTCGACAATTCCAGAATGAAAATTATTTGTTGATATTATTATTCGTAGACTTCAATTTTCATACTTGTATCGGGCACTCAATCTATAATCTGTGTAAGCGTATTGCTGTATCTTGGCTGTATATAGTGGGTGTGCTGTGATTTTGGTGTATGATAGATGTCATAAGGTGTTGGTATATGTATCTATTCCTATTTATATTAACTTATTTCATTCCATGTTTTAAAAAGATGTAATTGTCTTCGTGAATCCAATAAACAAGAAACTGGCAATCCACACACCCATGTCAAACTTTCGACGCCCATGTGGTCATAATGATATGATAAGAAGTTAAAAGGTTTCAAGCTTTAAAAGCTTACTTATTGATCTAATCTGCAAGTCTAGAATCGTAAATTTTTTATGCCCCTAAGTTTTCACTTGTTTTACAGGTTCCATGATGCATAGGAGAACTTGTCATTCAATTTCGGGGCCTTAATGGATATTGATCTGGTGAGTTTTCCCAATTCCAGTATCACTAGTAAGTCTTGGTTGGCAATACCATCATGGAATATATCTAAAAATTCTAAACATGTGGACTCCATTGTATTGTCATACAAAGAAAGGAACAGAAAAATAAAAAGGCAGATGAGGTTTTATTGGAGGTCCTCTAGTTTACCTCCCTGTTTTAAGCCAATCTATTTGCATTGTCTGGTATCGTTGTCAAATTCTGTGACTGATTATTGTGTATTTAGCTTCTCTCTTTTGTATTCTAGTTAAATCGATATTTATATATGAATGCCAGCGCATGGAACCTTCAGTGAATTAGGGTGTGAGAGCTACCCCTCCAAACTTCTGATAGTTAGAGGGCATTGCTCTTGAGAGAAAAATACCATCCAATTTGATAAGATCAACACATAACTATGAGGTTAGAATTGATAGACACCATGTGGTAATTGGTTTCATTTTTTTTTTAATTTAATGGTATCAAGCGCTCTTAAAGCAGCCGACTAGTCCCTTGACGTGTGTGCAAACCTCTTTATTCTTACACACAGGAACTTTATGGGGAGTGGCCTCCTTCGGGTAGTATTTGAACTCAGTACTTGCTGCTTAATGCAAGAAAGGTGGGTTTGATACATCACCTTTGAGAATAAAAAATACCTGCACTAATCTTTTTTAACCTAGCAATCAGATAGAAATAAATAAATAAAAAGGTTATACTATATTACATAAATATGAATGATTTTTTCTGTCCAGAATGATTCCCAAAATTTAGAGCTTTTGATTCAAGTGTTTAATCTTTTGTGATCCTAATTTGTTTTATGATCCACCGCATGTAAACGATAACTAAGAATTTCTTCTTGTTTCAGAACAAAGAAAAGACAACTCCATGCCATTTCGGCGACAAGTCAACCAGTGATGTAGTTGTTAGGCTAAGAACCGAGGAAGGCAGGGACGATCGGTTCTATTGTCATTCTCACGTCCTCGTAGAAAAGAGCGAGTATTTCTCTGAAAGACTATCAGATAACTGGCCGACATGTCAGATCTTGGACTCCCGAAATTGTGTTGAAGTATACTGCCAAGAACGCGAGTTCAATCATCATGTCACAGCACTGCGGCTCCTTTATGTTACAGATATCTCTGTTTCAGAAGCTTGGCATGGTGTCAAAAACGCCCTTGGCATCCTCCAAGTGGCTGTAAAGCTCGGTTGCCTGCAAATTCTTCGTGCCTGCGTAGACCATTTGGAAGCAGTACCATGGGAGGAAGCCGAGGAGGAGGAGATTCTTAGAATTATACCGGGCCTTGGATCTCATGCTGAACCCATCCTTGCACGTCTCCAACCGGTAAATCCTACAGCTATTAGAGGAATTTTTCTCTCAGCTATCCATTTTGCAACATCATCACCCCCGCCATCCATGAACGAGTTCAAATTTTCAACTCAAGAACAGCTTGAATACATGCTTACAGAAGACGATGACGTCCCACTACTAACAGCTGATGAAGAGATAAAATCGAAAGTGAAGTTATGTGTGATGACCCTCTTGACCCGATTTCAGAATCTATTGGAACCGTTTCTATGTGAACCTAAAGCAATATTAGCAGACACGGACAAGTTGTGGGCTCTAAAGTCCATGCTCTTGGACTTGGGATGGGCTTGCCAGATTTTGGGGAAGATGGAAATAATGAGAGAATTTGTTCAAAGTTGGGTGGAAGCATCAGAGAAAATTGTGAAGGCTTTTCAGGGTTTGGTGCAAAATCTTGAAATGCTGGAAACAATGGTGAAAATGGTGGAAGTTTCAGCTAAGGTTTTGGAAGCAATTGCTTATGGTAATGTGATAATTGTGATGCCGAAGCGGCTTCAAATGGTAAAGGTATGGCTTCCATTTGTTAGGGTGATAAAATCTTTGGTAGATACTGTTTCAAATTTAACAAATGAAGAAGATAACTTGTCGTCAGTAGAGATCGATTGTGAGCTGTGGAATAGCTTGGAATCAGCATTTGTTTCGACAGTTTTAGCATTACCGTCAGGAGATCAGGCAGATATATTGAGTGAATGGCTGGAGAGTGAGCATATTAGATATCCAGATTTGACAGAAGCTTTTGAGGTATGGTGTTATAGGTCCAAGGTTGCCAAGAGAAGGATGGCATCATTAAAGGTCATGCAAAAGGTGACAATGACCACATCATGAATCGATTCTTCTTAGTCCTTTTAGAGGTTATATTTCGAAGACAATTCAGGTGGGATTATAAGAATGGATTTTGTATTTTTTTTGTTGTCTCAAGTATAACAAATGTGGCTATGAGAAATGAGAATTGTTCATATGCTTTCGAGATAATGTCTTCTTTGACAAGAAAATAAAAGAAAAAAAATCAGATAATGTCTTGGTTTTCAATATTAGCAGAAGAAAGATAACAAACACAATCAAATCTAAATGAAGAAGCAGATTTCAATTTTTCTTTTATGTATAGTAATAGGAACAACATTTATCATTGCTGAACACAGAGTCAGGCCCATCAATGTAATAGCTTTCTTCTTTTGTTTTACTTTTGGTAAGAACAATAATAAATAGAATTATCATTAGAAGAAAAGCGAACTTAATCAGCACCCCAAGCTTCATCTCTCAACATTTGCCTTGCGACTATGCGATTCCTTCTGGCTTCTTCCTGTTTTCTTAGCTCACTTGATCCAAATGATGTTTTAGTTTTAGACGGCTTCTGTCCCATTCCTTGAGCAATTAATCTCTGGGCAGTTCTCACTGAGGTCTTTGGCCTTGGATAAGGAGGCTCCAGGTCTGCTCACAAAACCAGCAATAACACCATATTTCTATATATTAGAAAAAAACATTACTGCATTTACTTCTTTTCATTTTTCTACATGATCTCAAACCTTTTTTCTTCAAATTCCCAAGGCAGCAACTGCACCAATGCAAAGTGAATCAATTATATGCATGAATGCTACAGAGAATTTTGGTACTCCTTAGCAAACAAACAATTCCTCCACAGGGACTATTAACAATCTAGGGTTTTATGGCTGGTAAGTGGTGTGATGATGAATATCACATAAGGCACTTTCAAGAATGGTTTTCTTAGTGCACTTTCCAAAATCATGGATGAGATACCAAACAATTCCACCACATGCACTACTAAAAATCTAGGGTTTTATGGCAGATAAGTGGTGAGATGATGAATATCACATAATACACTCTCAAGAATGGTGTTATCTCTCTTAAATGTAATTTCAACTTTTCAGGTTTGAGGTTGTCCATTGCACAGGTGAAGACTCTAAATTGAGCAGCAGCATTGCAGACCAGATTAATTTCGAAGGAATGGTCTCTAGAAGATGGCTTAGTACTTGTTGCCTACGTGCCCTTACAATATAATTTGAAGTTCTCAATAGAAACTAATGATGAAAATAACAATAGAAGATACCTCTTTTGGAAATTGAGCTCAAAAAGTCATCATCCTCTCTAAGTGGCCTTACTGTGAAAGGAAAGCAACTGCTGCTTTGGGCCTCAAAAGCTGCATTGCAAAAATTTGTATTGTAAACGAAAGATTGTTTCCAGTTCATCTAATTGACATCACATGCATCAATTTCATGAAAATAAACACATCTTGTGAAAAATAAAAAGTCGCTGAAAGAGAAGTTCCTACATATAGAATTGAGGACAAGAAATACATAAAAGAAAAAAATAGAATCGATGTTTTATGTTAAAATCAAAAAAATAAAACAAATTTAGAAGACAATCAGAAAAAGGAAAGGAAATTGAACATCAATACTGATAAAACTATTATACAAGAGAAAAATAGAAAGATTGCCCATTCTGCATATCAACAATAACCACAGAAAATATTTCTGTGGAAATTTGGGCCGGTATTACCACAGCATGCTATGTTTAAGCAGATGAAGCTGTTTTATGATGCATATCTGAGTAATTATAGTGCCCATTCATATCTTAAGAAATTTACTAGTTAATATGCACAGATAATAACTTGAAATGCAATAGCTTGCACAACCAAAAGCCTTGTGCTAAATATTTTTGAGGCTTTAATCCACCATGTTTCAAAGGAATGCAGGAGGCTGGAGCTTATTATTGTTTTTTCCTTTTCAAAAAGGCACTTAGAAATCCACCATGCTCTTTCAAAACCAGAAAGGAGGATTATCGAGAGTGTAAAATTAGTTTTTGATAAGGGAATGATATTTCACAACCAAATAGGAAGACCCTATGGGATATATTCTGGATGGGCTAGCTCTTTCAATGTTACCCACTTCTGTATCTCCTTATTCAATCTTCTTGTACTTGTTTCCTTTACCAGCTTCTTATTAAATCATCAAAAACAACCCAACCAGAGAGGGGGAGAGCAGTTACAGTGATTCAGAAAATCCACAACTTTAAAATAGAAAGTCTTAATAGAAAATTAAAATAAAATAAAAAATTGCATTTGCTGAATGAATTTTCAGGACAAGAGCTTACCAATGGATGGATTTTGAAAGACTGCAAGTGCAAGAGTATCATTAACCCAGCGAATGGCAACTTCACAATCTTTGAAATTCTCAAAATGTTTCTCTAAATCTGTTGTTCTCGTACTTGGTGGAAAATCGGTAAGAACAAGAACGTGACTGATACCAAATCTTGCTGAATCAAAACAGTATAACTTAGATTCTGCATAACAATTTCTCTCCAGAAGAGATCATAAAAGAAAAGAAAAAAAATGGGTAGGAATTAATCTATGCATGCATACATCAAGATGTATGATTATATAATGCCTGTACATGGAGTGAGATTGACAACACTAGAAAATGTTAAAACTGCAAGAAGAAGCACAACAAGGTTTTTCTCATAAATGCATTTGACATATCTGTAGTTTAAAGGAATATTGAATGAGGATAAAGGTTGTTTGAATTGCAGTATCCAGAGGATCAGATGCATGCACTGTAACATCTCCTAAATCTGAGGAGTAAATACAATCAAACTTAAGGGCAATTTAGATTAAGGACAAAATGGACATTTTTAGATATCTTCAGGGATATTTAGGTCAAAGGACGAAACTGTCAATTTTAAGTATTTTAGGGATATTCTTGGAAAAGGATCAAAATGTCTATTTAAAATGTCATTAGGGATATTATGGGAAAAGGGCGAAACAGTAGATAAAAATATTTTCTATGGACACCATGGGCATCCCCTAATACTTCAACCTCTCTTCTCCTCAAAACTTTTCAAGAAGTCCTATAAGCTCGGAGTAACACAGTTCGGAAGTTTGACGGTGGGGTCTATGGTTTGCACATTCTAGCCTTGCCTTCTTTAAATTATGAATTTATTATGAATTATGCACACTTTTTCCCCTGTTCATTAGTGAATGAGTTATGGGTGAAAGCTGGCCCTTGCTGAATTGCTAAATGCAGCTTATGGTTATCTAAGGTTACAGATATTCTAAAATATGACTTGCAAGTATTCAACTTTAGTGTGCAACTCTGTGCTATTGTTATGTTGATTGTTTTAATATAACTATTATTATTAATATTGCTAGCATGTGGGGAACCCGCTGGGAGACCCATTGGGCTTTATGCTCACCAGTTTTTTTTTTTATTTCATTTACCAAATTCTTGAGGAGAGAATGGAAAAGGAAGTAATGGAAAGTGAAAAAAAAAAATTCAAAAGAAGAAAGAAAGAAAGAAATAATGTATATTTGTGGATATTTTGCAAATAAACTAGACTTGACAGCCTAATTTTGGTATATTTAGTGGTCGCACTGTTCTAGTATTTGTGTGGGTTCCGTATGATGTGTTATAGAAGATGTTTGTATAATTAGTGTCTTAAATATTGTTATAATTTTAGTGTAATATATGAAATTAAATTACAAATGAAGTTTATGCTTTTGGAGTAATATCAAAGTTGTTCACTCGAATGTTTATCTTGTATTTATTACCAAGTCCCCATCCTTGGGATTTATGAAACAAGAGAAGACTTCGGGGTGTGACAATATTTATGGTATCAGAGCAATGGTTCTGAGACCAAGGAAACTTAGATAGGAATTTTGATTGATTTTAAAAGAGAAAACAAAATGATGGAGGAAAGAAGTAGACAAAACAGCTGTAATCTTCAATCAGGTGCTTGAAGGAGATCTTGATCTTGCGGAAAATACATAAAGGGTAGAGGAGACTAAAAGATTGATTGATAGAATAAAATTTTACAGTGTTTGTGATCTCAGATAGATAGAATAGAATTTTTTACAGATTGATAGAGATCTCAGATGGATTGAGTAAAATTTGTTTTTACAGAGAAACTAATTCGTGAATCTATGAATAGATATGGTAATCTTAGATAAGATTGTAATTTAGATTAAGTTAAAAATAAAATAAAACTAAAATTCACGTGGTGGGCTATTTAGCCCACCATGTGGAACATGAAATAATGGTTTGCTAGAGATATATATGGATTCATATCAAATATATATATATATAAATAAAAATAAAAACAAAACAAAACAAAAATTCACGTGGTGGGCTAACATGTAATGATGATCAATGATGGCCATCACTGACTATCGCTAAAGATGTATATGAATTTATATTAATCCATATCACATACGTGGTGGGTTGTTATTAGCCCACCACAAATTGGTCACATAGCTAGCTATGTGCTAGCAAAAAAAAAAGAACAAAAAACAAAAAAAAGGAGAGAAAGAAGTTTATTTAAACAGTTACCTAAATCATTTTACCTTCTATAAGCTTCTTTACTTCACTGTGCTAATCTTACAGGTATTTCTAACCTTTTTGTTTCCTTCCACTTTGTTTTAAGATAAGTTGCACATGATTTTCCTAATTGTTTGTGCGTTTTCTATCAACTAAAACTTTAAGAACTAGTGTTGCTTTAACATTCATTATAGAGGAAAGAAACTGTGCAAGAATAAAGGAGTAATACGGATTATAATAATACATATATGGAGTTATCACCACGTGGAGTAACTAGAATATAGTAAAATAGTACTACAATACAATAATATAGTAATGCATATTATATATATAAGGTTACTCTTAGAAGAGAAAACTACTAAGAAAAGAGCAATATAGGAGATAATTATATATATATATATATATATATATATATATACATTGTTTTAATACATAGCATTTAGCTTTTTGAGCTTTCTATCGATGAACTTATTAGGTAAGTAAGTAGCAAAACTTATGTTAATTTGAAATTAAAAATGTCAGGGTTGAAGCTATTGTACATGGTATTTAATATCTTATGTCTATTTTATTTTGCATTAATTATATAGTATATAACAAAGGGTTAATCTACTGTAGGTAGACTCAAAAAAAAAAAATCGTAGTGTTAATCTAGTGTCTTCATTTCTAATTCTATTGTTTGATACTATGGCACATATAACCTTCACATTTAGCTATCAAGGGCCAATTTTACAATTATATTACATGTAATTCATATATATATATATATATATATATTTCCATCCATGTTATTTTTGTCTTTTTTTTCCTTATTGCCACTGTTAATTATCAATACTTAACTCACATTTGTAGGCCTTTATATATATATATATATATATATATATATACAAACACTTCAGCGCCTGTGTGGCCATTTTTGACATCTTTTTGTAATTGCCTTGTAGAGGATATATATATATGAAGTTACTACTAGAGGAAGAAAACCGTACCACAGAGAAAAGAGTAATATATATATATATATATATATATATATATATATATATATATATATATATATATATATATATATTATAATAAATTACATATGAAGTTACAGTACAAGAGAAAGTAAAATGTATTATCATAATATTTCTAAGAAGCTCAATGCTATAAATCATACAACTGAGACTGTAATTTTGTAAAAACAAGATACTCGTACGACTACTTTTAAATAATAATAATAATAATACATTTTGTAGTAATAATAATAATAACATGAGGGAAAAGATATTTATCCTTCCTAGTCTCTAGTCCCACATTTTAGGAAAATCTAAAATTGCTAAACAAGGATTTAGCAATATGTAGTATTTTAATTGTGAATAAATAGATAATAACGAAGACTGTGTGTGATAGGGTAATGGCAAATCATGAGTTCTAGTTGTGGGCATATTCAGGGTGGCATGGGACATCTTAGTTATGTCTCATAATTGGGATAAGTGAGGAACTATTAACCTAGGACCATGTTTGGCAGATATGGAAAGGGCTAGCCAATATTTTTTATCCCCAAATTCGAACAGCATGGGATGGACGAATTTGACGGATAACTAGTATATGCTAGAAATTCCCATTTATTTGCATTCCAATGACAGTTGAAAACTTGTCAACTCACACGTTGTAGCAAACTAGAACAACTTGACCATATGGTTCGGTGCCATCTCTTTGAATATGGTGTGATTTCTTTTAAAAAAGGACTTGGGTTTCCAAACATACACCATTATTATATAGTTAAATACTTTCATGACAAAAATTGAAATTTTCTGAATTAAAACATGACCCTAACACAATATTCAGAGTATGGAACCAACAAACTCTATTCCCTTACCTTAGAAACTTATGTGGGAAACCTAATAATTTAATTAGAAAACTAAGCAAACTTTAAATGTACTGCAGAATGCCAGTACAAACGCGGAGTCAAGGCAACTACAGTTCAAACCCTGTATCAAGGAATGAGCCACAAAATGACATAGGATCGTCACAGGCAAAAAGAACATTAACACCAGAAGCATCAAATCGACAAAATAAAAATATAAACGCGGTTGGGGGAACATTCACAACAAGTCCACCACCACTAGAAACGAACAGTGGATCATTAGATCAGCCACCTACAAAAATGGAGAAGTTTTTCCATCATTTTGTGAACTATGTGGACAGCAGAATTGAAGAACTTCAAGATCGACGGGGCGTGACTCAACAACCACAAGTAAACCTAGGAAGAATGGAGGAAGATTATCAAGCTAAGTAGATAACTTAGTTCAAAAGGTTGCAGCCACTAAACTTCGAGGGGAAACCTAATGCAGAAGCCGCTCAGAAATGGCTTGATGAAATTCGAAAAGCTCTTGAGGCCATGGGGATACCAGATGATAGGAGGATTCCTTTGGCTACTTACCAACTTTTTGGAATAGCACACAGTTTGTGGAAAATGGTCAAAGAAGATTCGACTCTAAATGTGGCAACAATGACATGGCTGGCATATGAAGCCTTGTTCATTGAAGAATATTTCCCTAAAGCCTTGAAAAGACAAAAGAGGCTAGAATTTTCTAAGCTGTTTCAGGGCAAATTACAGTACAAGAATATGCGGCGAGATTCACCGAACTCTCAGTTTTTTCTCTTTCTACCATAGCAAATGAAAGAGATAAAGCTGAAAAATTTTATAATGGACTTAGACCTAAAGTAAGGCAAGCACTGTCCATTTTGGAAGTGGAGAATTATCGTGAAATCGTGAACCAGGCCTGCAGTTTGAACAAGAGAAGCAACAACAGGAACAAATAAGAAATAAAGGGAAGAGGGTAGTGGGTTTCCAAGGACACGGAAACCCACAAAAATTTCAGCGAAGGGAACAGATGGGAAACTAACAAATGGTAAACTACAGACCAAGGCCACAAGAGTTGTATCAAGGAAGTCAGAATAAGTTTGAAGGTCAAAGGCAGCAGACTTCGACCTTCAAGCGTTACTCCAGAAAAGAACAAGGGAACGCGGGAAACAATGCCTTTAGAGGAAACCAGAGGCCTAAACCAAATCCTGGTCAGTAAGCAAATATGAGAACCTACTACAGATGTGGGCAAACAGGACACATTGCCAAATATTGTACTCAACCTCGACCAATGGTTCAACCAAGTGCACCGAAGCAACCCAATCCCCCAAATCCACAAACACAAGGACAAGTGTACGCTGCAGCAGCTCAGGAACAAGCCCCCCCGATTCACTTTACATATGTTAGGCGTAAAGGAGCAAGGACGGATGGAGGAAAGAAGGCTATGGAGGCTCAGCAGGTGAAAGAAGTTTCTTGAATGAAGTAAGAGCAGAGACGTGTTGTTATGTTGTTGCAGCTAGTTAAGTGTTTTTGTGTATTAGTGAGGTGGGAAATGTACTATAAATAGAGGCATGTATGCATAAGTGAGGGTATTCTTTTGGAAATTGATTTTGTGTGAGTGGAGTGAGACAGACACTCAAATTTATGTCGACTGTGTAATCTTGTACTTCTTGTATTCTTTCATTCATCTTGTACATTGAGATTTGCACATTGAAGAGAAATAGTAGTACTCAATTCATTTCTTGTCATTACTGAAATTCTGTTTTGAAAAGCAATTCCTATCAATTTGGTATCAGAGCGTTGCGATTCTTGTGATGGCTGGAAAAAAAAAGATTCAAGATTGGAACCCATTGAAGAAGGAAACGATCTACTTCGCGAAGATTTCCAAAAAGAAATTGAACGAGTTCATGAAGGGTTAGAAAATATTTCGCTATTAGAAAAAAAGTATTGAGTTGATTATGGGAAAACTAGATCAATTGATCCAGGATTTGCCCATAATTCTAAAGTGGGTGAACCAAATCTTCATCCGGGTAAGGAACCGCATCGAGGGGTCAATCTTGATCATGTGAGAAATCAGAACATCTATCGTGGGGACGATCGTATTCGGAAATTGGAACATCCGACCTTCAATGGTGATAATCCAGATGGATGGCTATTTCGTGCGGAGAGATATTTCACCGTTAATAAGATGATAGAAGAACGGTTGGAAGCGACGATGGTATGTATGGAAGGAGAAGCTTTAGCATGGCTACAATGGGAAGAAGGGCGTGGGGAGATTCGCCATTGGGCTGAATTCCGCGATATGTTGTTGGATCGATTTAGATTGGCTCAAGAAGGCAATCTTTATGAACGATTCTTGGCTATTCGTCAAAAAGGCTTAGTACGTGATTTTCAACGGAAGTTTGAGGAACTCTCAGCCCCGTTAACACGGATAAGCGACCAGGTTCTTGAGAGTAGTTTTGGTAATGGATTGAAACCTGAGATTAGAACCGAGGTTCGTTTGCATAAACCCAGAGGGCTTTCTCAAATGATGGATATTGCACAGCGAGTGGAAGACAAGAGTCTCGCTCTCCTCGCTCTTTCAACGTCAGCTAGAGTTTCAAGCACTAAAGGTACGTTTCCAAACATTAAAAGGAAACCCTAGTTTTCTACGTTCTTCCTCTTCTTCCTTTGTTTCCCGCCCAATCGCACAACCCACGTCGGCTGAGAAGAATGTTTCAACACCAAAGACAAACCCTCAGTTTAAACGATTGACTAATGTTGAAATGCAACAACGCCATGAACGTGGATTGTGTTTTCGATGTGATGAAAAGTTCGCACCTGGCCATCGATGTAAGAAGAAAGAGTTACAGGTCTTGGTCCTTGGCGATGGATTAGAGGAAGACGATGATGTCGTTGAGGAGATTGAAGATGATCCTGCGATTGAAGTTACTCTAAACTCAGTGGTAGGATTGACAACTCCTCGAACAATGAAGCTTAAGGGGGCGATTGGTTCTCAAGACGTGGTGGTCCTGATCGATAGTGGCGCAACCCACAATTTCATCTCAGAAACTCTCGTATTGCAGCTCCAGCTTCCATTAACGACAACCACGAGTTATGGTGTGGTGATGGGAACAGGGATTTCTGTCAAAGGCGAGGGGATTTGCAAGGGCATCCATCTTTCTTTGACTTCTTTAGAGATTGTGGAGGATTTCTTGCCGCTAGCTTTGGGCAGTTCAGATGTCATTTTGGGTATGCATTGGTTATCGACGTTGGGCAACATGAACATCAACTGGTTGACTTTCACAATGAAGTTCCAGATTGGTGAGACATCAGTAATGTTACAATGAGACCCTAGTTTGAGTCGAACTCTAGTTTCGCTCAAAGCAATGATGCGGACAATACAACATGAAGGCGAAGGTGTGTTATTGGAGTTGAATGCAACATCTGTGTCACAAATTCCTATTGAGTCTGAGGTTCCAAACAATATGCAACAACTGTTATGGGCCTTTGACGAGGTGTGTCATATGCTTGATGACCTTCCACCTACTCGTTCGCATGATCATGCGATTGTATTGAAATTTGGCACTTCTCCTATCAGTGTGCAACCTTATCGTTATCCGCAATCTTAGAAAGATGAGATTAAACGCATGGTCCAGGAAATGTTGGCAGCGAGCATCGTTCAACCAAGCGTGAGCCCTTTTTCGAGTCTGGTTTTGCTTGTAAAAAAAAAAGATGGGAGTTGGCATTTTTGTGTGGATTATCGGGCTCTTAATCGCGAGACAGTGGCTGATAAATTTCTGATTTCGATGATCGATGAATTGTTAGATAAGCTTCATGGTGCGCGTGTTTTTACCAAACTGGATTTAAAATTAGGTTATCATCAAATCAGAGTCAAGCCAAGGGATGTTCCAAAAACAGCTTTTCGGACTCACCATGGGCATTATGAATTTTTGGTTATGCCTTTTGGGTTGACGAACGCTCCAGCTACTTTCCAAGCATTGATGAATGATGTTTTTCGTCCTTATCTTCAAAAATTTGTGTTGGTATTTTTTGATGATATACTTATCTACAGTATTTTTATGACGGATCACTTGGAGCATTTACGAGTTGTGTTGGAAGAATTACGTCGTCATCGCCTATTTGTGAACTGGAAGAAGTGCTCTTTTGGGCAGCCGATGGTTGAGTATTTGGGTCATTATTTCAGCTGATGGTGTGGCTGCGGATCAGTCCAAAGTTGATGCTATGATACGTTGGCCACAACCTAAGACTATTAAAGAGCTTCAGGGATTTTTGGGTCTTACGGGATATTATCGCAAATTTGTCAAGGGCTATGGCCAGCTTGCTTGGCCTTTAACAGAACAATTAAAGAAAGATTGTTTCGGGTGGAATGAGGTTGCCGATGCGGTTTTTCAGAAGCTGAAAGACGCCATGATCTCCTTACAGGTACTTGCTCTTCCCAATTTCTCCAAGTCGTTTATCATTGATACCAATGCTTCGGGTTATGGTCTTGGGGCAGTTTTAATGCAAGATCAGTGCCCCGTTGCTTTCTTTAGTAAGGTGCTTTTGTCTAGAGAGCGTCAAAAGTCTGTCTATGAGCGAGAGTTGATGGCAATAGTATTGGCAATTCAAAAGTGGAGGATATATCTTATTGGGCGCAAGTTTATTGTGCGAACTGATAAAAAAAGTTTGAAATATTTGTTGGAGCAACGGTTGGTGAGCGAGGAGCACCAACGGTGGTTAACTAAATTATGGGATATGACTTTGAGATTCTTTATCGGTCGGGTTTGGAGAATAAAGCAGCTGATGCATTGTCTCGAGTGGAGTTAACTGATATTTTTGTTCCATTCTTGTTGGATATGGATCGTTTGCAACAGGAATTGCAAGCTGATGCTACTCTCATGGGTATGAAGGAGCAGATTTTAAAGGATTCGATGACTTATTCCGGTTATACAGTGGATAAGGGGGTGTTGTTGTATCATGGTCGCATGGTTCTTCCTCGAACTTCTTGTTTTATATCCACATTACTCCATGAGTTTCATGCTTCTGCTATAGGGGGTCATTCAAGCGAATTCAATACTTATCAAAGATTGGCGGCTGATTGGTATTGCATTGGTATGGGCAAGGATATCCGAGACTTTGTGGCACGGTGTAAGGTATGTCAATGGAATAAGTACTTAGCTATGTCCCCAACAGGTTTACTTCAACCATTACCTGTGCCAGATCAGATTTGGAAAGATATTTCGATGGATTTCGTAGAGGGTCTTCGACGTTCCGATGGGTTTGATTCTATTTTTGTTGTGGTTGATCGGCTATCTAAGTATGCTCATTTCATAGCACTCCGCCATCCTTTTACTGCTCCATTAGTGGCTGTTGTATTTGTTAAGGGCATAGTTCGCTTACATGGTATTCCACGTTCCATAATATCGGATCGGGATAAAAAATTTATGAGCTCTTTTTGGACTGAATTGTTCAATCTTCAAGGTACCCTTCTCAAGCGAAGTAGGGCTTATCATCCACAGACGAATGGACAAACGAAACTGGTTAATCGATGTTTAGAGACTTATTTGCGATGTTTTGTGTTTGAAAAGCCTAAGCTCTGGTATCAGTGGTTGCATTGGGCTAAATATTGGTACAATACCTCTTTCCACACGGCTGTTAACATGACACCTTTTTTTGCGGTTTATGGTCGTCTTCCCCCTCCTTTAATCCGATATAGTTTGGATTCCTCGGTGGTGTCTGCAGTAGATCAGCACCTTCACGAGCGAGACAATGTCTTGACTGATCTTAAGGCTCGTTTGTGGCGCGCCCAGCAGCTTATGAAATCAAGGGCTGATTGTAAAAGACGTGATGTGCAATTTGTACCGGGAGAGGCTGCTTACTTGAAGCTTAAACCGTATTGACATCGTTTGATAACTCGTCACCGCAATGAGAAGCTCGCTCCTAGATATTATGGTCCATTCGAAGTGTTAGAAAAGGTGGGAGTTGTAGCTTATAGACTTCATTTGCCAGAGAATTCCTTGCTTCATCCGGTATTCCATGTCTCTCTACTTTGTCGAGCTATTGGTGATGTCCATGCCCTTCCATCCCTACTGCCTACTTTGCAGGATTCTTTTGAACTCAAGGTCACTCCAGAATTATTGGTGTACGTCCTCATTTTTCTTCTTCTTCGACTACGAGTTCGAGTGTTCTTATTAAATGGTAAGGATTGCCCACGTCAAATGCGACTTGGGAAACTTTTGATGCTATTAGTGGTCAATTCCTTAATTTTTCGCTTGAGGACAAGCTGAAAGTTTGGGCGGCTGGTAATGATAAACCCCCGATTCACTTTACATATGTTAGGCGTAAAGGAGCAAGGATGGATGGAGGAAAGAAGGCTCTGAAGGCTCAGCAAGTGAAAGAAGTTTCTTGAATGAAGTAAGAGCAGAGATGTGTTGTTATGCTGCTGCAGCTAGTTAAGTGTCTTTGTGTATTAGTGAAGTGGGAAATGTACTATAAATAGAGGCATGTATGCATGCATAAGTGAGGGCCTTCTTTTGGAAACTGATTTTGTGTGAGTGGAGTGAGACAGACACTTGAATTTATGTCGACTCTGTAATCTTGTACTTCTTGTATTCTTTCTTTCATCTTGTACATTGAAGAGAAATAGTAGTACTCAATTCATTTCCTGTCATTACTAAAATTCTGTTTTGAAAAGCAATTCCTATCACCCCCCAACTGTGATTGAAGGTATATATACTTTATTCAACTCAAGGGTTCGAGTGCTATTTGATACTGGGTCCACTTATTCATTCATAACTCCTTCAATAGTGCAAAAGTTGGGATTAGAGATTGAACCATTAAACCCTAAGATGGTAGTAGCCACACCAATGGGAGTAAGGGTAGAAATCACACAGTTTTGTTCTAACTGTGAGTTTAGGATGAGTGATGAACCTTTTCTTATAAACCCTTTAGTTTTAAACATTGAAGAATTCGATGTAATTTTAGGAATGGATTGGTTAACCCGATTGAAAGCTCAAATCGATTGTGAGAAAAAACGAGTATACGTCACCCTTCCAAACCAAACCACTCTCAAAATTCAAGGATCAAACTTTTAGTTTCCCAAATCAATAGTTGCAGCTTTAAAAATGCAATTCAAGGGTGACAAAATTCTTAAGGAACCTATATCTAGCAACCAAAATGAACCTGTACAAGGGGTTCTCATGAGTAAGGTTCCAGTGGTTTGCGAATTTCCCACAATATTCCTAGATGACCTTCCAGAATTACCACCCATTCGAGAATTTGATTTTGAAATTAGGTTAGTACCTAGGGCAGAACCCATATCCATACCACCTTACCGGATGGCCCACACCGAATTGGTAGAACTAGATAAACAATTGAGGGAATTAGAAATGAAAGGGTTTATACGGAAAAGTACTTCACCTTAGGGAGCTTCTGTTCTATTTGTCAAAAAGAAGGATGGATCACTTCGAATGTGCGTGGATTATCGGAAACTCAATCAAGTTACTATTAAAAATAAATATCCATTACCTCGGATTGAGGATCTTTTTGATCAACTGCGTGGAGGGAAGTACTTCTCAAAAATAGATTTACGCTCAAGTTATCACCAATTGAGGATCAAGGAAGAAGACATCCACAAAACAGCTTTTCGAACCCGGTACGAACATTATGAATTTACAGTAATGTCATTCGGTCTAACAAATGCACCAGCAATATCTGTGGACCTTATGCATCGAATATTTAGGTCGTACTTGGACCGTTTTGTAGTAGTATTTGTTGATGATATTCTCATCTATTCATCGACAAAACAAGAACATGACCTGCATCTGCAAATTGTGCTGGAAACACTACAAGCTCACCAACTCTATGCTAAATTTAGCAAATGTGAGTTTTGGGTTTCTGAAGTAAAATTCTTGGGACACGTCATCTCAGCAAACAGCATCGCAGTAGATCCAGCTAAAGTGGAGGTAGTCGTAAATTGGAAACAACCCACCAATATAACCGAAATTCGAAGCTTTCTAGGATTGGTCGGGTATTACAGAAGGTTCGTTCAAGACTTCTCTAAACTGGTAGAACCAATGACACGCCTAACAAGCAAAGGAATTCCATTTGTTTGGAGTCACGACTGCGAACACTCTTTTCAGGAGCTAAAACGACGACTAACAACAGCACTTGTCTTGCAAACTCCTGAAAATGGTAAAGGTTATACTCTATACACGGACGCAACACAAACTGAACTAGGAGCAGTGCTAATGCAAGAAGGCCACGTCATCGCTTACGGATCTCAACAACTGAAGACTCATGAGAGAAATTATTCCACTCATGATTTAAAACTAGCAGCGGTCGTTTTTGCTCTAAAATTGTGGCGACATTATCTCTTCGATGAAAGGTTGGAAGTATTCTCTGATCACCAAAGTTTAAAATATATTTATACACAGAGATCTTAATCTCCGACAACGATGTTGGGTGGAATTTCTAAAGGATTACGACTTCACTATTCAATACCACCCGGGTAAAGCAAATGTGGTCGCCCATGCACTCAGTAGGAAGTCACATGCGTCAGTTCGAGCTCTAGTACTCTCTCAGTGGCAAATGATCTCAAAAGTCGACCAATACAACATACAGATGGAAGAAGGACCCTCGAGGATCAAATTGCAAAGTCTGAACATTCAATAAGACTTGGTACAAAAGGTGAAAGCGTTGCAAGAAAATGATCCAGAGTCGATGGGAAAGAAAACTCTACTGCTTCAGCTATACGATTTGGGACACTGGACGTTGGCACCAGACGGAACTATTCAATACAAAAAAAAAGAATATATGTTCCAAATGATAAAGAATTAAGAAAGCAAATATTTGACGAATTTCATCACTCTAAATTCACCATACATCCTGGTGGGGATAAATTGTATCAAGGCCTTAAGCGACAATTTTGGTTAAGTGGAATGAAAAAGGAAATTGCCAACTATGTGGCAAGATGCCTTACTTGTCAACAAGTTAAGGTAGAACATCGAAAACCATCAGGGTTGTTACAACCCTTGCCAATAGGGGAATGGAAATGGGACAATATCGCAATGGATTTTGTCTCAGCCTTACCTCAAAACATCAAGGGTCAGGATGCAATATGGGTCATGATAGACAGACTCACGAAAATGGCTAGATTCCTGCCTATCACGACAACGGATACGCCGGCCAAGTTAGCGAAACTATACAAAAAAGAAATAGTGAAGCTACATGGAATTCCACAAACAATCGTCTGTGAACGGGATCCACGATTCACATCACGATTCTGGTAAAGTTTTAAACACGGAATGAGTTCAAAAATCACCATGAGTACAGCATTTCATCCACAAACCGATGGTCAATCTGAACGAGTAATTCAAATTCTCGAGGACATGCTGAGAGCATGTCTTGGACTACCATGATGGTTGGACCAAGTATTTGCATCTCGCTGAATTCGCTTATAATAACAGTTATCAATCAAGCACTAAAATGGCACCATTTGAAGCAATGTATGGAAGACCATGCAGATCACAAGTATGTTGGATGGAAATAACTGACAAGGTGGAGATTGGACCCGAAATGATAAAAGAAAAAAGTGAAAAGATTCAACAAATCAAGGAAAAACTTCAAATCGCACAAAGTTGCCAGAAAAGTTACACAGATAATCGTAGACAGTCGTTGGAATTCCAGGTCGGAGATTTTGTATTTCTCAAAGTCCAGCCCATAAAAGAAGTTCGTCGATTTAGTACGAAGGGAAAATTATCACCAAGATTTATTGGACCCTTTGAGATTAAACAGCAAATAGGGGCAGTAGCTTACCAACTCAAGTTGCATGTGACTACGACAAGAATACATGACGTCCGTCTCAATACTGCGAAAATATCATCCTGATTCATCTCAAATTGTTCCATGGACAGACATCCTGATGAAAGAAGGAAGCAAGTACCAAGAACGTCCAATGCAAATTCTAGATACAAAAACTCAACAACTAAGACGGAAAACTATTTCTTTAGTAAAAATATTTTGGAGGCATTATGGTATAAAAGAGGCAACTTGGGAATTAGAAAGTGACATAAGAAAAAAAATATCCATAACTATTTTGAAAGAAAAAAAAAGTTGTAATGACTATATTACATTTTAAGATCATTCTAATAAAATACCTGAGGTAATTACATATATTAACCGTTTGATTTTATATTCACAGATGGATCCACACAGCCAAGAGTTGAACTGTCAAAATACTAGTTATCAACTACCCCCATTACCAGAGCAATTGACATCTAGTCAGAATCCCAATGCACCACACAACCCAAATTTTTCCTTTGATATTCTGACGACTGAACACTGGACTAAGCCATACTTTCGGTATCTTTATGAAAGTGAAACTTCAGAAATATATTCAACTTTTCCACTGCAAAATTGGGACAATCTAGAAATACCATTAAAGAAACTATTATGGGAACCTCCACTACTGGTTGAATTCATTCCTCCAGAAGAAAACCCTATTGTCCCAACCACCATGGTGCCCTCACCACGGCTAGAAAGAATTATGCAAGAAATTCAGGATGAACTTTATCCTCCCAATGATCAGCCACCAATGTATCAAGACACAACTTGCTCGTCTGCCTTCAGTATGGTACTAGGGCAACCATCAGCTGCTCATGTTCAAGAAGAAGTTGCAGATAACTTTTGGATGCATTTTCTGGAAGATTCGGAAGGTTGACCCTTAGTAGGTATGTTTTCTAGGATAGACACTATGCATGCTATGTTTTACACTCCAATATCGTTCTTACTTTTTCACGATTTAAACAAATTTCGAGTACGAAATTTTCTAAGGGGGGAAGATTGTAACATCTCCTGAATCTGAGAAGTAAATACAATCAAACTTAAGGGCAATTTAGATTAAGGACAAAATGGACATTTTTAGATATCTTCAAGAATATTTAGGTCAAAGGACGAAACTGTCAATTTTAAGTATTTTAGGGATATTCTTGGAAAATGATCAAAATGTCTATTTAAAATATCATTAGGGATATTATGGGAAAAGGGCGAAACAGTAGATAAAAATATTTTCTATGGACACCATGGGCATCCCCTAATATTTCAACCTATAAATAGGACGGGGGGTTAGTTCATTTCATATCAACCTCTCTTCTCCTCAAAACTTTTCAGGAAGTTCTGTAAGTTCGGGGTAACACAGTTCGGAAGTTGAAAGGTGGGGAGGGTTGAACCTACAGTTTGCACATTCTAGCCTTGCCTTCTTTAAATTATGAATTTATTATGAATTATGCACACTTTTTGCCCTGTTCACTAGTGAATGAGTTATGGGTGAAAGTTGGCCCTTGCTGGATTGCTAAATGCAGCTTATGGTTATCTGAGGTTACAGAATTTCTAAAATATGACTTGCAAGTATTCAACTTTAGTGTGCAACTCTGTGCTATTGTTATGTTGATTGTTTTGATATAACTGTTATTATTAATATTGCTAGCATGTGGGGAACCCGCTAGAAGACCCATTGGGCTTTATGCTCACCCCCTTTTTTTATTTCATTTACCAAGTTCTTGAAGAGAGAATGGAAAAGGAAGAAATGGAAAGTGAAAAAATTCAAAAAAAGAAAGAAAAAAATAATAATGTATGTTTGTGGATATTTTGCAAATAAGCTAGACTTGACAGCCTAATTTTGGTACATTTAGTGGATGTACAGTTCTAGTATTTGCGTGGGTTCAGTATGATGTGTTATGGAAGATGTTTGTATAATTAGTGTCTTAAATATTGTTATAATTTTAGTGTAATATATGAAATTAAATTACATATGAAGTTTATGCTTTTGGAGTAATATCAAAGTTGTTCACTCGAATGTTTATCTTGTATTTATTACCAAGTCCCCATCCTTGGGATTTCTGAAACAAGAGAAGACTTCGGGGTGTGACACGCACCACATTAACCACTTCCTTACGAAGTATGTTATTGAAGAATTCTTCGTAAAAAGCATACGAGTAACAAACCAAAGTGTTAAAAAGATTCATGGAAAAACTAATAGCCCTGTAATGTGCCTCAAGAAAGAACAGATCATTGCAAGCAAGATGGTGAAAGGCATAGGTTAACTTACAGTTTTCATTTTCAGTATTTCTATCTGCATCATGGCAAGCAACTTCATCGTCACAATAATCCCTATTTGCAATATCATGCGGTTGATCACTATACAAACCACTTTTACTGTATAAGAAAGCTCCTCTTCCACGACGTATAGGGGTCTGAAATTCAGTTTCTTCTAATGAAAGTTTCAACATCCCCGGATCATCCTGTGGAGAGAATGCTTCACTTAGCGTCTGCTCATCGATCCGGTCAGCAATAGCTTCCCAATCTGCATAATTCTACGCAAAGACATCAGAATCCTCAGAATGGTACTTGTAAATGAGAATTTAACACTAAAATAAGGCATACTTCATGACATATCAAGCCAATAAAGACATACTAGAGTACTTTGAATAGCTTAAAAAATAGCCTTGATTGCATTTCTTTATTTATATGTTTAGTCCATAAGGCATTGCGTATTTTGTACCGCTATTTTGGTACTTTTAGGTTAGAAAATATAGGGAAATAAAGAGAAAAAGTGAGAAAACAAGAAGAAATCCCTTTAGGTCACATTTTAGAATTTTTAGGGCATTTTAGGCCATTCTAAAAGAGCATTTTTAGGAAAAGATTTTTCCACATTTTAATGTCATATTTCTTAGGGTTCGTCAAAAGTTATGTGCATCACCCATGTACGGATGCTTTAGTCGTAACTATAAATGTGGCGAACTACAAAGTTCAAAGAATGTTGGTAGACAATGGAAGCTCAACCGACATGACAGCAGCCAACTGACACCAGTCCACACTCCTTTGCTCGGCTTCACTGGGGTTGGTCTAATGCAAGAAGGACGAATCATGTTGCCCATCACCGCTGGCAATGACGAGCAGAAAGTCACCATCATGGTAGATTTTCTTGTTGTGAAGTGCTCCTCCCCTTACAAATCGATGATAGGTCGACCACTCTTGAATGAGCTTGAGGGCCTCCTTGAACTCCCCAAAGCCTTTGAACTCTGCAACAGCTCGACCTTCCTTAGGCTTTACATCATCTTTGAGGGAGTTTATTTGGGCCTCCCGCAAACTCAACTCGATCTTCAGGTCTTCAATTTCTTTATTCTACGCCTCGACTACCAAATTAAGGGTAGCCTCCTTTCTGGAAAAGGCATTCTCTTGCTCCAACATCTTGTTTTTTAGCTTGGCAACCCGAGCGGTCTTGTCAACTCGAACCTTGGCAAGGTCGGCCTTGTGGGAGATTATTAGCTTCTCCACCATCATCCCCCGTGCTTGTCTCGGCCTCAATGACCTCCGAATGACCAGAGGTGCTCGACTCAACGTGATTCAAATTAGCCTCAGATTGATCAATTTGAAGCAAAGTGACATTCACAACCGGCCGATCATCACCAAGGGTTGCTAACGTCAACTTAAACGTGAGACTTAGTTTGAATAGGCACCTCGGCGGGTCGAGAAACCATCCTGGAGGATTGGTTAAGTTGGTAAAGAGAAGAACTTCCAAAAGAGGAACAACCTAACTGAAAAGAAGACGAAGAAGGGTTGGAAGAAGACCATGAGGAAGGCTATGAGGAAGGTTTTGAACTAGAGGAAGAAGAGAACATGAACGACAGACAACTAAAGAGCTACGTACTGAGCTAGAAAAAGAATCTTGGGGGTTGAGCAGGCGAAGCTAAGGACGATCTAGAGATTCTGAGTTGATATTATTGCAACACTGGAGTGAGCTAGTAAATGAGGCTAAGGAGGCCTATTTATACCCTAAGTTCCAAAAGGCAAAGCAACGCGATTACAAAAGCATGCACGTAGAGGAAGGACCAACGGTCAAGATTCAGAGCAACTGAACTAATGTGTCACCTCGAGTTGAGCGCTTCTGACATAGGCGGCTGAGCGAATTTCAAAGGTGGCACTAATAATGATGCCTACAAATTATAGGGCATTAAACACCGACTTGAGTAACTCCTTCAGCACACCCACTTAAGGAGTTGGGGGGGTAGATGTCAGGCCTGGATCTAGTTCAATGGGCATACAAAGCCCGCGAAACATGAAAAGGGCAGAAGAGACATCACCTCGGTGCCAAGGTGACGGACACTGTCAAATTGGCAACTTGACGCAGGGACCACATCCAAAAATACGGGCCACGTACCAAGGGGGCCGCTCCCAAGCAGAGAGATAACAACGCCACCTGTCCCACATTGTGGAGACTAGACCCTCTATTATAAATACCCCCAAGTACCTCCCAAAAAAGTAAGTTAACTTTCTGCCTACAATAAGCTCTTACATCAACTACTATTTTTAGCTTAGCATTGATTTTGACATCGAAAGGTCTTAGGTCGGTACCACACCGGTACTCCTTACGATAATCTTTTTTTGGCTCTTCCTTTGCAGATCAAAGTCTAGCTGGTCATCCTAACCGAGGTGGATCCTTCGGCTCTTCCTTCCCTGCCTTCATTTCCTTTTAGGTGTTGGTCAAATCTTGCACCAATAGTTGATATCCTTACTAAACTTTGACTTATAGTTTTTTTTCACATTCTATTTCAAGTTGGGCATGTTTTATTTTTACACTTCATCTTGAGGAGGAGTGTTAGACAAGTTTGATTAGTATGCCCTTCATTTTCCCATGTCCTCTTTCTTCTTGATTTTTATTTCTACATGATTATTCACTAAGCACAATGATTATTGGTTACATGTCATTATCATTCTTTCAAGAAAGTTTGAGAAAATCTCCCAATATCTGTGTGAATCTTGTAGCCGTATAACTAGTACCCATCCATTTCTTGAACCTAAATAATCAAAAATATACGAAGCATTTCGTTTTATCTTTTACTGAAAAGTAGCATTTCATTTCTTTGTACATATGGAAATGAAGATGCTGTAAGAATCGTACAGGAAAAAAAAAACACAAAAACAAAAAACAAGATTACCCGATCGACACAGCATGAAAACAAGAACCTGATGAAGAAAGAAAGAAACAAAAGAAACAAAAATTACCATCATCAGAAGACGCGGAAACGCCAGAATCAGAAGCATTACAACCAGAAGAACCAGATATCAAAACCTTATTTTCCTCTTGGGAATCTTTCTTCTTTTCGGTCCCCTGCACCCTGAAACCAAAACAACAATCAATCCAACCACATTTGATATAATAAAACAAAAAAAAAATAACCTAACCAAAGAAGAC
Source organism: Paratinospora sagittata (assembly GCA_035771175.1). Taxonomy (NCBI): domain Eukaryota; kingdom Viridiplantae; phylum Streptophyta; class Magnoliopsida; order Ranunculales; family Menispermaceae; genus Paratinospora; species Paratinospora sagittata. The sequence goes on from CM069593.1 coordinate 46,496,686, forward strand.
GAAAGATAAAACCCTAACCCTGGTAAAGAACGATTCCGTCGCGCATTTTGCTTAATCAGAAATGCGCGAGTTTGAAGCTCGTCCGCCTTTAACGAAAACCCTCGCTTAGTGTAAAGATTGGACAAGTCGGTCAGAGCAGAAGCTAGACGCAGATCGGATGTAGACGAATTTAGGGTTTCGAGCTTCGAGATTACTGAGTCGAGAAGAGAAATCGCTCCTTCTATGTCGCCATTATCGACCAGATTTTCTACTTCTACGCTCCAATTATATGCGCTGTCCATCGGCGGGAACCCTAATCGAATGTCGATTTCGAGGAGAAGGGGCTTTTTTTGTTTTTTATCTGTGAGTGAGATTATCTGGTAGGGGAAGAAAATACAGAGGAGAAGAAGGAAGACATGAAGAAGAAGAAGCAGAAGAAGAGGAAAGAGGAAAGAAGCATCAAGTATGGTTTTTAAATAGACCGGTCGGTTCAAATGGGTTGGTTTTCTGCATATCTCGGTTCGACTAGGTTCTTGATCAAGGCTAGAATCGGTTTCAAACGGGTTGGGCCGGTTGGCATTTTGAGGCCCAAAAGCATCATTGCATGCGTCATATCTTCTTGAATCCTTTTTTTTTTATTGTAAAATATTTTTTGTACATTATCTCAACACCTGATTTTAGAATCCGCCTTGTAATATATTTTACGTGGTTCATGTATTATGTGTTGATGCATGATTCGATAATATCTAATATATATAACAGGCTAGGTGTTGATTGGTACTATCTTTTTTTATTTGTACCTTAAATTTTCTTATTCATAAAAGTGAAGAGAAAATTCATGAGAAAATCTCAATGAGTGTGGTCCTTAGTACTAATATGTGTCTCCAGTGAATATCTTTCATTCATTCTCTTTAAATGAAATATATGTTAAAATTAGAGAAATGCTATAGTGACTAAAAATTATAAATCAATTGCTATAAATTTGATATAAACGTCCTCCGCATCAGATTTATAGTTATGTTAAAGATCATGAATTATATGAATCTATTTTTTCTATTACTTTCAAGTATTATGTCACCATCTCCTTATATACCCACATCGCCTAGCTTATGTGCTCTCCATCTCTTGATATACTCACATGGTTGCTCGTTATTTAAGCATTACTTGTGATGTATTCTTAAGCATGCGTGAGCTCGGAGTGTGTGTGTGTTTACTGGTTAATATTTAACTTGTCATAAATTATAAAATCTCGGTTTCACTAAAAAAGGAAAAGAAAAAAAAACACCATAGATATCAGATATATATATATATATACTCTCTTCAAGTTTCTAGAAGATTAATTTACTGCATATTAATTACCTAATATAACAAATGACTGGTACAGTACTTGAGTATCACCAACAAGTACAATATTATTCAATACCGGCAGTACTTAGCTTATTTTCAAGGCTTTTAATTAAAAGTCATAAAATCAAAATAAAAAGATTCAAAATTGATGATTATTAATTTACTCCTTCCTCCTAACAATTAATTAAAAAAAGAAAAGAAAGGGTCGAGGTTGAAGTGATTGGGACTAGTCAAGACACTGAAAGGATTAAATGGAGAAGATGAAAGCACTTTTTTTATAGTTATTATTGACAAGCTCTCACTCTCACTCTCACTTCTCACTTCTCAATCTTAATTCTCTCATTTCATGCATGCACGGTCATGGTACAAACCGTTTATATATATATCAGTTAGTCAAAATCAACCATCACTATTCTCTTTTTCAACATAATTTTCACTTTTTACCATAAAACCATATTGTCAAATCTCTATCATATTATATATATATATACATATATAGTACTACAACTGCTACTTCTATATAAATATATATATATATATGTATATACTTAGTACTCATCAGTCATCAAGATTGATGGATATAGATGGATGTGATCATCCCACACATCTGATGTCATACTCCCACTTCATCCAGCTATCAAATCCATTAAATGTCTTTTACTTTAATCATCATCATACATGTAGGGCCCCAATATTAAAGTATTTCACACCTTTTTTTTTCTTGGGTTAATTCTATATTTTAATTATTAGTATTTAAGTTTTTTCTTTATTATCCTCTTCTATACAGCTTTCTTTTTCTCTATTATTGTTGTTAATATTTTAACTGATTCCATGGCACTTAAAAGAAGTTGTTTTAATTAATTAATAATATTTTCATGGTATATATAATTATGATCTTCTGGTTGACCATAAAATTAAGAAAATAATATGCTGATTGGAATTGGATCGTTCTTACTGATAAAGATTTTAAATATTTGATTAATTGCCACCTTAGTCCCAAGCCTAAAGGAATTGAGGTTAGAGTCAGCTGATCATGACATTGCAAACTAATAGTAAAATGCTAATGATGCAACTCTAGGTATTAGGGAGAAAGTGATTTATCAAGAAAATTATATATATCATCATGAAGATGATACTTTAATTCAAACAAAAGTGAGAAAGTGCATGCTAAGTTATAGCTTTTCAAAAAGTTGAAAATTGACTTGAGTTAAATTAATTATGATAAATGGAAATCCTATCATTTAACTTCAAAAAAATTATATATTTAAAAAAGAAGATCTATATAAATAGTGGAATAAAATTATATATATATATATATAGTTCATCTTGAAATATTGTTAATTAGGGTATTGTGTCAACTCGACTCAATTTATTTAACCTTTTTTTTTAACTATATATATATATATATATATACATAAATATACTTCTTTCACTTTATTTTATAAAATATAAGTCGGTAATAATATTATAAGAAATTACCTAATTGTATTGTTAGGTGGGATACGTCAACATCATTATTATAGAGAAGAGTCTCTTCCCTTATAAAGCCTAGCCATATATGCAATCTTGAACACTATATACTTTCTAATAATAATAAAATATATAAAGGGTGGTGGAAGTGGACACCATATATTACAAAAATTTTATTGCGTTATGAAGACATCATATCCTTGCAAGACAAGCAAGTTAAGCATGAAGTATAGAACTAATCTTTAATTATTATTATTTCTTTTAAGTATGATAGATTAGCAATCATTCAAATAATGAAAGAAGATTGTGTCATGACTCATCAGGTCAGTCATTTTCCTTGGTATTAGAAAATAATATTCCAACTAACCACCTTCTTATCTCACCACTAATTGAAGTTTGAATTAAATCTCCAACATCCTTGTTGAGCTAGCTAGCTGCTATATATTTCTTTTACAAATACGTGCATGTACTAATTTGTGAAGAATGTATGGAAATAAACATGTAAGAACACACTAAAACACGAGTATATATGATACACTAGCTCAAAACAATAAGATGCTACTAATTTGATCATAGTCAAGATAGATCAGATTTCAAAGTTGTTTCCAGCTTGAAAAGAAACAAAAATGCACACATCTTTGCTGATCTCTTTAACCAATTTGATCAATGTGCAACCAAACACCATAGCATGCACATGCACATACACATACACATACAATAAGATACATTCAAACTTATACAAAATTATATTCTACAAATCATATATGTTTGTATATCAGTTTTTTTGCATATTCATGATTGACAACTATTCTATTATCTATGGCAAAGGAAATAATATACAATCCTCAACCTTATGACCTAAACTTCTAAAACCTATCTAAAAATACCAACAGCACCAAGTACCCTTGCTAAAGTATATATAACTAATCTAAAAACCAAATGCTCCTTTTTTTACACACATGAACTAACTAAAAGCTTGAGAGAATTGCCTCCTCTCCCAATTTTTTTTCTTTCTTCCTCTTCCGCAATGGCTTGAATCATTAAAACCTATATGGCTTTTCCAGTCTTTGAAAGACTGATCTCAAAAGCTTGCATTGCAGTAAAATGAGAGATTAATGGAAGTAGCCATGAATGATCATACTCATCAGGCTACAAAGTCTGGTAACAACTGAGCAGCAAACCTCTTTCTATTCTGCATATTGATGCTCTCATAAGCCGTCGTGGAGTGCGAAGGTGGCGGCGTCGTGTTAATCCCGCAGAAATTGTTTGCATCTCCACCGCCAATTTCGAGTCCTCTTCCCAATTGAATGCTCGGGTTTGAGAGATAGGTTTGTTGGGCTGCCGAGAGAGGGAGGTTTTCGCAATGAGGAAGGCCTAGAGTTAGTGAAACTCCATTGCCGGAGAATCTTGGTGTGAACTGCTCTGGATCAAACCTCCCGATTTCTCCAATTGGGTAGGCTCCAAATCCTCCTCCTCCTCCTAAATACCCGTTTCTGTTCTGCCTATCGATCTCAAATTTCATACACATTTCTCTGTGTGTTTCGCTCGGTTTCATGTCCATGCTCATGGAGTGGATACTACTCGGGGAATCCTCCAACTCGGTGGCGGTGTTTCGGGATTTCTTGCTATTTCCTTGCACCATATTTGATTCGGATTCCGGTGATCTCATGAGGAAGAAGCTTGCTTGAGGTCTCATATTTGCATCCATGGTGGATGAAGGAACAGTCGTGACGTTAGAGTTAATTGAACTAGGAGGCATAGCATTTGGATCAATGGAACTGTCTTGTTTGGGATTGGAATTATTTCGGGTTTGATCTGTTCTAGTTGGACTATTCTCTTGATGAGCACTGGATCTTGACCCTGATTCTTCATCCAGTTCATTCTTGCTTGTTTTGTCATCCATTCCATTCTGTTCTTCATTCTTTGTTTCCTCCATGTACATTTCTTCCACCATCGGCTTCCAAAGGCGAACTCTGGCGTTTATGAACCAGTTGGAAACCTACATTTCCACGAAGAATCAAAGATTTTATAAACCAGTACTACCCAAATAAACCTACATTTCCTTAAATTTCATCAACACTTGTAACAATAATTACCTGGCTTCGACTTAATCCGGTTTGCTTCGCGAGCATGAGCTTATCCGAATCCTTTGGATATCTGTCAAAAACAAAGCAAGTTTTAAGTTTTAGAAACAATCTGAAGGTCAAAATCGAAGTGAATTCAAAATTGTTTTTCGAGTAGTAGTACTAACGGGTGCAAGAAGTGTTCGAAGAGCCAAGCGCGGAGAATCGAAACAGATCTTTCGGGTAATCCCCTTTGTGGTCTCCAAGCGTTGTGTTGGATCATTCCGAGTTGCTGAAGTGCCCGTTGCTGCCGAAGTTGATGATCTACAAACCGAAGTCTCGAACCTTCACCTTTGCCACCTCCCAAGTAATTTTCTTCTCCCAAGCTCTTGCTTGTGGCTCTGATTTGCCCTGAAATGGCATCTTTCAAACACCTAAACTGCTTTGAAATTGTCTGCAAAGCTAGTGCAGTGTATGTTTTCGCAGAACCGAGCCCGGCCGCTTGCTCAAATGAACTAACCACAATCTGCATCTGGTGGTGGTATTGCCTGTATCTTTGTTCCACCTTTGAAAAATTCATCAAAACAAGAAAACAGAGTTAATGAATAATGAACAATTTTCACTAATAATTCAAATCAATCAAAGAAAAACAAAAAAAGGGTCTGAATTAAAACATGAAAATTGCCAAAATTAGATTGAAATCAACTCAAATTTCTTCAGAAACCCCCTCAAAAAGCTCCCAAAGCACCAAAACAAGTTTAATTTCCTCCAAATATATCTGAATTTTAATTAAAACTCATGTCATCATACCTCATCAAGCATGCTAACAAGCTTGGCCTTCTTCATCTGAAGCTCCTGCTTCTCCGCCGTCGTAAGATCGGCAGTGCCTCCCCGTTTCGCCGTTGCCGCCTCTCCTCCTCCTCCATTCGATCCTTCTCCGGCGACAACCGCGGCTTCTCTACTAATCCTGCTTTGATCTTTACTCCCTTTCGATAATTCCGTCTTAATTCCGTTCCCAACGTTCACAACTTCATCCAAAAGCTGCTGTGCAGCTTTCAAATACTTAGAACCTAACAAAACACTCTGAATCCCAGAAGTCCCGTTCGACACACCAGAAGCCGACGAAGACGACCCGCCGGAGATCCTCATATCATCGCCACTAGTCGGCGAGATCACCGGCGCAGGCGCAGGCGCCTGCGCGGGGATTTCGGACTCCGCCCTGTACTGCCCGTAACCCGGTTGTTGCGAGGATAGGCTCAAAGAGAGACCTTGCTGTACGGATCGGCGGATACCCAATTGGGACGGCACGTCGGAGTCCATGACGGAGTTGTTTCCGGTGGTCGGAATCGGCTGGGGCTGGTGGTCCTGGTGGGTTCCGGCGGCGTTGGCGGTGGAATTTGGGTCGATGGACGTCCAGAGATTGTAGTGGACGCGTGGGATGAAGCCATGAACGGCGCCGGACATCTCGTGCTGACCGGCATGATGGACGAAAGGGCGAGTTGGGTCGCTGGCGGTGGTGGGTTGAAGTGGGATTCCGAGGAAGTGTTGGTGGTTCTGGGTCACCGGCGCCGGTGGAGGTTGATGATGAGCAAGGTTGGCGTTGGTGAGTGGGTTTCCGGCGGAATTCAAGAAGACCATGTTCGCCGCCGACGCCGGAGTTTGGGCGTCGGAGTATCCGACGTAGCCGGGGTTCATCAGGTACAGCGTTTGTAGCCCATCAGCTTCAATCTCCGATGGTCCATGGAAGAAAGTCGCCATAGAAGCAGGTTCTTAATTATGTATACGGATGATATATCACTGAAAAGAGAATATACTTATATATACATGTTAGACTAAGGACGATATTTGATGATGAAATGATGAGAACTTAATGAAATTCTTGTTATTATTTGATTTGATTAAGTTTGTAGAGAATTGAGTACCCAATTACCTGAAATTTTGATAGTTGTTGACGTGGGATTATGAATTTTCAGCCCATTTGATCAATTGATGAGTTTTTCTTCTTCAAGTACTAAGTAGTCCTGCTAGAACAAAGCAAGAATATATAGTGAAAAATCCCACTTGGGTAGTTCATCATCAAAGCTTTAAATAAAAGTGAAAAAAATCTTTTTTTTTTCTTGAATCAAACAACAATTCAAGAAGAAGAAGAAGGATGGGGAGGAAGGAATGAAGAGGTTTATATAGATAGAGAGACAAAAACACAGAAATAAATTAATAGATTATTAAAATAATATTGTGTACATAATAATTAGAAGTTGCTGGTGGTGTGATTGGAAATCTGGTGTGCACGTGTTAGATCATCTGCAAAAGATGATTTAGAGAGTGATGAGAATTGGGTTTTTTTTTTTTTTTTTTTTGGGTGTTTGGTTACTTACAGTGACACAAACCCCATGAAAGATCTTGCAGAGAGACAGAGGTGGAAGACCATGCAATTATAGCTAAAATACACAGCCAACAAGAACAAGGAGGAGGCACAACACATCAGAAACAAATCAACAACAACAACAACATCTCTATCTCTTTCTATTTCTCTCTCTAGAAAACACTACTACTTCTTCTACCCTTGTCAGACTCAAATTTCTGCAACTCTCTTCCCTACTGAAAAGGAAAAGTAACAGCGAAGACAGAGAGAGATATAGAGATATAGAGAGTGAGAGAGAGAGAAAGAAAGAGTGTGGAATATGAGGGGTTAAAAAGCCTGATAGAAAAAGATACCCATCTTTCTTTACTCATCGTCCAAACACTAGTGAACACTAAACTCTCCTCTTTTCATTAAAATATATAAAATTAAACACACAAATTATTATTTTCAAAAAAAAGAAAAAGAAAAAAACAACTATAATTAATTACCCTTTTGTTCTTGTTCTTCATTTATTTTATTTTTGGTATGATCTGATTGAGGGTAAATGGGGAATAGATAGATGGAAACAAAGGGATGAATAAAACCTAAGTGATTTGACCCAACTTTTATCAAATCATTAGACGCAGGAGGAGGGGCACGTATGGATGAACTGCGTATTAAGAACCTTTGCTTTCACAGAGAAAAAGAAAGAAAGGAAAGCTAAGAGAGAGAGAGAGAGAGTTGTAATAGGTGGGTTCAGAAGAAACAAACAGCTGAAAAACGAGGAAACGTCTACTTCCACACCCAAATTGAAGAAATAAGAGAGGAAGGTGTACTGTTTTCATAAATTTAAAATAATTTTAAAAGAAAAAAATATCTCATATATATCTTCTTTAATTAATTAATAATTGGATTAAAAAACAGAAAAAAAAAATTGTACTTTTGGCATTTTTTGTGGTTGGATGCTGGGGTTGGAAGATAAAGCAATTGAATTGCTAAGGAACAGAACCAACCACCACCATTATACCAAATTGAAACTTCAAAATCCATCTTGACTATAACCTTTCACATTTAAAACTTAGCTACTATAAATATCTACATTATATATGATGTATATACTGCATAATACCATATAAATACTGTTTATATATAAACATTTAACCCCTCCCCCATTTTCCACTATTAAAAATTTCCCAATTCTGCTAAATCTTTTCACCAAATTTTCAATTCTTTAATTTTATGCATTTTTCATATAATCAAAGGCATAATAGACTGCAATTTAATTAACCCCAAAGAGAAAAGAATAAAAAAAAAATAATGAATAAGAGGGCGGAGGGGAGCTAGGAAACAAGGAATATCTGATGATTAAAAATAAATAAAATGGAAGATTAGGAAAAATAAATAAATATTGTTATTAATAACTAGGGTACATTTCATTTTTGGCCTAGGAGAATCTGTTGAGAAGGACTAACTAATTGAATGGTCTAGATCAACAGAAACATGAAAAGCATGTGTACAATTAGCTGATCTTGATGAGGCCTTACAGTAATAATATTTTATTTATTTATTTATTTTTATATTATTATATATAAATATGTGCTAGATGCTACATCAGTGTTCCCCCTTGTTCTCTTGTATATAAAAAAAATGTAGATTTTGTATGTGTCAGTGTGTGTTGCTATTATTATTAGTGTTGCCAAAGCATATGGTCTTTTTGCTTCCATTTCTCTCTTTGTTATAATCTATCTCAATCTTGTCATCTGACTCTCTCACTGCTATTATTTCTTGCTCCCTGATGACTTCACTAGATATTCCACTTTCTTTTCACATGAAAAAGACTGTACATCAAGCCATAAAACATATACATATTTTAATTATATATACTTATCTACTTATAAAATTTATATTAATATATATAAAGTAGTTTGTACAACTGATCAAGATTTGTGTTCCCATCACTGCACTTGAAGCTATATATGTATACTTGCATCATTAGTCATGCAAAGCCATTAAAAAAATATTTAATGTATGGTTGCTTGAGGGTGTAGGGAAAAGTTCATCAGAAAGTTAAATTAAGGAAATTGATTGAAAGACAAGGGAAAAAGTCATTACTGTAAGAGATTATTCAGGATATTGAATTTGAAAACTTAGGCAAAGAAAAACAAAGTTGATTGAATGATAACACAAATATCTAAAAGCAATTACGATAGCTTTAGACTTTTTTTGTTTGAGTTTCTGTTCCATGAGGCAAGCAAACAATTAAGAGGGTATTTTAATTAATTAAATAATGAAAAGCTTTGAATTTCAATCTTGGCCTTTGGATTAATTAAAAGCTCATCACCTGAACTTAAATTTCATTCATATTTACAGTTGATTTTCTAGTCATTCTTTTTCTTAGTTTCACCAAAATTTAATTAGCCGATGATGGTCAATTTAGGAGTCTTTATGTATGCTTCTGTTATTTTCATTAATTACTACTATAGAATGCCAAGTAATTAATTATTTATACTCCTTTTGTCTCTTAAAAGTACTTTAACTGATTGCAATAGAGTTCATTAATTACTAAAATTGAAATCATGTAAGTCATAACATATAACTGAATGAAAATAAAAGGATTAGGAATCTTTCTAAATTGTTACAAATTTTTAACAATTATTGAAAACCTAACACAATCTTAATTATCATGACTAGTTTAAAGAGACTAGGTCACAATCTATATAAAACGCAATATATTCGTAAAACTTTTGTAAAACACAATTTTCTTAACCAAATATTTTTAGTAAAAGCACTTTTCGAAAAAGCTGATTCCGGTCAATTTTTAATTTGAAAATAGCCAAATGCTCTAAAAAATTAATTTTGATTTAAAAGTAATTTATAAATACATAATCATATATATATATACTATGCCATAATACACGACTCAGAGGCTAGGTTGCATGCTGATATCACGAATGATGTCATATTTCACGAATTAGGCGATTTCATTGGACTTGTAGGATTACTCGTGTATTTCTTTAATGGGAAACATAAAACAATAATGAAGATAATAATAATGATGATGATGATGATAATAGTGATAGTGACGAATGCTTTTGATGATGTATAAATTAAATTAAAATCAAATAATAATAAACACAAGCCCTAAAGGGAACTTATAAATAAAAAGGCTCCCATGAACCATCTGTTTGATCTTATCTTAGGACCATACATTAACCTAATAAAGTTAAGACCATCTGTGAGGTCCAAGCATCCAATAAGTCGCACTCTTTTTGCAATGGTGGTCAACATAATTATGCAATACCATGGTCCACAAGCCTTTAAAACAAGATAACTTAATTTCAAGTGGGCAATGGTGGTGGATCTCATTATATAAAATTTCTCTAAAATTTTTGATTGAATTGATCGGGGCACGACCTCTACCGAATTTGATCACATCGCATCGCACGCTTTTTGTACGTCCATCGTATGATAGATGATTGATTAAATGGATGGTACTCATCCGAAAATGCATTGTGATCATATGATCATTAGATGAATTTGGTGAACAAGCTTGTTGTGGATTGATATGTTCAAGTACATGACCTAAAAGGTGCTCTAGAGATAGACATAGATCAAGTCGAGTGTGTATGATATACATACTACGGAGGAAGAAAAAAGGAAGAAGACAAGAGAGAAAACAAACAAAGGGTGCTTTCAAAGGGGGTCCCCTCCTTTCTCTTCATTAGCATGTAAATGTGGGTGTGTGGATATCTGTTCGAATGTGCTTTTGTGGGAGACTCATTTGTATCTTTTATGGAATTTCCTTCAAAGACGCAACCTTTTTCCTTGGTTTTTTTCTCAACCAAACCCTACTATAAGGCCATTAATAGTTGCCCACTTATCTCTTCTTCATTTTTTTTTCTTTTTTTCTAAAAAGATTTTTTAAGAATTTCCTTTTATTTATTTATTTTTTTTTGTAAGATTATATAAGTTATCCATCCATCTTGAGCCCACTAGCACACCGACGCTTATTCATTAGTTTTCGACCATTGCTTATTATCTGATTACGATTGAATGTCGTCATAACGAAGTATAATTCAAATGTTAATATGATTTTAAGTATTGATCCTATTTGTTAATGACAATATTACCAAACCCTAATTCTACATTAAAGAGAAAAAAAAAACTATTCGATTATCATTAATCGTAACAAGAGACTTTAATTTTAAGCTATTGTAACCAAAATTAATAGAAAACAAATTACAAAATGTAGTGGTTGTTTAATTGCATAAATTCTTATCTCAACCACTTTGATATTCCTTATCTCAATTATTAAAGTTAACAAAAGATGCTAACATTACGTTAGAATACGATACACATATGTTCAATCATGATTTCATAGATTGAATTGCAAATATTTAATTTTATATTGTATTTTCCATCGTTATGATGACTTAAATCAATATAATTATTATAACTTTTGCTCCCCTTCCCGTCAAAAAATAATAATAATTTTTTTTGTTAAAAATACAATAGAAAAGAGCCTCCTTGACCATGTAAATTAACCCTAGTTAGGGTTGTAGTCCTTATCAACTCCTACCAGTCTCTTGGAGCATAAAATTAAATAAAATTGCATTAATTAACGTAACTAATAACTAGAAAAATCTGTCGTTCAAAAAGTTCCAGACTTTTAATGAGATCTTTAGACCATTTATTTTAGTCAATAATAAAATTGCATTTAATTTCCACTCTGCTATTTCCAGGTGCCTTGATAAAATGGCAGCCTAAATAGTAATTTTCCACGTGTGATTGTCCAATTCCTTAACAGCTTTTTTATTATATTTTTCTGCCATGCATTTAATTTACCTGTCAGAATTCAAAAAGGCTCCTGTCATTAGCATTCAATTTGTCCGGACTATTACTCCACTTCTGCTACCGACTCCCGCACCAAGGGCCCCACAACTTCTAACAACAACTCTACCAATTGAATTTTTTTTTAAAAAATATTAATCTACCTAAAATATAATTATATATTTATAATTATTAGATTAATATATATAATAAATAATTTAATGATTATATATGTATAATTGTACTTAAAATATATAATTTTTTTAATTTATAATTACTGTAATTAAAATAATATTTTTCTTTCTTAAAACATTTTTTGCATTCATAAAAAGTCGTTTTCTGAGTTTTAATATTTTGACTAGACGAACTAATCGAGAATATCATCAAATTTGATAAGAATACATGTAAAATGCACCTAAGATAACATCAGTTAATTTTTTTTTTTTAAATATTAATTAATGATTAATAATTTAAGAAAATGTTGGAACTCAAGTATAAGATTTGACTCTGTACTTGTAAATTTAAGATCCCTTAAAATATTTTTGACATACAAGTTTTATTTATATTTAATAATATATAAGCATATTTAAAAAAATAGTACAAATAGCCTCAATTAAAAATAAAATATTTTTATTAGAAAAAATGATATTTTAATAATCTACTGCAAAGATAGATATACAGTCGATCTAAAATAAAATAGATGTAAATAATTAAAAAATATATAATTATTTATAATTAAAATATCGACTTATATCTTGAATAAAATATTAGCCTACTTTATGCAATTGAGAAAAGGCTTAACAAAATGATGATTATGATTTAAAAATACATAAGTTCGAGTTAAAATAAATATAATCTTTGCCTATTAGAAGTTTTGGGGAGGGAGGGGGGGGCGCGGAGGAAGAAAATCAGGAACGTTGGAAAGGCAAAGAGAAGACGAAGGGTGGAGAAAGCGCCACGTGTCAAAGAGGCGCACTAAATGAAGTTAGGCAAGGAGGTGGGGCCCTCACAAACATCTTAGGGTCTTTCCCACGTGCCAGCTAACGTAAAGCGCTTGGCGACTGGTAAGAGTTGGTTGGACTTTTGTGTTTCCCATCAGCTGGTCCCCACCCAAAGAAGCCAAAGCATCTCCACGTACACGTGTCGCTCAAGCAGGCCCGGTCCGTGGCTGCAACAAAGAAGAAGAGGATCCGGTCGACTCTCGTGGGGTCCACGTGTCCAATCAACTTTGTTTTTTCTGGCGTGTAAATACACGAATGAAAGGGCCCCACGTGTACCTCGGTCAATGTATCATCCAATCACATTTAAAAGCCCATTTTTTTTATTTTTTTGAGCCCGCTATTGTCGCGAAGGCCAGCGACACGCGTCACGCTGTCCTGTCACTTGCACCGGGCCGCCTGGGCTACCTCGTATTATTGTATTAACCCTATTCTCTTCACTAAATTACGCTTTTGCCCCTTCTCCTTACAAACTTTTCCTCAAAATTATTATCGCCAACTTTGTCTTTGTCCCTACTCTCTCGTTCACAGCGCCCTTGAGCCATAAAACACAAAAGACACCTACTTTCCCAGTTTGACCCTCACGATTATTCACATTTACACCCATCTCCCCCCCCCAACCGCCCTTAAAAAATCTCAAATATTTTTTCATATTATAAGATACTTTTTTTTATTGTTACGCATAATCACAAATATAATAGCGTGACATAAGCTGTTACGCCAAGTCACGGAAGATTTTTCTACTTCTTTTATTTTTTAATTGTCAATGGCCATGGCCCTAATGACACCACGTGGCACATTAATAAAATCTTCTTTCCTTGGCTATTGCTGATAAAATGTAAGAATATGAATATGTTTTTTTTTTCTTGAAGAAGATAAAATAAAATAGTGTGCACACATTACCTAATACGGACGTTGTTAATTAATTAACAATCAGAATATATATTAAAAATTAATTATATAAGTGAACACGTCATCTGTGCTGATTTGGACGGTGATTAGAGGTCCAGCTGGTAATATAAGAAGAAAAAGTCGCTTGGTGTCAACAGTGCCACGTGGGTAGTTAGGTCGATCGGACGCACCATGTGCGTTTGAATCAACGGTGGAGATCACGGGTCCCACTTGTTAAATATCCCCTATGGCTACAAACCAACCACACGGCCTAGGGTTAGGTTTTTCCTGTTACTCTTTTTTTTTTTTAAATATTTTTTTTTATTTTTCCTTAAAAAAAAAAAAAATTGAGATAGAGATTGAAAGGCGCCCAACTAAAGTTGTTGGAACAGTCGCTTTAATAGGACCACAAAAGTTTGATAGATTAGTCCCTAACAGCGGCCCACCAAATTCCTACACGTGTCACCTTTTAATCAACTTTGACCTGGTCTTTCTCGGACCCAGCTGTACAGAGAAGCCCAACCCACTATGAGACTATAATTATTATTTCACTCAATTAACATACTATTCTTTAGAAATGACTTTTTTTTTAGATAGGCTCGAATTACCTTAAATGCCCATGATGGCAGCGGTGAAGATAGTAAAATACGAGGGTAATTTGGTCATTTAATAATAGTAACGTAACGTAACGTAACGTAACCTAAGGTAAGGTAACTTTAATTTATAAATAGGAGCCCACAATGTACGGGTGCATGAACGTGAAGGTTAAAAAAAAAATAAAAAAAATAGAAAGTTGAGATTCTTTTACTATTCTATATATTGAAGTACTTTTTTTTCATGGATCTCTATCTAGAAAGCTTATCTTTAAAACACGTGCGAGATGATAATAGTGACACGTGTGGGTAGGCACTCGCACGTGAATATTGAATATTTGAAGGAGATATCCGACACTCACCCTCTATTTAAGCTTTTTAATTAAATGTGGTTAGAATAATGATCAACTTTTTCTCGACCAGATTAGCTCTTAAGACGGTGACATTTATCCAACCACTAATACATCTCGAAACATTTTAAGGCGTTAGTGGGTGTATTATTAAACTCGAATTAAATGCGTTCGATTTAATTAATTAATTGGCACATCATCATCACATAATTCAAATGTGTTATTATTGACTATATATATATATATATGTTGATTTGTTTACACACAGTAGTACTACTTGTAAATGATTTTTACAATTTCAACTTTGTATTTTTCTTAGACAACCATAGAAAATTTTGACCCTCTTTTTATTTTTATCTTAATAATTGATTCCATACGGGAAACATAATCCTATCACACATATATGATTACTTAGTTTTGATTACTTATTGATGTGATATTTTAAATCTTCAACAAACAATAGGACTAATTAAGTAAGTAAGACTCATCTTATTAGTTAAATTTGATTAAGATATATCTATCTATCTATCTATATATATATATACCAATCATAATCACCATTGTCATCGTCGTCGTCGATCTTCGTCGCAGAGATTTTCTTCATCATTTCTATGAGAAGCTTTTGATGTATTAGTTTGAAAAGTTGATTTAAAAAATTAAAAGAATAATAAAAAGCCAAATTTGGACCCATCATTTGAAAGAAGCCGCCATAGAACTCATGCTACCAAAGTGGTTCCTTTAAGATTCTAAAGAAAGCTGGCTTTTGATTATCTTAGCATATCCAAGTCTCATTTTTATATAGTGTTGATGCTACCATGCATGAGATTTTAAAAGAAATGGATGTGACTTTCATCAAGGCCCTTTTCTTACATATATATATATATATATATATATATATATATATATATATATATACATATACAACAAATATTACTATTATTATAATATAAGTAGAGGAGGGAAGATTATTAATATTATTTTCAAAGAGATAGATGCATGGCTAGGCAGCACATCTTTCTCCCTCAAACAAAGTAAAGTACTGTTTTATATTTATTAATTATACAAGTTAGTGTTATTGATGGTTGGCTTCTTTCATGCTTGGTGTTTTGGAGACTTGAGTGCCTGAGAAAGTATAGACAAATCAAGAAAATGTTGAGACCTACACGGAAAAAGATATATGGAATATTAATCCCTCTTTCCCTTCCTTTTCCTTTTCAAGATCTTGCAGTTATACTATGGGTATTATTCTTTCTCTATCTCCCTCCCTGTCTCTTTATATATATTATTGGTGGACCATTAGCTCGGCTATGCCTATCTAACATACATGTTCAGAATTCTAATCTGAAATTGAAACATATACTCGAACCGTACTTATTCTCACAAGATAGGAATAAACCACAATCATCTGAATAAGGATGAATTTTGCTATCATCTGAATAAGGATGAATTTTGCTTCATCTGAGATAGAAGAACCTACAATCCTAGAGTAAATGAGCTCATTAAATCTACCAATAGCCAATAAGAAATTAACACGTGGCAAATATCTACTAGGCAACTAGCCACTCTGATCAGGAGACCTCTCTTATAAATAGTCTACTATCTTTTCCTCTAAAAAGGTACATAGAAATATATACCCTAAAGTCTGTGCAAGATTTCTTATTGAAGCAAATACTAACTTAGGCATCGAAGGACCTTTGGTCGACATCACACTGGTGTTTCTCACGAAAACCTTTCTCTTCGTTTATATTGTTTAAGATTCCAGTGACCCACGATTCCAGGTCAGCTCGTCTATTCTGTACATCAATAAATTTAGTATTGGTCAAACTGTACACTAATAATTATATATATTGTAATAACACATATACATATTTAATGTTATTATACTCCAATAAACAAATAATACAATAAAATGGGCGACTAAGTAGATAGCAGTGTTTCTTAATCTTGCATTTTGTGGTATTTTTAATGCCACACTATCATGAACTATGGTTAATTTAATTAATTAATTATATATATATGTATCGTGGAATATATGGAGCATGCATGACATTAATAAATCGGCTCTAATTGTAGGCGGCAGTACTCTTGTTCCATCATGAGATGCCACTTTCATGTCTTTGTGGTAGGTTACCCTAATTCTTGGTGCTGTTCTACTGTATGCCTTTGATGCAACTTTTCTTTCTTTAATTTTTTTTTCTTTCTTTTTCTTTTCTTATCATTATTTTAATGACCCACAAAGTCTTTGTATGAGATTCTGATGATATATTTTTTGTACAAGTGTGTACCCTATTGATAATATTCTTATATATATATATATAGTGTAAAAGCCCAAGAATTAATGATGAATATGATGAGTTTGTTCCAAAGTTCATAATATAATTCCTACATGTTTTTCCAATATAGTTATAAATTTGTGGACCTAAGCAAGCTTTTTAGTTTGGTCAATTTTCCAAATTTCTAATTTTGCTGGCATTAATTGCAACTGCTATATATGAAAATTATAAGAATAAAAATTGTCATTCAGTTTTAAAAATTATAAAAAAATTCTTAAAGTTAATTATTCAAATTAAAGTGGAAATATATTTTTAAAACATCAACATTATACTTAAAAATATCATTTTGAGTGTCCCAAACGATGTGTTATATATAGTTAGCAATAGACATTATTTTTGTTAGGAAACCCTCTAATCAGTAGATAGGAAATTAATCAAAAGAGCCAGGTGGGATTACTGTTGCCCTTTTTTGGCAGACAGTAAATACATGGAGAAAATGCACTTTTTTTTATTTTTTTATTTTTTTATGATGATTGAAAAGAATACGATTCATTGAACATTAATTTCTTTTGACCATCATCTAATCTAATTAAGATATGTAAAATATATGGTACATGCACTTATAATATATATTTATCAATCCATAAGTGCAACTAGATTTTCTAGGGGCTCCCGACGAATCAAATTTAACGCAAGGTGGTCACCATAGCAATATTCAATATCCACAAATATGTTGTATGGTTGTATCATTGCATTTTCTAGTGGAATATTATTGAAAGTAAAAGAAAATTAGATAGTAAGATTTTTCATAAGTTGTCATTGTTTTAGGAGTGAAGAAATCTTTTTAATTAGTTGATTTTTTTGACTATTTTGATCACATACGTATAATCCAATGATTTGTATATGATGATTATGCATTATCACTATGACCATTTTAATGAGTATTTTATTTTAATAGGTTCTTACAGCATCACAACTTAGTAAAATTTAGAAAATTAAACACAAATATTTTGAAACTTTTCTATTATGGGATGTCATATATAGCTAACAAACTATTATTAATTATTATATATCAGAGGTTATAATCATTGATGATATTTTCTAATTTCGTAAGAAAAAAATGTTTAATTTGGTAAAAGCGTAAATATAGGACAGAGCTTATATAATTATTAAGCTGTTCAACCTTAATCAACCAAGTGCATGAATATAATTGATATATTCTATTGAATATATTGTATTAAGATAGTTTAAAGTCATTAATTTATTATATATTCATGATGGGTTATTTAATATCAAAGCTAGTGTACGCAGTTAATATTATAGGCATCCATATTTAGTAAGTACACGAATTTACTAAAGTGCAATTCATATAAATAATGCATTCAGTATAACTGATTGCCAATGATCACTTTTAGCTGGATCAGATGCTGAACATATAACCATGTATAAGGTCAACCATGTATGGCATAAGGTCACAGATCCTATTTTACATATCCTTACCTCATTTAATGTTTTTGGCTTAAAAAATATATATATATATAATAATAATTAACTAAAACCTGGAGAAAGGTTCAAAAAATTATCTTAATTGTTTATTTTTCATAGAGTAAACAAACAGTTACCAACTATTTATTATAATTTGGAGTATTCAAGACTTACATGTATAACAACTTTAACTACACGCTCGCATTACAAAATTAGAATTGACCCGCGTCTTCACAAAAATTTTAACTAATTTTCATCAACATAGCACCACCATGATTCAAACCAAGAACTACCGTTAATATTTAATACTAAATTTTCTTCTCCAACAAACCAACCGCGCTTGAGCTTGTAATGTAAAATAAGATCACATACAATAGACCTAAAGTTATCAAACATTTTCTAGAACACGCATATGTGGGAGTTTTATGAACCTAGATTTTGTTTGAAATAATTTTAGTATTTTTTTTTAAAAATATATCATTAAAACACAAAGGCCTTGTTTGAGAACGCGTCTGTGTTAGGGATAAAATGGTGGAAAGACTCTACAAGTCAATGGAGGAGAAATTAAGAAAGTTGTTTCTTCAAGTCTTCAGCGCCTTAAATTCTTCCCAAGGAAGAGGGACCCATATATTTTGAATACAAGTGGGAGATGAGAAGAAAAGGGTCTTCTTAATGAAACTCCAATCAATTCCTAACCCTACTCTCTCTGTATATCTAACAATTAGCCGTCTCTAAGAGATTTGAAAAGTGCCCACTTTATTTGATTAAATGTGCCCACCATCACAGCTGTTATGGGCCCCATCCTTTTCACGTTTCTCATTTCTCATGCGCTGTTTATACAACAGAAATTCTCCTTATTTTTTCTAAAAAATTTAAATTCTAATGAAATCTTACTTTGTATTGCTTTGCTTTTATTAGCATTGCTTTTTCTTTTTTTGTTTTTAGTGTGTGTGTGAATGTGTTGGTAGGTACATGAAAAGAAATTTAGCCCCATCTACTTGGAAGAGGTTACTGTGAGCATTTCTATCAAAGTTTCAAAATTAACTTTTCAATATTTTATTTTAAATGTTAGGTACAGTACTGTTAATGTAGTAATTTAACTAATCTGCAATTTCCGCCATATTCCTTAATTTTAGGGTTATTTCAATTGTAGCTTCTCTATTTGACCTTTTTTTTTTTAATCATACACTTTCATTTTTCATATATCATACTTAATATTACAGAAGGGTTTAGGAAAGGGTAGTTTGGCGTAACATTAAGAGTTGTCGTAGGACCAAGTGGTCACGAATTCAAGTCGTAAAAACAACCTATTGTCAAGTTAGGTAGCTTTAGTTGTGTATAATAGACCCAACTGTAGTCCAACCTCCCCAAGACCTGTATAGGCGAAAGCTTCGTACACTGAATTGTCCTTTTTTATTAGTTATGGTATTAAATATGAACATCATGTCATGTGATTAGAAAAAGTTTGTTGAGTTAAAAATGACTAAGTAAAATAATATGGCTTTGAGATTTTTGTTTCAACAGAGAATTTTTTTTTCAATTCCAAATACAGGATAAGAGGCTTAATCTTTGTGCTCAAAAGAGGATGGAGAAGTTGCATTGGGCCATAAATCTTTGTATAATACTGCTGATATTGGTCCAACTACTCGTAATTGGGCCTAATAATCAAGGACTTCGTTATATTTATGAATTGGGCTTTGACTCATGGGCCGAAAACTAGATATATTGGGCTACATTATGTTCACAGTACTCATGATAATAAAAGCAGACCTCATATTTGGTTCATAAAAGAACATCTTAAATATTTAATTAGGAAGAAATATATGTTCCTAGAAATAGAATGATAAAGTTGGATCTGTGTTGGAATTGGACCCATTTACTTAGCGATTATGCATCTTTTTAACACAAATTAACCACCCAATTGAATAGAAGAGACTGAATTTATAATTTCAATAAAGATTAATTAAAACCAGAAGATTATTGAAAAGCGGGCTTTTTCAATAAAGATTTATCATGGGCTTTTGGAGGTGGAGGTAAAATACAACACCATTAATGAAAACACTTTATTGGGCCTAATCATGGGCCCAACATAAAAACAACAACACAATTAACCATGGGCCTAATTTGTCTAATTATGGGCCTTTTGGGCCTTTTAATTTTTTTTTCTCACTTCTTTTGTCAACCGAAAAAAACAAAATTACCTTAAGAAAATCTACTATTTTCTCACTAACAGACGAAAGATATAGGCCACCTTTCAGAATGAGAATATCTATTTTATTTTCTTTGCATTAACTCAAATAGAACGTGTTCATCCCCAACCCTAATGATACCTAATGAAAATCAAAACAATTTTAGAGAAATTAAATTATTAAATTGCAAATACTTAAAATATCATAAATCTGTATGTGTGATTAGATTCACAAACCAAATGGCTTTTATATTATATAATAGAAAAAGAAAAAAAAGGCTTTTATATGAAATTTTATGTTCTTAGAATGAAAGTTTTGATTTTTCAGAAATTAGTTAACTACCCACAAACAACTTTTCCATAAAAAGCTTTTTAAGGGAATGATATCTTTCTAATTTTAAAGTACATTTTAAAGTCAAATGTTAATATTTTGATCATGATCTCAGATAATGTATGCAAAACTATTCATTGAATTTAGTATGATTTG
Organism: Paratinospora sagittata; assembly: GCA_035771175.1. Classification (NCBI taxonomy): domain Eukaryota; kingdom Viridiplantae; phylum Streptophyta; class Magnoliopsida; order Ranunculales; family Menispermaceae; genus Paratinospora; species Paratinospora sagittata. The sequence goes on from CM069593.1 coordinate 46,517,981, forward strand.
ATTTTTTTTATGTGGTGTGAAGAACCTTGTAAGCCACTAGCCAATTTGACCTTAAAAAAGTTTGATGTAATACTTACATAGACGTACCTTTAATTAGTTGTCACTATCCATAAAATTTTATCTTGACTTGTTAATGATGCATGTCTGGACTTAATATTACATAGGATTTCCAACGACTCTTGCTGAATTACTCCAAAATCTAGAAGAAACCCTATAAAACTTGTATTTGTTGAGAAAATGATCAGCCTATACAATAAGCTTTTAATTACAAGGTTTTGGGTTCATATGATTTTATAACTTATAGGTCTTTGAATAGCTTTAGAATCGCTAATGGTGTGCATTCGGATCCCTTCACTTAAAGTTGAGAGTTTGATTATCTCCATTTACAAATAAGTTGAAGTTTTCCCTCCCTTAATAAAAAGTATGAGCAGGACCATAGTAGTTGATTCATATAGTTTCTATCTGGGTCTCTCCCTCCCCTGATTTGAGTACCAGCATCTTCTAATATCGTGTCAGCACTAAAAAAAAAAAAAAACTATAGGATTTATAATTATTATTTAGATAAAATAATAAAGCGACATTTATTATGATAAAAAAGGAGAAACCCTATATACTATATGTCCAGCATGTTACTATATATATTTTTAATATTAATATTTTAGTTGATTATGAATTATATACGTAAAACCTTCTTGTATGGATTTTTCTTGTATGATTTCAATTTAATTTTTTTTTTATAAATATATTTATGTTTTTATTGACTACTTTACTATCATTTTTCATTCCAACAAGTTGTATATCTATATAAACAGATATATCAGATCTAACATCATCTGAAAAAAAAAAATAATAAAAAAAATGCAACTATACATTCTATATAGTACATCCCATTAACTAATGCACATGATCAAATAGCATTGTGTCCGCAATAAGTAGTTTTCATTCCACAATATACTATTGATATCTTTGACACATACCAAAAAATATTTGTTAAAAAATTTTTACATTTTTGTGGTCCAACTCGAGTCAAATTCAAATAGATTAGTCTCGCCGTAAAGCAAAAGAGGACATCACCTGGGTGCAGCTTGACGGTAAAACCAAAAAAAAGAAGATAAGAAATGGATAAACAAGAAATTAATGGATCATGTTCATACACAGTACATAAAAAAAAAAAAAAAAATGAAATCACTTTGTGAGACCAAATATCTATTTGTTTTTTTAAAGTAACAACTTGAAAAAATGAAAAAAGAAAAAAAAAAAAAAAAAAAAAAGGTGGGCATTATCATAAGAGTAATATACTAATCCATTCTGTTAACATTGCATCATCTTGAATTACCCATTTTCCTTATAATTATATATAGATTTTGGGCTCCAAATTACCCATGATTAACACGTGTCAATGTGTCGTGTCAATGTGTCGTGTCACAAGTGGTACAGCCATCCACTACCAACCATGGGATCTGATGTAATCACTGTCCCTGTTGTTATCCAATTTGACAATTAAGTTTTGTTGTTTTCTTGACCTAAACATGTTAGTGGGAGAGTGATCCAATGTTGCAACTGTTCCCCAGTACATTAGAAGATAACCAACCACACACTTTATATCCTCTTTTGGGCCCACATTCACCATAAATGCTAGGCCCACTTATTGATTGACTCTAGCACTTGTTTCCTTGGGCTTGGAATCTAATCATGGGCCTGCCTCTTCTTCCATCATTTACATATAAATCAAAGTTGAAACAAAATCGTATAATTCCAAATTAAAATAAAATGATTTTTTTTAGTTAATAAAATAAAATGATTAAAAGAAGTTTTCACCATTTTTATTAAAAATAAATTGTTCTCTTTACCCATCTTGTAATAGATTTTTCTGAGGAAAAAAAGGGTACTTTTATCAGCTTCTTTCTATTTATGTAAAATGCTATTTTCATTTATTATAAGTACTATCTTTTAAAATTTAGTATTGACAGATCATGGGTAAAATTCTCATTTTAAATAATAAAAAAATACTTTTAATCATACCTTGCTTAATAATTTCATAATTTACAACCAAAATACTATATTTTTAAAATTTCAACAACCCTAGGCTTTAACAACATCCGTCCCAAGTGTTTGTCTTTATCTTTTCTTATAATTTGTAATCTATAGGTTAGGAATCATTGTAAGAAAAAAAAAAATAGTTGCCTAAAATTCTTCTTTTCCGTTTATATCAAGATTTTTATTTATTTTATTTTTTTTTGTCAAGACTCAAATATCAAAATTTGAATATGTATTTTTGTTTTTATATTAAAGGTAAGATGTGCTCGTCTTCTAATACTTTATAATTAAGAAGCAAGTAGATTATATAAGATTTTTTATATAAACACAAATATTACTACGTAGCAGACGTTATTTATTTATTTAGTAATTGTCGGCTTAACATTTTATAGAATAAAGTGTAAGAAACTGATTCATATAACTGATTTACGTAATTAGAAAAATACTTAATTGAGTTGAATATTTTATAAGTATAAAATGTATGTTTGAACTAATATGCAAGGATCACCACTAATTCCAACAAAAGGTATAATCCAACATGTAAGAATTAAACCTAGGGTATAATTACTAGCGCCAAAAAATAATAATAATAATAATTACTAGGCAATTTTATGGACTGGTCTATCAACTTTGATATAAAGAGGAGGGTAGTAAATAAGAACTTGCTAATTCCAAAGAGGGTATAATTTATATGAGCACTCCACAAACGCACTAAATCATGCATAGTATTCATTGGCAGCCAGAGCCGTGCCCTATCTCTCCTTCTTCCTTCTCATTAGCAATTATATAACACAAGAAAAAAATAAATAAACAAATAAATTAATTAAAAGAAAGAATCTGTCTTGATCATGGGATATCTTGTAGTGGGCCCTTCTAATCATAAAAACTGGGACGTTTGATGTTCCACTACCACACCCATATAAATCTACCTTTTTACATTCTTTTTATTGTATTCGTTGGTGAAGGATATTCGTAGTCAAATAAAAATTATAAAGAAATTATAAAGCTAAATTTTTTATAAATTTTTAAATTATCACTATTTAAAAATATAATACAAAAAAGTAATGTTAATAAATATAATATTTATTTTAAGAATTTATTTTATTTTTTATTTTTAGTTCTCTTTTATTTATTTATTTATTTTTTTCGGTAACTTTGAGTCCTCATTTATTATTATTTTTTAGGTAACTTTTAACCCATTTTATTTATTTTTTAGATAATTTTCAGCCTTATTTTATTTATGGGCAAAGCACTTGCTTGTATTTTTTAAAAGTAATGATAATTTTTTGCTTAGTTTGATGATTATTATTTTTGTTAATTTAAATGAACATATAGTTTTCGATGTTCAAAAAACATGATAGATTTTATAAGCTATAAACTGAAACAATCCGTTATATGCATATATGATATATCATTTTAACTCATTTTTTAAACTCATATTACATAAGATATGCGTTATTTGAAACAATGTAGGAAATGAGGGCTCATTGGCAGCCCAGATAAAATAAAATTAGGATGGAATAAGAGTATTTTTAACTTTTATCTTGTATTTAGAGGTGAGATGAAATAGAATAAAAATTATTTTACCTCACTCACTCCTCTATTTCGTTGGAACGAGATAAACCAAGCCCATAAAAAATGGTGAGATTGGTTATCCACCCTTTTTTTTTTCATTTCTCCTCATGTTCTTCTTCTTCTTCTCCACCTTTCTTCTTTAAAAAGAATAAAATTAAAATTATCAACTAATTTTGTAATTTACAAAACTAGTGTTGCAAAGCAAAACCAGCTATGTTGGTTTTGTTTTTTTATTTTATTTTTTAAGTTTAATATAATTTATTTAAAAATTAAATTGTATAATTATATTATTTTTAATTATATCATATTTTATCTTATTTAATTCTATAAAAATAATTTCATTCTAGAAACCTAATAATAATAATATATATATATATATATATAGAGAGAGAGAGAGAGAGGGAGAGAGATGGATAGACGGATAGATTGTGCTAAATTTTATTGAAGGGGTCAGTCACTAAGGTCAAGATTCTCACACTGCCTCTTGTTCCCTTATGCGTATCTCTTGGTGTAGCTGTCCATCCTTTCCGTCCTGTCATCATTAACAATTATGGACGGCGCACTTTAGTCTCCTCTTCCCTTTTTTTTATATATATATATATATATATATATATATATATATTTTTTTTTTTTTTTCTTATCTTTTTGAAAAACTCACCCTACTTTCTCTTTTTCTTCTTCTTCTTCTTTTTTTTTCCCTACGATGAACCCTAAGTTTTCAGTTACTCCATCATTTTGCTTGGAGAAGGGTAAATTGACTTGCTAGGTGGCGCAGGGGTGCTAAGTACGCACTCCATTTTTGGGCACCTTAGGAAAGGAAGAATGGCCAGGGTCCTAAGAGGCTAAGAAGAAACTTGCAACTTCTCTTTTAAAATAATAATAATTATAATCATTTAGGGCTACTTTCAGCTACACTTTTTTGTGAAGTATGATTGATCTTTCATGCCATTAGAAAGATTTAATTTTGGTAGTGTGAAAACATGAATGGATTCGTTTTTTTATAGAATGTAAGTGGAATTCTCAGAAAATAATGGTGTGAATCTAGGTTACATCAGTCTTTTTTTCATATATATATATATATATATATATATATATATATTATTTTTTGTTCAAGTTTATGAATAATTCTTCGGTGTTATATAAGGGTTTTTAATCATTTGGTTGAAAAATTGATAAATTGGATCAATCCGGCCTAATTGGTTAAGTTTGCTTTGGTTTTTCAATTTATAAATTAAATATTTGATTTTAATATTTAAAATATATATATATATCCTGATTTGTTAGATTTGATTTTTTTTTTGTTAATCGATTTTTTGGCATCCGAGAGGTGTTCTCTTCCGCTTCGCAATGAGACTAATCTTCCAGAATTTAAAGGGTTCGGTGGGTATTTAACGAGTTTTCCTCTTCCAACCGAAATATTAAAACTACGGTAAAGTATTCGTTTAAAGTGTCTATTATTCTACTTTGACAAAAAAAAAGTTTCTATTATTCTACGCTTATAATATTAATTTGTTGTCATTAATTTAATATGCATCTTATTTTTTTTTTAGTAGATAAAATAATCTCCGCATATCTATCCCGAGGGGTATCTGGTCCCTTGAGCTAGGGACAAATGCCGATTAATCTCCTCACCAATTTATAAGAAATTAGAAGAAAATTTAGTAGCAACGAGACTCGAACCCCGGTACTTATGTTTCTCGAGCCGTGTTTGTACCACCAGACCAACTCTTCATTGGCTATCAATGATGTTAGTTCATATGTAAGGTTTTCTAACCATTTTCACTGCATATATATAGTACTATTTTCAATCATAAAATGAATCTTAAAAATTAATAAACAAGAACAAACTATATATAATGGACAACATGAATTATATATACTTAATATATAAGTTGTTCAAGGCTTAATTGTTGCTCCAAAGAAAGTTACTACTTTCCTTTGTATAGAGTCAAGTATTAATTATGCAGTTCTTATATAATATTTGCTTAGACTAACTGTTGAATAGATAAAGATGTTGATACCAAAATGTATGGGAATAAAGGTACATAAAATAATCTAAATTATACAAAACCAGAATATTTGGAAGTTCACTGTTAAAGCCCCTTTTTTTGGGAGGCTTAAGTACAGTTTATGTGTTAATTCTCCATTTTCTTTTTGATCTTAATATTGTATTCTTTTTACCCTTTTTTTCATTTATAAACTAAAAAAAAGACATTATAAAAAATAATAGTATTAATTAATTGCATTCATAATTTTGAAAATTTATTATAAAATAAAGTTTATAAGTATTGAAAAAGGGTTGGCAAGGAAAGTAAGCAAAGTGGGACATGAAGATTGTAAAAGAAGAAGGAAAATGTCAAAACCCTAAAAAAGGGTCTCCTACTTATTCAGCTTTCAACTGCTACAATTGCAGTAGTCCTCCTGCTGTAATATGTCCCACAAGGCTGTATCAATGTGGGGTGTCCCTTTAGTTCAACATATATATGTATATCCTCCTAATTAGACCAGAATGCCACATTTCCGACTATTTGTGATTCAAAGCCACCCTTTTTGCTGTTTGTTTCCACCCTTTTTATAAAGTTCCCTCTGTTGATTTTGATGTACCCTTTAACTCATAATTTCACATTATATATGTATGTTACCATTCTAACTTAACTTCACTCAATGCTTTATCTTTTTTTTTTTTTTTTTTTCTTGTCCTTTGCTTTTCAAATATTTTGATTCTATATTACAAATTACTTACTGCTAGATAGCTAGGGATCATCAAATATGAAGTACTAGAAGAGAAAAAAATTTGAAAATAAACATGCATTTATAAGTACTTTATATAGCTTGTGTACATATATTATTATTATTTTTTTGTACCGGTTTTTCAGTATCCAAATGTCCTTCTCTCTTTCGAGACGAACTAATTTTTTGATGAAACACTCAACTGCACCTTGTAGTTTGCTCTCCGAACCATCGAACCAATTCTTTGTTGATTTCAATGAGCCATTCATTATTGTATTGTAGTAATTTCAATTTGTCAAGGTTATTGCACCTCCAACAAAGCTAGTTAGCTGGCTGAATTATGAGGTTGGTTTAGTTGGAGATTAACAGTACTAGAGTGGCTGGTCTTCTGTCTTCTTCTAATAAAATTTAGGTACAAGGGCATGATTATAGATGCCCATGCCACCCCACTAATTGCTTATGCTGGAGGCCTTATGAAGCTACTGCTGGCCCTCCATGCAAAAGCTATATATGTATGGTTTTGCTCGAGGGTATGTTTATCCTCAAATTTAACTTATGCAAGTGATCAAACGTCTATATATCCATTATGATTCCAAGGTTCTCTTAGATGGATTAAATGAAATTAACAGCAAACCATTGGATAATCATAGGGATGCCCAATAAAACGCGACTTTAGGATGATCAAAAGGATTACAGCACAAGAATATATCAGCTGAGTTTGGCTTCTGATTCCTTTTATTTATTAACGTTTTTGTCAAGCTAATTATATTTCATAAATTGTTGGAGTGGGAACATAATTTATCCACATCTTTTTCTAGCATTTATGAAAGCATATCTAACTTAATCTTAATGTATAGTTGATTTGTTGACAAACCATTGTACCCCCACATGTGAATATCATGTCTCTCTAGCTATTTTATTTATATTTTTTTTGTTTTTTATTGCTTGTTATCAAGTGACGTGAACCAATTTGTTCGTAATCCACAAAGATTTTAAAATTGATAAGAGGGATGTATATTGTATGCTATCCATGATGTGGCAGCCCCAACTCTAAACCACTATTCCTCACGGAACAACATGTGGAATGCTGACTTAAGCATTTTTAACCACCCCATCCATTAATGGGATCATCGAAATCCTTCAAACCTTAACCTATTAACTCTCTGTAGAGGTCCCTTTAAACATATAATTCAACCTGTAGGTACCTGATAGTTCTACAGGCCACAATTACAAAAAATCCATAACAGTTAAACTCCAATATACAAAATGAGATCATACTATATCATTCCATCATTCAAAGGTCAAGTTTAAACCATGATCCTAATTTTAAAGTTATACATTCATCCTCACAACTAACCAAACTATTCTTTCAAAAAAAAAAAAAAAAAAAAACTTCTGGGGGACATAATAAATGGTATGTGGGTGAAGGCAGTTTGGCCATCATGAGCAGACTAAATTCAGAGTACATGAGATATTGTTTATTTGACTTACCAACAATCGTTAATAGTGCCAAATTTATAACGTTTTTCACGCAATTTGAGCATTATCGATCCAGGATAAGCGTTATCTTCTCCGTGTTTCCAACTTGCATTCTCTCCTGTGTTCTTGTCCACGCAATACCCGGATCCAAACACCCCCCTCAACACCTCTAAATTACTTTCCCTAAACCAAAATTGCCCTTTAATTATTAAATATCAATAATAATAATAATGACTATAACTAATATAAGACAAAGCTTCTAATGATAAATAACTCAACTTCTCATGTTTAAAAACTATATCTCAAATTGAGAAAATTATTTATAAAAAAAAATTAAGCCTTGTTTAATTTGTAATTTAGATACAACTTTCTAAGAATATTTAATAAAACTTTACTCATAAAAAAAATATGATATATATAATATTTTTTATAAATTTCAGTTTTTGGATTTTAAAATCACCAGCCAAATAGGGCTCTTGAATGAACGACCAAATGGAGCACTTACACTTAGGTTTGTCTCCGTTGCACATCTTTTTACTCAATGTAATTATAGTAAATTCAGACAATAAAATTTATTTTACCTTACCTATTCAAACTCAATCACAGTCTACAATCCATCTAAGCAGACTATATAGTTAATTATTAATTAACTGAATTTTAAATGCTAGATTCCCTTAAAAAAACCTCCTAATACTTAATATATATATTATTTTCTTGGGTTCATAAACCACAACCTTAATTAAACTAATCAACACGTGCTTGAATGAACCTTTGCTCTTTTCCCTAAAAAAACTAACAATAATAAAATTAAAAACAATAATTTAAAATAATTAAATGCCAAGGGTCACATATATTATCTCATGTGTCCCCAACTTATGTCCCGTCTCTTTATGGTCTTTCTTTATTCCTCTAGTCTTAATCCCTCACAGATGACCATTTTTTATATTTCAGGCTTGAAATGGAATTTGATGTAGTAGAATAAGTTGTAGGTTAATATATCGAACTCCCGTTACGATAGCCCACAGATGATCGGATAATGATCTTATAATTGTATATAATGATGTCATGTTCACAAAATTAGTAAATGTTATGATTATAATAAAATGAAAGTGACGTTCGGTGTTTGAAGCAAAGATTTTATTTATTTTTTGTTAAAGTTCTTTTTTTGGACTATTAATTAAGGTCTCATTGTCCTTATGACTATCGTTCGTGCATGCATATCAGAACATCACATGGTGCATATATTTTTTTGGTTAAATTTTTAACCTTTTATTAAAATTTTAAATTGAACTAAACTTATTTATCTATGTAAAGAGCGGATAAGGTGCCATAAGTGCATTTGCATCGAATCACTAAATCAACCTAGTGTTGATTTCTATGTAACCAAATAAAATTATATCATTTGATTTAGTTTAGATTGAACATCTATATCCTATTATCTTAAAAATGCTTATAAAACCATGCTTTGATTCATTAATATCATTCCTCTTAATAAATATAAAACAAGATCAAGGCACCAAGTTCTAATGATTGTTTGGTATTCAACGTTTTAAAAAAATGAACATTTGACCCACGAAATGAACGGTTGTGATTATGAGTCCTTATTAAACTAACCATGCATGCACATACTGGTAACCCACCAAACCTAAAATATAAATATTTTTCTTAAAAAAACAGTATATAGAATAGAAGCATCACAACCACCTTAAAACTAAAAATAAAATAAAATGAAAAACAGAGTATTTGAAGACAATACCTGGCAATGTCAGTTATAATACCATATAAAACCCAACACCAAACAGCAAGAAAAGAATAGAACACAGTATCAAATACCAACACAACACCATTTATTATATATTTTATTCATTTATTAATTTACTATTATCTACTATAATTATTAATTAACTAATTAAATACCCAGTGGCATTCCCGTAAATACGATTACTTCTCGTGGGCAACAAAATAATACGTCAGCTTTCCACTACTTCGTCGGGTTTGGTCTTCAACATCGCTCAGTCCCTCCGAAAGCTACACAAACGCACAACCCCCTAAAAGCCAAAAAGACCACAACACGACAAAACAAATGGCACTACCGCAATATTCCCTTAAAAACCGTCTTAATTTTGAACCCCGATCCGTTCTGATTAATAGGGCGCATTTTAGCACACTGGCGTCCGAAATAGAAACTACAAACAGCAAAACCAGAACACAAAACGAAGAAGGAGAATAAGAAGAAGAAGCATTTGAGAAACGAACGAAGAGAGAAAAATTGAGAGAAACAAACAGCTGAAGAAGCTTTGTTTGTTTGTTTCGATTCGATTTTTTTTTTGAAATCTGTTTTTGGTTTTGGATATTTTTGAGATTTTTCATTGTTGAGAAACATCATGGAGAAGCTGATGGAGAACTACGAGATTAGAGCTTGTGGAATAGTGTAGGGTTGTTCGATCAAGAAAACTTAATCTCTGCGATTTCTAGGGTTTGAACTTTCACTCGCTCTAGTTCTTTTCTCTCTCTCTCGTTCGTTCTTTCTTTCTTTCTCTGTTTCGATCTCTGTTTTCGGCGCTCTCGCCGGAAAATGGGTTGCAGGAAGATAATAGCGGGGAATCTGGAGGCAGCGAGGAAGAGGAGTGGCGGTTTGAGGACGAAACAGGCGGGAAGAGGATCGTGCCGGGGGAGTTAGACGGCGAGATTCCGGTCGCCGGAGAATGTACTGGATCCGGCGCTGAAGTAGTTATTTTTTTCTTGGTGATATTATATCTCGTTCTGTGCTTGGTAATCGGCTTGGTTTCGCCGGAGATTTTGGAGTTGTTTGTTCTTCTTTTTTGCTTTTGGCCGGAAAGATGGGGCTTCTTCTGCAAGAAGCTTTGAAGTGTCTCTGCGGCAAGAATCGGTGGTGTTATGCCGTTTTCTGGAAGTTCGGTCACCGGAATCCGTCGTGAGTTTAGCTGCATTTACGTTGTTTTCGATCTTTCTCGTTTTTGTTCGTTTAAATGAAGAATCTCTCTCTCTCTCTCTCTGTCTTTGAACTGTGTTATTAGATTGATTCCTTTGTCTTTATTAATTACCGATTTAACGTTCTCGTGCGTTTTTTTGGCTTGGAAGTCTTAATGTCTTTTTTCTTCTTTTGGAATGTTGTGTTTGTTTTGGTTTTTCTCTGAGAATCTATGTGTGTAGTAGATTTAGATAAATTTGATAGATTCACCTACTGATTTTGGTTTCTGACGATCTTGTTCTATATAATATTTTTTTTCTTTTCCGATTCTGTCTTGCTTAAAAATCTAAAAGTACGATTCTTTACGTCTAAGACTGAAGCTTTAGAACTTTGAACCTGAACTATTTGGATTTTTTCTTTGTTCCGAATCTCAGAAAGTAATTTTATTTTATTTTTTATTTTTTATAGATTAGTCTTCATCTCCTGATTCTTTATTGATATGTTAAAAGCAGGATTCCTATTTCATATTTTTGTGATTTTTTTTTCTCCTTTTGTCTGAAGAACCTTTTTTTTGGTGGTATTTTCTAGGTTATTGGTTTGGGAGGCATATCATTATGAGCCAGGCTTCTCAGAAATTTCTGGAAATGATAGAAGAAAAGGGCATCAAGCAGAAGATAGAGTACCTATTCTAATTAACAAGATGATGACTAATGACCAGGTCCATGTGTTAGGGGAAGGGTATGTATATTGTTTTTTTTAGGGTTTTTATTAAAGTTCTTCTTTCTATTTGTGTTGCATTCACTTTTCCGGGTGTCGTTACCTATTTTATTTTCGTGCTACAGGATGGTTGGGCGTGCTGCTTTTACGGGAGATCATCAATGGATTCTTCAACAGAACATGAGAGATGGATATCTATCAGTGGTATTATAGCTTAAAACTTATATTTTTTTTTTGCCTCTTTTAATTTTCGTCATTGGCTAGGTGTCCAGAGATCTCGAAAATTAGTGAAGACGGCTTTCCCCATGGATGTTATACTGGAATTTGCTTAGTTTATTTAACCTTGTTCTTTTTTTAATTTTTAAAATTTTTTAATTTCCAAATAATGAAAGGAGAAAAAGAAATTACGATCACACTTTCATTTTCAGCGCCCCACTCTTTTTAATGGAGACTGTTCAAATAAGGATATATTTCACCATGATTTAGGAACTAATTATGATAATCCTCCCAAAAGTCAGATGATTCTCTAAGATAGAGAATTTGTTGCCAACCAGTTTACATCAGATTGTTTGACTGGTTGGTCCATTTTTTTGGTATAGGCTTGTTCAACAGTTAAAAGGACTGGAGATCTTATCTTTCCTATGTAATGCTATACCTTGAAGCATTTAAAAATAAGTTGACTTAGTGTATTCTGTTTGTCTGTTGAAAAATTAATTTGCAAATTTGATAGAATCTTAAGCCATGAAGAGGATTCAATCGGTCCTACTTGCCTATATCTTAGCCACTTGACCCATGGATTCCTGTATTGTTTCAATAATGAGTTTGTGACTAAGTGAAGCTTGTCACAGCCATTTTGTCCATTTTCTGTGCCATTTCCCCACTAGATAATTCTTTCTTGAGAATGTTTGATCTAGGGTCAATGTGTTCTATTTTCTTAGGCTCTGCTGAGTGCTGAGTCTGCTGATGCATAATGTTAGTTAAAATAGAACTTAATGAGTTTTTGTTCTCGTGTCCTTTCTATTTAAATCTATGAACAATTTCAAATGATTTTTTTGTTTGTGTGTAGGTTCTGACAGACTTGCAACACCAATTTTGGGCGGGAATGCAGGTCTTAATTTTTTTTTTTATTTCAATATATATATATTTCTTACTTCTATTTTTCTTGTCTACTGCATTTCCTATTGGAGTGTTTAATCGGTCAAGGTTTTCTGGTTTGGCAGACCATTGCAGTCATTCCTGTGCTTCCACATGGTCTTGTTCAATTTGGTTCCACACTTGCGGTAAGCCTTTCTTACTTTAAAGACTAACAATCTACTTTATTGTTTGAATATTTTAATTTGTTAGACAATTATTTCAAAATCCACTTGGTCTACAACAGAAACTGGTTATTTTGATATGGTCTTTAGTCATCTTTAGGGGGTTTAGGTCAAATTGGACCTTCATATAGATGTTCAGCCCCAAACTTACTTGCAGTTTCTTTTTATTCATCCTGGTTGTTCAATCAATCAGTGATATCTTTGTTGGCTTTGAAAGATTTTTACTTGATTTTAACCATTTAATTTATAACATTTGTCTTTATGCTCCGTGAATTTGGTTTCATCTGATCTAATGAAAAGTTTAAGACTTTTCTTTAGATGTGTCAGAAAGTTGGAGCTTTTCTGATGATTTTGATTGTGCTGTCATTGTGGAGAGGCTATGACCAATTACTGGCTCATTGATTATGCAGAGGCATCAATGAACTTGGCATCAGCAGAAGGTACAGTTTCCATTATGAGGACTGTCATTTCTTTGCCATTCTACTGGTGAGATTGGTCATACCTCAATGACACTGGTCACTTACAATGTTAATACCTAGGTATCAGTGCACAAATAAAACTGCTGAAGTGAACAGCATTTTCTCTCTCTTTATTATGCACATGCAATCTGTTATAAAGTACTAGTATGATACTTGGAAATTCACCGGCTGGTTTTTGTTGCTTCAGATTGTGGAAAATACTGGGTTTGTCAACGAAGTAAAGAGTTTATTTACACGACTTGGAGGTGTACCTGATGCACTTTTATCTAGTTGTTATACTGAAGATGGGTGTGAACAGAAACATGGATCATCTATCTCAGTTGGAATTCCTATCTCCGTGTGTCCAGTTGAAAATTCGGATCCTAAAGTTGCAATGTTTAATCGCAGTCAAGAAATCTCTTTATCACAGTTGTCAGAACTTGTGAACAGGCCTTCTCATTCTTTGATTACACAGCCTAAGGACTACAATCAAGCTAATTCAGCATCCCAGACAATGTCCTTGTCGGCAACTACAATCAACTCTGTTAGCAATCTTGTCCAGGCCAACGCCCATCAAGCATCAAAGACAGATCTTCATCTTGAAGGAAATATGGAAAGTGGAGCAGTTGGAGCTCAAGTGATTATTTCTAGATCAGATGCACAGTCAAATCAGTGGGCTTATCCAAATAATTCAAGTTCTAGGTTGAGCCATCATCTTATTCAATCAGGTTCATCTGCTACAGGCCTAACATTAATGGAACAACAAAACTTATTTGATGTCGGTTTAAGGGAGCCTGCTCAAAGCAGTTTACCAACTTTAAATGACACTAGCACATCTCAGTCAAGGTCTAATGGAGGTGTGATTCCTTATTCTATCAATGATTCCATTATTGTTTCTCTGCTCGGCAGAAGTGAGCCACCAACAGGTGGAAATCGACTTCTAACTCCATATCCAGTTCCATGCTCTCGTTCAATCTCCTGTGGATCAGCTGAGAGAGATTCACGTTGCCCACCTATAAAGGGGCTTCAGTATTATTCTTCTGATACAGGTCTGGATCCCATATCCCATGGAAATCTGACAAATAACAATTATGTGCTTTCTGGTATCCCTTCTCAAAGCCATTCCTCCACCAGTGACATTCTCTGTGAAAAATTGAACAAAGGGCAGTTGATTAAAGATGATCTATATCAAGCACATAATGTCCCACCAGCACATCGAAATGAGCATATTTCTAGGTATGCCCGCATACCCGATTCTCATCGTGAATGCAGTGTTGCCAGTTTGAAACATGATAAAGAGAGTCTAAGGTTCCAAAATTCTATCCATGAAGATGCATACATACAACATTCTTGTGGAGATGATTTGTTTGATGTTTTGGGTCTAGATTCTAAGAACAAGCAACTTCTTGGTGGTTGGAACAGTTTGTTTATTCATGGGACTGATGCGAATGCAAAGAGTGTCAGTGTGGATGCTTCCGCATGTATAATTCAGATGAACGACGCTCTTGATTTTTCAGCTGCAAATGATGGGATTTCGGAGAGTGGTATTTTCTCTGAGACATCTGACCATCTCTTGGATGCAGTAGTTTCAAAGGTTCATGCCAGAGCTAGGCAGGGGTCAGAGGATAATATGTCTTGCTGGACAACATTGACGAAAGTTAGTAGCTCTTCAGTTGTTACTGATGCTCCTACAGGTGAAAAAGTTAATATGCTAGATCAGAAACAAGGCAAATTGATTGGTCGTCCTCCACCTTTTGCAAAAACACAGATAAGAAGATCGAGCTCTTTTAAATCGGGATGTAGCAAGGATAATACAGGAGAATGCTCTCACATCAATTCATCATATACGTCTCAAATCAGTTTGTTGAGTGAAGATTTCCATAATTGCAAGCGTGATACTAGTGTTTCAACTGCACATTCTAAGAGGCCGGATGAAACAGGCAAATCAAATCGTAAAAGGCTTAGACCTGGTGAGAATCCTAGACCTAGGCCCAAGGATCGCCAGATGATCCAAGATCGCTTGACAGAGTTACGAGAAATTGTACCAAATGGTGCAAAGGTGATGTCTACTTTTCTTGACCATTATTCCTTTCATTGTTTTATCCTTCACGTATTCTTATTGAAGGCTACTTGCATTGGTATAGTAGCTGAGCTTATATTCTTGTTTCTTAAAAGATTCTCATTATATCTTTTATCCCTTAATTTGGCTTTAACAGTGTAGTATTGATGCATTGCTGGAGCGAACCATTAAACACATGCTTTTCTTGCAAAGTGTTACCAAGCATGCAGACAAGCTAAAACATACTGGGGAATCAAAGGTTTGGACGCCATTTTGTCTCTTTTGCATCATGGTCACAGGATTATTATTTGTTTTAAGCTGCCTGACTCTTGGTGGAAGATGAATTCAGAAATCCAATATATGCTGTAGTGTCCGGAAATTTTGGTTTATTTTATTTTCTTTTACTTAAGAAAAACATTGGTGTTGAGAATAGAAGAATTCAACTCGACTAAGCCTTTTCCCAATTACATGGGTCGGCTACATGAATCTGCATCCTCACTTTGCTTGATCAAGGGGTAAGTCGACTCTTAAATTACAAGTAGTCATATCTTTCTTACTAATTGAAAATTGAGAATGGGAGAATTAATAATAAAAAATTGATGTAGAGAATTTTGTCAAAATTTTTCATTTAAAAAAAAAAATTAGAGAATTTTTACTTAGATGTCAAGAAGATCCATTTCTTTTGAAGCTATGTAAGAAAAAACATGATTGTACACAATATAATAAATTGTGCAATGTACAATTTGAGTAAAGGTTTAATTATTCTTTTAATAATAATGATTGGTGCATAATGAACTATTTTCTGATAATTTAAGATGAATTGACGACTCATACTATTCCCATGTAGTTGTGAAAAAACTTAGTTGAGTTGATGACTCGTACTGTTATACAACAAATATAATATTTTTATTAGCTATTTATCAGTCGTCTAACATGTAGTTTATCCTTAGATGCGACTTTCTTTTTATTGTACTTGCACCTTTAAATGTGTGAGTGTGGTTTTTATTTTTATTTTTTTAGTTCTACCGTAGATGTGTTATTGTGTAGGTGCTTTCTACGTATTTAATTTTTTACACAATTGCTTGATATGTTGTTATGAGATGCAACAGGCATTACCATAAAAATGCTCAAGATGCAGCCACTTTATCTCAGGTTTTGTTAATATACTAAATTACTAATCCTTAATTCTTAAATTGCAGTTTATAAGTAAGGATGGTGGCTTGCTCCTGAAAGACAACTTTGCAGGTGGGGCAACATGGGCGTATGAAGTAGGTCCACAATCCACAGTCTGCCCCATCATAGTTGAGGATCTAAATCCACCTCGTCAAATGCTTGTAGAGGTAATGATTTATTCTATACCATGTCAATTTATTTCAAAACTCTCACTTTACTGCCTTCTGATTTCTAATTTTCATTGCTTCTTTAGATGCTTTGTGATGAGCAGGGTTTCTTTCTAGAGATAGCTGACATAATTAGAGGATTGGGATTGACCATCTTGAAGGGGGTTCTGGAAGCTCGTAATGAAAAGGTCTGGGTGCAATTCACAGTGGAGGTAAATTCATATAAATCTGAACTTGGCTTTTTCTGTGATAATTTTTCCCCGCACTTGCTCTTAGTATTTCTACACATTGTCGCCCTTGGATTCTGACAAAAATGAATAAAGAAAACACAATTTTATTTCATATCAACTACAATAATTTAATAACAGTAGCTTGTTACATGATCGCAGGCAAACAGGGATGTTACTAGAATGGAGATATTTCTGTCACTTGTTCACCTGTTGGAACAAGCCATGAAGACCAATGCAGCAGAGTCCAAGGGTACTGATGGTACTGGGACTGTAATGGCTGAAAATCCCTTCCATCAAGCCTTCATACCTGCAACAGGCCCATCTGATATCAGCTTGCATTGAGCTTACCCTTCACTGTCCCTGTATCGTGGACATGTTGCGAGTGGGCCAAAGTGTAGCCTGCAATGACTAGCATGGATTCCAGTCTCTCAGGTGGTGGTTCTAACCCTTTTCTGACATTTCCTTTTTGATGAACCAGTCTCTTTCTTAGCTTTCCTCACTTAGGATCTGTTTAGTTAGTCCAATGCACCGCCGAACCTTATTCGAGCACATCAGGTGCCTCATTTTTCTTTTTTTTGGTTACTTCATTTCTTTGGGTGATTGCAAGGGTGGGATAAAGTAAAAGTGGTGGTGGGATGGAGAGTTGCCATTAAAATGTTGTAATTTTACAGGAGACAAAGTTATATAGCTCCTGATCAACGAAGATTGTGTGTTCTGTAAATGTAGAATGACAATGTGTATTAGGTGTAATATCTTTTGTGGCTCATCTTCAATTATATATATGCTTCTGGGAATATCTTGTAGTCTGTTTCCCAACTTAGTTCTTGAAAATGAAAATGCTTCATTTCATCCTCCAGATACTTCAATCTCTCAAGCAGGGATGTCATGAATCCCTGTTGGTGTAATGCTAATATATCATGTTTTCGTGCCAAATTTGATCTCATGTTGATATTGAAAATTGCATCAATCCTCTTCCTGATTGAACAGTAATCTGATTTCAACCTTGGTTCTTCTGTAAATGTTGCCTTTAAAACCCTATTCATATTATTAAATCAAACTAATCTAAATAATTTGATTCGATTATTAATTAGTAGATTTATTTCTACATAGTTCTGTATGGTTTAGTTTTAACAATTATTAACTTCAAAAATAAATTCTTGAGTTTATTCAAATGCAAAAATTATATTTGAGTCATTCACGCATAGAAAAGCTATGTTGATTTTTTGTTCAGTTTTTTGACTTGCATGGATGTAAAACCGAATCAAGACTAAAATTAAATTCACCCATTATCCCAAAGACTAAGCTAAACATAACAGGGAAGGAAACAGATGCGAAACCCTGCACTTGATGTTGATTTATTTTCCAGAAGTTCTCCAGGGGCTACAATTTCAGTCCTAAGTTCCAACCTTTGATATATAGTAATTAAATTGTCTAGAGAAATATGGAGACACGGATTAGAATAAGATAGATTAGTGAAATTAAAATATTCTTTTCCCTTACCCTAATGTTTTGACATTTGGTAAGTATGATGCTACATGGTGGTAAGCTCAAATAAAATAACATAACTTGGTCCAGCTAAATTTACCCCCCTTTCTTTTACGTCCACCCACTTACTCTTTTTCACCTAGTTAAAAATTTTAAAATCAAACAATATCTCTTTCTTTACTCACTCAAATTTTTATTTTGCCCCTCATTTTTATCTTCACCAAATTCCAACACTCCCCTGCTCTCTCTCTTTTTTTCTCCTTTCTTTTTTATTGATTCATCATTTCTTTAAGTTTTTCAATCCGTTAAAACAACATTAGGAAGGTTTGTAAGCAACAACCTAGCAAAACCTTACGGAAAAATTGAGTTATTTTTGGTTTTGGAGGTGTCTAACGCAAATATGTTCAAGTCAAATCTTAGATCACAAATCGGTATGTAAAACATGTTTTAAGTGGATTTCAATTTGTTGTTGGATTTGCATATTTTTTTTTGCAAAAAATAAGGGTGAAAATGGTGGAATGAGGTGGCGGAAATGAGTTTCTGCAGTCCATTTCTATGCTCCGAATTTGGAGACGTTCAATCCAGCAGGGTCTAACAGTTCTCTTTATATCCGATCGCAATAGGTCAGACACACCCAATCCCAGGACGATTTTTCTGGGTTTCGAAACTTGTTTTTGTCCTCTTTTCTCTTTAATTTGGGTATGTTTTTATAAAAAAACATACTTTAAAAGTGTGAAAATATATGCTTTTGATTTGAAAAATACAACAAAATGATAAGATTGAAGATTGAGATGAGTTGGAGAGTTGAAGGGTTTAAGATAGAAAGTGGGTGGGTGGGTGAAGAGAGAGAAGAGGGTTTAAGGGGGTTTATTAATATCTTTTTTAATAATTTCACATGTGAATTTTTTTGTTTCTTCAATTTTTTGAACATGTGGGTGAACGGAGAAAAAAGGGTGGATGGATTTAGTTGGACCCAATAACTTTGACAAGAAGGACGTCTTATGCCATAACATGCAACACTAGTTCGAAGGTTAAGCCCAAGCCCAAATGTATATGTCCAAAACACCAACCCGACCCAAATTCTGATCTAATGTTGGGTTTGGGCCTATACGGGCGGGCTATAAAAAGAGATTAAAAGGCTTTCTGCAAAGAGTAATGCTACATAGCCTACATTGATCGCAATATAAACTGCATTACTCCAACATCATTAGATTTTATTAATTCACGTGTCAAATACGATACCCAAAACAATAAAATGTGATGGTTATTTCATTTTATACTGCAATACACCATCGCGATCAATTTAAGGATAGAATTTAAAAGAGTATATTATTATTATTACTTATCTAGGTTAAGGATAAAATTTGAAATTATGAAATCATAGCTATAAAGTTAGAGCTCTAAATTTACCATTAAGAGAAGGACTGTGCTTCAAGGTATTCAGTGAGCCTATTCCTTGGATCAGCTTAAGCTGTCCATTTCATGTGAATCAAGATTAATTCAATGGAAATGCTATTAGAACTACAAAAATTTTAAACTGCATATACAACTAGACTATTATGGTATGGAATAATAATTAATTACAAGCTACGTAATACATATAAAGAAAATATTAATTTAATTACAAAAAATATAACTTCAAGTCCAATTACGTACACATGTATATTCATTGGATGTGCGTGTATTATATATTTTAAGATGCATAATAAATAATTTAATAAATGCACATGTGTAACTGTTGGTCAACCTCATGTTTTCACATGGGATGGTAGGTGGCCAACGTGTTTTGAATGGGCTGCATGGGAACCTCATCAAATTCACGTGGAATATGTATGAATGCATTGGCAACAACTTCACGTGGGCAACAACAGCAGCCAACCTTCTTTGAACGACCAACACCAAAATCGCGTGGGATGCATGGGAGCCATGCATGAATCACGTGGGATGATCAACAAATTACAAAAATGCCCTCCATAACTCTATAAATAGAACCTTGTTTCAACTCAAAAATTCAATCTGAGAGATTCGATAGATCTGAGAGAGAGATCTAATAGGAGAGATTAAGAGAGCCTCAAAGAGAGTTTCTTTGAGAAGAAAAAGTGTGAGCCAATTTGTGAAGTGTTATCCACAAATTGAAGATACATAGGTATTGTGTATTTGTGAGAGATCCACCGAAAGGTGACGTTTGTAATCCCATTTTTATAGTGGAAGTTTCTTTAAGCGGCTTACGGGTCCCGTGGTTTTTACCTCATCTTTTAGAGGGTTTTCCACGCAAAAAATCTTTGGTGTTATTTTGTTGTATTTTAGTTTGGGAAATTGTCCTGGGATTGTAGAATTTATTTCTTTCCAACCATCTATTTTCCCAACAAAGTGGTATCAGAGCCTGGGTCGTTTTCGGAAAATGTACTGTTTATACATACATTACTATTCACGTATACAGTACTATTTTGTCGGCGGTCACTATTTAGAATAGTAGTACTATTTATATAGTACTATTCAAAAGGGTTCTATTCATTGAGTACTATTCACGTAGTACTATTTATCACCGGAAATTCATCGCTGGAAAAGTGTCAAGCTCCGCGAAACCTGTTCATTGATGACTCAAATGGAGGAGAGCACAGGCAATATGTACACAGGCAATATGATTAGGTTGACTGCATTTAATTATACAATTTGGAAGCCGAAGATGGAGGATCTTTTATACATTAAAGATCTGTGGAAGCCGATTATAATGCCGAAGGAGGAAGCTGTGACTACAACTTCAACAGATGACAAGACATCAAAAACAACCAGCACAGACGTTGACTGGGCCGTGCTGAACAGAAAGTGTGCTGCTCAAATTAGACAATGGATCGACAAGAGCATTTTCCAAAATTTTGCAAATGAACACGATGCTTACGTTCTTTGGCAAAAGTTGGAGACAATGTATGCGAGGACAACCGTACAGAATAAAGCTAATCTCAAACGACGATTAGTCAATTTGAAGTATAAAGATGGAAGCAGCGTATCGGAACACATGAGTGAGTTCCAAGGCATTGTAGATCAACTCAACTCTATGATGATGATCGTAGATGACGAGCTACAAGCGTTGTTGTTGACGAGTTCTCTACCAAAAAGTTGGGACACTCTAGTTGTGTCAGTTAGTAACTCAGCTCATGGCGGCAAGCTTACCATGGAAATGGTAAAAGACAGAATGTTGAACGAAGAGTCTCGACGAAAAGACAATGGTTATACTCCTGAAACTGAAGCACTTGTCATGGAAAAACAAGGCAAGCAAGAATGACACGGAAGGAGTAAAAGCAGATATCCTCGTAACCAAAGTCAGCAAAGAGGACGCTCGAAGTCCAGATCGTGGCATGACAAGAAGTGTCATCACTGCGGCAAGCCCGGACATTTCATTCGAGAATGTCGAAAGTTAAAGGCGGAACGATCCAGAAATCCAGAAGCAGAAACTCGAACAAATGACACCGCAACTCTCACTGAAGAAGTCGTCATTGTTCGAGATGCTGATTATGTCAACCTTGCATGTCAAGACTCTACATGGGTAGTTGACTCAGGTGCGTCCTACCATGTCACCTCACGACGAGAGTTCTTCTCAACCTACACGCAAGGTGATTTCGGACGAGTGAGGATGGGAAATGATGATGCATCCAAAATTATTGGCATCGGTAATATTTATTTAGAAACTAACCTTGGATACAAGTTACTCTTGAAAGATGTAAGGCATGTTCCGGATATCCGCCTCAATTTGATCTCTACTGGAATGCTTGATGACGATGGCTACAATAATAACTTTGGTGAAGGAAAATGGAAGCTCACCAAAGGAAACTTGGTAATAGCCAGAGGCAAGAAAGATGCATCACTCTATCACACAGAAGCCAAGCTGTGTAAAGAAGAAGTAAATACCATGAGGAAAGAAGTTCCCACCGAGTTATGGCATAAACGGCTCGGCCACATGAGTGAAAAGGGTCTCAGAATTCTTTCCAAGAAGGAGCACTTGCCAGGAATGACAGGTACATCTTTACGTACTTGTGTTGATTGTATTATGGGTAAACAACACAGAGTTGCATTTCGTAGTTCCCCACCATCTAGAAAGGCAAATATTCTAGATTTAATACACACAGATGTCTGTACAATGAGTTGTAAGACACTAGGAGGTGCTCATTATTTTGTGACTTTTATTGATGATCACTCTAGAAAAGTGTGGGCCTTTGCTTTGAAAACTAAAGATCAAGTGCAGGAAATTTTCAAGCAATTTCATGTAAAAGTTGAGAGAGAAACTGGCAGACGTTTGAAGTGTGTATGATCAGACAATGGCGGTGAGTATCGCGGATCATTCGAGGAGTACTGTAGAAGTTTCGGCATCAGGCTGGAAAAATCGGTACCAAAGACACCTCAACACAACGGTGTGGCAGAGAGGATGAACAGAACCATCTGTGAAAGAGTCAGATGTATGCTCTCAAATGCAAAACTGCCAAACTCCTATTGGGGGGAGGCAATGAGGACAGCAGTTGATTTAATCAACCTTTCTCCATCAGTTCCACTGAACTACGACGTACCAGAAAAGGTTTGGTCGGGGAAAGACGTTTCTTATAAACACTTGAAAGTATTCGGCTGCAGAGCATTTGTTCACATCCCTAGAGACGAGAGGTCCAAGCTGGATGGAAAAGCGAAGCAGTTTATCTTTGTGGGATATTCCCATGAAGAATTCGGCTACAGACTTTGGGATCCTGTCAACAAAAAGATTGTCAGAAGCAGAGACGTAGTGTTTCTTGAAGATCAGACGATCGAAGATTTTCAGAAACCTGAGAAGCCACAATCAGAAGAACTTCCAGTTAATCTGGAACCAGTCTCTTCATCAACAAATTCAGATGACAAGGGAGTTGCACCGGATATTGATGATGATGTTCCACCAGCTCAAAGTTCAGAACAAGAACAAGTTCCTGAACAAATTCCTGAACAAGTTCCTGATCAAGTCCAACCAGAAGCACAACTAAGGAGATCCACCAGAGAGCGACAACCAAGTCAAAGATATCCTCCTAGCGACTATGTGATGCTCACTGACGGGGGAGAACCGGAGAGCTATACCGAAGCTATCACTGACCAGCATAAGACTGAGTGGATGAAAGCCATGCAGGAAGAAATGAAATCTCTGCATGAGAACCACACATTTGACTTGGTGAAATTACCACAGGGAAAGAAAGCCCTCAAGAACAAGTGGGTATACAGGATCAAAAGCGAAGAAGGTAGCTCACAACCTCGATACAAAGCAAGATTGGTTGTGAAAGGATTCGGACAGAAGAAAGGCGTTGACTTCGATGAAATCTTCTCACCAGTGGTAAAAATGTCTTCAATCCGAGTTGTTCTTGGCTTGGCAGCAAGTCTTAATCTGGAGGTTGAACAACTTGATGTAAAAACCGCATTCTTACACGGTGATCTTGACGAGGAAATCTATATGGAGCAGCCCGAAGGTTTTCAAGTTAAAAGAAAAGAGAAGCTGGTATGCAGGCTAAAGAAAAGTCTGTACGGCTTGAAACAGGCACCGAGGCAGTGGTATAAAAAGTTTGACTCGTTCATGGAGGAAAAGGAGTACAACCGAACGACAGCTGATCATTGCGTCTTCATCAAGAAATTCTCTGATGGTGATTTTATTATTCTTTTGCTTTATGTTGATGATATGTTAATTGTAGGCCAAGATATCGACAAGATTAACAAGTTGAAGAATGAGTTGAGCAAGTCCTTTGCAATGAAAGACTTAGGACCCGCAAAACAAATCCTTGGCATGAAGATTGTTCGTGACAGGAAGAACAAGAAACTTTGGCTATCTCAAGAAAAGTATATTGAGAAAGTCTTAGAGCGATTCAACATGAGCAAAGCTAAACCTGTTAGTTCTCCACTGGCAAGCCACTTCAAGCTTAATTCGAGCCAGTGTCCTTCAAGCGAGTAGGAGAAATCAGAGATAAGTAAGGTGCCCTATGCATCGGTGGTTGGCAGTCTAATGTACGCTATGGTATGCACCAGACCAGACATTGCTCATGCTGTTGGTGTTGTGAGCCGTTTTCTATTGAATCCTGGAAAGGAACATTGGACAGCAGTCAAATGGATACTCAGGTATCTTAGAGGTACTTCTAGTCATTGTTTATGTTTTGGTAATGATAAATCTGTATTAGAAGGATTTACAGATTCAGATATGGCTGGCGACGTGGATACGAGAAAGTCGATATCCGGGTACCTAATAACATTTGCAGGGGGAGCTGTCTCATGACAATCACGATTACAGAAATGTATTGCTTTAAGTACCACAGAAGCAGAGTACATTGCAATCACTGAAGGTTGTAAGGAGATCTTGTGGATGAAAAAGTTCCTACAAGAATTGCAGCAGAACCAAGAGACAGTCAAAGCGCAATTCACCTCAGCAAGAACTCGACCTTCCATTCAAGGTCCAAGCACATCGACGTGCGGTATCATTGGATTCGTGATGTGCTGGAAAATAAACTGCTGCAAGTTGAGAAGATCCATACTAATGACAATGGGGCAGATATGATGACGAAGTCCCTAATCAGCGAAAAACTTGTTATCTGTAAAGAGATTGCAGGTGTGGAGGAGCCCTGTTCCACATGAGGTGGAGGGGGAGATTTGTTGGTCAACCTCATGTTTTCACATGGGATGGTAGGTGGCCAACGTGTTTTGAATGGGCTGCATGGGAACCTCATCAAATTCACGTGGAATATGTATGAATGCATTGGCAACAACAACTTCACGTGGGCAACAACAGCAGCCAACCTTCTTTGAACGACCAACACCAAAATCGCATGGGATGCATGGGAGCCATGCATGAATCACGTGGGATGATCAACAAATTACAAAAATGCCCTTCATAACTCTATAAATAGAACCTTGTTTCAACTCAAAAATTCAATTTGAGAGATTCGATAGATCTGAGAGAGAGATCTAATAGGAGAGATTAAGAGAGCCTCAAAGAGAGTTTCTTTGAGAAGAAAAAGTGTGAGCCAATTTGTGAAGTGTTATCCACAAATTGAAGATACATAGGTATTGTGTATTTGTGAGAGATCCACCGAAAGGTGACGTTTGTAATCCCATTTTTATAGTGAAAGTTTCTTTAAGCGGCTTACAGGTCCCGTGGTTTTTACCTCATCTTTTAGAGGGTTTTCCACGCAAAAAATCTTTGGTGTTATTTTGTTGTATTTTAGTTTGGGAAATTGTCCTGGGATTGTAGAATTTATTTCTTTCCAACCATATATTTTTCCAACAGTAACTGCCCTTAAAGTTGTATTTTTTTTATAGTTAGATTAATATTTTCCTACTTATAAATATAACAACCATGATAATGTAATTGCACTTTCTGTCTAACAACATTTTTCATTTTCAATTTGTATGTGTAATTATGATTTTATTTTAGATCATTAAAAGTAATATTCTTTTAAGTGATATTATATATGGGGGTCTGTTTGACAAAACTTCAAAAACAGCTTCTAGCTTATTAGGGAATTAAGTTGAAACGTGCAATTGTAACTCCTATGTTATGAGTTTTATCTTCTTAAAAATACACGTTTTAAGCTTATTTGGGTAGTAAGAGCTAACATTTTCATCTTGTGCTTTTAAACAAGAAAATTTTCAAGTCTATTAATTTTTTTTTTCTTTTTTTGAAATCTAATTAGATAAATGAGTAATAGTCATATAAACTGTGAGCCGGCCACTAATTAATTTAGTCCTTACAGGTCAAGGAAATACATGGTGGAAACCATCAATATTTTTCACAGAGAGAGAGAGAGAGAGAGAGAGGAGTATCTGACCTATATTTATAACAATGGGACATACTCTTTAAATGAAACCTTCTCTTTTTGAAATTGTCAATTTATTTATTTATTTGACCATTCAATATATTCTATCTATCTCTAATTGTACTTTCTTATATTTGACAATATTTATTCATTTGATTACTACATTTGTCAGATTTATCTCCAATATTTTTGGAAGCTACTTTTACTCCAAACTTTAGTTTGCCTTAAGAATGACATGATCATTGATTCAATATACTTGCATACATCTTGCTTTATATATATATATATATATATATGGTCCTTCCATTCACACTTTACAACTGTATTCACGGGGATTAATTTCACTATTTTATTATTATTTTTGGGTGTTTCTCTTAGATCTTTTTATACATATAACATAGAGCTAGCCATATGATTTTCTATATTACAAAAATATCGATCAACTTACCCAACTTAATTTTGTAGTACTAACTATACTTGTTTTACGTTCTTCTCTCTGACCGCATGCAACAATTAGTAAGAACAAATATAAACACCAAATATATATATATATATATTAATGAAACCTTGTGGGTCTTGTCATTATTAATTATATATACTTTTGGGCTCTACCTCGAGACTTGATCATTTAATTTAACTTATATTAAGACTTTGGCCCATTCAACCCTAAATCAATCAATCGATCAAAATGGAGCTATCTATATTAAGACTTGGCCGAGACGTACAACACATTTTCTCCAAATGGAGCTATCTATATTTGCTGACTAAGTTGACCCTCCGGTTTGAAATTTTGAACCCGTTCGGTGGCGGCTCGGACCTACTTTCTGCTATGTCTCAGTACTATTCGATTATTGAACTTATTGCTTTCCGTGACTAATTAGTTGACTGATCAAATTTCATGCATGCAAAACGCTACTTGGCTCTCCACGTTTGAACTTTGAACCGGCAACGAGTGGCGGCCGAACACAACCGATGAACCTAACTACCAAAAACTTAGGTTTTATTAAATGGGAAATTAAGGACAAATTAATGGATGAAGACTATATCAATGGCCACCTTATATACTTTGACTTACATTTTTCTTTAATCTTTCCTTTTTTTTTTTTTTTTTTTTTTTTTGAGGGATCAACTTGGATTTCAATGCATGCATTTATATATTAAGTTGTTCAAGTCCAAGTTCACAAATGTAATAAGGGTAGTATAGCAAATTTAAGAAAAATGTACTAACATGTGCATTGTTAAATTGATCACTATACATGTATATGTTACACATTTTAATATATGTAATGCATGATGTAATGGCTATTATAAAAGGTATTTCATATGTAGTTATATATTTTTATAGCTGGAATAAGGTTTCTCTATATTTATATTAATTATTAATTGGTTTTGTAATGAATAAAAATAATTGTGCAGAGGGCTTAGTAAACCCATGATTTATATATGTTTCATCAAATTTTGTTTGTTTGTTTGTTTGTTTTTCTTTTATTGGTTATTGATTCTTTTCCAATTAAGATGTAATGCATCTATGGATTGGAATATAAGCAAATTTTATCAATTTCGTTTCATCAAGTGTTTGGAGGGGTTGTAGAGGGATAGTGAGTTTTATCAATTTTATCATTTATGGTTTATCAAATATCAGGTAAGTGTATAGGATGCCTTCTTAATGTACAAGTGCACATAGGTCTTATGAGAGAAAGTACCGTGAGGATGGATGAGATAAATTTTCAAATGTTGGTTCGTGCCTAGTTTTTGCGGCGCTTGACTATTCTTGTAACTGTTGACGAGGAAATTAATAGGTTTCGAAGGGACCTAATAACCTATGAGTGGGATTATGGGGGCTTAAGCACGTGGGTTCTTCTAAAAAAAAGTATCAATGTCTTTTGATTGTATATAAGTTCATCAATAGTGTGTGTGTCTCTCTCTCACTACAAGGAAAAGAGTCTTTGGTGACAAAGGCTTTCATTGCCAAAAATTAGCATTTTTGTCGTTAAACTTATTCAGTGACGAAAAGTGTGTCGTCCCCATTCCGTCGTCGTATGCTCGTCATTGATTCCCAATGGTGACGAAAAAAATATTTCATCACTAACTAAAATTTTTTGCGACAAATGTTATATATATTGGCGACGACATCCAAATCATCACCGATAATTTGACGACACATTATCAGTTGTCACTATTTTCTGTTTGTAACGAATGATTAGTTAATCTATAAATATATTTGACGACAAATCACATTCACCAAAAATTATAAATAATTATTAACGAATTATTTTATCACTAAAAACATTTGGCCACAACAAATAAGACCAATAGCTCTAATAAAAAATTGCCACTAATGACATTTACTAACATATTTTTAATACAAATGTTATTTAAAAATGAAAAGTTTTGTTGTTGTAAACATTTAAAGACAAAAAAAATCATCGTCATTTTCAATTAACCAACAAAAACATTTAAATACCAAATAATAACTACTACTACTACCATGTTCAACAAGTGTCATAACATCCCAAATAAAATTAATAAAGTATCATTTTCAAATTTTGAAATGGATCATCTTCTTAATAAAAACCCCATCAAATAAACTCAACCTCCAACAAAGAGATAGGCATTAATGTGTTGGCTTACTGCTTTCTGAAAAAAAAAATTCAAAATAAACATTTTAGTTTTCATTATCATTCAGTTTAAATAACAAATGTTTTAAGATATAAGAGATGAAAAAATAAGACTAAACAGATAAATATCAATTTTTTTTTTAAAATTAACAATAATCTTAATCAAGTAAAATAAAACTAAAGTTATACTCAAATTAGCAAGTAGGACATAATAAATTACAATACTAAGAATTTTTATTAAATCAATAATGCATATGACAATTAAAACATAAATTGGTCAATGTTTGCAACTCATTCTCTTAAGCTTTAAGACTTGACTTTAATGAAATAAAAAATATTATATGCCAATAAACAATACTTAAATATCATTTGAACTAAGTAGGATCCAACATGTAATTAGATATATTACAAAGTTTATTCAAAGCTAGAAGGAAAAATCCATTAATAAACAAGAGTCATTGGAGCTGTACAATACTTTAAAAAATAATCATTATTGGTCATAAAAGAGTTCACATTCATTAAGAATATTTTAAGCTAAATTTCACAATTCTAAGGCCCTAAAAGAAAATTTTGCGTAAACCAAGTAAAATTGATGAATTTAATTTGTATATGCAATGCAACAACGACTACCCACTATCCGAAATATTTATATGAGATGCCAACATGTTGTGATATATCATAAAAGTAAATTAATCACAAATATTCAATCAATCATAATAATATAAAGTTCTTTGCAATTAAAACTAAATTATACGTACCATTAGCGATCAAGTCTCAGAATCGTATGGTTGAGTCATATCAATGTCTGGAGGCATGGACATTGCTTTAATCTGTGCTACGGTCTCCTCAAACTCCTTGTAGCGACTTTCTAAGAATGTATTCTTCGCAACCAGCTCCTTGTTCTAAGCTATCAATTCATCCATCTTTTTTCTGGGATTCTTGGTATATTTGTCTTATGTCGTCTACGGAGAAGCGCGTGCAATCGGCTTAGGCCCATGTCCTAGACCCCTAATATAACCTGATTTTGGCCCTAAGATTTGTCATTAAAGTCAAATTAGTGTTGTAAACATTACACTAAATTACGTAGTAAAAAATTACATGGGTATGAAAATTACATCTTCTGCAATGGTCCATCTGAAAACACTTCTTTCAATAGCTCCAACAACATGGTAAACGACTTATTACTCCAATGGTTGATTACCTTAAAATGTAGAAGCTTAACAATGAATGATAACACAGAGAACTTCGTACAATCGGGGTACAATTCACGTTGGGCCTCATTCAAAAGAGTGTCAAACTCACCCTCTGTGTATTGCTCATTGTTTTCTCTTATACGATCAGTTTCAATCTTGATTAAACTCACCAGCCTGGACATCATTCAACAAATTGTTCATATCATTATCTTAACTATCAGTGGAACTCAACGACTGTTCTACCCCTACCACACCATCTTGATCAACATGCAAGTACTCTTCTAAGTTTGATTCCTCCCCATGATGGACCCAACATTTATATGTTCGTGACATTCCATAAAAGTATAGATGAACTTCAACTTCATCGATCGGCAATACACATGTGTTTAAACAGTCTCTACAAGGGCAACGAATCTTATTTTCTGCACCCATGTGGTTCTTAGCAAATGTGATAAAAGCTTTGGTCCCATCAATATACTCCTTACTTGCCCTATTAGGGAGAGTAATCCAACTTTTATCCATTATTTGATCTCTGTATATGCCACAATAAGACACCCAATTAAAACTATGAGGGCTACACACACAATTAACAAAAGTTCATTGTTACTATAAAAGTTCCATTGTAACAATAGGGTTCTTGTGTAATTTCTGATGAGATTGCAGTTCTACCTACTTTCACTCGTTAGTTTGATAGATTGGGCTTGACTCAATAATAGTGATGAGTCTTCTCAAGAAAGGCTTGATGGAGCTTATAGAGTAACAGTTGCAGCCATTGCAACCATGATCTCACCATTATCAATCACTTGGCCTTAAACTTGAAGTTAAGGATGTGCAACAATAGGAATGTGAATGCACCTAAAATGCATTAGTTTTTTTTTTTTTTATAGGACTTAGAATGCATTAAATAAGTAACACAATCATGCAATGATATTTATACAAGGTCATTATATAGGAACATTCTACTTCTATCTGCCTATATGACATAAAATGAAGAATAAAATACTAAATACACCTACCTAATGGAGTAAATATAAATTTTAAGGCTCTTCCGCTATCACGTCTTCTAAGATCAAACTTATCATCCACACTTAACAACAATGGTGAAATACGCCCAAATGAAGGACATGAATCAAAACTTCACGACTCACCCACTGTCACCATCTATTTGTATTTGAAAGTTTGAAACCTATAAGGGCTTAAATAATATTTCAAGGACCGTAAAACTTCATTAAGAACAACATGGCAGGAAGAAAAAAGGAAGGAGCAATGGGTTGCACACTGGAAATGTAAACTCAGGTTAGTGATTCATTTCTAGAGAAATATATTTTTTACAACTGGAAACTTTAAGAGAAGTTCAAATCTGACCCGGTAACTCTTAAGAGGAATTCAGAGGTACTTATGTCACATCCTGCGGATGTGATGGATACCTCATACTCGAGTGTACCCCAGCCATAGCACCACATAATATTGTCCCATCCCGGTGTATAGCCCGCCACACAAGGACGTCTCGTACCCCCGGGATCATTTGTTTACACTGTTCACACATGAACAGCGCATGGCCTCCCCCGGATTCGAACCTCAAACCTCATATAGGTTGATTTCGCAATCCGATTAACCATTGAGCATACATAAGGCCTTTTTTGTCACATCCCGCGAATGTGATTGGTACCTCCTACTCGAGCGTACCCCAGCCACTATGAACCCATAATATTGTCTCATCCCAGTACACAGCCCACTCAACAGTGTCTAGTACCCCCGGGATCATTTGTCCACACTGTTCACACATGAACAGTGTAGGGCCTCCCGTGGATTCGAACCTCAAACATCACATAGGTTGATTTCGCAATTCGAGTAGCCACTGAACCAACATTGAACCAACGACTCAGTGGTTACTCGGATTGTGAAATCAATCTATATGAGGTTTGAGGTTCGAATCCGGGGGAGGCCCTGCGTTGTTCATGTGTGAACAGTGTGAACAAATGATCCCGGGGGGTACTAGACTGTTGAGTGGGTTGTGTACTGAGATGAGACAATATTATGGGTCTATAGTGGCTGGGGTATGCAAAAGTAGGAGGTACCCATCACATCCGCGGGGTGTGACACCTAAGTCTATAATTCTTTTGTTAGAGCCAGAACATCTAAGCAAAGTTTCATGGAGTTTTGTGTTCACTTTGAATGGGGAGTATTTGTAGTTCAAAAAAGGGTTTTGCAAACTCAAAAGATATATTTGAAGAGTGAGCACAATTGGATTCGTAGTTAGCTAAGTTAGTGAGCAGAAATCTATATCTAAATTGCTTGTGCCATTTTACAATTATTTTCATTCAACAAACTTGGAGAATACTAACTACTCTTTGATGCTCTACTTACATTCATCAACAAACAAATGAATTTCCTATTTTGGTGGTCTCATATTAGAAAAACCGTTTATAAGCTATGTTATATGTTTTTGCTTCGCCCAAGATCATTCGTTACTATATATATATATATATGAACATTAATGTCTTAATTAAATAAATTTTTTATCACGGGTCCTCTTAAATTGCTTTATTAAGTTTTGATAGATAATCAAGGGATTTATTTATGGATTGACGATGGCCCAACACAAAATGATATACCCGACTCCTTGGAGTACCTGATCCTAGCTAGCACAAGCCACGTAGAAAGGTCACTTGGTTCATAACGGAGGAGGATATTGTCCTCCATATCATATAATATATGTGTGGGGTCTCTAATAACTGTGCTCTGAGCGCATAATATATATATATCTATCTGATATTATTTGAAAAAGGTGAAAAGGGCGAAAATGGGGAAGCCGGCACACATTTGAAAACAAACAGATATATGTCAATACGTGTCCATGTTTTTCTAGCTAGCTAGAAGAATTAATAGAATAGTTTATTAATTTTTATCTTCTCTCTCTAATCGACATATATAATATCCAAAAATAATATCAAAATAGTATTATAAACATAAATATTTAGCAAAAGTTGGTTAGTTCAAACTGTATGCATCTGAATTCGATTATTTCTTTTTATAAATAAGTAAGAGTTTTTTCTCCTCTAATAAAAATAAAAGCGGGACTATGATAGTTAGTTCATATGGTCTCTATTTGAGTCGGTCTCAGTCTTAACATCCTCTGATATTTTATCGAAACTTACAAAAAAAAAAAAACATAAAAATCGTCGCATCTATTCTTTTTCATATTAATTGAAAAATTGCCAATATATATTAATATTTGAAGATTGCAGACGCGTCTATCAACTCCTACTGTTATTATTGGGTATCAAGTCAAATACCTTGGAGATTCAAGCAGAATTTTGTCATTACATATATGGCTAAATAAAACAAGGAGTTTTGGAACTTTTAAATCACCATTCTCTTAGAAAACTAAAACGTAAATCATCGATATCTTCAGCCAACCTGAGCGCGTTTTCTCTTCTAAGATTAAACATTAATAAAAATAATATAAAATTAACAACATTAATAATGTCACCTTTATTTAATATTTGATGCCATCTTGCAAGAAATATTTGCCAAACAATATTTTTCAGTAACATTATAATGCTATTCTCAAAGATGGTTAGGTGCTTTTCTCTTCTATTCCAACCAGCCTTTAGCCTCTTTTGACCTTTTTGTTTCGAAATTCTCTTAACTTTTAAATATTAAACAATACCAAACTAGCTAGCTTGGTAAGCATTATCACTTGTGCTCTCCGATGTACTGTACAAGTAAAAACATATATAATAATATAAAAAGATGGAAGGAGTAAATTTTATTCGTTAAAATCTTATGAATTGGCGCCTTCTTCTCACTGAGCTAATTAAATAAAATGCAAGCAAACTAGATATATAATTAAATTGTACTTCACAATCTCATCCACATGATTTCATGAATATAGGGTTGGTGCTTATATATAAACAACTCAAATTATTAAATACTCTTCCCACTATATGCATTGGGTCGACTATATATTGCGAATCCACATCCTCCACAGCTTTGATTATCAAGGACTAATTCTACAAATACGAATATTCTAGCCTCCTTGTTGGTTGAAGATTATATATATATAATTAACAAAAAACTCATCCAACCCTATCAAAATGAATTAACTTTTTACAAATCGAGGATGATTAACCAAGGGACTCTAGTCGTCCGTATTCCCAATTGTTATAAATCTCATGCGTAAGCCTGGTACATTAGATTTTTAGTTTTGTAATTGAAACTTGAAAGGGGTGTTGTTTTGATGAATTAAACTTAAAAAGTGATATACAATGAATTTTAACAATTATTATAGTATTCTTTAACCGAAAAATATTAAGGATCCCTAAACCCTAAATTTCCACACCAATTGCTACAGATCTAATGCTAAATTATAGCATTTGGTGTGAAAATTTCACTCTACCTAGAATTTCTTCTACATATATTTAGAGAGAGAGAGAAGAGAGAGTGAGTGGGAGAAATATTAGATCAAAACAGAAATATTAAAATGACTCAAAATACATGTGCAAGATCTACACCCAAGTTAATTGGTGTGGGTATATATATTATATAGATTTGGTTATATATTTTATGGGGTCGTTTTAGCATAGTCATTTCTAAGATCACATTGTAAATCTAAGTAAATATATACATGAACCAGCCTAATTAAGTTCATGAACACTAATCATGAAATAGAGGGAAAACATACATATACATTGAACAAAATTTCTTTCAAGAGAAGAACAATTTGTATCTTTCTTTCTTTCATTTTTGGACACTAATTTATGCCCATCTAATAATTCCAATTTTGTACATGTAATGACCTAATAAATAGGGATCAAAATAAAATTGAAAAACCCAATTCATCCCCTATCCCCTCCTCTTTCTTAATCACAACGCAATTCAAATTAACCCCGGCCCCCGTTAATCAATCAATCAATCAATCATCCATCAATCAAGAAGGATAGGATGACATCAAATATGGAGGAATACAAGAAGAATTCTTCCAAACACTAGAATGCATCGTAAGCATCTCCTTGGCCTTCTCCTTCGTCTTCATTGTACACTCCACCTGTAATACCAAACACAACTTCGCCACAACTCCCACCTGCAACATCTCCTGAACAATACGCGCCGTCGCTGAAAACCTAGAAATCGAACACAATATCCTCACCGCCCTCTCACTCCCTATGTGCGAAACCCTAAGTATCTTCTTCGATACCACAGCGATTCCGCCGCCGTGTTTCAACAACTCGGCCCTTCCTTCCGCACACCTACACAACTGATCCAACACAATTAATATCATCTCGCAGCTTCGCCTCTCCGATGTCTCCAAAAGCAACTCCACCAGTATCGAAACTGCACCGGCGTCGACCGCCTTTACCCTGTTCCGACCGCATGGACACACAGCTATTAGTATCTTCAAAGCCGCTTTTAAAGCTTGCTGTGATAACTGATCTTTTAAAACGGTGACAATCTCGAGAAACAATTCTGATTTCAAGCTTGTCAAGATGTTCGGATCGGCTACTTCAAGAATATGCTTTAACAGCAATGTTGCGTAAGCCCTAGATTGATAATTCCCATGACGTAAAACCTGCACCAAAGAATCGACGAATTCGCCATTTTTTCCGATCAAATTCTTCAGTCCGGCTTCCGAAACTTGCATATTGTAAAGAATGCTCAACGCTTCTTCGCTCGCTTCGTGCCCGTCTTGATTATTAACACCAAAATCACTAATAACATCATAATAATTATTCATAACAATTGAAGCTAAGAAATCGACGGCTCCGGCGGACTCCATGCAGCGCTTGTTACGATCACTCTCGGAGGCTAAAACCTTGAGTTTTCTAAGCGATTTAAGCTGGAAATGCGGCGCGGCGGCCATTGGCATGTTGATGAGCTTCAAGATCTGGGCCTTGTCGACGGGAGGTTTCGGGGTGGGGAAGCGTTCGACACCGTTGGAAGCGTTCAAAGTGCACCAAGCTTGGATCAATCGGCGAAGCGTGTGGTTGGGGGTGAGGTCCGCGTCGAGCGAGACGGGCTGTTTGGTTACCGGGCAGGTCCTGTTCTTGACGGAGAACATCCATTTCTCAATGCTTTCTCGGTCATATGTGATTCCGGTTGATAGTGTTACTGGGTCTCTCATCATTTGTAGAGAGATCGGGCAGAGATAGTAAGATGGAACCTCAATTTCGTCCATTGAAGAAGATGATTACGATTACAACAACAACAACAACAACAACAAGAAATTAAAGAATTTGATCGATTTGAAGAGATTGAATGAATTAACCTTGAAGAAGAAGCAGAAGAAGATGTGTGTTGGATCTGTTGGTTTGGGGGAGAGATGGTAAGGTTTATATATACGTGGAGAAGGTTAGAGAAAAAGTCAACACACGGAGTTTTTAATAAAATACATAAACATAAAAATAATTAAGTGGAGCGCGCTTGGAATTATCAGAAGAGACGACTTTTCCACGTTTTTTTTCCGTTTGGGGTTGTGTGTGAGAAGCACTCAAATTTTGACAACTTTACTTAGTCCTTCAAAATGTGCGAGTGAAATGACGCTTTTGCCCCTTAATCACCCATTTGACTCTCTTTGCGTTTTTTCTCTCTTGGGTACCGACATGTGCTAAAAGTACATTAAGTGCCCTGTGCATTTTATGGTCTCTGTTTTCAATTAATTTTTTTTTTTTTTTCTTGGACCAAGATATGATAGGGTGGGGCAGCGTGGCATTTGACTTCCACTGCATCCGGGTCCGGAAATTATAAGCAGCAGAGGCTAAGTTAGATTAAGGTAAAACTAATTAATTAATTAGTTGATTTTGACTGGACTGGGACTCAATATTCTGTGATTAGGTTTAGAGAAAGTTTCACCTTGACGTTACTTTGATTTAATCCAGAATGTTAATTATTCGATCCTTAATGTAATTATCATACATATATAGGGTTGAGATTACTGGGTATATAATTAGCGCATGTTTGACAAGTTAAAAAAAAAATGTTATTCTATCAAAAAAATATAAATGCTTAAAAAAATAATAAAAATTCATGGGGTAAGGGAGAAGGGGGATCGTAGGTAACGCCGTAACGGTGGTTGGAGGGTAATAAGGTAATATTAATTAAGTAGTTGATTCTGACTAAGCTCAATATGTTGATTTAGTTAACAAAATTAGTTCAGTTATTTAATTTTACTTTAATTTTTTTTAACATTCTAATTAAAACACGTTTGATTCAATCCACAATATCATTACAGCTTAGATTACGGGTAATTACATGAAAAGGCATGTTTGACAAGTGAGAGTAAAAGTTATTTTATCAAAAAAAAAATCAACATATTAATTATTTCATTTTGAAAGTTACAAACTAATTATTCAACTAGTAATACTAAATAGATTGAATATCACATTAAAATTTTATATTAATTCATCAATACATCACATCTTTTTAAAATGCAACACATCAAATTCGTAGCGAAAGGCCTAAAAATTTCAATCTAATTAGTATTTTTCCTTTTTTATTATAAGTTAATGAGGGTGACGATCATCATTATTAGAGCTGTTCCCAATACGGAGATTGGCCAATAAATGTGGAGCACGTAGAGGATGGAGGTTAGTTAGTAAATGCGGCGGGGAGTACGTGAAAGAAATAAAGAAATTTAAAGTTAAGTTCAATGTAACTGGGGGCTAACGATAAAATAG
The DNA here is from genome assembly GCA_035771175.1 of Paratinospora sagittata. Lineage (NCBI taxonomy): Eukaryota > Viridiplantae > Streptophyta > Magnoliopsida > Ranunculales > Menispermaceae > Paratinospora > Paratinospora sagittata. The sequence continues at coordinate 46,555,628 of CM069593.1, forward strand.
CATCGTGTCCAATAAGTGTCGGCTCCTCTGTAACAACCCCAACGCTGTTTAACACTGTTATTATTAGAGAGAGGGAGAAGTTACTTAAGTGGAAAGGTAGGTGCATAGTACGCCACGTGCCCAAATAGAGCGTTGTTCAGGGAACGAGCCCATTTCTTTCTTATCTTAACGCGCGCAGATAAGGTTCTGAGCTGTGCTTGTACAACGAGTGAGTGAGAGCTGGAACGGCGCCGCGTGGATGCAGCGTTTTGTGCTGTACAAATGGTTAAACATATGAGCCGACCACCGAGTCTTAAGGTGGTGCTCAGTAATTGCCAACTCTTCTAATTCTTCTTCTTCTATTATTTTGACTTTTTTTATTTTTTTTATTTTTTTTATTTTTTTTGAGCCAATTTTAATTTGTCAACCAAAAAAATAAAATAATTTAAACTTTATGGGAATTGATCTATCTATCTATAATGTCAACTGTTAGAACTTAGAGCCCCTCCCTCCCTCTCTAGTTCACATACAAATTAGTCAGCATGCCACGTGCAAATGGTGCTAATTGAGTGGCGTGGCTTTTGAATTTGCATAAAAAAAAAGAAAAGAAGACGATGTGAAAAATTACATGAAAAAGTCAATTTGTTAACTCCAAACTATTGGTCTAAGTAGTTTATCATTTAACATTCTTTTTAAGTATTTTGATGTTAATAAACAATATGTTATTTGATGCTAATATTTGAACTGATTATATTTCAGCAACTTAAGTAAAGCGAAGAAAGATTACAAGTTTAATTACAAGAAAAATAATTATAATGGACTCGAAGCTCAATTCAAGATCAAAGACTCTTCTAAGGATGAACAACACGAACAAAAGTCTGAATATTTCAAAAATAGTAAAATTGAGGTTAAGAAAGAGATACGTAAGTTTAGAATTAGGATGCAATTTCTTTATTCCTTAGTACTCAATCATTTCAAGACGTACAAGCGCAAGTCTTTTGCAAAATTATTATATTTCAAATGATCATGATGTTTAATCTATTTGAAAATTATCCAAATGTTTTCAATCATGTTTTTCTCCATATCTTTTTCAAAGAGAAAATGATTTTGATCGATTCATTTTCGAAGGTTTTTTGATCTGATGTTGATCACATTTGATGCATTTTTCAATGATTAATTTGATCCAAACTTATCAAGTTTTCAATCTGGTTTAATTGATTTTTGAAAGTTTGAAAAATGTCAAAAATTAGTTTCAGTGTTCCATCAGGACGCTGACAGCTCATTAGGACGCTCATGCAATGGCCAATCACTTAGTGACAAACCAACATGTTAGAACGTTGATGAAGCGTCAAGACGCTGATGAGACATGAGTTGGTTATGCTTGTTCATGTCAGGACGCTACTCATTTAGGAGCGCCCTCATCGAACCAACCTGATAAAACCATCAGGACGCTGATCGTGCGTTTCTAGGTTTTTAGTGTTCTAAATGTGTCAGGACGCGACTTGTAGTATTAATGCCCTCCTTGCATATTTATGGGTTTCTGCTTCTTAGAGAAGCGCACTCCTACTCAGGAAAAACACGCTCCTTGCGGTCTGCATAATTGCAACAGTCAAATTTTTGAATCTTTGACAGCTACAATGGTTGTATTTTAACTATTTTACATTTATTTATACGTCTACTATAACTATTTTACACAAGAGAAAGAGCACACACAAAGTATTAAACACATTCACTAGATTTCTAGGGTTTTCCAGTTTTAAAAGAGTTTTTCAAAATGAGAAAATGAGCTTCAATCTTTTCAAAGTTATTATCTAATTCTCAAATATTTCGGATTTGGTGTTTGATCGAGTCAAAGGATTTCAAAGTGCTTTTCACAACTGTTTTTCAAAAATCATCATACGAGCTTTCTAAAGTCGCATTTGAGCAATATCGAATATTTGAAAGGTAAAAGGTTGTAAGTGATATCTTTATCTCTCTCTCTATTACGAGCTTAATGTTTCATATCTTGCGATTGATGTATATGCGCTATATTGTAAGTGTTCTACTTGTTATAAGCATCTTAATCATTGTAATCCCGTAACTAAGGTTTGGTGTGTTTCATCATTGAAACAACCAAGTCAAGTAAATTTGGTTCACTTGAAGATTCTAAGGTTGGAATCATAGGAAGGTTTACCCTCTGCCTTGAAGTATGGTCAAGTGGTTGTTCCTTAGCCTGCACAAAAGATCTCGATTTTTCCTTATCCCGCAAAAGGAACAAGTGGTTCTTCCTTAGCCCGTGAAAATGATATATGGTTCATTCTTAGCCTTCAAAAGGATAGGTTTGCCTTAAATTTGTAAAAGGGCAATTTGTAATGGTTTGGTCCTCACCCGTAAGAGGATTTATTAGTAAAGTTTGAAAATCTTAATCGAAAGATTAGAAAGTGGATGTCAGCGCCGCTGAACCACTATGAATGCTAGTGTGCTTTACTTTATGCTCATTAGATTTATTTATGTATTGAATCCAATTAAGTCAAGAAATCTCATATGAAATTAGGAAAGATAAAAAATAGTCATTACACCTAATTCACCCCCCTTTTTAGTTGTTTAACACAAACGTCAAGTCCATTAGATCGTCCTCAAGTGATGTGTATTGAATGGCTCGAGGATGATTTAAGGCACTGGGGAGTATCCCTTTGAGTTTTTCAGCTGAATCTCCGTAGCACCATCCTATAATAAAATGCTAAATTGTTTGGGTAGTGTATTGACTCATGTAGTGACGCGAGATTTGATGAAATCTAAGAGTGTTAGAATGATGCAGTTTGTATTACATTTCATACTACAATTAATGTGACATTACTCTTTCTATTTTTGTGGTGTGGCATTTGATTTTTTTTTTTTTCATTTAGTAATTATAATTATGAACTTAAATATCGAATGGAAGAAGTCGGCCCATGTAATTGGAAAAAGATTCTGTTTGACTTATAATTGTTAATTATTTTTAATATATCAACGAAACGAAAGAAGTAATTTCATGCATGATCCATATATTTGAGTGACTATTAAGTTATCTTTCATTTGTTCAAAATTAGAATGAATAAGAAAAGCAGTAAAATTAAAATGCTTAAACAATCGAGTCAAGTCAAAAGCATCGCAATATTGTAACAATTCAAAATGCCTTTTTTTTTTTTTTACAACTAATTATTAAAGGGACATTATTTAAGACAACCAATTAATGTAGATAAAGATGTATATATTCAACTCGAACATGTGTGTGGACTTTTCTCATATAAAAAGTCAAGAGATACACCTTCATGAAGTTGGATTGGCGTGCCAAACATATATTTGCAATGTGCATGTCACACCCAATACATTAAACACACGTCGAAGCCAGCTTCTTGCTAGGTCCACTACGCATTACATTCCTTCTGTCAACTATTCTAGATAATATATTAATGTGAACCAATTTCAAGTTGATGCGACGACTTGATGTATGTCCAGAGTTTAAATGTCATTCCCAGTAAAACATTTTTTGACAAGAGTAAGGTTCCTAGATGTCCTTTATTTACAACAACAATATGTCTTATTAATAATATTTCTTAAATAGTACTATTGTATACTATGTTAAGGTAAATAGTATATTAAATATTATATATTTTAACTATAAAAAGTAAAACTACATACGTACACTTTTATTATTATTGGATAAGAGTATTTTATACATATTACTATATGTAATAAATAATTTAATGAATGTAAAGGTATAATTATATTTTTTTAAAAAGTTAAAATAAGATTTTTCGTTGAACAATTTTATTCCAATAATAGACGTAAATGCAAAACCTAATACTAAAATTTATATATAACACACAATCAGTCCTTGCCACTAGGCACTCATAACAATAGCTCTAATTAGGAGAGTATTTTAAAAATACTATTTTGAGAAGGGCTTCTAAAAAAAAATGCTTTTGGAAAAAACTGATCTCCCGAGCTTCTTCTCAAACCAAAAAATTACTTTTTTTTTTTTTTTTTTTTTTGCAGTGGAGCTAAAAGTAATTATTGAGCAATAGCGTGGATGAAAGAGCATAACCAAGTTTCCGGGCTTCGATGTTCTGAGCAGGATGAGATGATCTATACATACTCTCGAAAGTATAAACCATTAACTCATCTACTTGGTTAAATCGAGCTGCACTCACTAGATTGGGTTGGTGGGTACACCGTTGAAGGAGCTAGCTAGCTTCTGCTCATCAATGCTACGGTATCCAATTTCAAGATACGGTAATATACGTTATGTATTGTAATTCTATAGAGTTTGATAATACATTGGGGGTTCAGTTGGACTTTTCTCATAACCCCGCCCACATTGAGCCCATTGACACGGGCCCAACCAAGTTATCAGATTGGGTGTGGTCTCTTAGAACCGCAATGAAAAAGCATACCAAAGGATGAAAATCTTTCTATTTTTCTTCTTTAATTACGAACTTTATACATATGTTTTTTTTTTTTTTTTTGACTCGAGGTAACTTATAACGTCAAAATGAAAATCTCTTTCAACGAAATTTTCTGCATCCACAAGAATTCGAAACTGAGACCTTTTACTTAAACGACAATGGCCCTTTCTACCCAAGTCATCTGTTGTTGATTTTATACATATGCTTTCAATATGTATCTATACTATTTATAAAACCAAAACTACTTAATGAAAGTGTATTATTTTTTCCCATAATTATAAATACCCTCTAATTCTCAAGACTTTAATTATATGATGATGTTTGATAATTCTATTTACAACCTCTAAAAAAATTAGAGGATAATACAAAAAATTATCTATTTGCAACCTCTAAAAAAATTAGAGAATAATAAAAAAAAATTTAGATAATTTTTTTATTTTTCAACCTCTAATTGAAGTAGAGGTATAACCTCTACAAAAAAAATAATAAAAAACTTTGCTTATTTTAGTAGAGTTTAAACTTCTACTATAATTAGATGTTGGTTTTGAAGTAAAAGTAGAGTTACCCCACGCTACTTATGTTATTTAAGTTAGTATTTGTTACAAAATTAAGGATAAAACTGGAATTAAGCACTAAAAAGATGTTGTGCGGAAACTAAGTAAAGTATGAAAGGAAAAAACAAGACAACGGATTTAACGTGGTTCGGCAAATTGCCTACGTCCACGGGAGACAACAAACTTGTATTATTAGAGAATACAAAGTACACCCTTAGGTGAATATTACAGACTAGATCTCTTAAGAATAGATCTCAGAACAGAACTCTCTAACTCTCAGGAATGTCTTTGAAAACTGAAGTTGAGCTCTATTTATAGGTGTAATCGGGGGCAAATATGTAATTTCAAATATATAATTTAATATGGTTTTAATATTAATTAAAACCAACTTTCGGCCAGACAAGCACGCGGGTGGTCCCCACGCGCGTGCTTGTCTCCCACTTTCGGCGGGTGGTCCCCACACGCGTGCTCCACTTTCGGCTGGTGGTCCCCACACGCGTGCTTGTCTCCCACTTTCGGCGGGTGGTCCCCACGCGCATGCTTGTCTCCCACTTTCGGCGGGTGGTCCCCACGCGCATGCTCCACTTGTCTGCCACATGTGAGTGGTCCCTACAAATCTCCACCTCCACCTCATGTGGATCAAGGCTCTTTCACACCTGCAATCTCCTCCACATGTTGCTGCCTCCATTAGTGCCCTTAGACACTACGAGCTCGTGAGATATTGATCAAGTCCAAACAATGTTGGAACTTGATACCTGTAACCACCTTTGTAAGCATATCTGCAGGGTTATCTGCAGTTTTGATCTTTTGCAGAAGAATACTCCCTTCTTCTACTATTTCTCGAACAAAATGAAAACGAACATCAATATGCTTCGTTCGACTGTGATGAACTTGGTTCTTTGCCAAACAAATGGCACTCTGGCTGTCGCAGAAAACTTCAACATTCTTCTGCACAATTCCCAAGTCTTTAATCAAACCATGAAGCCAGATTGCTTCCTTGAAAGCTTCTGTTACTGCCATGTACTCTGCCTCTGTAGTAGACAAAGCAACTGTTGACTGTAATGTTGATCTCCAACTCACTGGTCCTCCTGCCATAGTGAAAACATAACCAGTAGTAGATCTGCGCTTGTCAAGATCTCCAGCATAGTCCGAATCCACATATCCGACTATATGCTTACAACTCTTCGAATCTCTCTCAAACTTTAAACCAATATCCACAGTACCATGAATATACCGTAGAATCCACTTCACTGCTTGCCAGTGGCCTTTACCAGGGTTGTGCATGTAACGACTTACCATACTTACAGCATGTGAAATGTCAGGTCTGGTACACACCATAGCATACATCAAGGCACCAACAGCATTTGCATATGGAATCTTCTCCATTTGCTTCTTCTGATCCTCGGAATTTGGTGACATTGATGAACTTAGCTTGAAATGTGGTGCCAATGGTGTGCTCACAGGTTTTGTGTCATTGCCGATGTCAAAAGTTTGAAGAACTTTCTTCAAGTACTGAGTCTGAGTCAAACAGATTTTGCCTCTGACTCTGTCTCGAGTTATCTCCATCCCGAGAATTTTTCTGGCCTCTCCAAGATCCTTCATTTCAAACTCTGAGCTCAATTGAGCCTTGAGCTTGTTGATCTCCACCTTGCTTTTAGATGCGATTAGCATATCATCTACATATAAAAGCAAGTAGATAAATGTTCCATCTTGAAGTTTGCGATAGTAGACACAATGATCAAACTGACTCCGAGTATATTTTTGCCCTTGGATGAAGCTGTCAAATCGCTTGTACCACTGTCTCGGTGACTGCTTCAGGCCATACAATGACTTGCTCAACTTGCAAGCCCAATTCTCCCTTCCTGGTACTTTGAATCCATCTGGTTGAGACATATATATCTCCTCTTCCAAATTACCATGCAGAAAAGCAGTTTTGACATCGAGTTGGGCTAACTCGAGATCAAACTGTGAGAATACCTCATTGTAGTCAATTCCTTCCCTCTGAGCGTAGCCTTTTGCTACCAGTCTGGCTTTGTATCGGATAGCATCTGTGCTAGGAGAGCCTTCCTTCTTAGCGAAAATCCATTTGCAGCCAATTGATTTCTTTCCTTTTGGAAGTGGAACCAACTTCCAAGTCTGATTCTGATGGAGTGATGTCATCTCCTCATTCATTGCCATTTTCCACTTATCACTTTCCATACTCTGAATAGCATCTTTGTAATTGTATGGAATATCGTCTCCGGTGACTGGAAATGCATATGCAACCATGTCAGTGTACCGAGCAGGTTTGCGGATTTCTCTTCTTGGTCGACTGGTGGCAATTGAATCTGGTTCTTGACTGATGTCTGGTCCTGGAGCCTCCAACTCAACTGAGATTTCCTCTTCTTCTTCAGGATGGTTGGATATCTCTGCTGACTTGCTAGGAGTTACTGGAATATCTAACTCCACCTGCTGAGACAAATCTGGATCGTGAATTTCTTTATCAGAAACTGTATGCTTTAACATCACGGATTCATCAAAAGTTACATCTCGACTTTTGACAATTGTCTTTGTATCAGGGTTCCATAGTCGGAAAGCCTTAACTCCCTCACTAAAGCCCATGAAAATCGCTTTCTTGGACCTAGGATCCAGTTTGGATTCCTTCACATGGAAATATGCAGTGCATCCAAAAATGCGCAGAGAATCATAATCTGAAACGGGGTGTCCAGACCATACCTCCTTGGGAGTTTTGCCATCTAGTGCTGTTGCAGGAAGTCGATTGATGATATGAGAGGCATATGACAAAGCTTCAGCCCAAAATGCCTTGCTCAGTCCAGAATGAGATAACATGCAGCGAACTTTATCTATCAAAGTACGATTCATGCGTTCAGCAACACCGTTTTGTTGTGGCGTGCCTGGGACTGTGAAATGTCTGACAATCCCTTCATTCTCACAAAATTTCTGAAATGGGTCTGACTTGTATTCTCCTCCATTATCAGATCTGAGCCTCTTAATCTTCCTTCCCGTTTGGGTTTCTACCATTTTCTTCCATATAAGAAAGGTATCGAGCACTTCATCTTTGTGCTTCATGGTATAAACCCAAACATAACGAGAGAAATCATCAATAAAAGTAACAAACCAACGTTTACCTCCCAATGAAGCATTTTGAGAGGGTCCCCAGACGTTGGTATGAACATAATCTAATGTTCCTTTTGTGCGGTGGATGGCAGTTCCAAACTTGACTCTAGTCTGCTTGCCTAAGATACAGTGCTCGCAGAAGTCAAGTTTCCCGGTTTTAGCACCTTTCAGAGAACCTTGCTTGATCAAGGTTTGAAGAGCTTTCTCTCCAACATGTCCGAGCCGCATGTGCCAAAGTCGGGAAGTGTCTGATGAATCATCATTAGAACTGGTGCAAGCTGAGACACTTCCGATTACTGTGTGTCCATCAAGGAAATAAAGATTTCCTTTCTGAGTACCCTTCATGGCCAAGAATGCTCCACGTACAACTTTCAGAACTCCACCTTCAATGGTTACCTTGTAACCGCTGGAATCAAGGACTCCTAAGGATATCAGATTTTTCTTCAGATCTGGAACATATCTGACGTCCGTGAGCCGTCTTGTTGTACCGTCATGCATCTTAAGGCGTATAGTTCCAATACCTTTTGTGCGGCAGGTATTGTTGTTGCCCATGACCACGACTCCTCCATCGAACTCATCCAACTTTGAGAACCAATGGCGATTTGGACACATATGATAGGAACATCCGGAATCTAAAATCCATCTATCAGACTGAATGTCTATAGATGAAACTGAGAACGCAGAATCTTCTTCAGCTTTCTGTGCTACATTTGCATCTGTCTTGCCCTTATTTGGACAATCTTTCTTCCAGTGTCCCTTTTGGTGACAATAGGCACATTCATCCTTCCCAAGACGTTGACGTGATGAATGTCCTTTTGACTTTGAGCGAGATCGGCCTCGCCCACTGGATTTATCAGATCTGTTGTTATCCCTGCCTCTGGAGACTGTCAAGGCTGCTGGTGATGCTTCTTTGTGATCGCGCTGGTCCTTCCTTCGATACTCGTTGTTCACCAAAGCATTTGAAACATCACTGAATTTAACCTCATCTTTACCATATAGCAAAGTTGTTGTTAAATGTTCATATCTTTCAGGCAAAGAGTTTAACAACAATAGTGCCTTGTCCTCATCAAGAGGGTCGACATCAAGATTTAGTAGATCAGCAAGAATCTTGTTAAAATTATCAAGATGTTCACTCATGGAGGTACCTTCCTTGTACTGAAAACGATAGAGCTTCTTCTTCAGGTAGAGGCGGTTCTCTACGCTTTTCGTCATGTATTTGTCCTCCAGTTTCTTCCAGAGACATATTGCCATAGTCTCTTTCATGACAAAGTATTTCTGATCTTTGGCCAAGCAGAGTCTGATTGTTCCACAAGCTTGACGATTGACGAAATACCAATCATCATCGGACATATCCTTGGGCTTGGTTTCCAAGGCGATATGTGAGCCTTCTCGGAATAAAAGATCTTGAACTTCGCATTGCCACATGCCAAAGTTGTTGGTGCCGTTGAATTTCTCCACCTCGAACTTTGCATTAGACATCGAACTTCTTTGCCAAGGCCTGCTTGTGCTTGGGATTTCCTCTGCCATTTAGACCGAAGATATTTATGACTTAGCAGCTGAATCTGTAGAAACTGAGTGCACGGTTGCGTCCGGAACGGTCGAAAATGGTGGAAACGAGTCTGACTTTGCTGAAATCAGACGAAAAATGAGCCGAATAAGGTTGGTCAACAAGAATTGATGAATAGGGTCGGGCTGAACCGAACTGGGCCGTGAACAGTGACGGGCTGTGAACAGTTCTGGGCTGTGACCAGTGACGGACCTAACAGTTTCTGGGCTTGAACAGTGACGGGCTGTGAACAGTTCTGGGCTTGAACAGTGATGGACTGTGAACAGTTCTGGGCTGTAAACAGTACGGGCTGTGAACAGTTCTGGGCTTGAACAGTGTCGGACCTCGGACCGGGAACAGTGTCGGACCGGTGAACAGTGTCGGACCGGTGAACAGTGTCGGACCGGTGAACAGTGACTGCGGGCCGGTATGAATAGTGTACGCAGTTGTCGGTAATGAACAGTGAACGGCTGTTTCCGGTGTGAACAGTGCTGTCAAATACGGTACGGGGCTCAAACTTTGATCGGCTCCTGGGGACTCGTTTCTTCTCCGTTTTTCTCGCCGTTTGTTGCGTTGGACTCCTGAGAACAAGAGCTACCTCCTCGGGTGATCAGAACACAGTTTTGATCACGTTTACAGAAACTCAAAATTTCGACACAGTCTCGAAATTTCGACAGTGTCCGTTTTTCTTCCAAAACTTCACCTTGGCTCTGATACCAATTTGTTGTGCGGAAACTAAGTAAAGTATGAAAGGAAAAAACAAGACAACGGATTTAACGTGGTTCGGCAAATTGCCTACATCCACGGGAGACAACAAACTTGTATTATTAGAGAATACAAAGTACACCCTTAGGTGAATATTACAGACTAGATCTCTTAAGAATAGATCTCAGAACAGAACTCTCTAACTCTCAGGAATGTCTTTGAAAACTGAAGTTGAGCTCTATTTATAGGTGTAATCGGGGGCAAATATGTAATTTCAAATATATAATTTAATATGGTTTTAATATTAATTAAAACCAACTTTCGGCCAGACAAGCACGCGGGTGGTCCCCACGCGCGTGCTTGTCTCCCACTTTCGGCGCGTGCTTGTCTCCCACTTTCGGCGGGTGGTCCCCACACGCGTGCTCCACTTTCGGCTGGTGGTCCCCACACGCGTGCTTGTCTCTCACTTTCGGCGGGTGGTCCCCACGCGCATGCTTGTCTCCCACTTTCGGCGGGTGGTCCCCACGCGCATGCTCTACTTGTCTGCCACATGTGAGTGGTCCCTACAAAAGAATCCGACCTATATTCATAATATATATATATTTTAAAATGTGGATTCCCACTTTTTAATTATATGTCGTTCCCATTGCAACTTCCTCCTAAAATGGTTAGATAACTTTTCTACTTTCTTCGTCTCTTCCTTTTGCTATTCTGAAGACAAGATGCAACAAAAGCAGTAGAGATCTCGCATTCTCATCATCTCTTCGTTTCCTTCAAAAGAAAAACAGATTAAGGATGGTTTGTTTCAAAGGGTAGCAGAATGGAGAAAGTGAAGAGAAAATTTGAGCATTAAACAAGATAAATTGATTCAACTTGCTGTTTAGTGATGAGGTAGATAAATTGGGAGACGACTGAGTGTTAATTTGAATGAAAGATTGGTGATTAGAATTGTGTTTCCATTTGTTATTTTCCACAACATTAATTCCATATATAATATATTTACTTGAACCGGGTTGATCATGACAACTTTTTGGGTTGGTGTGTATATGACCAGGGGCGGAGGGGCTGAAGCCCAGCAAGAAAAATCTCAAAAGAATATGAAGTTTTGTAATTAAAAATTGTAATACTATTTATATAAATATATACATTTGTTATAGGTCGCAAAGATGCATACCACTATGCCACATGCTGTCGCGTGGGGTAGTGGTACAATATATTTATTTAAGTTTTTATTTTATTTTTTAAGATAAAAAAAGGAAGGATGGACTTCACGTGAGTAATTACGCAAAGGGTAATTGTACGAAGTTAAATTATAATTAATATTTTATTAAATATAAAAAATATTAAATATTAATTTATTAAATTATATAAGAAATTAAAATAATCTAATTAAATAAAAAAAAGTAAATTATCAAAAAAATTAATTTATCAAAAAATTAATATTCAACAAATTATAATCACAATCAATTAAAAAATTTACATATAAACATCTGAAAACGCATTCCTCTAAATTTGTTACTCAAGCGTAAATTTACAACATTAAAGATCAGATTGCTAAATAATTTTTAAAAAATTTAGTTAAATTTTTTTTTGTCATAATATTTAATTAAATTTAAAATAATTATATATGTCTATCTGACTACAACGGTGTGTGTGCCTCCCTCCCTCCCCATCGTATGAACATATATATACTGTTGGTCATAATTAATATGATATTATAATACTTGGTGTTTCCAAGACGTAACGAGGATATCTATATGTACAGTGCTTTGTGAAGTTTCTCTGGGATCTCGTGCTAGCTTTTTGGATCACCCACAGTACCGAGTTTCATGTTTTGGTGATTGCGTTCAAGTTCCTAGGAAGCCCTCCTCATCCTTCCTCTCAATACTTTTCGTGCTTTTAACCCCTTAAAATTATAATATAGAGTTGGATTGATAGTGAAATAGGAGTTCAAGTGAAATAGGAGTTCATGTAATTAAGCTCAATTAGTTGTCTAGACACATTTGATTATCAAGAGAGATCACAACTATGGAGTAATTTTTTGTTTTATTGAATCACCTTATCATTAGAAAAAAGTGAACATTTTATCTTTGAGTATTTGTGGTTGTGTTCCAAAGGGATTAGGGAGGACGTAAGTTCCAATACCCGCTAACCTCTAAAAAAAAAAAAAAAAACGTTTTACACACCTAAAGATTTTGATACCAATCATCAGGGTTAAATTCAACTTATATATTATGGAATGACGACCTTGCCCACATTCGACGTGGCATTATTAATAATAATCAAGGTTTAAAAAGATTTTGATACCAATCATCAGGGTTAAATTCAACTTATATATTATGGAATGACGACCTTGCCCACATCTGACGTTGCATTATTATTAATAATCAAGGTCTAGAAGATACCCAACACTCACAATTAATTATAATAATGTTAATTATTTAATTCACATATTTGAACCCCTATCAACTAATTAATACTTCATACTTTTGATTTGCAAATATTAATACAAGTCTAGCTACTTACTCTCAAGGACTCCCAAGACAAAATGTAAACTAAGACAAGGCAAGAAAGTATTACTTTGCTTTATATCTTGGCCAAATGATCATAAAATGTCTGCATTAATTTTGTCGCGTATAATTATTTACACAGGCATGCATTTTATAATTAGTTTTATGTGCTTTTCTTCCATAGCACTCACTCTCTTTTCTTAAAAAGGTCATGAGATGGAACACTTATAAATGCTGCATTTTCGTTATGTCATTTAAATTGGTCGACACAAAAGTAGAATAATTTTGAATAAATGCCTTCCTGTTTTATACATATTTGCTAGATATTTGCTTTTATCATAATATGGAGTTATTAGAAGAAATTGTTATATGTTTTCTACGCTGAACTGAACGCTTAAATTCTAGCCACAAAAATGACATGCATACATGTATGTGCGTAAATAATTTTTTTATATTTAAATTAGGGGAATGCTAATCTTACTACATTTTTTGCAATTACATGTGCATATCTATTGAATATTAATGTTTTACACATTTCAAGGTATGATCTAATAGGTATACATGTGTAGTTATGCATGCAATTGTAATAATTTCACAATTAAATTAGTATTTTTCTTTAAATTATATCCTCACCACTTTTGTCTAATAAACCTTGATTATTTTAGTTAAATTGCAATTGCATGAATGTAACAGGTGTAATTAACTAAAAGTAGATAAACCTATATATATATTTTTTTGGTTTCTCATGCGGTATTCCTGCCCTTTGGGCAAGACTAAGCGTTCGAGTACTATAAGAGCATTGAGTAGTTCTTTCCAAAGTGACTAAGGTGGGCACAAGTTTCGATTAACCTATATTTTTTTTTGATTTTTCATGCGATATTCCTGTCCTTCGAGCAAGACTAAACGTTTGAGTACTATAAATGCATTAAGCTGTTCTTTCCAAGTAGCTAAGATGGGTACAAGTTTCGATAAACCTATATTTAGTGATAAATGATTAGTATTCCTAACATATTGGTCTATAAAATTAATTACAATTGACTTATTTTTAATTTGTACATATTTCTAAATAAGTTTTCAATAATTTCTTATACACGAGCCTTTTTCCATATCTAAGTTATAAATAAGAAGAATGAGTCGAAGGCTATTAGTGTTCTTAATGAGTGGAGTGCTAAAAAATTGGTATTATTAACGCTGCTCTATAAATAAAAAGTTAAACTTGTACAAAATAGGCCCAATGTATAAAGATATCCGTCACCGTTGGGTACGCACAAATCTTTCCAATACGCGTGGTTGTGTTTCCATCTAATGGTATGTAGTAGACACTTTTTTAGCATGTCTCTATCTAGTGTCCCGTTCACATAACATTTTTCTAACTTAAAAGAATTAAGTTTATAATATAAAAAATATTAAAATAACTCAAAATATATATTTCTTAATTCATATCTAAGTTGATGCAGTGACGGGTGAGGAGGATGCGGTGACTCACTTCATATCTGAGTATATATGTATTTTGGATATATTTATCATTAAGATTCAAATTCTAACTCTTTGAACATTTTATTATAATCTCTTGTATACGATGGTAATAATAAAGTTTGGACTTCAAGGGTTTTTTTTTTTATATAAATATTTTTATATTCTTATTGTATAACTCAACAAGCTCGTAGTGCACACAATCATGACCGCGTGACGCATCCAGAACCCCTCTCTACAAACACATGCGATGGTTGAGAATCATCTCATCATTTGTGGGCCCCCAATCAAAAAAGGACTTCCGATCAATAATCATGATCTAGTAATAGAGACTAGAGAGGCCACAGCAGGCAGAATATATAGATGATGATTATGAATAGATGGATGGATGTTGGGGGGGTTATTGTGTATGCATGCATGCACGCTTGCGCATGGAAGATGGGATGGATGTGGTGGGATGATATGTATGTGATGGTAATGATGATGATGATTAAGGACCACATGTAAGTGCAGCGACAAGATGGAAACGAAAGGACGAGCGGGGTAATATCACGCGTGATCCAATACTCCCGGGGACCACCGTACGCAAATCTATCGCGCGGACTGACTTACACACTGACCGACTTATTGATTACTGACTACTCAGGTGCTGGCTAACAGCCACTTCTCATTAATTTATCACGACGCGCGCTCTCACCCAACACTCCTGTCTACTACTATTATTAGGAGTTCTAACCTTCTCCTCTCTCTCTCTCTCTCTCTCTCTCTTTCCTTTTCTTCTTCTTCCTCATTTTTTTTAATATATGACGATATTATTATCATCACTTGCCTTACATAATTTGAATTTTAAACTACTTTTTCTATTTTTTTTTTCTAACCAAGCATTTATATACCCATGAACATTTATATTTACCCATGATAACTAGTTATAATATAGGATATAGAAATGCTTTTGCTTTCTAAAGTATATACCCAAAACTATGCTCATGTTAATATATTATATGATGAGTGATAGATGCTTCTTTTTTTTTTCCTCGTAATATGCTTATTTGGTATATGCTTTGGGTTGTTTTTGTTAGAAACCGCTTAACCTAAAAGTTATAGTTATTAGATAAAAGTCTAACTATGTATATTAAGCAAAGATAAATAAATATTAACATTCCCACTTACGTGCATGATGGCACGTGAACTTCAATTATAATGAGAATAAAAAATATGATTAATAAATGAGATAAACAAGAAAATATATTTACAAGGAGGTTCGAACACGATACCTTCATAATAAAATTGCTTTGCTACCATGTTAGTTTTAGCACTCTTCGGTAAAAAATCGATATGCTCAATCAATAAAAAAAAATCAGACTCAAAATAGACTGATGTGGTGAGTCTCAATATCACCACATCAAAGAGAAAAAGAAAAGGAAAGAAAAAAGAAGCAATAATCATCCCCTACTCCTACATCAACCATATTATAAATTTTGATGGTTTTATTATTTCTGTTAGAGTTAGTGTTACTTATAATTACATCACTAATGATTTTTCAGTTTATTAGGATAACTCAATATTGAAAAGAAGTTAGCTTCATCAAGATATTTGTTCCGGATCTTTGAAACAATAGTTGGTTTTTCAAATGTTTGAATTAAGTCACTAATTTTATGATTAGTTTTAGATTCATAATATGAACTCAACTCAGCTGCTTTCTTTTTTTGTTCTTCACTACATGAGATCGATATGGTGAAGTTGATAGTTATACTAAAAATTATTATCTCTCTCTCTCTTGTTTTAAAAAATAATTATGTCTTTCTTAATTATTTCTTTTAATTTTATATTATATCTTTCTCTGTATTTGTCATTATTGTTAATTGTTAATAGGTGATAATTCCTAATTGAAGATTCTTAGTGGTCTTTGTTATGATTAATATTTCAAATAATTATCATCACCTTTAAAATAATGACTTCTTTTTTTTTTTTTTTTGTAAATTGGGAATTTTTAAAAGTGATACTTTAGTGTATGTTTGGTGATATACACTAATTACTTTCAGTACTAGCTTTTTGCCAACACTTAGTAAGCAGGATCCTTGAAAATAGAATATTTGGTGATGATAGCGATATATAAATCAATATATATGGTGTCTTCAAAAACCATATCAATTACTTAACAATTGCAAGCTGATTTCAACATATATATGGAGTTCAATTCAAATTACAGGCACACTCCAAATCATTTGGTGTTTGCCACACAAACCTGTAGCCTTTGGTAATATCACCAACATATATAATAGGGTGAAGATTTCTTTGAATTCATAATTGAATCATCGACGTAAAGATCATACACAACCTTCACCAATTTAATAAGATGATGAATTCAAAAAATCAAGTATCAGCATTTGAGAATATATATCACATTTGAATATGTATTTTAATTTACATAAAATAAACCATTTCGGCTTCTAAGATAACACACACATTTACATTTACAATGCCAAAGTGATTGGAGTGGCGACCTGTGTGCAAATTGTGCCAACTTTACAATGTTGGATTATCTGATAGTACTAGGCCTAGGTTATTTCTAAACCTTAACCTATGGTATAAAAAATAATCATAATAAACTTTGTTAATAGAACAAAGTTGATTAGAAGAATCACTCTTTAACATGGTTGTAATATATATATATATATATATTGGTTTAATGATTGAGAACTAATTAGTTAGAATAAAGGAAATTTCATCTTATATAAATTATCATAATTTGATGTAAATCGCCATGTTACAATAGTACATTCATGACAGAAATCATCTTGCGGAGAAACATCATATATATACTGCATATATAATGTCTGGTTTTATATACATAATTTTGCAAGATGGAAACGATAACTTGTAAGTAAATTAAAATTTTAACATGATCAGTAGTACCTGTGCTAATTATGTAAATTTAAGGCCTCGAGAAAGCTTCAAAACTCGGAAGATCAAACGGGCTCCAATTTTCATCCAATGGGCTCGAAGGAATGGTCGAGTTATCATCAGGAACTGGCTCGAAATCTTGCAATTGTGTAGCTTGCCATGCAAAACTACTTGACCCCATCAATGGAGAATTCGACCAAAACAAGTCTTGACCCATTAATTCTTGTGGTGGCAATAATGGCTGCACCCCGTAACTGCAAGTCTCAAACCCTGTAGACTCTGAAATTCTCTCTTGTACTATCTGTTGTTGTTGTTGTTGTTGTTGTTGTTCATAATTCAAGTCAAATTCATTAAGAAGAATTACTTGCTGATTCCCATCACTGAACTGTGTATCAGAAGCTAAATCAGACACACCACAACACCCAACACCACCACCACAGGTGCCGCCTCTGCCTCCACTGCCACAGTCGTTGGTTTGCTCTTGAGAGAACTGAACATGGGCATTGAGGTTACTAGTCTCGGAAATGTTTGATAAACCGATAGAAGAATCGAATTCCCGACAAAACTCCGGCATTACATGTTGATCATGAGGAATATTATTTGAGTTATCAGGTGGTTCCTGCTCATGGTTCAAGAACTTGGCATAAACAAGTGCTAGATCAATAGTAGAAGGTTCATGGGGTGACCTTAATGATGGGTTAGTAGATGAAGTAGTAGTAGTAGTAGTGCAATTAGTACTACTTCTTCCATTAACGTTAGGGTTCTGATCATCATTATCTAGAGAGATTCCAGAAGAAGAAGAAGACCCAATATGGCCAGCAACTCCATAACTAGTCGATGCGGTACTCAACGATGATGACCGGACCGTCTTTCCTCTACGACTCTTCCGGCAACCGCCTCCGATGGGTACGTTACGGAGGGACCCGCCTTTGGTCCAGTACCTCCGGCAGCCCTTGCAGAAGTACCTTGGCTGTGTCAAACTGTAATTGTTGTAGTAACAGAACTTGGTGTTTGAAGAATTGCAGCGTGGACAATTTGGTGCTATCTCCACATTTGGCTTCCATCTACTTCTATTATGATGATGATGATCTGTAACATCTACATGAATATTAGGCCTTGGTGGGTAACTAGAAGAGAACAAGTTATGATGATGATGAAGATCTTCTCCCTGTGATCTGAACATTGATGATCTCTCAGAATTAATTTAAAACCTTCTTCTTCTTCTTGTCTGCAACGTTTTCTTGATCTTGGGCTTGTGAAAAAGAAGAAGAAGAAGAAGAAGATATAAAAATTGATATATGTGAAGGAGAAAATTTAGATTAAAAAGGGTGTTGCATCCGTGTGATAGGGAAGACGAGAGAGGATGAAAATGGGGTTGACGGGTTGATCCTGTACACTCTAACATATGCGTCGGCGAGGGAGAGAGGCGTGTGGGTTTACGACAGGTGTCGTGAGGTGATTGGGGGGCAGGCCATCGAGACCACCCTAGGGTAGTTCCGTTACGGGGCAGACAGCTCGTATTAAGAAATTCGTAATAATAATAATACATCATTTAATTGCATGTCTTTTCTTTTAAATGCTATATCAAGGAAATGATTCACTGTCCCTCTTTCGTATCTAAATTGAATATACTTGTTTGGATATTCTTTGATTTGAATGGTTGTAATTTTCTGACCATCTTGTTGTGAATGTTGGAGGCGCGTCCACAATTTTTTTTTTTTCAATAATGTATATAAAAATGAAAGAAAATACTATATATATGATTGGTGTACATAAGTTAATTATATTGTATAAAGCATTAGGAGAACTAAATGTTTTCTTTTTTAACCAATTTATACTATTTAATTAATTATTCTTATTGTGAATATATATATATATATATATATATATGTTTGAGACGTGCTAGGTAGAGGATTGCGCAGGTTTAGAACATGGCACTCGGGAGTACAGGAACTCCTATGCTAGTGGAGTAAGAGAAGATTTGGTTGGGAAGTTCCCGATGCACGTGCGCGAGGGAGCACGTGTCGAATGGACAGGAATGAATGGTCCTCGTTTTTAACATTTAAGCGATCCACGAGGTCACGTGCGGCGTCCGGCTTCGGATGTCTTTGCCACACGTAAGCCGGCCCAACTTGAGGCATTCATTTTTCATTCTCCGTCAACGCTATCAAACAACTCACTATCCCACAGGAAAACAAATCTTTTACTTTTTCTTTTTCCTTAATTTTATTTGGAAGCTTAATCTGTGGGCAATTAATAACATTTCACGGTCACAAGTAACAATTATTTCTAACCATCTTAAATGACTTAAATAAATATAATATGATAAGAAAGGCAATAAGTAATTTTTATTATTATCATCAAGTTTTTTTATTTTTTTTATTTTTATTATTATCATTAGCTGAAAAATCCTACAAATAGGGATTTTTGAATAATTATGTTATTGATTAACTTTATTCAATTTAAAACTTAAAATGAGGACACTAGAAGAAGGGATAATATTGAGGTTTGAGTTAATAAAAATGCTCCAAAAAAATAAGGGACTAATTAGATTTTAGCCCTAAAAATATAAGAAAAATACATCATTTCAATGCATTTTACACAAGGGTTATTGCTTTGGTGTAAAATGAATTTTTTGAAAAAAAAAACAAAAAATCACGATCGCCTATTTAGTAATGCACAAGATAAGCTCATATAATTGCAATTAAATTTTGCAATTCGAGCCAAAGATAAAAGCATGTAATTCACCCATTAGCTACTTCAGCGTATATTTATAATACTTTAAACATACTAAATAAGCATTTATCTATAGAACATTTTTTTTTACATTGTAAAGTTTTAAAAATATATTTAAAATAAATCTATTGATTTAGTTACTACCATACTTTCATAGGCAATTTTGAGAATTTGAATTTAACATCAGTATTAAATTATTATAGAACATAAATTTTAAAAGTATAAAAGCACTATGTCCAACAAATTAAAGAACTCCAAAGGGACCTTTAAGGAATCTACTTAATAAATAGATAAATAAATAAAATGAAAGGGTCAATTCTATCAAGCTGTTATTTTCAATAAATCTATCTCTACTTATATATCTTTGTCAAGTTAGCTCCATAGCTCCTATAAAATTTTTTTTTTTTTTTTTAAATGACAGTAATTCATGAATAGAAATATATATATACGATCTCAAACCACATAATAAATAGGAAGAATAAACAGCAATAATAGCAAGAACAATACAATATAATGCAAAAAGTCATCGAAGCTCTTTTCCAATTTTAAATTGCCTAACTTGTTAAGCAAAAAATTAATAGCATTTAATTCAACAAACTCAAATGAAATAAGAAAACATTCCTCTACTAAGAAAAGAGCAAAAAAACAAACTTTTTATGCAAATATATGCTAAGTGGCCTTGGCCACATGATAATTTATAAATGCACTAGAGCTGACCTAAATTGGGGCTCAATGGGGGGGACCTTGCCAGGCCTGAATTCCCAGCAAATTTGGTCAGCCTTCTTCCTTGCGCTGTTGATAAGCTACAGACCCGTGAGGCACGTCAAAGCAAATACCAGATTTGGCTCCCATTTTAATCTGATTTTTAGGTCAGCCAAATCTCAGAATGTTTCCCATTGCTAACAGTGCAGCAACACCTTTATTTTTTAATTTTTTAATTTTTTTTTACAACACAATTTAAAAATTACCAGAATAAAAAAGAAAATAAAATAGGCGTTAGCTAGATTGAGAGTAAAATCTACTTTATTCATACTTGAAGAAGCATACTTACAGTGATAGAGACTCGAACTTTAAAACTCTTGCATACATACGAAAACTTGAAAACACAAACCTTTAGAGGACTTTAGCGTAAAGGGCAGGACAACTCATACCCTAGTTATGCATTTGTGTTTTTATTTATAGACATATTATACAGACTTAACTATCTTTGAAATCCATGGATTTAAAATGGCTTTAAATCTAATGTCTTTTCTAGACGCCAATAATATACTATTTTACCATTACAATAGGACACCTATACAAAGTAACATGACATCTATCACCATGACATATATATTTGCTCTTCAAGTACTTTAATTTTATCTTCACTAATTATTTCAATAGTTATTTCTTTAGCTTTGAAAATAGTAGCTAAATTTACTAATCTTCCTTCTAATACTTCTAATTTATGGCCTCATTGTAGTATTAGATTGAGATAAAAAGAAATTGAGGAGCTCTGATGCAATAAGTTATCATTTAAATAAACTTCATTTATGAATCTTTTCATGGCAAGAAACATGATAAAAAGAAGCAAATAGAAATAGGTGTAGAAGACAAAGATAATCATGAATTATAGAGCTCCTCAACTCAATAAAAGACTCTTCTCAACTGTATGATATCAGCCACATGAATCTGATTCTTCCACTCTACTTTATCATGCCATCCTTATTTATATTACATTACAATTAGCTAAATCCTTACTTATATCTCCCACGTTATATTTGGTCTTTCCCCAACTCTACAGCCATAAGGTGTCCCCAAGAAAAGCTCCAGCCATTTCAGGTCCGGGGAAGGGACATTAGTTTACTTAATCTCACCTCCAAAATAGACTTTCTAGATTCAAAATTGTAACCTTCATATTATTTTTTTGAAGTCAAGGGTATCAGGGGGCCCACCCAAACAAGTTCCCCGGACATGGCCACAAACATTCAAAAATGTCGTGTGAATGAAAAAGTTAAAACTCAAGAACTATTTTATAATGTTAGGAGTTACCTCCATATTACAACTCTGCTACTCGCCCAACCTAGTGTTAGGAGTTACCTCCATATTACAATAAAGCAACATCAACCATTGTGCCAAATCCCATCCATTTTTTCCCTCTCTATCATTAGCATTAACTATTAAAAGGCCAATATTTCCTATTTGGTGCATCAACTGACCAATTTATCTTCACCTTTCTTGATAGAAACAGACGTCAATAGGGAAAATTCAACATTGTAATATCCACATAAAAGTTAAATTGCACACATAAGAAATAGGAGATACATGGGAGAAAGATGACAAAAAAGAAACCTAAACATGATACAGGTCAGGCAGGATGCTCGGATGAGTAATTTACAAAGCCGCAAATGTAAATCAATGGCAAGCTTGATCAAAGTACCATCCTGGCTATAGTTGGCCTAGCCGTTCCTGAAAGATACAAGCCATAATGCAATGTCAGGGAAAACATATATGAACATATTTTACATAACTGGTACTATCATAAACATATTCAGTAAGGAAAATGAATTTTATGCAATTTATGTACTTATTGGTTTGTTATATCTGATTCCAACTTTTCTTGCCAAACTATATGCGTGATTTCACGTACAACTACCAATGTGATGGACTGCCGGGACAACCAAGCAGTCCAAAGAACATCACAAAGCAATTACTGTGAAGAAAAGCCAAAGGCTAGGACTGTAGTCTGCCTAAACCAGTCTAGAACTTGCATTAGTGGGATCAAAATTATGGAAACAAGACAGCACTCCAACTTTACCAATGGTACTCTAAACCAATTTCAAGGCCTAAAACCATTGTTGGAATGGGTCTAATGTTTCACTAAAAATGTCAACATAACTAAGAAAAACAAATAAGTATACTCGAGGGAGGACAAACAACTAGAAATGCCAGGGAAGGACAGTGTTATTTTCCAAATGGGATGATGACTAAAACGACAAAAACGAAGGGAAGGTGAATAATGGAAATCAAATAAAATAGAAAAAATGTCAACTACTTTTTTTTATTTTAAATTCAAGTAACAACCACACATCTTTGGGCTCTGGCCTACAGTTTCTAATCCATGAGTAGCAAACTGTAATGGCTAATACTGCATAGGTTGGTGAACCTAGTTAATTTTGCTCCATTTAGCTAACATTTAACCTAATTTATTTATTATCTGATTGAAATAATTGAGAACATATTTCTCAAAAAGAAATAAATAAATAAAAATTGAGAACACAGAAAAATTTAAATGAGAAAATCTCTTCTATATGATATCTGAAAGATATAAAACCTGAAGCATCTGCATCAATTTTGGATGCTGCTCCAAAAGCTGGCAAAGTTTCTCCCGGTCACTCAACAAAGACTGCCACGAAGAATAAAACAACATAATCAGAAAAACCACTAAAGGCAGGAGCAATGAATTTAAACATATGTAAATACAAAAAAGTACCTGAATGGCTTCGGGAGAAGAAAAAAATTGTTGTAAAGACATCCCCAAATCTTGCTGCTGCTGTTGTTGAAGATGAAATTGTGATTGAGCAGTCTCAATTTGCTGTTGTTGTTGGGATTGAGCAAGATGCTCTTGCTGTTGGGGTTGATAGTACACCTGAAGAGGAGAAAGATGGGGTTGCTGCTGCATCTGAAATGGATGCCCTGGAACTTGAATAGGATTTTGCAGGAAAGAAACGCCAGGCTCTGACTGCTGCTGTGAAACATCAATGGGTGGTCTCAGGTGTGGAGGAGGATGAGGTGGTTGTGGTGGTTGGAGAGGTTGCAGCTGCAGCCGAGGTTGTGCTGCCTGAATGGAAGGTGGAGTGGCAACAGAATGTAACAAACTTGGTGTACTCTGGCCTTGGTGCTGGTTCGGTGGAGTGCTAAAAACGGGTATAGAAGCAGGCCTACTGATTAACAAAGGTGGAACAAGCTGAGGTGGTGAGTAGGAAGTGAGACTGCCTCCAGATGTGGCAAAGCTCCCCAACCGAGCATCAGTTAAAGATGAGCTAGAACTATGTTGAAGCTGATTATATCCTGGCGACTGTGATGTAGAGCTTTTTGCTGATGCCTGTGCCATTGAAGAAGCTGAGAAAGGTGGGGGCATGGGAGGAAGTGGTGGTGGAGGCCTAGCAGAACCACTGGGAGAGGAGTTCGTTACATCATGCAGCCTATTTGCAGAAGAAGCAGAAGTCCAAGAATACTTGGGATCTAACCTAGAATGGGGAGGAGTTGCTAGTGGTGTTGTGGAACTGTTGTTAAATGAGGATGAATAATCTGTTTGCAGCTGCGAATTAAAAGTGTCACTCATAGACTCTACAAATGAAGATGAATTGGTAGGAGGCAACAGGCCAGCACCGAAGTTGTGGAGGGCCACCCTATCTTCTCTCAAATGGGTGGCAGGTGCTGTACTTGGGCCACTGACATCAAATGGTTGTAAAGGATAGCCTGCAGGAAGTGGAGGCTGCATATCTCTCACAGAATGGCCAAAGGAAGATGAGTGACTTTGAACAGTTTCTGCGTTCTGAGAGAGCATGGATAATACATTTGGTGGTGGAGGAAATGGAGGCAAAGGTGGTTGGTTAAGCAGTTGCTTCTGTTCATGAAGCCCTTGAGATACAGGATTCAGGAGAATGTTAATTGCCTGCTGCTGACCATCCCTCTGATAAAATGTAGGTGGAGGGATCCTAGAATCTCCGTGTAAGTCTCCAGATGATGAACTCTTATTGTAGAACGGTGCGTGAAACCCAGATAAGTTTGATGCTGTAGCAGAATCAAATCCACTAGATGTATTAACAGCAGCTTTATGTTTACTTTCATCAGACTGTTCATGGAAAAACGCTTTGTCAGTGTTTGTACCAAAGAACTTCTTCTCCGAAGAAACACTTGCTTCCCGAGATAGTGGCACTTCAGGTCTAGAAACTGACCTCCTAGATGAAAAGTCACTTTGCGTAGTTTCGTCAACATTAGACACCAAAGGCATGCCAAGGTTAGAAATTTGAGTACTACCATTTGCATCACTTTCAGTTTCTTCGACAATTGAATGAGGTGAACTTTCCTCAACCATGAGAGAGGCAGGTGGCAGACTGTCATCTGGTTGAGGAAACGGCAGTCTATCATCAGGCTCCGATTCCTCGCCATCAAACACAATATTGATCTGATGATCATCATCAAGATCTGCTTTTAACTGGCGAGATTTATCCTCCTTCTCTGAACCAACATCATTCTCTGGTGGCGCATTCCTTCCTTGTGCTGCGACGTCCCCAGCAGTAGAAGCCAATGGACCTTGACGCTCCCTTTGTCTGGCCATAAACTCATCCACATGAATTGACGGAGGCCTCCCACCAGTAGATCCTCCGCGCTGAACAGCATTTATAACATTAGAGGCACTACTTGCTCCATCAATATTTCTTTCCCTAGCCACATAATCATCCACATGCATAGATGGAGGTCTGCTTGTGTTTGGCTTGCGCTGCCTGAAGGTGTCCCGGCGGGTAGGTCCAGAAGAAGCAGCAGGTTGCCCCAATCCTCGTGCAAATGCATTTGGCCCAGCATTCTCAGTTCCAGAACTATCTCTAGAACGCCTATTAGGTCCATCCATTGATGTCATTTTCCTCTTTAATGGAAGTGCTGACATTGAGAGTCTATCAGGTAAGGAATCAGGACATTCCCACAGAAACTTTTCAGCAAGCCCTCCAAGAGACGAGAAATTCAGAGACTTTTCATCACTACTGTCGAACATTATGATTCGTGAAAATAATGATCCAACATCATCCTTTATCATGCTCCTTTTGGTTATAAATGGAGTTGAGTGAGGTGTAAGACCTTTTGTAGCATCTACATCAATTGATAATAAAGAGAAACTTTTGGGTTTCACATCATCCACCTTGACTGAACATTCAGGCTTCTGTAGCACCAGTGATAATGATTCCACCATCTCTTTTACCTGTTGATTGTATCAAATGAGGATGTTATGTAAACCCAGAAACGTGTTCGGTGAAACCAAATAAACGAAAGAAAGAATGCAAACTAGCTATACCTGAAATAAAACAGTCTTCATATATGAAATGGCAAATTGTTCATCCTCTTGAACCTTTATATCCAACAGATCTATGAATCCATATATATCTTTTAATCTTTCATGAGGAAACTTCTCCGCACCATTCAAATTAATAGGAAGCCCAAAAAGGAATTTCAGTACAGAAATTCCCTCTGTGTTCAAGCTGATCAACAAAGTAAAATAAGGGACTAGACTGTTGAATGTAATGAGATAATCAATTTAGCCAAAATAACTCAATTTGTGCAAGTAGTTTGTCATCAAAAATAGTTTGACCACTCAACAACATTGACATGAACATGGCATGAAACTTCTAAATTATAAGGATTTTTATCAAGTTTTCAGTCATCGATTTATAAATCATATGTAAACCAAAAAGAAAAAAAAAAACCCATCAAAGTTCACTAACAAATCAAAATAATTAACAAAGATCCAAAGGATTTTTTAATATTTTACTCTTTAAAGGCAAGGTTTTAACAAAGAGGTTGAAAATAAATAACTTCAATTTTTGTATGAAGTTGTTCCTATGGAATACAAATATATGATATTGAAGCCCAATCTCATGTATAATAAGTGGAAAGGAACTAGAGAAACATTAAAAAAAAAAAGAAAACAAGAATTGAAAAGAACGTGCCATTTATAGATTGTGCAATCAGCTCATAGATCTCCTATATGTCAAGAATTGCTCAGACAATGAGCATCAAGCATTATGAAAATTATAAATAATTAAATATCAATTTAAACCCATTACATTTTAAAATTAATATGATGTGCATATAATTACAATTATTTTGTGCTTTTAGCAAATCTTGAAAGATATAAGAGATCTTCCCAACATTTAAACAAAAATTCTATATACTTTTCTAAGATGTCAAATTCTTACAGAAAATGTTCCACATCGAATTGTGACCTGAGGTAAGTGTTGGAATCCAGAATTAACCTCTTTATAAAGTAAGGGTAAGGATACCCACATTGACCCTTCCCTAGAACCCACAATGACAAAAAAAGCCTTATGTAGGTCAATGGGGGGAAAAAAAAAGCCTTATGTACTAGGTACATTCTTTTATTTATTTATTTATATCAAATTTGACTTCTCTAAATTAATTTTTGGGTTTTAAGCGATCAAGTGGGAGAATTCAAATTTTCAATGGTTCCACACAGCATGACTCCAACTAATTGAGAACATTTATATGAACATTTTGTTCCACCATTTCTTGATAGCAATCATGTGTTTCACACTATTCTAGACCAATTTGGATTCCCCTTATTGATGCGGTCCCTGGCCATCATCTCGCAGGACTGAACCACATAAACCAGCTTTTTCACATTATATCCCATGCAAGTGCTATTGCAACACTAACAAATGCATTTGAATGTACATTTTTTATGTGGGGACGCATGACACGTGTGCATAACGTGTTTTAGCATATTCTTTTATTCTTTGTATTTAAGTTTCATTTTTTTCAAAGAAGTTTCTATTTTAGTAGATTTCTATTTTAGTGGTAGTTCTAGATAGTTTCTAAAATTCATTTTTATTATTTAAAGTCTATTAGAAAGTGTTTTTGAAGTGTCTAAATTAGAGTTATAATAAAATTAGAAAGTTGCTATTATGTTATAAATAGCTTAAGAAACTTATTCTTAAGTGTTTTACGAAGTTTCTAAATTGTTTCAAGGGAGTTAACTATATACTTTTTTTGAAACGAAACAAAATGTGTGAATTGATTAGTGTAAAGTATGTACAGAGGTTACAAAAATATGCACCAGCTGTGCAAATATAGAGCAAGCAAACAGACCACCCTCCTAGCTGAGCCCCTCCACCTAGCAACACCTACGGGGCAAGACTATAATAAGCAATCACCCCAACTCAACAACCAACTAGATAATAGTCAACATTTAAAGACCCAAGAACTCGCTGAGAGCTTAATCCCCTCCCACAGTTTATCACAGTTTTTATGTGCATCGTTAAACACCCTAGCATTTCGTTCCAACCACAGGGACCATAGTGTGGTATACATTACAATTAAACTAATCTCCTTATAAGGGAGTTATCTATATAAAGAGCTTCAATTACGAAAATTGAATTCAACCAATCAATATATCAAAATTATCTTTCTCTTTGAGTGACTATTGAATAGAAATTGATTTTGGCTATTCTTTTTATGTATTTTAGTTTTTGCTTCCGTGACGAATTTACATCAATTTTCCTGTTTTGCTAATTATCCCACTTAACACCACCGTCTTCACCACACAGTCCATGTATATATTTTTCTTAATTGGTAATAATTTTGGTACATCTACATTCGTCACATGAGCTGTTTTTTTTTTTTCCACTTCCATAAAATGAAATTTGCTCATAACACAAAACCAAACGCATCATATGCATCTCTCAACTTTAGCCATCACATTCTAACTCTATAGGAAAATCTCTGTCAATTGCTACCTCACTATAGATGATAAAACGTTTTCGGGTATCTCATCAATCAATCCTAAACAACTCTCATATTTTTACTCCAATTGTAACCAAGCTTGTATTTCATTTATTCTACTTTGACCTACCTTGAAATGTCATGACTCTAA
Organism: Paratinospora sagittata; assembly: GCA_035771175.1. Taxonomy (NCBI): domain Eukaryota; kingdom Viridiplantae; phylum Streptophyta; class Magnoliopsida; order Ranunculales; family Menispermaceae; genus Paratinospora; species Paratinospora sagittata. Next base: position 46,584,226 of record CM069593.1, read on the forward strand.
AGCATCCCTCCAAACTTCTACTACTCTTATATCTAGCTACACTCCAATTTCATCAAATAAAAAAAATAAAAAATAAAAATAATTTTTTTTTTGCAAAGAGCATTACAACATGTTTAACAAGACAGAAAAATATTTATTCAAAGTTCAACTTTAGTGCCTGCTCCCTCTCCTAATTAATCAAATAACACACAAATGGTTTAACCTTAGGAGAAAGTATTTGTCCAAGGCCAAGGCCTATTGCAAGGCTGTAAGCATTCCATTCAAGTCAATAGACACAAAAGGACATTGCAAAAAGAAACAAGGTAATAAAGAAGAAAACTTACTTTCTACCTTCCAAGCAAAAGCATAAAGCACCTGATGACAATGAACTAAGACCATCAATAGCATATGTTGACAAACCATCTTTTTCATCCATCGCTCTCACTAAATTCTTCCAGCAATAAAGTAAAGGAGGACATCTTCTCCAATCAGTGTCATGAACGACAGTATCATTTACATCCAACTCAGTTCCTTTCTCTGGCTCAAATTCTTCAAGAGGACTTGATTGGATCTCCATTGAAATGGATGAAAAGGCATCTCTACCCTCACTACATGTAGCTAATTGTTTAAAGGCCAGTAGACAAAAAAGCAATTCCTTTCCAACAGGAAGGACCTAGAAGAAAGAAAATGATATTCTCCATTATAAATTGTTAGTTTTCAAAAGCATGAAAAAAGAGAAGAAAAGCCATAATCAGTTTAAATTGCAATAAATGATAGGAAAATTGTATGATAAAACACAATAAATTTAACTATATTATTTGCATTTTACCATTTTGTTGTAAATTGCCTCATACAAATGTCAATCAAAATTAAAAAAAAAAAAAAAAAACCTTGTGACAGTCAATTATATTTAAAGAGTTAAATATAAATTGAGAAAAAGGTGTTAATCTAGAAAAAAGAAAAACAGTTAATGTCACCAAACTTGTATTTACATAGAGCAACGTGGATGAACAAATTAAAGTAGTCAGCCCAATGTAATTCGGAAAAGGCTTTGTTGAGAGTTGCCACACTTGTAGTTATAGCATATTTAGAGTAAAAAATTTGGGTTTTGAAAAATTTGCATTGCTAAAACTAAAGCACGATTAAATTACTAGGTATATGCATCTTATTTTGGATGGTGTTCCTCGGCAAATGGGGCGGGGGGGGCGAGGGGGGGTGGTCATTGAAAGAGACTAGAGTGATGGTGTAGGTTATCAAGTACCATTAAGTGTTGCAATTTATGTAGCATTACACAATAAGGGAAACAAAAAGAAAGCTATAGATTCATCAATAGAGCTAAAGGATATTATGAGAACCGAAAAATGATTGTGTTAGTATTGTCAACGAAAAGAGGGTTCATAAGTACTTACTCTCCAACACCTTTAATGGCATTTTATGGTGGCGCTATGATTTGAAGAGTGGTTGAGTTGACACTAATCACTAGGAAATCAAGTGGAAATGCAGTTTTGGACAAAAAAGGGACATCCAAGTTGGCTCAATTTCATTGGATAGGGGAGTGGGTAAACACTAATGCAAAATGAGACTTCTACAATGCGCGAATAGATAGCAAATATTGGAGCAAATCCTACACCACTTTCTGGATTCATGAAAGTTGAAGAAAGAAAAAAAAAATTGAGGAAATGACTTTTGATCATTTTCAGAAAGTAAAGCCATATTTTATTGTTTTCAACAACTAGGGTTTGGGTATTGCACAACCAAATGCTTTTTTTAAGTTTTCAACATATCCTTTGTTTTGGTATACAAGAAATGGTATTTGAATCATGATCGAAACACTACCAACATGCCCAAGACTTGTAGAGTTTCTTAAAAGGAAAGAAACCTTATTTCCAGCATCTTAAGAGAAAAAGAAAAAAGAAAAAAAAAAGGAAAAAAAGAAAAGAAAATGAGAATTTATAGGATTTTAATTAAAAAAAGTTAAAATTTGGGAAATCCTACTTGCGAAAATTGTTCTTATCAAATGCATAAATGCATTTTGACTTGATCTATATATATGTAAATAATAATAAAAAAACTTATGAATTCTCAATGACAATAAGTTCACATCAAGAATTAACCTTAAGCCCTCATCTTTCTACACTAGTCATGGACAGTGTTTTCAAGGCAATGCCTAGGGGATCGTCTAGGCGACGCCTAAGCGTTTTAGAGAGAAAAAGCCTAGGCGCAGTGGGGGTTTGTGCAAATTTTTAAAAAAACCTTTAAAAACAAAAGCCCTCCCTTTCTACAATAAACCCTCAAACCTCTCTCTCCTAAGTCCATTCTTTCCATTTGCTCCAACCAAGAAACGTCGTTGAAACCTACGACAACCCCTCCAGCAACAGACATTTTCTGGCAAACAATTTGTGGACATGATTCTAATTAATATGAAGTGTTTTTTTATCATTTTATGAAAATTTTACATTCATGATAGAATATATATATATATATATATATATATATATATATATATATATATATATATATAATTATGTATACGAACTATCCAGGGACCTGTAGATAATTAATTAGTTATTAGGGGCCTATAAATAAATATGTTTTATAGCCTAGGCCACGTCTAGGCTACGCCTTGCCTAGACATCGCTTTGGCGCCTTGAAACATTGGTCATGGATGATGATGTTGTGTATGTTGTTTGTCGATAATATTGTGTTTATTGATAAAACTAAAACAAGAGTCAATACAAAATCATTAGTTTGGAGAGAGATTTTAGAATCCAAAAGGTTAAAGATTAATGAAACTAAAACTAAATATATTTAATGTAATTTTAGAGGAAGTAAAAATAAAGGTGGAGACGGAGTAAGATTGAAAACCAAAAGAAATGAAAACTTTAGGTATTTGGGTTTAATTATTCATTAAGAAGGAGAAATAAAAGATGATGTCGGCCACATAACTAAAGCAGGTTAGCTTAAGTGGAGAACCGTTAGCAGAGTACTATATAATCGAACCATCCCTTCGAAGTTGAACGAAAATATTACAAGACCACAATTAGTCGAGACCATGTTTTATGGAATAGAATGTTGGGAAATAAAGAAACATGTCAATAAAATAAGTGTATTGGAAATAATGGTAAAACATTAAAAAATAATATTAGAAATGAACACATTCAAGAAATTGCAAGAAAGGCCTCAATTGGAGAAAGAAAAAAAAACTGAGATGGTTTGAATGCAAATAAGGAGGACGATTAGATGTTTTAGTTAGAAATAAATAGTATATTAAGTATTAATGGTAACAACAGAGAAAGAGAAAGACCTAAAATAGCAAGAATAAAGATAATCAAGAAAGATATAGCTACTTATAATATAACAAGAGTTGTTAAGGTGTCAAGGCAATGGCGAGGCAATTGACCCCATCTAAGCAAGGGAGTGCCTAGGCATCTCAAAATACTTATGGCTCCCAAAGTAAATAACTAATCAATTTTACACATACAAAGCTTATATATATTTAACATAATACGAAAGTACGTCGTGTAAAAAAAAATCAGCCATATCTTACACTCTTCAATCGCGTGTCCACAAATTAAAATCCATGAAAACATATCAAAAAAAAACACTCTTCCACTCCGCTCTATCAACTATCAAGGGCTAAGTCAGCATTCAAATTAAAAGAAGTTAAATCTTTTTTAATTATCTCTATCTATATTATTTAAGGTCTACCTCTACCTCTATTGTTAACATCTAGTGCTAATAGGTCACTCTTCCGAACCGGTGCATCTAGAGGCCTACACTGTATGTGTCCAAACCCCCTTAGTCGATTCTCTCTCATTTTCTCTCCAATGGGTGCTACACTTACCATTGTTCGAATATGCTCATTTCTAATCTTATCTTTTAACGTTTTACCACATATCCACCTTAGTTACACTTAGTTTGTTAACATGTTTTTAATTGCCCAACATTATGTACCATATAATATAACTGGCCTAATAGCAACTTTATAAAGTTGCATAATTGACCCATCCTGCCTTAACTTTATGGTTCACATTCTCACCTATTTCACCTTTTTTTTTTATGTATAATGGATCCCAAATACCTAAAAAATTTTACTCCCTGGTATCTCTTGACTTCCAACTAAAATCAAATAATGTATCCAGTCTTAGTCCAACTAATCTTGAACCCTTTAGATTTTAAAGTCTCTTTTCCTCTAGCTTAGCATTTACTCCAGATGCAGTTCTATAAATCAATACTATATCATCAGCAAATAACATACACCATGGAATATCTTCTTAAATATTTTTAGACAATTCATCCATAACTAGTACAAAAAGGTAGGAGCTTAAGGAAAATCCTTGGTGCAAACCTACTATAATTAAAAAATTGTCAGTTTCTCCTTCTGTTGATTTTGCAATGGTTCTTGCCCCATCACACAAGTCTTTTCTCAATTCAATCTACCTATTTGTAACTCTTTTTTTCCTTAATATTTGCCATATTATTTCTCTAGGTCTCTATTATAGGCTTTCTCTCAATCAATAAAGGCCATATGGAGGTCTTTCTTCTTCTCCCTATACCTCTCTATCAATCTCCTTAATAAATAAATAACTTCCATAGTTGATCTCCCAGACATAAATCCAAATTGATTGTTTGACACCAAAGTTTCAGCTCGCACTCTATTTTCTATTACTCTCCCACAATTTCATTGTATGAATCATCAATTTAATTCCCCTATAATTTGCACAATTTTAAATATCTCTTGCTTTTTTATATATGGGTATTAAGATGTTTTTCCTCCAATCATCAGGCATTCTCCTAGTTGCTACAATCTTATTAAACAATTTGGTTACCACAAGACTCTAATTTCCCCTAGACTCTTCCAAACCTCAATGGGAATCGCATTTGGTTCTAAAGCCTTTGCATTGATCATTTTTCTCAAAGCATTATTTACCTCAAGCATACTAATTCTAGATTTTAATGTACTTTTATTAGTTTCCCCTAGGTTATCAAGTCCTTCTGCACTAAACTCTGCTAAATAATTTTTCCAAATAAGCTTTCCATCACTCTTTTATCTCTTCTTCTTTTACTAAAAAAAAAAAAAAAAAAAAAAAACAAGGCATGTTCGCCTATAATGTATGTATAACAATTTAAGAAGCCATATTTTGATGTAATACTTGTGCAAAGAAAATATAAGCAACAATATAACAATAATAAAATAAAAAATTAGAATTAAATAACTTGCATAATTGAAATTTAAGTATAGCAATATAATTAAAAGTTACCAACATGGAATTGGTGCAGTTGGTAAAGAGGTGGCTTTGAAACCCAAAGGTCCCAGGTTCAACTCCTGTCACTGCCTCACCCTAGGGGGTGAGGAGGATTAATGGGTCAAGAACGGGTCTGATACTTTCCTGAGAGTATGGTATGGTGATGGATGGTGATGGAGGTGGTTATACAACTAACTACAAACATTGTTTCTTCTCAAAAATAAAAAATAAAAAAGAAGAAAAGTTACATTGACCCTGTAAAGTTTCAAGTATAGGCTAGGCAATTAAGTTGCAAATGAGGTGATGGGCTAGCAGTCACGTCCTAGGCGTACTCTTGACAACATTGAATATAATTATAACTTAGCCCCCAAAGGAGCAGAGTGAATGAAGCAAACTCATATAATCATTCGCATTTAGTGAAGAAAAGGTTTTGTCGTTATAGAAAAAAGCATACATAAATTATATTGATAGGAAAATATTAAAATTTCTCAATAAATTTTCTTATGCATCAAACAAAGCCTATGTTAAAAGCACCCATGTCTTTCTTCACACCTTCAACCACTTTGTTTTATGTTTTGACATTTAACACCTTCAATGTTTACCTTATATCTCCTCCTAACATGCGTAGCAAATGACCTTTGTCTTTCATGGCCAAACCATTTCAAGCCTACACACACATTACCAATTGGTCATTTAATTCTAATTTTATTTTTGACATTGTCATTATCCAAGTCAAATAACATTAGTTCGAATATATGATTGCTGACATACACAAGTAACTCTTTTAAAATATGAGAAAATACCCCCTCCACTTCGCTTACTTTTAAAAATCCAACGAGGCTTACACCTTAAAACTCACCACACCTTTAGAGCCTGATCCTCGATTTCTCTTACATGCAACCCTTGTGAGACTCAACCTAAGCCCTATTTGTCTATTTACATTCTCCTTTTTTTTTTCTTCCCAAAACACTTAAATTGACATTGGAAGAAAAATGCTAATATTTTTTTTTTCTTTCCTAAAGCAGTAGTCTGGATCATTTAGGAGAAATCCAAGTTTTGAAACTCCAAACTTAGGCTTGTCATTTTGGAGATTATATGCACATTACTTGGTGAAATTAAATGTCAATTGTTTCTATGATCTCATTGCAAGAAGCCTCGTCATTAATCACCAGAAGTTAAAAACTTAAGAAGTGACTAGAAATTGTAAGAACTAATAAGTGGTAAACACCTAATATCTTTGCATTTAATTTACCAATTCCACTAGTTTCTTTTTTAATAGAAAAAATATTAAATTAGAAAATCCAGACTTATAATAAGTGCAGCCATTGACATATTAAGTCTATATCTTGATTGCTTGGTGTTGTTATGTGATAAAGCAACACACATGAAAATAGTTTATAGTTAACTTTCATTCCATGGTTTTCCATTTAGTAACGATTTTTATAGAACTTTTTTTATTTTTCAAATGTGATGACCCCTTGTATCGCCTCAAGGCTTACGCCTCACCACACATAGGAAAATTTCCTTGATTACACCCTCCAAATTTTAGAAAATTTCCATTATCCCATTTCTTGGCCATTCCTCTAGAAGAAGTTCTTGAGTAACGAGCAATGCCCACTACAACATCCATGGAATTTCTCATCAACTTGATCAATCAATTTTGGGATGCAAGACTCTCATATTGTTTTGTATCATTACTCATAAACTATGCTTGATTAGCAAATGCCCAACTAAGCCAAGCAAGTATTTAAATATCTATCCAACACAGTGAATACACATCTGTTATGGCAGCCCTCATGAGTCAAAAACCACAGCATCAAGTATTGTTCTACAGTTCAACCAATAAAGTATATCATGTCTGGTAATAATTTCGGAAATGTTACTCATGTTCCTTTTATCTTCCAACTACTTTATCAGAACTTTGATTTCACACAAATTGTTCTTGTATTATAACTAGAGCCACCTTTTCTAAGGTCTAAGTAAAATAAATAGTAGACCTCCACTACCTAAAGATAGTTTAAGATAATCTCCAATGCAGTGGATACCTGAATGCCATGTATAGCTTGTAATTATCCTCTTCTGGCAAATAAGGTATTTCTTTCGCTGTTAGCAGCAAATAAGGGATTAAAGTATCACCCTTATTCACCCAAGATCTTAGAATTTTAATTGAGTTTTTCTAAATTGACGCTAAAAGGACTTTTGAATCCAAATTTTTGTTAGTAATACTTTTCAAGGCCTTGGTTTGTCACATGAGCCTAAATTCCATAAGAGGAGGCAGCCTGGTGCATGACGCTCCCGTCTATGTGAGGTCCTAAGGAAAGAGCCTAAATTTCATATTTTTGAATTTAAAATAAGAACAAATATCAAGTACTACAGATCAAATGAATACCATAGCATCAAAATTGTAGCCCTCCCATGGCATGTAAAGTTACCATTACCTTTTTCCCAAAGCAAGTTCCCTACCAGCTGTAGCAGTACCATTTGCTAAGATTTTCCCATTGCGTCAACTATGTGTCACAGCTAGAAAATAAGATGCAAATACACACTGCCCAAACTGGAATGATTTGCACTTCATTATATTCACAGTGAGGGGCATGATCACAACCAGTGACACAACTAACATATTTGTACCATGCCTCAGTATCGCTGTTCTCTTGACATAATAAAATTTAATGAAGCCTAATAATCCAACACTTTTGAAAGAAGATTTCATAGAGAATAGTATTGTACTTACATTTACCATTCAAGAAAGAAATTTATGTAGGCAATTCAAAATGGTGGGGTTAAGGTGCTCCTGGCGTTGATAAAGTGACACCAAAATTTTTTTTATTATTCTTTTAAAGAAAAAAAACCCAAATAGTGCAATATGAATTATGAAATAAGAAATTCTATATTAAAAAAGCAGCAACAAATGCAGAGTACCATAGCACATAAAGAAATGAAACAAGAACATCATAAACTAATTACTGCATTTCCATAAGCCTCCCATATCATACATAAGATGATGCAACGGAACATTTATGAACTCGAAAATTGACAATTCATAGAAGCAAATAGTTTCACCCTTTTAAAGGATGCAAGGAAAAACGTAAGGATGGCGACAGACTCAAGTAACTATGATGAGGTCTAACCATCATATAATGAAAAGATCAATTAGCAAGCACTCATAAAACAAATTAACAAATAAAAAAGCAACAGTATGATCTGCATGCATAATGAGTATTAATTAATGTATGTTGTCATATCAGGGTATTAAAAGATGAAAGATGAAGCATCTCAGGTTCCTCACCGCTGAAATTTAGAATGCAAAAGAATGTTCCACAATTTCATAAAAACAATAAAGGAATTTCCAAAGTTACCAGGCATAACTTGAGAATATTCTTCAATAATAATGAACAATCCTCAATTGTAAGCTTTATGGTACTGCACAAATTTACAAGAGAATCAAATAATCCATATGCTTGATTTACAAACCAGAAAGATATTCCTCCAATAAAAGTAGCTGAGAAACCCCAAAGAAGTTTCCAATACTCACTCATCTTGTACCCCTGCATGCAAGGGTGCTTGTGAATCACAAATCAGTATGAAGGACTTCAAGACAGGTAGGCACCAACTAAGCAGACTAAGGGCACCTTTAACAGAAGATCTGTTCTCAGTAAAACCGTTCCCTTCTGAATTTGATGCATTAGCACACCTCTCAAGAGCTTTGATCAGTAAATCAACAACACCCTCCTTCAACAACAATGACTGTAGACAAAGAGCAAGTAAGGGATCTGATTGACACGACGTTTAATATACAAGATAAAGATTACAAATAAATAACCAGACAACCTTGCCACAGGGATGTTCCAATAAGCTACCAAGAAATTCAAGCAGCCGATAAACCTGGACAAAAGATAATAACATCTGTTAAATTACCAAACCTGATTGTGAGCATGAATCATTGATAGTATCACCTTGAAAACTTCAGTATCAGAGAGAGTAGATGATTCAGAAACATGCTCATGCATCCATGAGAAAATGGGCCTAAGAAGCACGAGAGCACTGTCAGCCTTCTGCCATGCAATGCGAACTATGAGAACTCGAAGCATGTCTTGTATGACAACCAATGCCTGGAGAATTAGAGGAAAAAAGAGCATCAAGGCTAATAAATCAAAGATAATAACCAAAGTACACATATACATAGAGCAGAGAACAAAGAAAATAATTGTTATTAAACTATCTTAGCCATAGAAGAAAACAACAAACAAAACCAAGTCTAAGGGATTGTTGCATACAGTAAAAGAAAAGTGTAGAATAATTTGTGCAAATTTGTCCAGCAGTGGTGTCAATCGGCTGAGAAGAGTTGCAACATGTCCAGGATGTAAGTACCAATTGACTTGTCTCTCTTTCTGTGGTCCTAATAATGTTCCAATAGCCAATGTTCGCAAAGCACTCAAGGGAGGCATCCCACTTTTCCAAAGCCAGATGCCTTCTTCAGGAAATAGATCACCCTTGTGATGCAAAACAAGAAAATCCATCAGAATTTGCAGGCAAAAAAAAGTTGAGATTTTGCAGATCAACATGGAAAACAGTGATTCATATAGTAGCACTGAATTACAAGAGTTTTTTAAAAAGGCTCAATTCACAAATGAACGCTAAAAGCATAAAATCATAGATCATTAACAAAAAGTAACAGAGCAAAGGAAAAGCCTTTTTTACAAGTCATTCTCATTTCAAGTTTAACTGAACTAAGTGTCAGACTACACTGGAAGACTACAATTAACATACCAAAAGACTTAGTAAACTGCAGGCCTCCTTCGGACCCAAAGCAAGCGATGAGGTAGCCTGTACACTGTCAAGAATGCAAGGAAAAAGACCAGGAGTCCAACCAAAAATTGGCCAGCAAGCAAGTGCTGACACAATAAGGTGACAGACAGCTCCCAAACCAAGTGCAGAACCAGGGTAAGGAGAGGAGAGGTCTGCAGCACAGGCAGCCAACTTTGGACTGCAGAAGTCCAAAAAAATTACATATAAGCAGAAAGATTCTTTCAATAGAAGGAAAAAAAAGAAGAAGAAGTTTTGCATTACCTTACTTCTCGATGCAATCGCAATAGAGCATTTAGTAACTTTGTATTCCGATGCAGCTCCTTGGCTTCCTGCAGACAGGGCATTCATATAGCCTCAAGCATAAAAGAAACTAAGGGGACACAACACTTGTGTAAACCCTAACAACCAATGATGAAATATCAATATAACTCAAAAGACATAATGACCAATAAAAAGGAATAGCTAATAGAATCAAGATCAGCCCTTGCTTCAAGATGATTCAGAGGGCGATGTCCATACCATAGTCTCTTCTTCTTTTTTTTCTCTCTAAAGCAATGAAGTTGCGTAGTGTCTATTTCTCTTTAATAAAGATCAGAACTCTATATAGCATGGTATAAAATTGAACAAAAGTGAACATATCAAGGCAAGGCGCCCATCTTTCGCTTGAGGCAGAATGAAGCTTAAGCCCCACTTTTCTATATAATTCTTTTTTCAAAGTAAATTTACAATCTTACTTTATGGACAATATAACCAATTCTTTTACTATTTAAGAAAAAAATCTCTTTAACTTGGGAGAAATTAAAGTTTCTACTCTTAAAGGTTTAAAAAATGCCCTCTTCCATTCAAAAAGCCCCCCCTAGTAATCATAGTTTCAAAAATCAAACAAGCCTCAACCCTTAACGTGGTCTAAAACCAAGGTTCAAATCTTTATCGTACCTTTTAAAGCTCATGCCACATGACATGAGGCTTATAGCACAACATTTGCACCTTAGGGTTATGTGATGCATAAGGCATCTTTTTGGGGATTAAAAAATTCACTATGGGATTAGAAAGCATTAGGATTCTTGACAACGATTCAAATTAATTTTCCTTGAATCAAATCATGAATCATAAAATTCATAGATTTGAATTAGGATTCTTACGAATAATTCTTTTTTTTTTTCAAAATCATTGTAAAGACAAGAAAGGTAGAAATAAGAAAAATTTGAAGGATATTTGATACAAAAGGAGGAAGATTATTGAGCTTGCTATAGACCAAATAAGTAAACAAATGATTATTTATCACTTAATATTTTTGAAATTTTTGTTAAGTATTTCTCTAGGTGATCTACACAAAAAAAAAGAAAGAAGAAAAAAGCCTGAAAAAAATCTTACAATTTACAATTTGATTTACGATTTTGGATCCCACCCCCCTAAGGGCGGCAATTTGGCCCACTAGGCCCGGCCCCACTGGACCTAAGAATATTCGGGTCAGGCTAGGCCGGGTCAGGTCGGGCCGATATTAAAAGACCTTGGCTTAGACCCAACCCAAGAGTTATATGGATCTGGTCTTTGGACCAGGCCTTTAGATTGGGCCTTTAGACCAAGCTTTTGGACCTACAATATAACCAAAAACATTTAAGGTTAAAAATATTAAAAAATATATAAAATTCAATTCAATAATTAAAGAAAACATAGACATAGAAATAAAAAATATTATTTATTAGCTTCTAAATAAATAACAAATAATTTGTAAACCTAATAATTTCTAATTTACTATGCAATCTAAATATTAGAATGTTACAACAATTTTTCAATTCTAAAACTATATATATATATTATATACATTGCGCGTGTGTATATATACTCTTAATTACTAAAACAATGAAACTATATACTCTTAATTATATAGCACTTTTGATTATCATTATGTTTTTTTTTTCCACTTTATAAACTTTTACTTATACATATACAATATGTGTGTGTGTGTTTGTGTGTAAGTATGTATATATATTGTATATATTATAATTATATAACACTCTTGAATCTTGATCATGCCTTTCTTTTTCATTTTATATACTCAAAAAAAAATTTACACACATACATACATACATACATACATACATACATATATATATATATATATATATATATATATATATATATATATATATATATATATATATTTCGGGCCTTTGGGTTGGGCCTTCGGGTTGGGCCTTCGGACCGAGTTCGTGGGCCGGACCAGGTCTACCTATGTAATCCTAGACCCAATAAGTTTTGGGACTGGGCCGACCCGACCCATATAATAATCAGGCCGGGTTTGGGTCGAGTCATTTTGATCTGGTCGGGCCGGACCCATGGGCCCCATGCCAAATTTCCACCCCTACACCCCCCTAAAATTTTGCAATCTCATTATAATATAACACTATGACGCGAACCACAAAAAAAAAGTGCAGGATAAAATTGATGGCTTTCAAACAACAGGAAAGCAATGTGCAAAACAAAACTGAATCTATAAATTGAGGAACAAAACCAAGAAGCACGAGTTCAATGCAAGCCACACCAAGAATACAGCTTCATACAGTAGAAAATAGAGGTCTACATGCTGTTCACAATCACATCATCAAAAAAGTAGCAGTTTTAGACTTTTAGTAGAGAAAGAGAAGTGATCCACACTAAATCCAGCTTTCGTACAACAATGCAAAAGTAAGATGCAAAGTATAGAGAAAGAGTAGTTGCATATTTCCACCCCTCGTTTGATTTTTTTTTCTTAGGAGAGGAGAAAATAACTATGGATGAAACAAGAATACAAGCAGCGGGCCAACAATCCTCCAAAAATTTAAAAAATAAGGAAAAAGCAACCAACTAAAACAAAACAGATCAATGAGAGACCATTGAGAAATTCAATCTAACAACAGCCACAAGAGACCCTAGGGCCTAAACAAAACAGTTTCCCAAATTGTCTCTTTGTTATCAGTGCGGTCCTCGGAGATCCTAACATTTATCTCCAACCACACCCCCCATTAAACTAAGAACATACTGGGCACTTTGCGTCTCTTGTAGCCAATACCCACAGAATAGTTTGCTTAAAGTATGTCACTACAAGCTTGTGGGGTGACCCACATACAACTTAATCCTCAAGGAGCTGGGCCATAAGTGCATCGGGAACGAAGAATGCACAAAGATATGGTCAATCCTCTCCATTCCAGCACAATAGACACCAATGCGGGGAGGGAGAAGGGAAATAAATGGCTCCCTCCTCTGCAGAACATCATAAACACGCACCCAGTTAAAAGCCACAAGTCACCCAAAAATCTTAAACTTAAAAGAAGCTTTCAACTTCCGTAGGAAAGAAAGAGGAGCAAAATGGAATAAAAGCACCAAACTTATCAAGGGTACACACTATACTATCCTTTGATGATTCCTTTCTATCTGCATGAGCTCCAAATTCTTCCAATCTATCTAAAAGACATACCAGAAAATCAACTTTATAATCAAGAAAATTCTTTCAAAAATGGAAATTCCATGAAAAATTATAGTCGAACTCAGTGGGAAGGGATATAAATGAAGAGATGGATGTTCACCCTAGGCATAGGAAGGTTGTAAAGAATAGGGAATGATATATGTAGGGCTTCCCCCCCACACCAATGCACATATGTCTTCTCAAAGGAGATAAAACTCCAAGGACTTCTATATGATTCCCCAAAGGCCAAGCCCGCATCCCATTAATTACTAGAAATCTCATGTCTATTTTTGATGATCCAAGCCCACAAAACTTCTTGTTCAAGAGGGAATCTCCAAAACCATTGGGCTACCAGCACCATATGTCTCCAGCATAAGTTACTTACCCACAAAACTCCTCTTTCTTAAAGAAGACTGTTCAAATCCCATGCTACTACTTGGTAATCTTAATTTTCTTCAACTTCCCTTCCCAAAAATCCATCAACTAGTTGCCACTTAAGGGGAGCACTGGGTATTTCCCAGTCCAGGAGCCAACTAAGTAGCCAATGTCATTAGCAACTCTTGATAAGGGTCCTCCTGAATCCTGATCCATATTGATTCTTGACAGGATGTTTTTCCTTTTGTTGACTATCAACCACGAAATTAGGCAAAGCCAAAATGATTATTAAATCAAGAGAGAGAGTCCCAACACAGTAGGAAACTCTATAAATAGAAGCTTGAGTCCTAGTAAAAGAGGAAATAAACAAACGCAAAATTAAAAAACTATCGAGTAAATCTAATTAAGCATGTGCACTAAACTGGACGCATATTCTTTATTATTCTAATCAAGTGTTTCAACTATTTTAGAAAGTTCTAACTTCTAAGGATAGTTAAACCAACATACAGCAAACAAAAGTTCCTTGCACACATGCTCTACTCATTACCAGCCAGCTGCTACTATATTCAATGGAAAAAATTAGAGAAAGAGAGACTTAGAGAACACATCACTAGAAAACACAAACACAAGCCAAAGTCCATCTAATTGTGACCAATGGGACAAGGTTCAGCCCCTATTTCACAATTTCAACCCTTAAAGAAACTAGAGAATTTGTATTCCATATGGCCAAGTAAATGGAAGATCACAAGTGAATACAACTCACTATTACTGTTTATCAACAACAATAATGAAGAAAATCTCCCATACTCTCCCAACAAGGGAAATGACTATGTTAGTTCCATCAATCATTAGCTGCATCCCATAGGCAGCCTTAAGATACAAGGAAGAAGTGGAGATTTGGTCGGCACGGCCAAATGAAGGGATTCAGGCTATCACAAAGCACTCTACATTTAGGAATACCTGAGAAAATATCTATAACTTGCCATGAATACAAAAATACTTGGTTGCACCTTGAAATTTTATCAAAAAAGGGAAAATTAATAAAGTGAACACCACTTTTTATATTCTAAAGGAAAACAGAAGTCTAATCAGAATGACTACAAGCTACCAACATTGATAGGGTTCACATTTGCACTATTCATTTTTCAATTGACAAGTCAACTACTAATGGATCTACTTAATAAAAGAAGGAAGTGAAGGAAGCGACTCCATATAGTTGGGCAAAGGTTATGTTGAGTTGAGTTGAGTAGAGACATAAAATGTTTTATCTAATAGACCACCTTTGGTAGAATGATTACAAGCACCAAAAAGGCATGATTCTCTATCTTCTTGTCCCCCCTACCCCCTTCTGACCCCATCTCTCTCCTTTTGGAGGCCTCCGTAACAAAAAACTAGACTTCGATTAACCTTTGAATGCAGCCCATAGAAAATCTAAAGAAAAAAAAAGGATCGACAAACATAACCAAAGAAAAAATATATACTATATAAGATTTAAGCTTTGCCATTCTTGGAAAGATATTAGATATGCATATTGTAAGATAAATCTGAAATAAAGAAAGAATATCAAGAATGCACTTAAGAGAAGCTTTGTATTCTAGTTTAGAGTCTTTAGACACACGGCTTGTTCCACATGGCGATAAGCAATACTTTTTAAAAAACCATTTCTTTAACAATCATTTGAGGTGTACGCCTCAAACGAGGCACCCAAAAAACGCCCTAAAAGTTAAGCCTCAGGGCCACACAATGAAACTTATGCCTCAATTTTCATACAAAAAATCAATCATTTTAAATTTTTATTTTGAAAATAGATATATGTAAGTTTAGAGAATAAAAATGGCTTGATTCATTAATCAGCAGAAAGGCTTTTAAATAGAGTTACAAAAGCTATCTGAACAGATAGATACAAAGGCTAGAAAATAGGATCTAAAATAACAAACTATCTAACATGTGTTCCTAAGTATAAGGTAACAACCTAACAGCCTATGACTAAGTACATGACTTTAATCTACACTCCCCCTCAAGTTGGTGCATAGATATCATGCATGCCCAACTTGTTTACAAGAAAATCAAATGTCGGTTTGAATAAACCCTTCGTTAAGATGTGTGCAGTCTGATCTTCGAACTTCAAGAAAGGAATACAAATGACTCCTGCTTCCAAATTCTCCTTTATGAAGTGTCGATCAACCTTTATATGCTTGGTCCTGTCGTGTTGTACGGGGTTGTGTGCAATGCTTATTGCAGCCTTGTTGTCACAAAATAGCTTAATAGGTAGATTGGCTTCCAGTTTCAGCTCCTTGAGAACTCGTTTTATCCATAGAATCTCGCAGACTCCATTAGCCATCGCCCTGTACTCGGCCTCTGCACTGCTCCGAGCAACCACACTCTGTTTTTTACTCCTCCAGGTTACCAAGTTTCCCCATACGTAGGTGCAATATCCCGAAATCGACTTTTTGTCCGTGATGGAACCAGCCCAATCTGCGTCCATGAAGGCTTCGATGCTCCTATTATCTCCTTTTTTGAAAAGAAGACCTTTACCAGGACTGCTCTTCAAATACCTCAAAATCCGATAGGCAGCCTCAAGGTGTTCTTCATAAGGGCGATGCATGAACTGACTCACCATGCCCACAGCGAATGTAAAATCAGGCCGTGTGTGGGAGAGGTAAATGAGTCTCCCAACAAGCCGCTGGTATTGCTGAATATCCACCGGGTTTCCTTGGTTGACATTACCAAGCTTTTTGTTCGGATCGATAGGAGTATTTATAGGACGACAACCACTCATTCCCGAGTCCTTCAAGAGATCCATAATGTACTTTCGTTGAGAAACAATAATTCCCTGTTTAGACCGTGCAACCTCCATAGCCAAAAAATACTTCATCTCTCCAAGATCTTTGATCTCAAACTCTTTGGAGAGTTTGTTCTTCATTGCTTCCAATTTTTCTTCGTCATTTCCGGTGAGAAGTATATCATCGACGTAGACGACCAGGACTGCAATCTTTCCACCGCTGGAGTAGCGAGTGAACAAAGTATGGTTTGATTGTGCTTGAGAATAGCCCTGTTTCTTCACCACTTGTGTGAACCTTCCAAAGGCCAGTCTAAATTCGCTGCAATAGACAACAAAATTCAAACGGTGTTAAGTTTGGCTACCGGAGCAAAAGTCTCGGTGTAGTCAATGTCATAGGTTTGTGTAAACCCCTTGGCAACCAGTCAAGCTTTGTGTCTCTCAAGTGTTCCGTCGACGTTGAACTTTGGTGTGAAAACCCATTTGCAGCCAACTGTGGGAGTGTCCTTTGGAAGCTCTTCAAGTTTCCATGTCTGATTTCTCTCAAGAGCACTCATCTCATCAAGAACAACCTTTCTCCACTTCGGAACATTTAGAGCCTCCTGTATGTTATTTAGAATCTGAACATTCGAGACATTTGTTGTAAAAGTAGCAAACAAAGATGAGAGTTTTGAGTTAGATACAAACTGAGACATAGGATATTTGACACACGACCTTTTTTCTTTTCCAAGGGCTATTGGCAGATCAAACTCAGGATTAGAAGGGTCAGAAGACTTACCAATTTCATTTTCCAGCCTTGGTTCAGATTCTTGGCGAGGCAAGGGTGCAGTGGCTTCAATTCGTCGATGAGTGAACTTCTTTTCATATATTTGCCCAAATCGTTTTCTATTCTGATCGTTGCATTCTAGATGAGGGAACGTGCTTGAATAAAGAGGTTCGACGGAATACTTGCCTGAAAATTGCTTCTGATTTCAGTAACGATGAGATTTATTTATGGCATTTTAGACTAGGTCATGCAAATTTTCATTATTTAAAACAATTGTTTCCTGTTTTATTTCGCAATAAAAATCCATCTTCTTTTCTGTGTGAAATCTGTGTGTTATCCAAGCATCATCGCAGTACATATCCTCCACGTGTTTATACACCTTCAAAACCTTTTGCACTGGTACACAGTGACCTTTGGGGTCCTTCAAGAGTGTCTACTTGTCATGGAAAACGTTGGTTTATTACTCTAATCGATGATCACACTAGAGTTAGTCGAGTTTATTTACTCAACGAAAAGTCTGAAGTGGAAATTGTTTTCAAAAAATTTTATCATATGGTTCAAAATCAATTTCACACGAGTATATAGATTCTAAAAAGTGATAATGGTCGTGAATACTTTTCTCAAGTCTTAGGAAGATTTTTTGATGAAAAAGGAATTGTTCAACAGAGTTCTTGTAACGACACTCCTCAACAGAACGGCATTGCCGAGAGGAAGAACAGACACCTTCTTGAGATAAGTCGTGCTTTACTTTTCTCTAATAAAGTTCCTAAATATCTGTGGGGAGAGGCTATTTTGCATGCCACTTATCTGATGAATAGATTGCCATCTAAAATCTTAAAGTTTCAAACACCAATCACTTGCCTTCAAAATCTATTTCCACAATCTCGGTTGTTTAATACTATGTCCTTGAAAATATTCGGATGCACTATATTTATTAGGAATCCTATTAGGAATGCTAGTAAACTTGACCCCAAAGCCCGAAAATGTGTGTTTGTTGGCATTGCTCCTAATCAAAAAGGGTATAAGTGTTTTGCCCCGATTTTTAAAAAAATGTTTGTCACAATGGATGTTAAATTCTTTGAAAATATTCCTTTTTTTAATCCTCATCTTCAGGGGGAGAACTCGGTTAAAGATTCGAATTTGGCAAATCTAGGAATATCAAATAATAGGTTTAATCCTCATCACAATCTCAAGAACATTGCGAATAACAAAAACTGTGATCTCTTATTAGATTTAGATTTAGATTTTCTAGGATCTGATTCTAATAGAGGAAACGAAAAGATAAGGCAAGTTGAAGAGATAAATGTGAGAGAAAATCTAGAGTTAGTTAACCAAAGTGACACTCCTTAAGTCTAGGAAATTTGGATATTCCTGACCTTGAAAAAACTCCACATGAACATATTGAATCTCAACGGCCACTGGAAAAAGAATGCAACGATCAGAATAGAAAACGATTTAGGCAAATATATGAAAAGAAGTTCACTCATCGAGAAAGTAAAGGCCACACACTCCCTAGCACTGCCAATCATCGTCCCCGAGGCCAGATCCTAAAATTCAAAGTAGGAGGAGAGAAAAGTGGCAGAATAAATTAAGAGTTGATGTTCGTTTACTGATAGAGATAAGATTATGAGATAATTTAGGCACATGTGGGACATTAGACAAGGTCAGCACATCAGAAAGTTTTATATCGCCTATACCAGCAATAGCAAAAAAAAGAACCATCTGCTATTCTAACTTTGCGATTTCCTGCACAAGGTTTATATGAGAAGAAAAACTGGAACAACTAGTCATGTGGTCGGAGGCCCCTGAATCAATAATCCAGGTGGTCTTAGGTTGGGAACAAACAAAGGATGACACGGACTTAGGATTACCATGTTGGACAAAGGAACAGGAAGGTTTATCCTGAGACGACTGTAATAGATTGAACAATTGCTCTATTTGTTCCTTCGTGAATGGAGACTGCCCGGAGTTGATGTGATGCTCTTGAGGAAAGTTCAGCCACAGTTTGAAGAGCTCGCTCAGGACGAGGCGGCTTCCCACCAGGTGGTTTCCCATGTATTTTCCAACAAGTCTCACGAGTATGCCAGAATTTTTTGCAGAAGTCACACCAAGGCTTCTTTTTCTTGTCACCACCGGACTCGGCCCCTTTGACAAACAATGCAAACGTATCGGAGCTGGAATCTGTTGTAGAAGGGTCATTGTTGTACATAATCTTCCTGCGACTCTCCTCCAAACGAATCTCAGAAAACACCTCTCGAATGGAAGGAAGAGGACGGCGGCCGAGAATTCTTCCCTTGACATCATCCAGGTTGCGCTAAATCCTGGCAAGCAGCATGAAGACGCGATCGTTCTCTTCACGCTTCTTCTGTCGGAGAAAATCAGCTTGGCTCTCCCACACATCATCATGACATTGATCTAGTTCTTGCCACCACACCACCATCTCATTATAGTAGCTTGTGACATCACGATTCCCTTGCTTGGATTGCCACAGTCGAGTCTTCAACTCGAAGATCTGTGAAGAATTCTCCAAGTCAGAGTAAGTTTCACGAACAGAGTCCCATACCTCCTTAACAGACTTCATAAATAGATGAGGCTTTGCAATTGAGGCATCCATGGAATTGAGCAGCCAAGTCGTAACTAGGGAGTTCTCTGAACGCCATAATCTGTAGCCAGAATCTGCTGCCTCCGGCTCCTTGGTTTCTCCTGTTAAATAGCCCAATTTTCCCCTACCATCAATGGCAAGCTTCACAGACTGGGACCATTCAAGGTAATTCTGACCATTGAATCTATGCATAGTGACTTGCATAGACGAATGAACAGACTCACTGGTAGGTGCAAGAGTGGAGCGAAGGGTAGAGATGGCTCCAAAGTTTGACTCGTTAGCCATAGGAAAAAAAAAAAAAAGGGTTTCTAAGAGAATTTTAGCTCTGATACCATGTAGTTTTAGAGAATAAAAATGGCTTGATTCATTAATCAGCAGAAAGGCTTTTAAATAGAGTTACAAAAGCTATCTGAACAGATAGATGCAAAGGCTAGAAAATAGGATCTAACTAGAAAATAGGATCTAAAATAACAACCTATCTAACATGTGTTCCTAAGTATAAGGTAACAACCTAACAGCCTATGACTAAGTACATGACTTTAATCTACAATATATCATGACGGTTTTTGGATTGTTATAACTAACTATTTTAGTTTTTAAAAAATAATTATCTTTCATTTGAGATAAATTAAAGCTTCTACTGCTAAATAGGCCATCATAGAGAAGGTTCCCCAATAGTATATATAATATATCTTTAAGTTTACTAACAATTGTACGAATACTAACCTGGTAATTTAAAACTTTGGACAAATTACTCTATGTGCAACTTACATTAACTGAAAAATGGTAAGAAGTGGCAAAGACCTAATATTTCTACAATGCATTTGCTAACTTCAAACTTGTTTATGTTTTAATAGTTTGAACTTGAGATTTGGAAAGCTTTACATATGTTGTGTGCTCATTTAGTTATTACTTATTAATGATGTTCATTTTTTGCTTATTCTAGATATTCCCTCATTTATAATTGATACTTGAAACCTTTTAGATTTTTTCCATGAGTTTTCTTCTTTTTTCTTTTCTTTTTTTAAATTTAAGAATTACACCTCATACTGCGTTGAGGCTTATGCCTTGCCTCATAAAGGCAAACTACCTAGATTATGCCTCCCGCTAATCTAAACCTTATGAAAAACAATGCCACAGCCAATAAATGCAATTATAGACACAAAGTAAGAGAATAACATTCATTATGTACCTTTCCTAGGTATAACTTATTTCCCCGAATAAATTCTCACCAAGTATTCTATTCACAAGTGTGTTGAACAGTACAAATTATACAAGACTATAATCATCAATTAAAAACAAATAGTTGTTAGTTTAAAAGTAGTAGACAACGTGAAGGAAACTTTCCAATGAAAGAAGCAATATAATGAAATATCATTTACCTGCAGCTTCTGCATAAGTGTAATCAGTAGAACAAGAGTAGGAATCATAAGATCTACCAGGCTCTGCTCACGACTGCGTTCCACTAACAAATCTGAAGTAGAATTACATTCAGCACCTTCATCAACCAGGTAATCTGCATGGGAAACCAACTCCATGTAATGGAACAAGCAAGGAAATAGATACATTCTAGAGATGCAATACTACATTTCAAAATAAAAACAAAAACAAAAACGTTCAACACTCATTTTTCCAATCTATCAACTTGAACCACTGGCAATACTTACCAATAGCAAGTATATCTTAATTACTGTCATTGCAAGTTGCCACATACATGGAATGAAAATATGAAATAATACTATAAGTTTTCATTGAATATTATCAATTATTCAAACCTCGAATTACAAATTAAATATAATCTAATTATTACAACAATCCCATCAAACTTATAGAAAAGATTGAAATAATTTGTGAAACTAATTT
Source organism: Paratinospora sagittata (assembly GCA_035771175.1). Classification (NCBI taxonomy): domain Eukaryota; kingdom Viridiplantae; phylum Streptophyta; class Magnoliopsida; order Ranunculales; family Menispermaceae; genus Paratinospora; species Paratinospora sagittata. The sequence goes on from CM069593.1 coordinate 46,606,090, forward strand.
CAACTTTGGTTAGAAGATATTCCTAAAGAAAAAAAAAAAGTATATATGATTAAAGTACAATTTCATATGTAATATATAGAAACTATAGAATCATTAAAGGAAGAATCAAAATAAGATTTACAAAACTCTAATTGAAAACAAAATTGAACATGTAATTTTTGAGCTATGCATAACCAATGCATACATCTTCTATCTATACCAAGCATAAAATTCATAAAATAGCTTGTTATGATGCCACGTCAATCGAGTAATAGAGAGATTATAAATCTTACTTCAAATCACTAAAATGTCAAAATTTTACAAAAAAAATCTCCACAAAGAATTAATTCAAAATTTTAAGGGACTGAAGTTTATGGTGAATTCAGAATTTTCAATCCATATGCATAAACAGGTATCACAATTTCAAATACTAAATTCATCTTGAAAGGCTTTTAGAATTAGTCTACTATCTTTTTAGTACATGTGAAAAAAGCATCAATAATATATATTGCCAATTGTAGGTAAAAACAAGTAATCCACAAAATACTTAAAAGATGAGGGTCTTACTTACCATAGGTGTTGGAAGAACGTTCAAGCATGAATTTACAGTTGAGAAGAACTACATATATCAGTGTCAATGCACCTTCTTCATATATATCAGCAGCAACAAACTTCAAAAGGACCCAAAACACAAAAATAAATAAGTTATCCATGGTAAAGTAATTAATACTGCAAATCCTACTAACTAGTAATGAATACCCCATCCCCAAAGCCTCCCCTCTTCGTACAGTATTCATTTCTTATATATATTATACTATCTAGTTCTTTTTAAAAAAGAACAAAGAAGAAAAAAAGATATCGAAAATTTTACATTAAAATTCCATACCGAGTTTTCTGAAATAAATGCCAGAATCCGAAATGCTGTTGTCAGCTGTGCTATAGATGAGTCACGAAGGGCAACTCCATCAAAGTACTTGTCAGAAACAAGTTTACCAAGAAGATTCTCCATGATCTGAGTATCAGAACCACTTGAAGAATCTCCGACAACATTCTCAACATCCATGGAATCAGATACCAATATACTAGTTGAAGTAAGGTGAGCATCCCCTCCAGATGCTAGAACAGCAGCATAACGAAGAAGTCCAGTAGCCCCATTTCTATGATAAACTACACCAGCATCTATCCATTCCAATAGCCTTGTAGGAGCATCCTTCCGATTAGATCCAGGAGAAGAAGAATGTAAAGCTTTGTGAATGTCAACAGCATGCTCTATCCAAAAACCCAGCGAAGAAGCAGTTGAATCAGTAACAAATACTTCAAAAAGCTCTGCAGCTGAGTGGAAGATTGCCACATTCAACGATGAATTGCCTGGATATTGAGGTTTGAACGAAATGAGTGCATAGATTCAAAAAAGAGAAGGAGAAAGAAAAGAAAAAATTGCATAAATAAGCAAACAGAAACACCAACAAATTTCCTACCAGCATTTGAAGTAACAGGTTCCAACTCCTTCGCAGCATGTAATGCTTCCATCAAAACAGAAATGGCCTGAACAACATAAAGAAAAATGTTTTGACAAGAAAAAAAAATCAACTAAATTAATTAGTAACTAAAAGACATGGTAAATTGTCATACCTCTGGGAAATGTCCAAGAGCCAACAAAGCCAGACGCCCAGAATCAGACCTGCCATATGCCATGAGGCTCCATTAAAAACCACAATACCACTGTACTTGAAAGTAGGTAAAACTCTTAGTACAGCTATATTTTAAAAAGTCCAGACCATAACTGTGAATAGCTGTGAAACAAAAGTCGAAAGGTATTCACATGTTTTTCAACTCACAAACTTCTAAGATAAATATTACCTGGAAAGACCACAGAGTTCCCACAGTATCCAAAGAAGTTCTTCTGATTGAGGCTTTGATATGAGCAGACGATCAATTGCACTCACCTGCACCAATGAAGACCGCTGAAATTTAGCTGAAATTTAAAGAAATTTAACAGTAACACAAAAGAATAGATAGGAACTAACCACTCTGAGGTGCAGCTCAGTTATCATTCCAACATCCTGAGGACGACAGAAAAAGCCCTTGGATAATAAGACAGATGCATACCGAAGAGGCATAGATTCTTCCTCATTGAAATCTCCAACACCCCGAAGTGAAAGAATTAATGCACAAGTAACTTCAGGCTGAAGTAGCAGAAAATTCAAGCCTATAAAAGAGATGTGATGAGTTGACAAAAACAATGCCAAGCTAATTCTACAAAAAGTTCTGAACTTCAGATTTTGTGTCTACACAACCTGAGCGACAGAATAGAAGAGAAAGAAGTATCGTCTCGATAGATGAGGTGATGTCCAAAAATATGTTTAATGTATGTCCATTTTCCAAGCGCAGAACAGTAGACGACAGTAATGCGGCAGATAAAGCAAGAAATCCTCTTTCCTGTTTCCAATGAGAAATATAATAGTCATGTGAGTTCCAAGTGTCTTAATAAGAAAGGGGAGAAAAAAGAAAGAAAATGCAGGGGAGAGAGGGATATTAAGAGCTAGCTCCATTAGAAACATCCCCACAGGCCTGCCAGGGGGAGAGAAGAGAGAGAAAGTGAGGCACTTCACTTGATTTAATCATGATGTAATATCAATTAATGACTCCTGTTTACCAGCTACACTAGGTCACAAAGGCAATGTCTATTTCAATGGCTTCACACACTAATTTTCGGAAAAAAAAAAAATGTCAAAAATTAAAAAAAAAAAAAGATAAAGAAAATTTTTGCCAAAAATAAACGTTTGCTCAATTAAGCATTTGCAACGATACTAAAAAATAAAATAAGCACACAACACAATGTCAAATAATAATATGACCAAGAAATTAACTTGTATAATTAATTGCTCTAGGAAAAATAAAGCCATAATTAGTTAGATAAAAAACATTAAAATTTAAAATAGGAACTTTGTTAGAAACTGCTTGACCTAAATGCTATAGCCAATAAGTAGAAGCCCAACTTTGTGTATCAAACAAACCCCCCTCCCTCCCTCCCTCTGGGTGCATAATATTAATCGCACATGGACAAGATCTATAACAGGGAGGAAAAATATGATTAATACATGAGAGAAATAAACAAATGTTTGCGAGGAGGTTGCACACTAGACCACCGAAATAACAAAGCTTTGCCACTATGTTCGAAACCACTTAACATAGAGACTATAGCTAGCAGGTAGAGGCCCAATGATGTATATCAAACAAACATAGACATTCCAAGAACTTATGCTCAATAAGCACCAATAAAAGGAGAAATTTAAGAACAAAAATAAAAGAAAGAAACACGTACATGCAATGCCTACAAAACTATGAGAATTCCCAACCAACTAGATATGCCTCATTTTATATTAGTTTAAATATTTGGAAAAAACGAAAATTTGGTAAAACAAAAAAAAAAATGTTTTTTATTACTTTGCTATTAGTGTCTCTCTTGCACTAAGAAAGGTTGAAGCACCATTCATAATTAATTCTCGCACAAATGACAAATATTCTCTTCCGCCACTTCCTCCACAATTGAATCAGTTTAAAGAAATGAATTCCCATTGTTCATTATAAAAGAAAAAAAAGTACTCATAAAATATGTTCCTAATGGAACACAAACGTGCATGCACATGCACACACAAACACGCACGCACACACTCACACACATGCAATCATCTGGCAAGCTTTAACTCTATCTCCATCTCCCATCCTAGCATTGTTTAGTTGAGCAGTTGCAAAGTGCATTTGGACCAAAAGCAATTTTATAGTCATTTGGCAACGTCTGCTTGTGAACCAATTGCTGTAGAAATGCAGTTTTTTGCGTTTTGAAGAAGTTGGTTGAGACCAACCTTTTTCACTTGAGGGAACAAAAACCTCCAAAAGGTCAACTTATTGATCCCATAATACCTTTTTTTCAAAATAAACTATATATATATATATATATGAAACAATGATGACGGAATAATCCACCAAAGTTGCTCATGGCTTGACAAGAGCCCCCCATCCCCAAAACAATACCCCATGGACAATTTGCTATTTGCAACCCATATGGATGCTAGAAAATGAGACCTATCCCTACATTATACGCTGACAACTCTTTTCCCTCAAAAACCCTACTATTCCTTTCTTTCCAAATACACCATACAACCGCCAAGCATACTACACCCACCCTTTTTTTTTTTTTCCAACCTGATATAACCTTGTCAAGATACAAGAAAATGTTATCCTTGTACTAACCCTCACCCGGTAATGTGATAACAGGGAAATGAGTACACCATCGCTACCATATTTTCTGTGAAAAAGTGCATTGAGTGAAAATCAATCCTTCCCTTATTCATACATATATTCTCTTTAAATAGAGAAAATATGTAACTACTTATAACTACTCATAACCACCAACTACTCCACAAAACAGAGTTTTGTTTTTTACAAGAAACGAGAAGAATTGTATTAAGTATAAGAAGCTGTACAAGAATATACAGCCGAGCCTAAACCCAGGAACTAAAAATCAAAACTCTCCAAAATAGGGTTTCATTCCCCCAAAGAGAAGCCCCTATAGCTAGCTTACTAGCACTAATCCAAAGGGATTCAAGGTAAAAAGAGTTATCCCACAATTTGCTAATGTCTTTTTCTTGATCATCCCAAGTAAACCACAACCTAACTTTTTCAACAAAATAAGATCAACAAAATAAAAAATAATTTATTTAATTTAAATATCAAATGTAATCGTAACATGATACCTTCACTTTGAAGAAATAAATAGAAAGAAACACCGAAATGGAATCAGAATCCAATATGAAATGAAGAGAATTCAACAAGATGTTTAGCCTTGGATGGAAAAACCTAAAAAAGTGGAGCACTACATTTGGATCATAAAATTCAAATAATGAGAAATTACAGTGACTATGACGAGAAGTATTTATAGTACTCGACTTTGGCGTAAAGAATAATTGCAGCAATGCAGCACAGGGCAATTAAAGAAATCAATGCATGTGAATAACTCGCTCAATAGAAAGTTAGTATGAGTGGTTGAGGTTCACGGGGAAATGAATAGTTCACAATACTGAATAGCAAAAATGAAAAATAACAGAATTGATACCATTAGGAGAGATAATAAATGGGGGTCAATGTCACACTTCGAAAAACAAGAGCCAGCTGATGCAATCAATTTAACTGTTGCTTTGTAGGATAACACGCCCTCATTTTGAGCAAGAATCAACGACCTACTTGCATGAGCAATGGGGGAAGGATCTTCAACTGGCCCACATGAATTTAGCAATTTCTGCATTAATGAATCTTAATAACATGAAGCAAGACAAAGAAAAATTGTAATAGACCATGAATCAAACAGAAGTTCCAACAAAAACAATAGGCTTTTAACTGACCAAAAATTTTTTGAGCTGCATTCGAGCACTGGCGAGCATGTCCAGACCAGTATTTGTAACCTTACCACCGCCAGATAGACCTTCCAGCAAAGACAGTACAGCAGACTGCCAAAAATAATTTAAAAAATAAAAATTATAAAAGAAGCAATGCCATGATATACAAGTTAAAGAAGCTATTGAAGCTAAGAAAAAATTTTCTTTAAAAATTCAATAGTGAACCTCATATCTTGATGCAACTTCATACGAACGAATGCGATGAAGAACATATGCAGCAAGAGATGCAACTTCATGTCTCTGCTTTTGCAATAGCAACTTAAGTATGTGGTTATAACCTTCACTAAAACCAACAGGCACATTCCCATCTTCCCGAGGCCACCAGCCTAAAAATCCTTCACAGCCAATGGCATATCGAGTAGCCCGTTCAATGACTCCAAGCAACATCAATTTGACAGCTGTAGATTTCTGCATGTTAGGATGGAAAGCATGCAAAACTTTTTCCATTCCTCCATCATTAACAAAGTGAAAGCAGCTTTCTCTCCCAGAGCACAATAAGAGAGCCACACTTAATTGTATAATCACACTCTTGTTCTGGAAACATAGATAAAATTCAGAAAATTAGCATGCACAAACATAGAAAAAGTGATGGTAAACAATCATTTCATCATTTTTAAGAAGACTCTAGAGATGTCGGTGGTAGATTTCACAAGCAGACATGATATAAATCACCTGAGAAAGTAGTGGAAATTCTTTACAGGGAGATTCCCCTCTTAGGAGGGGATACAGGTTCAACAAATCTGGTAAGAGTTCAGCAGCAGTAGAAGCCAATTCAGCTTCAGATTCAATGCCCTCTCCCAAAAGGTCAGCAGATATACTGCCAGATTCATTTTGAAGCATCTTATAAAGTTCATGCAGTTCATTTGTAGCAGAAGAGAGAATTCCCTGGAGCTGTTTTCTACATGTTAGGGAATCCACCTGCTCACATTGGTTCCAAGAATTTGCTGAGCAACGCAAATCACTAGTCACATAAGAAGAAACTGCTGAAATGACATCATTTACAACAGTAAGCGAAATATCACCAACATTGGATGCACCAAAGATCTTAAGAACCAACTGTAGAAACTGCTTAAGTTCAAAAGAGAGATTCTGCTCAAAAACTGGTAGACATGATTTTAACGAGGATATTGATTCCTCTAGGGTCAACTTATTTGAATGTAATGCAGGCGGCAGGTCCTCAAGCTTTCCCTTAGCTGGTGAGCAAACCAAGCTAGCCAGAGAACTGTCTAAATCAAACTCTATGTTAAACTGTCCCAGATCCTCTGCAGTATTGCCATATACCACAAGCGTAAGACTGCGATAGCTGCCCCTTACAACCAAATGATTTGTTACCACTGCCTGTATCAAAGGAGAAATTATAAAGTTCTCTCAATAGAAATTTCTTGTTATGGAAAATTATTAAAATAAAGGACAAGCAGACTAAAACAAACAAAATCAAAGAACTCATTTTTGGGAATAAACTAACATTCCTTCAATCATAAGCAATTGCATTGATGCCCTAAATAAGTGTTTAGACTTTGGATAAAGTTAGTTATTTGCAAAATCAACATGAGGAAGACTTGTGACCATTTTAATTTGGGATTTTCCGATTCTATGCTAGGATGAGTGCTTCTTCGTCAACATTCACAATTAAAACGTCATTAAATGCTGTACAGCATCAGATCCAGCAAGGACAACAAATTAACAATTTAAAATAATAATAATAATACGAAACTTCTTGAAAAAGTTTCACTTAGGTTCATGACTTGTCACTTAACAAGGAGTGCTAGTTATCATTCTAAGCCCATCTAGGATCTAGTTCGTAAATTTATCAATTTGAAATTAAAATACTTAAGTGGTGATGGTGAAGGTTGTGACAAAAAACACACTTCCAGGACATCTTACTACCATTGTGAATCAAAAGTAAATTGTTTCGAGGCTTGATAAATCGAATCAGGATTCTGATCGATGAATTGTAAGAATCACGACACATATGTGAATCGTATATTTGTATATATTAAGTATATATATGGTTATAAAAACATTAGTGGTTTTTCGCAAATTCACGATTCAGATCAATTCACCACAATTCAACTAGCGATTCACTACCAATTCACTTTCGATTTAGACCGATTCACTTACTATTCAAACCGATTCATTTACGATTTTGACTAATTCACTTACGATTCACAGATATAGCGATTCATGAATTCGATTTGAATTCATTTTGGAGTTAATCGAATCGTGAATCGTATGATTCAACAATTCGAATCGCGATTTTGACTACTATGCTTACTACTATATCTCCCACTTAAATCATTTGATTTAAAAAGGATATGGAAAGAGTAAAGATTTTCCAAAGTAGTAGATTCTCAAAAGCATCATTAAGTTAATGACGATGAGCTGAAAAGCAATTAATCTTAACAGCTGTGCAGGACCTACAGGTATTACAAAATGAATGCTTAAACTTGAAGAGATGACTTTATTTTCATAAGGTTAATGGATTAGTTTATAAGGTTATAACTAAAAGGAGCTCATCTTATCAAGGTAAGATACAAAGAAATTTAATTGGAGAAATGATTAAGTGACTAATCGTGATTTTGATGGAGGGATATATTTGTGGGTAGAACAAAGTCTACGTTTTTGAAGCATCAAGGATGTGGCTATTAAGACCTGAACCTTTATACCAACATTTTGTTCTCTTTGTTAACAAGAAAAAACTAGCGGGTGCAATTTCATGATCCATAATGGAAAGCTCATCTTTGGACTTTTTGTTCCAAAGAGAGAAGAAAACTAGACAAGTTAACCAAGTTGCTTCTCTCTAAATCATTCAAATCGTGGTATATCTCTGACGTTTTCTTTTCCTCTTTTTTTTTCCTTAATTCTTCGTATTCTTGGTTATAAACTGCATTTTCCTTCATTAAAAGTAACTCTACTCACTCAGAGCTTGTTACATTTCTAACCATTAATCGCCTCATACAAGCTTTTTATTTAAGAAAGCCTCTTACAAGTTTATGTTTCACGCACAATAGCTACTTCCTTCATTGTAAATCAGCAAGGTTCATTTTGAGTTTCTTCAAATCATTTGTGGCCTGTTGAATTTTTAAGGCCGCATTTGGTTCGTGATTTCGAAATTGGAATACAATCCAAAAAGTGAAAATGCATAAAATGACTTTTTATTGGTTCCTGAAAATAGCAAGTTTTCTTAGTAAATTTCAAAAAACTGTTTTCGGGTTTCAACCAAACAAACGCGTTTTCCATGTTTTCAAATTTTCAGATACAGAAAACTATATCTGAATCACAAACCAAATGCAGCCTAAGAAATTTAGAAATCCTGCCTATGAGCTCATGATTCAAAGGCCTAAAATACTTCTTTAACATTTTAAGCTTTTGGAAGACTAAGAAATGAAGAAACCTAAGAATTTATGGGGTTTATGAAGACATGTATATACAGGAGGAGTTTGAAGCATTTTTCCACATTGCGACCCTTGTAGCACTGTTCTCTTCAAGCTTCAAAGGTTCTCGAATTAAGGAAGAGATCTTGTTATAATCGGCCATTTCCTTTCTTCACTCTCAATAAGGGTCATATAAATAAAGGGTGCAATTCACATTAAAGGATTTCCGAACAAGCCTCCACTCCCAAACCATTTTTTGAGCTTTTTCCAAGCTTCTAAGGTTTCACTTTAAAGGAGATCTCATTATAGAAGGAAAGAATAGTAATTCTCACTTTAGTTCTCTTTAATATATCTCAAGTTTGACCTCCACACTCCATTGCATTATTCTCACTTCTAATAATTATATAACCACGTGCAATCACACTTATGATTTACTAACCAAGTGCCTACTCCCAAACCTATATCGCTTTTCATACCTCTTCTTTTGGTTTGATTTGTTTCCCCACACTATTTTGATATTTACTTCCACATTAAAGCATCTATCCCTCATAAAAATATATAAAAAAAAAAAAAGAAGTCAGGTTAAATTTCTTTGTAAGTTGTATAAGTGTTTCCCTTAAAGCATTAGTTCAGCTCAGGTAAGAGAGCCCAAATATTTATTATTTATGTACTTCACTAAAAAAATTTAATTTCAAAGCCATTCAACATGTTAATCTGCTCCATTCAATATTTCACACATGTAATTAATAACATTCCATCAATAATTCAAGAAAACAGCTAATAATGGGCCCATTGGATTCAGCAATACGAACCTGTCTTTGAACCAAACACAACTTTATGGCCTGTTTGGGAACATTTGTGGATGGTGAAAATTGCAATGATAAAACAGTTTTTCAGCATTTTTGAGAAGTATGTAATAACCAGCTTTTGCTTTTTGCTTGTGTTTTTGAAATGTAAATGAGAAATCCAACCTCATTACTTTATTTGAGACAATGTGAGTTTATTATTAATCAATTGTTGAAGGGTAAAATTTTCATATTAAAGTAAAAACACATTTCCAAACACTTCACCAAAACTCTTTTTACGGTTTTACCAAACAAGTTTCGCAGATCTACGTAGCTTTTACTTCCTTCCAATTCTGGGGGGAGCATTGGTCTTCAGTTGAATCCAAAAGATAGTCGCACAAGCTTCAATTTGGTACATTTGGATCAAAAGAAATAGAACAATTTCCGAAGATGCTAGTAGAGGGCTGATCTAGTTTGAGATAACTCTTAACTTTTTGGCTCCAAGTTGGATCGCAATTAGTAAGCTTTCTAAGGGAAGTCTTGTCGATTGGTTGAGGGATCAGGGCACCTTGTTGTTCATTAATTGATGGTTGGGTCCATTGGAGGTTTTCTTAAATCTCGGCCTTTGTGATCCCACCTTGTCTTCTTTTTTGTTGTTTTTTATTTTTATTAATAAAAATCACTTAGTTTCTTTAAAAAATAAATAAATAAAAGAAAGAAACCAAAATGCAAATTTTTTAACAAACAAGTCCAATGACATTACTAGCTTATGCTTAATGCTTCCCAATTCCACCAAACTTAGGCGATTTTTATTTGGGGATTTATTTGGTTCATCTATAGCCTTGGATAAAATGCATTTTGACTGTGCACAATCTACTTCCCTATTACTAGAGATTGCTAATCATTTATCAATAATGAAATAATTTCTTCATATACATAGAGTTAGGTGCCTAATTCATATAGATAAAAAAACACTACTCTATCTACTTTAATGGTAAGTTTTATATTTTTTTCCTTTCACTCATAGTATAGAGAAGACTTGTGCTTTGAAGACATCATGGTGAGAGTAGAAAGATTTTAAAAAATGTCATTGTATAGATTATCTCATATTGATAGGCCTATGATAACAAGTCAACATATGTCAAAAACATTGACCAGATCTGCTAACATATATTTCCATTTTATACCATGCATAAAAAGAGGATGCCACTTTTTGAGAGACCATAATAATTCTCTTTCATGAATATAAAATAAAATAAAAAATCAAAAGGAGAGGATTAATCAAACAAACCTAGTAAGATAGAACAATATATAAGGTATATACACACATACATTTATGAAAGAGAATTATAGAAGAGACCAGAAATATTATTGAACAGAAGAAAGAACTAAATACCTCAACTTCAAGAACGTTAGATGAAGAATGTGAATATAAAAATGGTTGACATAGTCGCCTAAATCGTGGCTCCCCATCGCATTGAACAAAAACCTCTAAAGCAAATGAAGGAGGCGAAGTAGCCCTACATATAAATAATCTCCAAGCTAAGATCAACATAAGATGAAGCAATTGAAGTTTTCCACTAAGCCGCTAGCATTTTGACCCTCAAACAAACAAAGTTAGACATTAAAATTTCAAAATAAATGGTAGTTTCCAACAAATACAACATTCTCACCTCGCGACTTGGGAAAATTAGTTTGGCAGTAGTAGCATGGGTTGTGCTTTTGTGCTGTTTGTTTGTGTTTGATTATTGGCTATTTCTAACAAAATCTTAAACAAAATGAGATCATTTTGGAGCTTGGTGAATTGAATCAAGATTCAAATCAACTAATAGTAAGATTCACATACATGATATGAATCATGTATATGTGTGTGTATTATTAAAACCCAAACGACTTGGCTATGTGGCTCTAAACCTACCAAACCTAATCAATTTGGTCAGTTCGGTCGAGTCTCATGAGAGGTAGGATTTCTTGCTCACCCTTACTGCCTAGGGGCTTACTAAGACGTTGAAGCAATGCCCTAACGTCAAGCACGCCCAACCTCTACAAATATTTAGCAATAAAAAAAATAAAATAACCAACTTCTTTAAGCTTCTATTCCCACAAAGGGAAGAAAGTTATAGTTACTAATGTATCAAACTTGATGCAAGTTTGTAAATCTTCAATTGCCTCCTAGTAACCAAAAGTAAACCATACATATGATATTTCCACTCAAAGTCTCTCATTATCTCTGTACAAAATTATAAACATTTTTAAAAATTATCCAAGCCCATCATTCTTTGCCAAGTCATGAATTTAGCCCTTTTCTTAGATGACCTTAAAATTTTATTATTCCACTACTTGCATCTTAGTTAAGAGACAGCATTGCTGAAATATAAATATATGCAAAAGCAAAACCAAATTGTGATGTACTCAGATTGATCCTTTAGAGTACAACAACATTCTATTTGTTGTTTGGAGCTTGCTTCTTTCCCCACCTTCTATTCCCTAATGGCAGTTTATGAAGCTTAACCAGTAATAACAATAGTTTAGAATCACACCATACAATCTTAGAACTATATTTATCAACATTGTTTTAATTGGTTCCTCTAGCAATAAAAAAGTAATTCAGAGTTATCCAAACTACGTAGTCTTGGAAAAGCTCCACATGGAAAACCAAAGAAGATACCACCACAAGCATGAAGAAGCATGACCGTGTGAGGAAAATTCAAATATACATCTATTAAATAAAAAGATTCCAACTAGAGCACCCAAGAGTTCAAGTTTCAACATCAATTGCCAAATTAGTATGTGTTTTCCCATCAAAGGCGAGACAGCTATGAGAATTGACATGACATACCCAACAAGTGTTACAGCTGGTGAGGTTGATGATGCATTCTGCTCTAGGAACTCACAAGCGGTAATCACAATGGGTTCTGCAAATAATACCTGCAAATATGATGAAGATGAAGATTTTATAAAATAAATCTCAATAGATTAAAATAAAAATAGAAGTCATGACGCAAAAAACTTACATAAATATACATAAGCATGAATCAAATTAGAGGTAGCAATATAGGTCACGACACGATAACACGACTCGAAACCGACACGAAATAAACGGGTTTGGGTTTTGCATAAACAAGTGCGGGTCAAAATAGGTTAAATCCAATTAGACACGATTAAATTTTAGGTCAAAATTAGGTAGATCTGTTAAACCCGAAATTGACCCGTTTAACACGATTATATTTTGTATTGAGACTTATGTTATGTTTGAAGACTTTTTAATATTTTATGTCATATTTTGAATTTTTGATTTATATATTAATTTAGAATTTATATATGATAAATAGGCTAGAATGAACTTGTTTAAGCTTTAAGGGTTATAAACAGGTTAACCTGTTTAAACCGTTTATTAAACGTGCCGGGTTTGGGTTTACATACAATGACACGTTATTTAAACATGTCGTATTTGGGTTTACAATTTATTTCATTATACACAATTACGACACGACAACACGAATTGTCACCCCTAAATCAAATAGTTCAAAACGCCAAAACAAATTCATTTCGCAATGAAATATTGGGTGTAACAAGATAAGTTGGAATACAAAATATTAAAAGGACAAAGAAGTACACTCACCCTCACAACACTCTAGATGTGTAAATAACAACGTGGTACTAACAACAGAAGTGTACAAGAAACTCAATCAAACAACAGCAAGAAGCAGCAATGAATACTAATGTACGTAGTAACAATTTGGTTAAAACTCACATGCTGGTCAAAAGAAAACTGGAAAAATGAGGTAATAACTTATACAGAAGGCGATATAGTCAACTAGAAGCTATCGATGCTACTTACCAGAAAATGTTAAAACCACCACACAGCCCCTTAGACTTCAAAACTATGAAGTGAAACCAGTGGTTTTCAATGTGAAAAAGTAGAGAAATAATTTTCTTTGGAGAAAGAAAGTCAATATATTTTCAAAAAATAATTTCCACCAAATTCTCTCCATCACAAGCCATTCTAATTTACAACAGTTACTCTTGTTGCCAAATGCTAGCCACTTTTACACATTTGTGCTCAGCTTGCCCGTGCTTCTTTCACATGCATCTTTATACCATAAAAATATTAACAACTTTTTTAAAGGAAAAAAAAAATCAAAAGATGAAAATGAAAGAAAGATAATCTTCTAAAAAAGAATAACAATTGTATGAAGAAAGTTTATCATTATATAAAATTATCATTTAGTAAGTCCATTGAATATATGGACTGGAGATCCTAATAGGTGTCCACATCGAGTAAGCTTTATTTAGACATGTTAAGACTTAAGAACATCTTAGCCTTCTCCAAAGACTAAACCAAGTTAACTTTACAGCATTAAAACCCTCAATTTGTGAACCCTAAAACGCAAAAGTTTCAAAATCGTCAATTAGCTTCCAATACCTTAGTTTCTTCCAGGCCGACCAACATCAAAAAGCAATAGTATAAATAGATTTTTGACAGAACCAGGCATTATATTATATAAGGCACAAAACCAGGACACCCTTTGGAACCAACCAAACATAAAATCCAGACAACCGACTCTTGTTCTATACAGTGATTCTTCTCAACTCAACTAAACCTTATCCCATCTACATAAGATCGGCTACATAAATCTATTTCCTCTGCTCCACTCGATCAAAGGCTTAGTCCTTATTTAAATTACAAGAAGTTAAATCTTTCACAATTATCTCGGTCCACATTACTCTAGGTGAACTTCCTCTACCGCTACTGTAATATGTCACTTTTCCTAACTAGTGCTTCTTCTAATAAAGAAATAATTAAAAAAAAAAAACCATCTTAAAGTTAAAGCTTCCTACCGCCAAACTAGGGTATAGAAAAAGAGCGAGTGAGACCGAAATTCTTACCTCGTCGACGTATTCTTCGAGTTGGGGATGGACAAAGGTCTGAGCAAACAACACACATGGCTCCGGACGACCCATTCCTTCCTTCCTTCTTTCCTTATTTCTCTTGTCAAATTTCCATTTCTTGAAACAACCGGTGAGAAAATGCTTGAAGAAAAAAAAAGATTTCAAATCAAGAAAGTTCTCCCATTAACGCAAATGACCAAAACTACGGTTTCAAACGTGCAATGAAACTAAGTGCACAGATCCGCAGTCCGACTGCGAAAACCTCGAATGCGCAAATTAACGAAATCGAAACCCTGTTTTTTTTTTTTTTTAATTTCTCTTTTCCAAAACGAGTTCTTGAAAGCGATCTTCCTTCTTCCTTTCTTATTTTTTTCTTCTTTTCGCCGCACTTTCAATGCTGTTGTTGTTGTTTTTCCCGCTCTTTGATTCAGCGTCTCTTTGTCTCGCTCCGTCGCAACTGTGGGTTTTTTCGGGGTTTTGTTCGTTCTCTTCTCGCACGCTTTTCTTCTTCTTCTTCTTCTCTCTGATTTATAAATATATGTAGGAGACACGATTGATTGAGTCAGAATTCAGAATCCCCAGTGCATGTGAGGGTTTTAGTTGAGGTTTCAATATTTATACGCTCACACTATTCTTTGGCCCTGTTTGGGAGGCCCGCGTTGCGGCGCAAAATCCAACCCAAAGGCGGTTAGGGGTGTTTGGAGACTGCCCTTGCGTTTATAAACGAAAAAATTGAGCGATTTAAAGATCCATCTTGCTCTCTGCTTTTGCGTTCGCTACAGCGTTAAATAGGACCTTTGTTACGGACTACATGCGGCGGCTCCCTATGGCCTTGCCAGCTTTCCGTATATTTCTTTTTTTTTTGTCATGACGTATATTTTTTCCATTTAATAGCATTATTATTATTATTATTATTAATTTTACAATTATTATATGTGATATGATTATTATTACATAGATATGGCATTGCACTTGAGTGTTTTATAAAAAAATAATACAAAAAGTCAATTCATAAATCATATTGTTTGTATGTGTGTGTGCATATATATATATACATATAACATTGAAATAAAATAGAGGAATACTTCTTGACTGGTACTAGTAAAGTTCCATAATTTGTTCTAGAGTTTTTTAACGTATACTTATAAATATGTCTGAGTAGACCCCTTTTTTCCTCAATAGATATTTTAATCATTTAAAAATATATTTTACAGAATAGTTAATTTTACCACAGAATTATATTTTGTTATATAAAAGTGATAGGGAGTTGGCTTTATCACAACAAATAGTAATAATAGTTTTTATTATTATTATTATTATTATTATTGTAGCAATGAAAAACTGGGAGGGTTACTTAATTTGCTCCAGCATGCGACCTCATCAATATACTGTCTTCCTCTACTAAATAAGCTCAATTACAAGAACATATAACGCATAATACAATTGAATAGACGTTCTTAAATCCTAATTATCCAAGACTGCGGGGAAAATTGCATGATCCATTCAAAATTCTGGATCTCATGTCCATAAGAACCTAAACTTTCCTGCTTCACATGGAATTTTCAAGTCTAGATAATTTATAGCCTTTTTCTCTCTTTTTTCACCTTTCTTTCGAAGGTGTCAATGAAATTTAGTTTAGTACCAGATGTTTTGGCCGCGCAACAACTCGACAGCAACTTTTACAACCCCTTCGCTCTCCACAGAAATGTCAAGCCATGGCTCTAAGATCTTTCTCTCGAGTAGATTGTCGATGAAATTTAGTTTAGTACCGGATGTTTGGGCTGTGCAACAACTCAACAGCAGCTTTTACAACCCCTTCACCCTCCACAGAAATGTCGAACCCCGGCTCTAAGATCTTCCTCTCGAGTAGATTGTCAAGTTCGCCTCTCAACTTCTGCAAAACCAACCATCAAAGGCTAAGCATGCACCACCACCACCACTAAAATATTCTCTAATTACTAATTCATCAGCAAGGAACCCGCAGCGATAAGCAACAGCAAAAGAGAAATAATTGAGAGGTTCTTTTTACCTTTATAAGGTCTAATACGCTCTTCGATGCCGAAAAGTGAAGGTACCCTTCAAGCATTTCAATGCCATCACCAGTTTTACTAGGAGTTAAATTGCCTCCAAAGAGAAGTAGGGCATAATCTGATATATTTGTGGAGTCTCGGATGTAAATGCTGCTTGTCTTTACTTTCTCACCGTAAACCAGGTAAGGCAATGGAAAGAGGTGGATCCCTGCATTGACTGATGCCGGATGAACATCCACCTTCCCAACTTCTTTAGTGTAGAAAGCTGTTCGCTTTCCTCTTCTTTTGCACCGAACAACGTTTGGGTAAAGCCCAGCACACAGAATTGCACATACCATCTCCAAATCATCGCTGTATTGATTGTAAGCCTGTATAGATAATGTGTATTCATATATAAAATTCCGAGGCTTTGAATGGATGCATCAGTTTATGATAAAGGAAGTATTTCATAATGCAGTGTGACACAATATTGAGAAACAACCATTGCAGCATTTCTAAAATGGGACTGTATAGTAGTATTATTAATGAACAGTTAATTCAGACAAGGTTGTATAAACCTCGATAAGAAATGCCCACACCGTACCAGCATCCCAAATCAAGCCAATGGAAGGCAATAACAAAATTGGTAATGGAAATTCAGTGAGATGTATCAAACCAATAAGAACTGACCAACACAAGTTTTAATATTAATGCCAAAAACATGTAACTACAAAACCAACCAAGAAATAGAACAAAAGAATCATCTCAAAGAACTAACAAGTATACAACCGCAATAAAAGGATTAAAAGTGATAAATATTAATAGTTCAAATCTGCTAGTGTTAATGTGATCAGAGATTATGGATTGTAATTATTATTATGATAACCCTCAAAAAGAATATTCTAACAACGAATCGGCAACAGCAATATGAAGACCAACTAAACTGAGCATAACGACCAAACAAATTTATAACTTAAAATCAAAAGGATAGGAGGGTAAGTGAGAAAAAGACCACAGAGAATGGGTAGAAGCAAAAAATCAAGGAAGTGTAGAGAGACAGATATGTTGCAGATCTAGGGTGAAGAGGGGCGCATAGAGATAAAAGACAAAAGTATAATCTTTTCATAAAACTATTTCTGATCTCATGGAAATAACCTTTTGAAAAAGAGAATTTGCTCTATAGTTAATTGCCTTTCCAAAAGATGACTTCCTAATTGGTTTTCTCCATGTTGATGTCCAAGGCATTGTTTACGTAGTCAAAAGTACCATAATTTCGGAAATAGGTTCAGGAGTGCCTTATTTTTGGAATTTTTATTTTAAAAAATAATTTTAATCATGAAGCCAAAGAGCCTGTGGGACAATTTGGGAGGGCACTGGGGGGGAGGGAGCAAGTAAAGTAAAAGATTATACCTTGGAACCCTTCTGTTTGTTGACAAAGCCAATATCTGACAGTAGGTCCAGAAACTGGTTTTTCATATTCTCCATCATCTGCAGGGTTACAGGTGACAAGAAATACTCCCAACAGAATGCCCTATCTCTGCCATTACGCTTAGCATCCTTCCAACCCTCAAACGCTTTGAGCAGTGCAATGTGATCACTGAATTCATCCAGAAAAACCAAAGTAAATACAGATCTTGCTATCAGGGAAAGATCCCAGTACTTAAATTTGATGATCTGACCTGCAAGAATCACCAGCAAATGATCTTTTTGCAGCATCAGCTTCCTCTTTCCTATTTATTGGAAGAACAAACGGATCACGATGTGCAAGAGCAGAAGCAATCGTTAAGGCAGGATCAAGACACTGAAAGATAGATCCAATGAGAAGCATCTTTCCAATATTTGGGTCCAAAGGTAGAGTGCAAAGATGACGACCTGTTCATTTAAAAAAGTCCCCGTTGGAAAAGAAACCAAGATACAAAAGACCTTGCTGGAGAAACATTTAAATTACTATGTAGATACCAAGAGGAGTGAGCTCTTCCATATCGTCTATAGCCCCAATTGTTTTTAGAAGCTCAATGGCATTTTTCACAGAAAGAGGATCTGGTGGTTGAAGTGCTTTTGCTAAAAAAGACGCCACTGTACCAAGCTGCAGGCTTTTGATATGGAGGCAAAGTTCTTGCAAAGGTGTTCGGAGGATTTCAGGTAACTGATACTGAGGCATTGCATCATGCATCATCTTTGGGTACAACCTGTAACAGACTCCTGGCTGCACACGACCAGCACGACCTCGTCTCTGTACAAAAACTCATCATCAAGAAACCAAGAAACACTTCCTGTAAGAAACTAGCATTTGCCCTTACTCTGGGGATTTAAGCATTTGAAATCAAGAGGATAGAAGAGAGCCCCCAATCAACTGATATCTGTATTACCTTCCAAAAAATTTAGTACTTGTACTTCGGGTTGGACTGATAGCTTATTGGTTTAACACATGGTAAGCAATCTATGAAATCATAGATTCAAGCTTTAATTTGTTTACCTATCAAACAGCAAAATCAATAAAGAAAAGGTTCTCTTAGAACAATGTCTTACCTGATGTGCCGAAGCCTTGGATATCCATGACGGTAGCAAACAAGCCAGCTTGTTCAACGCATCATAGCTGGTTACTTTTGCCTTCCCACAGTCAATTACATACACTACATCATCTATGGTGATACTACTCTCGGCAATATTTGTTGCAAGCACAATTTTTCTGCATGAGGTCCCAAAATATTTTAAAAAAAAAAAAAATCAGGTCCTTCAACCAGAGTTTCCAACAGAATTATTACCAAGCGAAATCTTGGTACTTTTTTCGTGGTATATGTTATAAACAAAATCAGTACGTTGATGGTATTCTAAGGTGCTTATTACTACACAGTGATGGTAGCAAAGTTAAAATTATCTCCAGATTCTTCACCAGGAAGATCTCTGTGGGAAACGCAATCTATGTAATTTAGGAATGTGACATTTTAGGAAGATTGTGTATGTGGTTATGAATATTTTAGAATTAGAAAGTTCTCTAATTATAGAAATCTGATATAATAAGGAATATTTCTTTTTAGTGTCCTAGAGCAATTGCATATCCATAGGGTCTTTGTACAAAATCAATCATCAAGAAAAAACTTATTTCTCAATTCTTTCAATTTTCCACATGGTATCAGAGCTTTAGGCTCGTACAACTGGGAATCAAAGAATTTTGTTTTGGGCCTTCATTGCCGAAATCATTCTATTCGGCCTTCATCGCCAAAGTTGTCCTATTTGGCCCTCATCACCATCAACCATTGTTGCGAAGCCTTTGCTTCTTTTCATAGCCATAAACCATCGCCACAAAGCCTTTGCTTCTTCCTAGTGAAACCCAATACCGATGAACCTCATTATTGTCACTATCATTGTTGTTGCCTATTTCTCCATTGTTGTTGTTTCCTATTGACATCATCTGCTACCACTGCATCTTACTGTCGTTACTTCTCATCTTGCTTGATTGCTGCTCAATCACCATCCAGGTCAACCAGATCTCGTCTTCATTTTAATTTTTGTACCCAAACCTAAGAGATGCTAACCTAGTACCAAAGCAACTTATAGAAGCCCCTGGATCTTGTTTTCTCAAACCTTATCAGACTAAAAGTGGGTAGTGGTGACACTTTTAGGTTCTGGGAAGACACTTGTTGTGGCACAAATAGCTTCCATACCCTATATCCAAGTGTATATAGGTTGTCAACTAGACAGAATCAACCCATCAACTCCTTTGTGGTACCTGTAGATGGAGTAGGAGGATTGCCATGGGATCTATCATCGAGTAGAAACTTGTCCAATAGGGAATTTCAATAAGTAGCCTCATTATTAGGATGCCTAGAAGGATACCAGCTACTAGGACAGAGGGATAAAGCAGTTTGAACCTTACACAACTTAAGAATTTTTACATCTCAATCCTTCCTTTACCATCCAAACTCCTCCCCAGAAACCATCCCACAATTCCCACACAATTTCTTTTAGAAAGCTCATGTACCATCTAAAGCCAATTTTCTAGGATGGATAGTTGCGCATGGCATATTAAATTGTGCAGATGTTCTGCAGAGAAGATTCCAATTTTGGGCTATCTCGCCAAGTTGGTGTTGTCTATGCAAACGAGACAATGAGTCCATTGACCATTTGTTTGAGGATTGCAAGTTCACCAATCGTATATTGGGAAGGTGGAAAAGTATTCTACATTGGGACATACATTTGGATTGTATTTCATCATAGAAAGGATTCCTTGTCCTTGGCATAATCTAGGTTGTACAATTTAACACTTTAATTAATTAGTTTTGTTTCTAGTAAAAAAAAAAAAAAAAGTTAGTTATGTATATTCATATTACAAGTTGACCTATATAAAAATTCATTTACCTTCAATAAACCCCACTCAATAAAGCATTTTCCCAATTATATAAAAGAGTAAACTAAATGAACTCCTCACTTCCTCCACTCCACTCTATCAAGGCTTTAGTCTAGCGTTGTGATACAAGTAGTCATATCTTTTTTAATTATCTATTTCAATGTTATTTGAAGTCATGGTTACCTTCTATATTGAAAATTAAAAATTAAAAAATAAAAAATAAAAATTGAAACAAAGTCATATGGGCAAAATAAAAGAAAAGGCATATGGGCAAAATAAATGAACTTGGCCATGATTACATAACCCACTAACAATTTACAAAAGCATAGTAGTCAAGCACAAAAGATGAAGGTTCTTGCCTCATGCTACTTGGTGGTCTGTCAAATATTTCACGTTGATTGATGGTGGGCATTGAACCATGTAGTGGAAGAACAAGAAACTTGCTAGAATTTCCAAGAAGGGTGTTTCCTTTAATTTTATCTAGAAGCTTAGATATTTCGTCCCAACCGGTTAGAAATACAAGAATTGCTCCATCACCTTCATGGCGACAGATATACTCAATTGTTGTTTCCACCTACAAGTTAGAGGCAATGTATGAAATGATAAAAAGCATCAATATGTGAAATTAAAAAATAACAAGGAAGAAAGCCATAGCATTGGAATACATTTTAAAATTGTTTTAGAAAGGGATATTCTATAACTGCAGCACATAGGAAATGTGGAAATAGAGAGAAAATGTTGGAAACGTGAAAACAGGGCCAGATGATACAAAGAGGCTGTTCCTGTTCCCTACCCCCTAGCATTAATTCTGCATGAAGCAGACATTGGAGAAGACTCAACAATGCCTTCCAAAAGGATATCATCTATAGTGGTCTACTGAAATTACTTACAAGATCCAAATCAAGCTGTGTGCCAGACCATGCCTCCAAAGATTGCCTTGTAGATGCAGAATAGTTTTTGAAGTGAGAATCAATATCAACTTCCTAAAAAATAAACCATCCATAAGTATCTTTCAATCATAATGTATGTTGAATGGAATTCTCTTGCTAAAAAGATACTCATTTGCAGCAGATGAATTATCAACAAACATCTCTATCAAGCAGAACTGGACAAGTACAGATCTCAAAGTTCAGAAACTGTAAAACAAGAGAATATAATTGGCAATATCAAATCAGTGATGTGCTACGCTTTTCAACTGAATTTATCTATCAACTGATCCTTTCAATTCAAAGATAGGACAAACGACATATAGCATCACTTCAAGGAGCTTGAAATGAGGGCATGCACATAGTTAAGGCTAATGGTGCAGGGAAAGCAAAGCAGATTCGTGTGCCTAAGGCTAAAATTGCTAAGACAAGGTCATCAATGCAAACTCAGGCATGCATCTCATTCAAGATTAAAAATAGATTGGATCTTCTTCTTCATGTTTTTTTTGGTTCATTTGGTAGATACGTGCTTTTCCAAGGGTTGTCTTTGGTATGTGATCCAAAAGCTTAGGATACAACCCAAAAAGTAAAATTTGGAAAACAACTTTTATCATTTTGGAAAAATAGCCCACTTTAGAGTAAAACTTATTTTTATCAGAAAGAGGCAATTTTATTCAACCAGAACAAAACTATTTTTAATTTTGACTAACCAAATGCGTATTCCTAGTATTTAGATACAAAAAAACTATACCCAAATCACAAACCAAACAAGGCCTAAAGTATTTCATAATACATCTTCTCATGGTTTGATGTGGTGTATGCTGATACAGGGTCATGCAAAGTTGACTTAGATTGTATCTGTTAGAAGAAACTTGCATCAAAAAGTCATTTGAAAGTTACTTAAAAGTCCATCCACCTTCAGATTTCACATTTAGTTTCAACTTTACCATCCTCTGTCCAATCTCTTCACATGATAAAAAAGAAAAACAAGAGGGAAACAGAGAACATGAGAACAAAATATTAGTTCAAGCACAAAATATAACTACCATCTTACCAAAATAGCTATTAAAAAAGTATCTTCTTTGCCAAAGTTGTATAAATAAAAGAAGGGAAGACAAATGCATCTCTGCCTCTCAAGCTCTCTTTTGTCTACGAATCCCAATTTATTGATCAATCAAAAGGGTAGTAGAATCTCAAAAGTAAGGGTGATCAAGGATCAAATCAAGTTGGAATATCGAACTCGACCTGATGGTCTCACAGGATACAGCTTCCACGGAAACCTGGCCACCCAATTCCAAAGGCAAAATATACATTGGATCAATAGAGTTGCTTGGTTCCAGAAAAAAATTTGTATTTCACAAAATCCATGATTTGTGAAGAGGGAAGAATAAGTTAAGAGACAAGACGAAGAAAAGGACAAAATAGTGGGAACATGAGCCATTAAAGAGGGAGGGGAAGTCCCTCAAGTCCCACTCTCCTCTTGTCCCCCCGCTCTTTCTTCTATCAATGCCCTTACTCCCAATTGTTCTTCCTCTTTTCTTTTTCCAACTCCTCCAACCGCTTCTCTTTGTGGAGAGACAAGGGGGACCTTTTCCTAGGCTGAATTGCTTTCTAACACACACACACACACACACATCATATGAGATATGTGTTTTAACTCCATATAACAATATATTGTACTAAGTATCAATACTTTCACACTTAAGCACGCAGACTGGGTCAAATTTTGGGGCCTGACATCTGACCCAATTAGTCAAGTTTGGCCCTTTTATTACCCAATCACATTCTAATTGTTTAAAACTAACCAAACCTACCAGGTTTGGTGTAGGTTAATTTTAGCCCACCCCTACTTGCAAGGGCATTCTTTGTCAAATTGGTTGAGGGAGTGGAGGAACATGACGTAGGATTGCCTTTTTCATTTTTAGAGGACTCTTGCGGTCTTGCCCTCCTTTTTTTGTCACTTCATTGGCTCAACTTTTTACTAATTAAATCTCAATGTTTCTCATCCAAAAAAAATGTCAATCAACATTTCGAACACATATATATTGTAGACATTTCAACTAATATCTAAAAACAAAATATAATAACAATTATGAAATGAGTTCAGTGACAAGTCCTCATAAAAGTAGAAAAATATGATGTACTCCTGGTTTTTTTATTTGTTGGTTCTATTCCTCATAAAATAATCAAATTATTCAAATTTCACATTTGCCTCAATGCACTGGCCATTTTGTCAAGTCAAAGAAGTTGATGTTAGTAAACTTTCAAAAGGTTATAGCCTAAATTAGTGGCTAAGGCACTAGGATATACTTGTTTTATCCTTTAGTGGGTGCTTTAGGAGAACTCCTTGTCCACCTAACTACCTAAGGCCCGTTGCTCCTCCCTCTCCCTCTCCCTCTCTCTCTTTCTAACATAGCGAAGCATAATTTGAATTAATATAATCAAGAGAAAAATAAAAGATAAAGAACAAATTGATAAAACTGATTCCTTGAATTCATAATTGAATTGATAATAGAATGCTTAAACTAGAATTTGGAGCTCCTTATATAGATAACTCCATTGAAACAATTTAGAAACTTCCTAAAACACCTAAAAACAAATTTCTTAAGCTATCTATAACATAATAGAAAATTTTTAAAGCTATCACAACACAATTTAGACACTTTCTAATTATATAACATAATAAACACAAATGTATACATTATCTAAACTACCAGTAAAATACAATTCTACCAAAATAGAAATTTCTCTAAAAAGGGAAACTTGACTAAAAATAAAAACTAAACTAAAAATTAATTTTTTGAAAATTTCCTAAATTATTCTATGTCCTACATCACTTTCTCTCTCCCACTCTCTCTCTTAAAATAAAAATAAATAAGATGTCTTCTTCATTGTCACTAATGCAAGTGTTATTGAGACTTGATCAATTAGAGTTTCGAAACATTGAATTCTCCTTTACCTTTGGTCCTTTAAAATATTCAAAATTAACTAGAGGAAGTACAATTCAACCTGAGACAATTTTGTAAAAGAAATTCAACATCCTATAGAAGTATAAAGAATTTGATTTATATGTTGAAAAGATCTATATTCTTTTCAAATGTGCTAAAACAAGCATAATTATAGACTTAAAACTCATTAAATTATACAATATTATGGTTTAAAGTAAGATCTATAATCTCTATAATACTTTAGCATATTGTATGAATAACAATATTTCATTACTTCTTATCTTAACATATGTATGATATTTACAGGTTGATTACATATAGTTTATAATTATAAAGTACATGTTCTTTATTTTATACATTAGAGTTTTGCAAACTCTTATTACTCTTCTTCTTTTAGGCATTTTTTAACATCTATCAATTACATATGAAACTCTGAATCTATGATATGTTCTTTATTTTATACATTAGAGGTTTGCAAACTCTTTTTACTCTTCTTCTTTTAGGGATTTTTTAACACCTATCAATTACATATGAAACTGTGAATCTATGCTTCAATCTCATATATATTATTATTTAGGAACATTTTCAAACAAAAGTTGAATTTAACAATGATTTTTATATTTTAGGTTTAAAATTTTGAAAAAATCAAAGGACTTTTTTTAATTTTAAAAATTATTTTAATATTTTTACTAACATCAATAGGAATTCTTGCAATATTTTATTTGCATTTCATTTATAATACAATGATTAAAAAAATAAAAAATAAAATCTATGAAAATTCAGAAAAGTTCCGAGAATTTCAATTCCATGGAGTTGTGTTGAATCTAATGACCAATCAAAAGTCAAACCATAGCATATGGGTGTGATGCAACTGTGGAAGCAAAGATGTTCATAATTTGCATACAAATGAAGAGGGCACTAGTAATCCAAAGAAGAAGAACAGGGCTGGAGATGATGAGTTTGGATGGTGTTACGATTAAGAAATGGTGTTGAAGGGGGCTCTCACAAGCCTGCCATTTCTAAACTTGATGTGTCTTCTTTCTCCTTTTTCATGGTTATATGGTGTGACATGCTAATTTGATTATTTTTTCAATTAAAGCCTTCATTTTATTAAAATAAATCAGAAAAACATAATGAAATGTCCAAAATTAAGGTTTTATTCACAATTTCATAATTTTGGTGATTTTGGAAAAATATAAGGCTTTTTGTGGTTTAAAGAATAATAATAAAATATAAAAGTGAATGTACTTCCATAAACAATTGATGTTTTGTTTATATTTATTTATTAATTAATTAAAGTGGTGTTTGATGTTTTAATTAGGTTTATTTATTTATTTATTTTATTTTTCAGGATTAAATAATGGAGGCCCACATGAAAAATAAAGCAAGGAGCACTCTATAGTTGTTCCAAAACAACCCAAACAAAGAGAGATTTGAGGGTTTACAGAAAGTAGAACTCAAGGGGAACAAGAAGAAGAGAAGATATAGATTGAATGCGAGAAAATAGGAACGAAGACTTTTGGGAGAGAAATCCGGAGGAGAATGCAACAGCATTGGACGAGGAGGCGTTATTGGGAGATTTTTCCTTTCATCTTCACTTGGAAGGAGGAACCTAGCAGCGGGGTGGGAAGTTCCTCATCCCCCCCCCCCCCCCCCAATTGTTTTGTTTATACTGAATCCATGAATCTTCTTTAAAAAAACTTCAGCTTTCTCTATGCACTTGAGCTTGGTTTTGAACTCGTGTGCAGAGCTTGTCTTCTTCAATTGAATCTAGTTTTATTTTCGAAATAGTTTGTGGGTTAATTTACTTTTCATTATATATTTTGTTGAATCAGTGAGTGGAGATTGGTTTTGTTTCTTTTGGATTGAATGTGCAATTTATTGGTTAGGTTGAGAGTAATACTCTTACTTTCTTCCTGATATTCTAGTTTCAGATTTGTGGTTTGGAAATTTGAGGGTCAACTAATTGTTCTTCCTTATGGATTTGGTACTGCATAATTAAATGGGCTGTTCCTTTAATTTTCTTTCTTTTAAAAGTTGATTAATTTCAGGTTGTGGAATGATATGTACCTGGTTAATTTCAGATTTAAGTTTAGTTTTGCATTTTATCTCATTGAATTAGATGTTTTAGTATATCTGAATTTTCGGGTTAAACTTAGATCTAGTAATTTTAATATTTTCTGTTAATTGCATAAATTATTATTTTATGGGTTATCTTAGAATCATGTTAGGCTAGATTTATTGTTGCTAAGGCTATAAGTTTTAGTTTGATTGACTCATGGTGTTCTAATCTTAAAAAAAGGGTGTTTAGTGTTTATTTTGATTTAATTAAAAATCTGATTATATTATAAAAAAATTGTTTTATTTATATAATTTCTTGATTTAATGTGATCTTCAAGTACATTGAATGCCTGAAATACCCTGTGATAAAATAGTTGGAGCTTCCATGTGAATTTTTAATTAATCAAAAATAATTTCATCATATTAGTTGTTTGTTTATAATTTAAATGAAAAATTCTCCGACTAGAATGAATTTTGTATTCACTTCTAGTTGAGTTAAATTTAAGATAAAAATCTATGAGTTGTCAAAATAATTCTTACATAGAGTAGTTGTCTTATTATTAAATTTCATCGATTCTTCGTTTCTTTGTTGTCGCACTAGTCAATCTCTGTGGGATCGACCTTGCGAGTACTACAATTGATTCTTGCTCGCTTGCAAGATTAAAATACCTCATTTAATTGAGAGTAACATGAAACAAAGGATTAGTACTGTTCATATTTGCTCTCTTTTATCTTTTGATAAGAAACCAACCACCAAATAACTTGAAATAATACTAGGAGTCCTCAAGCTCCACAGAAATATTGTTCAGATCTACCTGGAAGAGTGTTAATAATAAGAAAAGCATAGAATTCTAAAAATAAATCACAAATTTTGCCATAAAATCATGAAGAAAGAAAACTGACATCAAGATTCCAGGCATTAACAGAAAAAGAGAAACTATTAGAATCGGTTTTGGGAAAGAGATGGTTAGAACAGTGATTTTCTCACTTCCAATCTTCTCTCTACAATATGTTGACATTGTAGTTTTCACAATTTCTATTGTGAATAATAAATGGAGAAGGTGACACCACGAAAGACAGTCAGAGAAAGGATAGGAAACTGAAATAGTGAAAATGCAAAATGCATTATCAAACATAAAAATCTGTAAGGAAAATTGCAAAAATACCAAGGCAGCAGGGTTTTCTTACAACATACGAAGACAAAAACTAGAGAATTTGGTGCTATCACTGCAAGCATTACCAGAAGCACTATAAATCAAAGTACATTACCAGAGGCCAGTGTAAATTAGCAAGCATACCTCAAACAACTCAGTCAAAGGATCTTTTTTTGAATCTCTTTGCCTCCTCCTCCTGCCATTTCCCTGAAACCCGTCATCCTCTGATTTGATAAGGTACCGAGTCTTCTCCAGAATATCCTCGAGAAATAACTCGGCTACAGGAAAAGTAAAACCCTGGGAACCATTTCAACATATAAATATCCAAAGGAAAAAAAAAAAGTATTTAACATACCAAAGAAAGTTTATTTTTTTCCATTGTATTAATGTTTTGACAAAATTTAAATATTGTAAAAAGCAGAAATCAGCTCTTACAGGTATGTGAATGGTTGGAGCATTTCCAAAGTACTTGGAGAACATATCAGCATTGATGGTAGCACTCATCAAAATGACACGTAGATCAGGTCGACGAGGAAGAAGATCACGCAGAATTATCAAGAGAAAATCTTCATTCATTCCTCTTTCATGGATTTCGTCCACAAGTAAATGGCTAACACCAGTTAATTCTGGGTCTTCAACCTGTGGTTCGCAAAAATTGAGGAAGGAAAATAGTGCCAAACAAGCAAAAGCACAACACAAGGAATAGCTAGAGTTTGATTCTTCAATTTTGTGGCTGACACTCATGTTTTGTACTTCTCAAGAGGTATAAACACGATACCTTTTCACAAATGAGTCCCAACATACATTCAACATAAAAGTATAGAGTGGGAAATCATCACTTGGAGAGCAACGTCCAATAACCAACTTCCGTTCCTAGACTCGAACTTCTATTCCCCTTAAACCCTTTGAATTATAAATTTTTATCATGTCAAAACTTGCATTGAACAAATCCACTACAAGATTTTCCATTTCAAGTGATGAAATTTTAAAGATCCTTCTGATTTTCCACATTAACCTAAACCAAACATCCATTACGCCTACTTAAACCCATAAGAAATCTATGTCTCTGAGTATTAATGAGATTGAAATATTTCTAGTTGGAAGGTGCAAAATATCCTTTAATTGGACTAGTTTCACCTTGAGGTTTTACCAAAAACATGTCAGAAAAATAGAGAAAATAGAGAAGGAAAATTGACGTCTATTGAAAGGAAAAAGGATCAAACAACGAATAAAAGTTTTTTACCAATTGCCGGAGTAGAACTCCCGTGGTACAAAATATAAGCCGGGTTTGTGCTGAACGTTTTGCTTCCAAACGGATCTGGTAACCAACAGTATCACCAAGATCCTCTCCTCTTTCCAAAGAAATCCTAGCTGAGACAGAAATAGCAGAGATACGACGAGGTTGAGTGCATATTATGTTACAGTCTGCTCCACGAAGGCATGCTATTTCCTCTTCCAGGATAAACTGAGGAAGTTGTGTAGTTTTGCCACAACCAGTCTCTCCCGAAACGACCAGAACCTATATATATCAACCAGAATCAAGTGATTATTCTCATTTCAGTAAGTTATTGAATGGTATGGGTGGTTAAAAGAGGACAAAAATGCAATATAGTGCAGGTTCAGTTCCTGCCAAAAGATCAACAGAATATCTTGATTAACTAAAGAAAAAGAACTATGCTTCACAACTCCAATGGTTAATAGAATTAGAAAGGACTGAAACTTCTTATATACGATCATAAGTGACTCAAAAATTAACCAACAAAGGGTTGGAGAGTGGTTAGATACAAAGCACCTAAAATCCACTTCAAGGAAATGTCTCAGGTTCGAGTCTATGTCTCCCACCATTTGTTGGCCATCAATACCATTGGGCTATGTCTTGCCCCATGAGAGTAGTGGGGACTGGAGTCCACGATACTTATGATCTCAAAAAAAAAAGCGATTCAAAAATTTGAAAAAAAAAATCCAAAGAAGAGAAACTTGAAAAATAATTCTTGTTGTTTTCAAAAAAAAATAGCCTGTTTTCCAAGCAAAATCTTAAAAAATTCGACCAGCCAAACATTTTTTCAATGTTCTCAAGTTTTTAGATATAAAACACTGTATCCAAATCATTAACCAAACAGAGCCTAAATTTTTGGCAATGTGTGCAAGTCAAGCAGCTCAACAGCAATCACTAATTAACTCATTGTTGCTTAGGCATTTTGCCATAGAAATTAGATATATTTCTCTTCCCTAGGATCAATCGATTTCTCCTTAGAACTTTTAGAAATTGAGTTTTTGCAATAGCTAAACTAGAGAATGTCTACATGGAGGCAACTTCAAGGAGGTATCATTGCTTGTAGTGAGTTTTCCTAGGTATAAAGGCAAAGCAAGATATTGAAAGTAAGGGGATAAGTCCTTCATATCAATATCTTATTATGTTTGAGATATAAGTACCTTATAGACTAAATGGATTGGCCCTTGACAACTATGCTTTTGGATGGAGTGCTATAACAAAGGTGCGCCTATGATTGAAATTCTATCTTGGTCTTCTCTTCGAAATTCTTTCACTTCGATTTTCCTCCCTCATAGTAAAGCTATAGTTGAATAATACAATTTTGGTGGAAAAAAAATTCTTAAACATGGCAAAGACAGTATTTTTAGCGTGTATATGTGTGCATTACCATTGGTTAAATCACAATGAAAACCATCCCATGGGACAGGGAGGGAGGAAGAGAGAGAGAGAGAGAGAGAGAGAGAGAGAGAGAGAGAGAGAGGTATTAGTATAAAGTAAGTTGCATGCTAAAGAATTCATTAATAACAACCCAACAGAAGACATGCAAAAATAACCAACAAAAATTCAGCATGATCTAGTAGCGGAGGGACCTGATTCTCTGCTACAGCTTTCAGAAACTCAGCTTTCATTTTATACACTGGTAGTTTTTCCCTGAAAGATTGCATAGCTTTTGCACTATCACTTGCCTGCCAGTGACAAATACCAGTCACATGTACCAAAGGTTTCCTCAAATTATACAAGTAAATTATCCCTCCTACCACTTGCTCTGTGTTGAGGATTCTTTTCAGTATAAGTAGTACATGCTTCTGTTTTATTTTTTCTTACTTGAGCCAGAAAATTACACTTACCTTCATCTTATCCTGCTTATTCTTAAGTTCAGCACTGAATTTCTCCTCGGCCAGATCTTCCTTCAACTTAGAAACAGATTTTGCTACATTAGGAGCGGCTAATGATTGTTTGGCCTCTTGACTAGAAGCACTAGTGGAACCATTAGCAGGAACTGCCCCTCCAGAGTTAGCTAAGAGACTCCCCACTCTTCTCTCGATCTCTGTGGACATCCGAATCTGCCGAAAGTCAATCACTAAAATTAATCTGATGCACAATAACATATAAATGATATCGCTGTAAGTTTTGAAACCTCTTTCTGTGTTGATCCATGACGTTCATCAAGATCTGCTCGATAATCTGGCAATGGAACTTTACTGACAACGAGAGTCCTCCCTTTGTTGTATGCATGGCTTTCTTCCCAAAATCACAAAATAAGAAAATAATCCGTCAGCTGGAGTTTGTGTTCTATATAATTTCATTCCTATTCTTTATCATGCAAATACCCCTTCTCATTAACATTTGAGCAGTTCAGCTTCTTCCAATGTTAAACCTCATAAATTTTGAAACAGAGACAGCAAACCTTGAAAATGAACGCCACTTTCAAAGCTATATATCACTAGACAAAGATAGTTTTACATTAAAACGATTTACAAACTATATTGCCAACAAAAGTATCAGCACAAAAAGGCATTTGAAGTTTGAGATAAGGACCATTAACCGCTGAAAATTCAAATACTACTCTTAGAGTACATGTAAAGAACTACTACCTTTGCTAGTTTTTACAATGAGAAAGATAAACACGAAAATCAAGATGCAAAACACGGTAATTCAATTTGATCAAATTGCACTAGCTTGAGTGTGGCATTCCATTGATACAAGAAGTAGAAGAATAGCAAAATAAGTACTCCATATAAAAATGGTCAAAAAATTGAGATATTTCAACTGGTACGCATAATCAATTATCAAAACAGAAACAACAACACTTACAAGTGAAATCCAAGTCGGTGAGCCATATCGGCCAATCTCCGTTCCCCATCACGCCCGTAATTCCGCTTAATGATCAACTCCCGCTCGCCTCCTCTTCTCATTTGCTCCATTTTACTCCACCACTCTTCCGCATCAAGAACTTCCACAGGATTCTATCAACAACAAACCAAAACAAAACAAAAACAATCCACCATTACATACTTCTTAATAAAAATCTCTAGGGTTTTAGCCAAGAAAAAGAAAAACGCTCCAAAAACCCTCACACCGTTACCTCCGCCGCCTTCTGTCTCAATCGCTCAGCTCGCCATGCCGGATCCCACCACCGCTGCTCGCCACGACCACCGCCGCCGCGGCCTCCCCTACCGGCGCCTGAGCCGCCTCGGCCTCTGCTGCCGCCCTGGTAATTGGGGCGATGAGACATCGTTACGGTATTGACGGTGCTCTGCAAGCGAGTTGCAAACCCTAGATGGTGAACAAGAAGAGTCTTGTGGAAAAAGTAGCCGTTAGAGCGAAATAAGGTCAGGAGCATTAATATGGCAAGTTTGTCGACCGAGCTGGTGCGCGCGATGAAGGCTCTGTTTTTGTTCTTGAGAATCTTATTTCTCTGGTTTGGAATTGGGCTCGGTGTTAAGAACCGGGCCGTCTGGGTTAAGTCTGGTGCTTAATTCGAACCGGATATAGGACTAATCAGAATTAATAGCTTAATTTATGAGAAAGTCGTAACATATGTAGTAAGCAAACTTTTTCTTTACATTTCAAATAAACCACAGTTTATTTATTCTTTTATCCTCATGTATATGATATTTAAACTTTTATATAATATTTATTAATAATTTTAACTATTTCACCGAGCCTTTTTCTGAGACATAGCCTAAATGTTATTTCTACCAATTAATATAAGAACAAGTCTTTTTTCTCTTCTTTCTCTTGTTATAAGATTATTATAATCTTCATTTTTAGAATACATCCTACTAACAACATATTGAATTATTTTAAAAAGGACGGTGCAAGCTGAGAATTAATGATCTCAAACGAAACATAAGGACAAAGCGAACAAATTAAGGCCCACGAACAAGGCAAAGTCCTTACAACTAAAGGAACTTAAGGTCTTTCAACAATGACCATAGGCCTACAACAATACAGCGAAAAACTAACAACTATAGTAGTTAATTATTTTGTTCGTAAGAAGGTGACGTTTGGTAACTCTAAGTTCAACCTCTAATTTCTTCAGTATCTAATGAAAATAGAAGTTTGACAAAATTAAAGCGTTTAGTAATAATTTGTGACAAATAGTAGAGGTTAAACCTCTAAAATAAAAAATAAAAAAAAGTTTGTATTTTCTTGTAAAGGTTTATCATCTACTTAAAGTAGAAGATGATCTAATTATATTAAAAATAATCTGAAACATTCTAAATTTACGTTAATTATTATATAAAATAATTTGTCACAACTAAAATTTAGAAAGTGATAATTAATATACAAAATATTTTTTTATTTAACCAAATATGAGTACAATATAATAATAATTATTATTTTTTTAAATAAGAGGCTGAAGTATTTTTATTACTAAATAATATTTTTAAAAATAAACTCTTATTAAAATAGAATTAAAAAAAATTAGACCTAATAAAAGCCTACCCTAGAGCTAAAAAAAAAAATTTGAGTTACGAAATACTACCTTAACATATAAAAAGGAGAGAGATGGCAAGTAGTTAGTGGGGATTATTGAATTCCACATAAAATTCCAATCATTTTGAAACTTTTCAAAGTTAGCTGGGTAAGAACAAAAAACCAGTCAAATTATGTTTTCAACGTTAGAAAATGCAAGTTGAAATGAAATAATACTTTGATATGGTTATGGTACTAGTTTGTGCTTTTGACGAATTGGTGGTGCATCATGCATCATCAGATGTCCTAAAAACACAGATACGGAGGTTGATGGATTGGACTATTTCCTTGGAGATACGCCATCTTCCATGACAACTTGTAATTTTGTACTCAAATTTCTAGTCGTTTTTCCCAATGTATAATTTTACAAGTAGATATTTCAATTTTTATAATAACTTTCAACCTTATAAATCTTGTGTTCCCTTCCTTTATGTGAAAGTGTGAATCCTCTGAATTAATTCAACAATACAGAATACAATACCTTATTAAAGTTTATTTATCTCCACGTGACTCCACATTCTATAAGTAGCGTTACAGGAAAGGAATTGGATAATTGACTCTAATTACTTTATGCTAGAAGTACATTTCTTTATTAAATAATTTTTTTTATTGATCTAACTATATAAAAGAAATTAGTTTGTTCATGATTTGAACACAATTTTTAATAAAATCCAAAGGGTACAAAATAAATAAAATAAAAAAATTATCTATATAACACAGAAAATGTGGGCTAAAAACATAATTTTATTTTCAAAGTTGTTAGTCTAGCTCATATCCATAAAAATAAAATAAAATAAAATACAAAATATGAAACTGCCCATTAGACATTTTTTATTCTTATTTATTTAATTTAAACACCTGCAGGACATCAAAGTAGAATCTAATGCCATATTGACTTGTTTAATTAATCCAACTTCACCAACTAAACAGGACTAAATTTCCATCAAACAAGACCAACATTAATTTACAAAGTAAATTTAAGCTTGTGTTTCACATGCTTATTAAATTAATGATCTTTGATTAATTCAATACAAATACACACAACAGAACAGAGTTCTCGATATGATTATTATCGTTATAGTCACAAGAAAACAATAAAAATTACAGTAAAGGATTAAAACTGCACCATTGCCATGATCAGTTACATATAAATTAACTTATGTATTGTATAAAAAAGATAGATATATGTGAATGAAACTCAGTTTTCTGATCATCACTTGGAATCATTTTGCTCTCCTTTTTGCTTCTTACTGTCCCTGTAAGCTCCATAAAAGTAAGAGGTAAAGCCCCAAACAGAGAGAGCCATGGCCATGGCTTTTTCTCCATTAAACTTCTCGTCATACACAATCACTGCCGCGATCTCAGTCACCGGAAGAAGAATCGCCGTGAAAATTCCAACCGTGAGAGACGAAGCACAGAACACTATTCCAATGGAACCAATAAGAACAAACTGCCAAAACACTGCACAAGAAGCTAGAACCAAGTAATACCTTGCTTCACCCAATCCAAATTCTCTTGCTTCACTTGATATAACCTAAACAAATATCAAAACACATAAAACAGATCAATAAAAGATGAGTTTAAAAAGTTGAGGGCACTTGAAACTAAATGATAAATAAGATTAAGATCATACCGAAAAATCCTTGTTCACCATCATTCCAGTAATGCAAAAGAGCATGGCAACGAGAGAAGAACAGAACTGGTATTGAAGCACACTAGAGTAAGTAGTGTTTTTGCTAGTCTTGATAATGGCGACTTCGTTGCAAGGGAAAATGAAGCCTAACAAGCACGCCGAACCAATAGTAAATAAGAAGCCTAGGAGATATTGGGTATTGGTGACACCCGGAGCCCGGTCACCCTTCTTACTTATACCAATTAATACCGAACCCAATGTCATTAACACAACAGCATTAATGGAATAAGAAGTGAACTTGTGGCGAGCGATAATTAAAGCGAAAAATGCGGTGAAAGCGAGTTGGGTGGATAGGAGGATTGAGGAAGTCGAGACGGGAAGGTAGGACAAACCAAAGGAGTACATGAAATTGCCTATGCCACTTACAATTCCTATCGCGAGGCCACATAGCAAGAACTTGGGCGAAGCGAAGAATTCCTTTCGGGATGAACGATTTTGGTTTAGATAAATGAATAAAAGAGGGATGAGAATAATTGGGAAGCCAGCAGATAGAATTGAACCTGAAAGCCATTTTCTCTTACCACCTTTCAAGTAGTAGAGCCTAAGTAAAAGTGGCCCTCCAATGCTACCCATTGCAAGTACACCACAGTTTATCAAGAGAAGCCACCATTTATTTATGAAGGATTTCAAGCTGTTCTTCTTCAGGGGAAGATTTAGATTTCTATGCTGATCAGTCTCGTCATGAACTCCATCTTCAATTCTTTCTATGTTCATCGACATGTTTCCAATGCAAAAACACTCCTAAAATTGCTAAGTAATCTTCTATCTCTGAAATGATAACTGCAAAATCAGTTGGAGTTGTTGAGGTTTTATAGAGGAGATGATGCGAAAAATCAAGCGGCGACAAACGTAAGGATTTGTTTATTTGATGATGGAACAAATACTTTTCTTCGAAACCAGGGGTCATGCATAAAAATTTATTATCTTTTTGCTTGCTTTCAAACACCAATTCAATAATCCACTTGTATTATATCTATCGTTCTTCTTCTTCATAGAGGTTCCTCTGTAAGGCTGATCTTTCAATCGCCTTCTATACCATCATTGGAGCAATGGCATTTGTTGGTATATAGAGAAAAGATAAAGTCATAGTTTTTGAAATACACATCAAGATGAGGATTGCTAATGTCAATGCATGAACAGAAGCCAAAATTCATTCAACTAAAGTCACTATAGTTTATTATTGCCACATTTCAACTGCGTCAGCAGCTATTACTAGTCAGACCCAAATAACTGAAAATTCCTACCACCCCTTATTATCTTCTTCTTTTCATTTTTTTTTATCTTATTTTAAATTCATTTTCTCCTTCGTCTGTTCTTGTTCTAATCTTTTTTTTTTCCTTCCATTCTGTTTGTTGAATCAGTTTTTTAATGGGTCTCTCTCTCTTGAATGATCCTGAACTAATCAAAGCACTTTTTTTCTTCATCCAACAACCATACTTAGTTTAAAATTCAAAACTTTTTTTTTCTTTTTTTCTGTTACTTCTGTGAAATAAAAAAAATATGACAATAAGAAGATTGATGTATGATATATACTTTATCAACTAAAAAATTATAGCATCTTTAATAGTTAGGATGCAGTTTGGGTAGCCAATAAATAATATTAGTTTCGATTTAACATAAAAAAAAAAAAGAAAAGAAAAAATTACTGCTCATAGCCAAATTTCTCCATGAAATGACACCATTCTTATGAAAAAAATGGAGTTTCTGCACACTATTCTTATGATCCTAAAGAAAATGATGAAAGCTACGAAACATTTAAAGTAGACAAAGAATACAGTTCTCTGATTGCGTTTCTCGTACTTCTTCCTTACAAGAAAGGTGCTAGCTATTAATGGTTTGTTGAAAAAGCAGGTTCCCTAGCTTCTTCAGCATGCAATTTTCAGAGGGCTCTGCAGACATATAAATGCAGGTTATTGTATCTTAATTAAGGAGAACCATGTTGCCAGTTTAATCTGTTACAATAAAAAATTTCCCTTAAGAGAACTTTTAATTGAAATGTTTAAAAACATTTTAATCCGTTTTATGTGAATTGACACTGATACATTAATATATTAATCAAAATACTGTTTGATTTAACAGAGTTTTTATAATACTAATTCATATAAGTATGTTTTACCAAGTCCGTGACTTCATTTTGGCTGGGTTCGAGTCATTCAATATTAATTAAATTACTTTTTTAATTAGCACTTAAACTAATCCTGTTCAAAGTCCATCTAACCATTTTTTTGCTAAATTAAACCTGCTGTCCTCATCAGTGAAACCAGTATTTGGTCTATTTTGGCTGGCTTATTTAGTATTGCTTTTGTTTATAACTTATAATTTTTATAGAAGCGCTTATAAAAAGGTTGTTGGTAATCTGTTTGACAACTTTATTTAAAAAGTGATTTTGGTAGTTATTTTAGTATTCAAAATATATTTTTTAGTTTAAAAAGACTAAAATCGTAGAAGCAAAATGGAGAAGCTTCCCTAAGTGAAAAAAAGGCTTATGTCATGGTGACAAACAAACCCTATACCTGTTCCCCTATACCTGTTCCTTGATTTGATTAATTCTAACATTGGATTAGCGAGAGGATGAAATTAAATATATATATATATACACGTGTGTGTGGGTGTGTGTGGAGAAACATAATGTTTGTAAGATCCTTCTATTGTTATTATTATTACTGTGGTCTAAAGACCAAATAAAAACACAAATATCACTTTAGAGAGTACAGATGATACATGTATAAGTAACACAACTCTGGGCGAACAACAAAAATACATGAGCAAGAGCAGACAAAAAAAGTGAATAAATTCATTTCATCAGTTGGGTTCTTCAGTTTCATTCTCTTTAATTTGCTTCTTATTGGCTCTGTATGATCCATAGAAGTAAGAAGCAAAGCCCCAGATGCAAAGAGCCAATGACATGCCCTTTTCTCCAGTGAATCTCTCACGGTACACGATCACTGCTGCTATCTCCGTCACTGGAAGCATCGTTGAAGCGAAAACTCCGGCCGATAGAGACGAAGCACAGAAGATTAGTCCCATGTTTCCTATAAACAACAGCTGCCAAACTATTGCACTTGCTCCCATCACCAAGTAGTACTTTGCTGGGCCTAATTCATATGCATTTGATTCACTTTGAATTGCCTGCACAATTAATCATAAAAAATTTTACTTCTTAATAAGCTTCTAATCAAGAAAATGATGATTTTTTTTATTTTTTATTTCCAAAAAATTGATGATTTTCTTGAAAAAAAATCATAAATTCTAATGTTTGATTGACAAAAAGAACTGAGAAAATGATTTTCTCACCCACCGTTTTTTCTCAACAACTAAATTTGAGAGGTCATAATAATGTAAGTAAATAATCAAACATGACTTTCATTACATTATAGTTACATGAAACACCTGCTAATCGGGGCACTTTTTAAGAAGTGATCATGTGGTGGAAGCCACAATAAGAATCACTTTAAGAGTCATTATAGCATTTCTCAACAAACAACAAGAAAGAAAGAAAGAAAATAAACTTGTGAAACATACCAAGAAATCCTTGTTGATGAGCATTCCAATGGTGCAAAACATTGTGGCAGAGAAAGAAGCAACAAGTTGAAACTGCAAAACACTTGAATAAGTCATGGATTTTCCTGCCTTATTATAAGCAATCTCAGTGCAAGGAAGCATGAATCCTAACAAGCAAGCTGCCCCAATAGTAATCAAGAACCCAAGCAAGTATTGGGCACTAGTAACTCCGGCCGGCCGGTCACCGTTCTTACTTATTCCGAGCAAAACCGAGCCCAAAGTCATCAACACAACCGCATTAATCGAGTAAGGCGTGAACTTATGTCTAACAATGATCAATGCGAAAAACGCAGTGAACACAAGTTGGGTCGATAAGAGAAGTGAAGAAGTGGAAACAGGAAGGAAGGCCAAGCCATAGGAGTACATGAAGTTATCAAGTCCAGTGAGAACTCCGATGGCGACGCCGGAAAGTAACAACTTAGGAGAAGCAAGAAACTTAGTTCCAGGCGGTGAGCGCGAATGAAGGAACAAAACTGGGAAGATGAGCACTGGGAAGCCAGCACTTTGTAACCAAGCTGGAATCCATCTTCTACTTCCTCCATGCAAGAAGTAGAGCCTAAGTAGTAATGGGCCTCCAATGGTGCCAATGGAAAATAAAACACAGTTAAGTATAAGTAGCCACCATTTGGAGATGAGGGTCTTGAAGGATTTTTTCACGGTGTTTAGATGATGAGTTTGATCTTCTCTAATTCTTCCATCTTCAATTCTTTCTATGTTCATGCTACTGGCCATGTCTTCTTCTTCTTCTTCTTCCTACTAATTATAGACTATCTATAATAAAATTGTTCGAATAATTTAACTAGTGGATTGATGAAGAAGACATGGGCAATTTTCTGGGTATGATTGAACTGTTATTTAAGGAGGATTTGGGTGTTTAATTTGTTAGGGGAAGATATTTCAGGAGATGATCATTGATTAAGTGATGTGTCATGTGATGTTGGAGATGGCGACTTGGAAAGTGATAGAAGGCTTTTTTGAAGACTAAGCAGCCTTGTTTTGACGCTGAAGATGAGTAATTAAGAATCTGAACTCTTCATTTCCAACACTAAGCAACAAAAGACTACATTTTATGTTGGACTTTTCTTACCTATGATCTTCAACAACTCCACTATATATATATATATATATATATATATATATGTAAGCCTGAGTTTTCATGCACTATTTATAGAGAAAAAAAAAATAGCAACTATAGTTGACTATGCATCTTGTGTATCATTTTGTCATTCTCTCTTTCATTTTTATTTTTTCTTGATAATTTTACTTTGTGCCAGCATTAATTATACATTAGCTTTTGCGTCAGCAATTGTGTTTTAAAATCATTTGCTCCAAAACCAATCTAACAAACTTGTATTTGGTTTGGGTACGGAGAATACATCCAAACCGGTAGAGTCTTAACCTAAAGTATACGTATGTATTACTCATGAGTAGTTAGTTAAACTTTTATTTGGTTTGGATATAATCTTTTTTTCTTTTTTCTTTTTGTGAGATCAGGTCGCCTCTTAATTCCTCTGGCTACAAACACTCAAAGATAGCGTTGGCCAATAAGTGATAGGAGA
This sequence comes from Paratinospora sagittata, assembly GCA_035771175.1. Classification (NCBI taxonomy): domain Eukaryota; kingdom Viridiplantae; phylum Streptophyta; class Magnoliopsida; order Ranunculales; family Menispermaceae; genus Paratinospora; species Paratinospora sagittata. The sequence goes on from CM069593.1 coordinate 46,646,591, forward strand.
TATCTCAAACTTGAGATTTTCAGGACTAGTGCTTTTGCAAGTATACGTATATATTACATATGAGTGGTTAAAGTTTTATTTGGTTTGGATATATGTGTGTAAGCGTGTGTATGCATATGTTGTGTTTAATTAACTTTTTTCAGATTATTTTAAGGTAGCGTTTGACAACTCTAATCTTAAAAAATAAGCTTCTACTTTAATAAGAACTTATTTTAATAGAGTTAATTTGAAATATATTGTTCAGTAACCAATGTTTAACATCTAATTTTAGCTTTGAATTAGATTTAAAATATTTGGGAACCAACACTTAATTCTCTGAGTATTTAATATCTTTTATCAAAATATTTTTTACTATTATATTATCTACAATAAAAATATTAAAAAATTAAATTGAACATTTTTTAAATATTATATTATTATATTTATATAAATAATTTAATTAATTAATTAATTAATTATTATTCACTTGATAATAACAAAAGTAGACAAAATAAATAAATTATTTTTTACAATTATTATTCTTTAAATAAACAAGTTATATTTTAAATAATAAAAATTCTTATTGTTATTAATAATTAAATTATAATTATAATTTTATTTTTCTTAAATAGTTTAAACATATTCTTATTACTATTTTTATTTTTAAATTTTCAACACATCAACCCTTTACTCACAAAATAATGTAAACGTATAAAAATATTTATTTATTTCTTATAAAAAAAAATTATGCACACAAATAAACAAAAAATTAAATTGAAACAAAGCATGCATTAAAAGTATAAACAAATAATAGCATACAATAAAAACAAACAAAAAAAAATTAGAATTTTTTTTTTAAAAGCACAATAATAAAAAATTATAAATTAGGTAACAAAGCTCCGTGATGGGACAGGTCTCTTCGTTTATTTGTAAAATTGACAACTTAAAGAATTATAGTATAAGCAATTAATTATTTGCATTTATAGTAATTAAAGAAGTACTAGTTGTAATAGTGGGGCATTCAAACCTTGTGTTTTCTCTAATTTGACATCACTCACTATGTTGCTATGGTTATATATCTATTTAGAATTATTAATTTGCATGTGTATTTATTTTTTATTTTTTATTGGGCTGTTCACATTTTAACTATATTGAGGAACATCAAATTCTTAAATTATGAACACCACCTAATATTTCAACATCACATGGTTTGAAAATTGTATTTTTGTAAAATACTTTTGCTATGGTTAATTTAATACAAAGAAAATCCACCAAATTGGAACATCATTCATGACTTTGGTGCTTCGAGTACTTTAGCCTTATTGTCTAATTAAAAAAGTTGCTATCACTAAACCTATCTTTTTCTATATATATTCAACCATTCATTGTGCCACGAGATTCGCATTAAAAATAAACAACAATCTAATCTAACAGTAGGTGGGTAACGCTATTATATTCCTACAAGAACTGACGTACGTGCTGCTTCGATCAATTTGATTTAGAGTAAAAATTAATAACCATCTTGTAATTAAATATATAGCCAACTTATTGGAATTCAAATATTACATTTTCAAACTTTGATGATATGTCACCACGTGTACTATTTCTAGACAAAACATATTAATATCATTATCAGCTATTAATAATACTATTCAATTACGGAACCATATATGTTCAGTGTATTCTAATACTTAAAATTAAAGAATGTACAATTTTTTATAAGAAAATCTAATTCAACATCATTTTGTTTTTAATAATCCGTCCGTACATCATTAAGAGTTAGAATTGGTAATAACGATTTTAGTTTAAGGTGTCAACGTTATCATAAATATTATATAAGTAAGATGGTGCATGTATTTATACACACACATAAAGTTGGTATTAAACTTATTTTTTTATCACTTGATTGTAATTTTTACATACAATGATATCATCAACATGTAAAAATGAAAAATGATCAACAAATTAATTATATGTGATTTTTTTAATATACTTTTTTTTTTGTGAAAAGAAATAATGTTAGTAGTTAGTTCTATAATCAACTTCATTACCATTTATTATCATATAGGCCTTATGTATACATAAGGTCTTTTTTGTCACACCTGTATTGCACACAGTGTCTCTTACCTAAAGTGATAAGTACCTTCTACTCCAGCATACCCTAGTCATAGTACCACATAATATTATCTTATCCTAGTATACAGTCCACTCAATAGAGTCTAGTACCCTGAAATTATTTATCTATACTATTCATCATGAATAATGCAGGACTTTTCAAGATTTAAACTTCAAATCTCAATTTTTTTAATATATATATATAAACAAACTCTACATCTATAACAGCTTGTTGTGAAATAATTCTTCTATTTCTACAGTTGTACAAAGACAGGTCATGTGGAAAGAAAAGGTCGGAAAATTAATTATAGTTTGAAAGAATTTAAGTGATGACTCATTGGCCTTGGGTACATGTTTTTTGATGATCAATTTGTGGACATTAACAAGTCAAAGAAAGTGCCCACCAGCAAATGGTCAAAACTTGTTCAACAGCAATGATGCATCCTCTTGACTCATAACCAGAAAAATTATGATTTCTCCTATGCAGAGTGCCACCCATTTCATATTGCTTGGAGAAATAGAAACATAGATGACCCACATGCTCCACCCATGAAGAAAAATAATGCATTAAGAAACGATAATGTTTAATAATTTTAATACATTCCCAAACCAACCCTACGAGCTTGTTTGATGCAAAATTTTATATTTTTTTAATTTTTTTTATTTTTTTAATTATATCTTATTTTATTTTATTCTATTTAATTTAATTTAATTTTATAAAAATAATTTTATGTCACCGGCCCTATAATTACAATCAAAAGGGCCTTTTATTTGCACAATGATATACAAAGGACAAATGAATTGCTGAAAACGAGGTCACCATCCTAACCTAATATTCTTCTTAATTAATTAATTAATTTCTATATTTTCTTTCCATGAAACTTTAATTAAATTTCAACGCTGTACGTCCTACTGGTCCAAACTCCAAGAAGAAAATCTGGGAATGATTTTGCTGATTTTTTCCTCAAAATATCTTTATTTTCAGGACCCTTTTCTCTGCTTATTTATTTATTTTTCTCTGAACCAAACCCACGTGAAGGGTGCACCAAAGATCCAAATGAGTTCATAATCAGATGATTCTGTGGATCAAGCATCCCAGGAAATTTCCTATAAATCAAGATTAGCACACGCCAAGTGGACATATAAAGTATAAACACTTTAAGAAACAAAAAATATATATTGACAAAGTCAACCTGTTACTTGGATTAATGGCCAAATACATCCTAATAACTTCTCCCTAAAATCTGGATTTGAAGCACGTGGTTGCTCAGCTATCTGGTCATGTTATTATTATAAATGTACGGTGGATGGCCATGACGTGTATGCAAACCAAGTGGATCAACATTAATATGTATATATATAAGGTAACAAGATTACTATGATTGGGTAACAAGATTTTATAAGGTTGCTTAAAATATTGTAAGGTTTGCTTGCTGGATATATATATTCTCTTCTAATATTTCTTTTATTTTTCATGTATATATATTATTGCAATTAATATGTTAAAGGTGTGTGCCAATCCAATTTCATATAATATTTGATCGAATCTACAAAATTTTGATTAAATAATTTAATTCATTAGAAATTGAATGAGACTGACACACAAACTGTATATATTGTGCTAATCCAATTTTGGTTTATAGTGGGTTTCAAGTAATGATGAGATTGATAAATTAAATTTAAAGTAAGAGAAATGAAGGAAGTGGGGGATTATGTAAATTATTGTAGTAACCCCACAGCTAATTTTTAAGTAAATGATAAATATAAGTTTAAAGGGTTTAATATTGGAATTTTGGCAAAAATAATGCGTAAGTGTATGTACGTATGTATTTTACAGGACAACGGCCTCATGTTATGGAATAGCTTTTCAAGCTGTGAATATAAAAACGCTCAATCAATAAAGAGTTTGTTAGCTAATTTGGGAAGAACTATGAAATATAATTAAGAGACTCATTACGAGTTTAAGTCTGCCCTCATCTATTCTTGTTAAGAGAGGTGTTCTTGCTCCTGTAAATTTTTAAATTCAAAAGGATTAATTTTATCTCAAAGGAAAAAAAACACCTGTTAGGTGCCAAAAAATCAGTACAAAATATATATATATATATAAAAAGGCTGAAAGATTATCAGTTAAATGACCCAAAATGAATAGAGTATTAATTGATTGGATAATCATATGGATTCAAGAGGAAGATTCAAAGATATAATCAGGAAAGAGATCGGAAGGACTTATTTTTCCACAAAATAAATAATTTAAATAAAACAATACTTAATATAAAGCAACTAGAGCAGGAAACTACTTCTAGCCTTATCAGACCAATAAAATGTTGTACAGCTGCAAATTTCGTTAATTTTTCTTTTATTTTTTATTGATTAGGTAGTATGATCTTTCAAGATTAAATACATAATCTAAGGCCGTCCCTCTCTTGACTAATTGAACGTCTAAGATGCTCAGATATCCTTCTATAAAAAATTAATAAAATACGGAAAGAATTATATATTTCTAAGTGAGCATAGCTACTATATATATGGAGTCTTCAGTCTTTTTGATTTTTTTTTTTGGGCCTTAATTTAGGCCTAAGAAATTAAAATAAATAAAAGAGGTTAAAAGTTACTAAAATAAATTAGCAAAACATTAATGGAATGGTAACAGTTACCTGGAGAATGAGCATTGCAAAAAAATGTGATGGAAACAAAAAGGGCAATAGTGTGGGGATAGTGCAACGCGTGGATAACGCCTTTGTAGCAAATTGAAGGTGTTAATACTCTTAAGAACTAGTAGTCAACCAAAAACTTTAACTTTCCATGAAAGGTGAGTATGCCAAATAAATGATGATAAAGGAAAATGGAGCCTAAGGGAAGAAAAAATAACAGCACCAAGGAAATAATTGTTGAAAAAGAGTGGGTAGTTTTGGGATTTATTGAAAAAGTGGCACACAGTTAATTAAGAGGTTTTGTTCTATAAATAGTATAAATATATATACAAGTTTTTAGGCCTACGCATAATTATTTCATACATTACTATAAGAAAAAAGAGAGGAAATAAACAATGAGAATAAAATTTGAAAATTACCTTAAAATTTAGAAAAACTCATGAAAAATGGAGGAGTTTATATTTTTTTATATTTAGTATATGATATGATATGTTACATATGTGTGTATAAGATTGAGAATAGTTTAAAGAAATAGACAGTAGGGGGATGAGCACTGATAAAGCGCAATAAGATATGGACATTTTCATGTGAATTATAGCCTATATATCGTTGGGCTGAAAAAAATTGTATCCAACTATTTTGTGTCAAAAAGCCCGACCAATTCACCCAAATCCTTTTAGGAAAGAGCGAATTTTTCCCCTTCAAAATCAAGTCTAATCAAAACTGACTGATTTCATTTGGATAAGGTTTGATCCACATTTCTAAGCTGGTGAGACTATTTTAAATTAACTTAATGAGATAAATGCTAGTCATTAGCTCTACATTAATAAAATGGAACCTATATATATATATATATATATATATCACCTAAATATCTACACTATTGTAATAAGAATACTTAGGATAGTTGACGATAAAGCTTTTTTTTTTTTTTTTATGCAAATCTAAGGTATTAGAGGGTATGTCATACTTGTATCTGTGTCTAAAAAAAAATCTTAAAATTAAAAACTTTTTTTTTCCTTTTCTACAATTAGTCATTATTTTATCAAGCATTTTTCAGCTTTTTTTATGCTGATGGACGTGTGATAAACTATTGAAAGATCAAATTAAGAAATTAAAATATTAAAAGAGTAGTAAGGAATAGCCCTAATTAAGCATTTTTTTATGCAAATTTAAGACCGCACAATGAAACAGACTCCACGTGGCATAATATGGGATGGTGGGAAAAAATACATACTTCATAGACGTACTGTACCTACCAACATAAAAGCATCTTGGGCCGAGAAGTTTTTTTTTTTTTTGGTTTTATGAGAAGATTTTTGTCTAATTTTATTTATCTAATTTTTTTTTTTTTTATGTTGGAGTTAAAGAATTGTTTAGGTTGACCTTTTAATGGCAATGGATAAATAAAGACACGTTTAGTTTTGAATTCGAGACTTAGACCTTAATTCTTAGTTATATTTAAAAAAAATAAATATTAAAATCTTAAGACTATGTTTAATTTGTGATTCAAAAAATAAGAATATAATTTAAATAAAAAAAGCTTAAAAAATAACTTTTTTATCATCTTTTAAAAATCTTTTAAAAATAATATATTTTTTAAAATAAAAAATATATTTTTAAAATTCTTTAAACGATACAAATTTTTAATATTTTTGACTTTTTAGATATAAAAAATTATATTTAAAGCACCAATCAAACGTAACCCAAATTTTTTTATTTTCACTTCTACCAAATAGGTTAAAAGTGTGAACCATAGAAGCTCAAGTGGACCCCACTCTTCTCCTTCAAATCCAACGAAAGCTTCTACACATTTTCATGTGGGAAGTTCCAAAACTTTTGCACTCTATGCATATTTACTTTATGTTCCTCTTCTATCCTATATGTACATATGTGTAGAGAGGTAGCGAATTTAATTGATGTGATTTATTTTAATTATTTAATTAAATATATAAATAAAACTGGCAAGCATCTTAAAAAGTAAAAGCTATTGATGTTAGACTAACTCGTTAAGGGACTAGCTTAACTTAAATAAGTGCTTCAGAAAGCGTAGGTCTACATCGTGTACAAGATGATCCAATTGCCCCTTGGAAAGAATTTTTTACCAAACTTTTTTTTAAAGCAGAAAATTAATTTTTTTTTTATTGCAGTTCGATTAAAAATAAATATTGTCAAATACCTTTAATATATATATCAATTTCTTTGGTTAATTTAGAAATTTAAATTAATATTTATTTAGAAAACTATGGTTGAATTTATGTAAAATTATCCATATATATATATTTATATAATTAATATGTGATGTGATGGTAATTGTAAGAGTTTAATTATGTTAAGCTGTATGATTCTTTGGTTTATAAAGTGGCTTTAATGCGCTTTGGCATGTTTGCCAATTGTATCCCACTCTTATCTAAAACCTGGTTCTAAATTAGTCTTATCTTCCTTCTAATAATTCTTAACGTCGCCAACAATTAATATTCTTCCAGCGTCCCTATCTTTTTTCTCAAAATTATGATTTTAGAATTTGTGGCTGATAATTTACAGATAATTATCTATATATGAATTGTTATTCTAAGTGTCATCTTTGATTTTTTTTTTATTAAGACAAAAACGATGATAAAGAGGGATTAACTTGTACTTAGGCAGGGCGTAGATGTAAATGCATACATTACCAAAGGCCACCAACGCAATTCAAACTCTGTTTTTTGCACTCTTAGTGCTACTACCACTGAATTGGTTGAGCCCGCCAATAGGGACAAAATGCAACATGCACCTGATTTATTGACTAATTTGATGCATTTTGTATATGAAAAATGATAAAAAAGAGTTGTATAAATAACTTGTAATGTTTGTTTTTTATTTTTTATTATATATATATATATATATAATATTTATTTGATAGATAATAAATGATATTTATTCATAGTTTTACATTGACCTTGACTCAAAATTAGAAAGGTTTTTTTCCTTAATTAAACAACATGTTAGCTACACGAAATGATCTATTTTGTTTTATGGTTTTGAGTTGATAGTTAGAGGTGTGCATGTGTTGGTTGGGTTCAATTTTCACCAAAAACAAAAACTGAACCGAACCTTGTTTGGTACCAAACTTATTTGGTTTGGGTTGATGGACTTATATTCGTAAATTTAAAAATTATGAATCATATAGCTAATATTAATCTACCTACAAAAACATATTTCATCTCAAAAATATTATATATATTCACTCTCATGCGGTTAAAATTCTAAATATAATACATATTTAACATCAAGATTATTTAAAAAAAAAATCAACATTTATAAACAAAATTTTACAATTATATATATATTATCCCTAAATTCGGTTCAACTCATTTTTGTAACGTGTAAATCGCAAATTGAACTGAACCAATTGGTTTATTGAAAATAAAACTAAAAGATTGAACCAATTATATTACAAACCGAACCAATTGCATATGTTTGGTTCAGTTTTTCGATTTTGCTGATTTTGGTGAACACCCTATTCATAGTTATATTATAAGTAATATTTTTTATGTTATAAATTATTTTAGGTCTCTCTTAGCTTTTACCAATGTTTAAAAAAAAATGTTAATGAGAATATCTCTTCCCCCCAAAAAACAAAATGAAGTATCACATCTCCAGTGGTCTTTATCGTATGTGTGTATGTTAATTGAATCATTATATAACATAATATAATATTTAGACATTTAATGAAAAAAAAAGAATATTTATGATTATTACTATTATGTTTTATATCATTGGTAAAAGGAGCGGGGGGCTATGGTTACGGAGGAAAATGTAATGTGGGGGGTGGCGCGCGGCGTGGGATTGTGTTGATTTGTGTCAGGCTTATTCGGGGCACGCACTTAAATGTAGGGATGATGAAGCCATGAGAAGTTGTTCTGGATGCAGCCATCTAGTCTGCATCCACCGACCCACCGACCCACCAACTTAGAGGCTTTCACCTTGCGCTGCCGCCCGCGCCCATCCGACACGCACCATTGCGATGTTGACGTGGACCATCTTTTTCATTTATCATCATCAATCATCATATTCCAAACATAAAAGAATGTTCCTTCCGCGTTTATTGCAATTCCTGTTTTTTTCTTCTTTTTTTAGACGAACCTTGCATTCATGTTGCTAACTTCTTACCATAGGAAAAAAAAAAAAAAAACTTTACCATACATATATATATATATATTTGTGTCCCTTTCACTCCTGAGGCCTTAGTTTATGTTAAAAAGTAGTAATAATTTAAGAATTTATGATAAAAGTAGCTTACATTAATTTTTATTAAGAATTTTGATATTTTAAATAATATAAATAACTATATTAATATCATGTACTTTTAAAATTGTAATTTTTAAGTTTTATGATCATTTTAATATTTTTTATTTTTTTGAAAGAATTATTGTGTTTTTTGTTACAATTAGAAAATAAAATGGTTTTATTTGTGTAAAATACAAGAAAAAAATGAGATTAATAAAAAAAAGGTTAGATTACTAAAATTACAATATTATTCATTCCATCATGAAAATTATATTTTAACATTCAAAATTAAAATTAGTTTTTTTTAAGGGATCATATTCCATTGAACTGAGAAAAAGATAGATGGACTTGTCTCCTCTATTGTAAAATTAACAAAGGCAAGTGTTCCGATTTTTCTAACTTCTTGTAATGTAATTCTATAGATATTTTTTACGACAAAATAAATAAATATTTAATTTTATATTTAAATTATTTTTTGTATTATTGTTGTTTATAAAAAATAAAAATAAAAAGTTAAAAATTCCTTTAACAGTTGAAAATGACAGGTCTATGCCGCCTCAAAGGTCAAAAGGTTAACGAGTTCATCTTTGATTCTCCGAACGTTGTTCCACCAAAGTTTCTAAGCCAATCTAACGGAGAAGGAGGCTATTACAATCCAGACTTTTTTGAATGAGAGCAACAAGATCAATTGTTGGTCTCATGATTGCTTTTCCCAATATCAGAAAGCCTTCTAACGCGCATGGTTGGGTGTGACACAACAGTACAGATCTGGACAACATTAGATTTGTATTTTGCTGCAACAACCAGATCTAGCAAAAATTTCTCAGTTCAAGAATCAGCTTCAAAATACAAAAAAAGGTATTCAGACAGTACATTAGTACCTTCTTCTCATCAAGACTTTGATAGATCAACTTGCTTTGATTGGTCGTATAAGATCATATTCAAGCCATCTTCGATGGTCTTCCAACTGAATATGATATATTTGTTGTATCTCTATATTCAAGAAAAGATGATTACTCTGTTGCTGAGATAGAATCCCCCCTTCTTGCTCATGAATCTCAAATTGATAAGAGTGTGAAATCCACTGATTCTGGTTTATTTCCTGTGGTTAATTTGGTTGCACATTCTGGTGCTCACCAACAACACTCTACTGGTAATATGAATAGTGGTATAAGTAATGTTCGATCTGGACATTATCGTCCTCCATCTCCTCTCCTACTTCACGAGGAGGATATACTTTCAGAGGAAATTGTGGTTGTGGTCGTGGTGGTCGAAAGTGACCACAATGCTAACTGTGTGGCAAACATGGACATGTTGCCTTGAAGTATCGTACAGGTTTGACTCTAATTTCCAAGGCTCTACAACTGGTTATGGAACTCCGACAACTAGTACTTTTTCTCCTTCGCCGTCAGCTCCTATATTTGCACAAATGGCTGCACTTGTGGCAACACCAAAGACAATGTGTGGTTCAAGCTGATATCTTGACTTTGGTGCCACCAACCTTGTCACAATAGATCCTACAAATCCGAATATGCAAATCATGATCAAATTCATATGGAAAATGGACAAGGTTGTCTATTAAACACATTGGTAGTTTTCCATTTTCAACACCATTACACACTAAACCTCTTATGTTTGCATAATCTTCTTCATGTTCCTGCTATTACAAAGAATCTTATTAGTGTGGCTAATTTTGCCAAAGATAATAATGTTTTCTATGAATTCCATCCTAACTTTTTTCTTGTCAAAGATCAGCTTACTAAGGTTATTCTCCTGCAAGGATCTTTTAAGAACGGTCTATATGCTTTTGATAGTTCAACCATTCAACTTCATTACAATGTCATCTCTTTCGAGCCAGCAAATACTGCTTCTTTTTTACCTTGTACTTTTGTTAATATGTTGTTTTCTAATGCTGGTAATTCTCTTGTTGATCTATGGCATAAGAAGTTAGGTCACCCTACCTCCAAGATAGTGCATTTAGTACTTCAATATTGTAATATACCTATGAGGACCTTCTCCCATGCCTTCTTATCATGGCTATATATATTATATACACTTTATTGATTTCTATTTTCGATTTACATGGATTTACCTACTCAAGAACAAGTCCGATGCTCTTCACACTTTCATTTATTTTAAAGCTCTAGTTGAATTACAGTTAGGCCACAAAATCAAAGCTCTTCAAACCGGTTGGGGAAGAGAATTTCAAGCATTTACTAATTTTCATCAAACACATAAAATTATCCATTGCCTATCTTGTCCAAAGAGCTCATGAACAAAATGGCCTTGTCGAATGCAAGCATAGACACATTGTTGAGACCGGTTTGACATTGTTAGTCAATGCTTCTATGTCACTTAAATTTTGGGATGAAACTTTTCGCACATCCGTTTATCTCATAAACAAATTGCCTACACCACTCCTTAAGAATAAAACACCTCTTGAAGCTTTGTTTGGAACACCTCCTTCCTATCCTACATTGAAAATTTTTGGATGCTCTTATTTTCCTAATTTAAGACCTTACAATGCCCATAAGTTTCAATATCGATCTACTGAATGCACCTTCCATGGTTAAAGTCTTTCTTACAAAGGATATAAATGCTTAGATTTTACTGGTCGCATATATATCTCAAGATATGTTCAATTCAATGAGTATTCTTTTCCTTTTGCTCAAGTTCAATCCTCTCTTACATACCATATTTCCATACCACATTTTGTTGTTTCTACTGCACCACCTCTCATCTCATCTTTTGATGTCACTCACACGTTTTCTCCCTCATTGTCTCTCCCTACTAATAACCTTACTGCTACCCCTGCTAATGGCCCTGCTACTACCCCTACTCTTGCACATGATTCTCCGATACCTTCTCAGCAAGTTGAAGTTGTTGCATCTGCTAATGCCTTTTTATCTGTCGCTCATCCAATGCAAACCTGCTTCAAATTCGGTATTTTTAAACCTAAAGTCTATCTCACATCCAAACAACCATCCTCAGTTAAAAAAGCCTTACAACATCAAGAATGGAAGGATGTTATGTCAAATAAATACATAGCTCTTCTTCAAAATGGTTGTTGGTCATTGGTTTGTTTGCCTTCACATAGGAAAATTGTCGGTTGCAAATGAGTGCTTAAGATCAAAGAGAACCCTAATGGTACTATAAACAAGTATAAAGGTAGATTAGTGGCTAAAGGTTCTCATCAAATGGTTGGTTTTGCTTTCAAGGAAACTTTTAGTTCGGTAGTTAAGCACACTACAGTTCAAATAATGCTTACTATTGTTTTATCTAAGTCTTGGCCTATTCGACAATTGGATATCAATAATGTTTTTCCTAATGGTGATCTCCAAGATGAGGTTTACATGGAGCAACTAGCTGGATTTGTTAATCCTCAATTTCCTAATCATGTTTGTAAGCTACATAAAACATTATTTCGCTTAATACTTACAAACAAGCGGCCTGAGATTGCTTACAATGTTAATGGAGTTTGTCAATTTATGCAAGCGTCGTTACACTCTCATTGGAAGGTAGTGAAACACACTCTATGTTATCTTAAGGGAACTTTGGATTATGGCCTATACATTGCTCATTCATCTCAGCTTAATGTCACAGGTTTTTGTGATGCTGACAGGGCTTCTGACCCTAGTGATTGTCGCTCAACGTCAGGCTTCTGTGTTTATCTTGGTGACAATCTCGTGTCGTGGCATTTGAAGAAACAACCTACTATTTCTTGCTTCAGTACCGAAGTTGTATACCGCAGTCTTGCTCATTTACTTTCTGAGCTTACTTGCGCGCAGTCTCTTTTCTCGGAGTTCAAGCTGTTTACTTCTTCTCCTCTGGTCATATTGTGTGGTAATCCTAGTACGGTTCATCTTGCTGCTAATCTAGTCCAACACGCTCGTACTAAACACAACAAATTGGACTTATATTTTGTGCGTGAGAAGGTTTTACACAAACAGGTGAACGTGTGTCATGTTCCAAGTTCTGATCAAACAACAAACATTTTAACAAAGGCTCTTTCCAATACTCGATTTCTATTGTTGTACTCCAAACTCAGAGTTGGGAAGTCTCCATCTCTGGGTTTCCGGGGAATGTCAAGATAGTTAATTCTATTGTCATTGAGCCTATTAGTTAGTTATTGCCAGCTGGCACAGTTTGTTAGATGCTCCACTTATAATAGATTTTGTTATGAGTCTTCTACACTCTGTTCTTGATCTCTGAGACACTATATGTATAGGTTGTATGTTGTACGTAGGTCTCATATCATTCTTCTCTTTTTCTCTGCTTTGTTTATAGTAACGGTGATCTCTTTAGAGATTCTACTTTGACATAATTACAGTCTTGAATTATTACACTTCTATCATTTACCTGACCTTATATGCACGTAAAATATTGAATTTTTTAGTGTTCAAACATCCAAAAATTAGTGGCCTTACGTCTATAAAAAAAGGACTATATATCTATAATTGTAGATAGGACAAACAGTGGGATCCCATGTATCCTCTATTGTTTTGTGGGTACGTTTGGTGACCTTTGTATGTGCATTAAAAGTAAGGAAATGAATATATTTTCTATTTTTTTGAGTGGGGAAGGGAGCCTATCTAAAATTAATTTTTGAATGATATATTGCACCATAAATTACAAGAAAACTATACATACATAGTGTATTTTTGGCTCGTTTTCAATATGAGAAAAGTTATAATTTTAAAATAATCCATTTTCAAATAAAAGAACTAAATGACAACAGGACATAAATATTGGGATTTTATTTTTATTTATTTATTTTAAAATTATAGTTTAATTAAAATTTTAGGTAGATTTTATATTTTCACAAAAGTCTTAGTTGATATTAGTATAGAAATCATATTTATCTATAAATATCTTAATATGTAATTTTGAGAATTATCATTTAATAAATTGAAAATAAATTTTCGTTGATTTATCTTTCTTTCTCGCTCCGCTCTCCATTATATATATATATAAATAATATGTATGTATGTATAAAAAGTATTTTACAATAAGCAATTTAATTATTGAAAATATTTTTTTTACGAAATAGATTTAAAAAATAAAAAAGTAAAGTAAATGTACCTCCCATAGTTCTCAATACTTGAAAGCAAAAGTGGGTATGATCGAAAGGCCTAAAAATCATACATATATATCTATGCTCATTAATGGCCTGCATGAATCTCGGAAAAAACAGGGAGCAATTAAAGGTGGGCCCACATGTAAGAATCCCCTATATCATACGGACAAGATCCGACCACGTCACCTCATTGTTCACTTGCCGGTCGTTTTCCAAACCTCCATATCCCAACACCACCTCCCAAACGCCCGTGTCCCTCGATCTTTTGTCTCACCTTTAAATATTTTTTTCCTTAATTAATTAAAAAAAACCCACATAAAATAAAAAAAATAAACATATACATATCTATTTATAATATTATTACGCAGAAAATATTTTTTAGATAATCGACGATGAAGGCTTTTTTTTTCTGTGTAAAAAATATCTTCTTCTTTTTTAATTTTTAGCATTTTTAATGTCAAGAAAGACCCTTCACAAAAAAAAAATAAAAGTCAGAAAAGACAAAATAATAAATCTACCTTCTACTAATTCTCTATATTCACATTATCAAAAAAAAAATCTCTATTTTCACTAATATCAAATTTATCTTTTTTTTGCATTTTTTTTTGTTAAATTCTAATATTTTGTAATTCAATCCTTACAACTTTGACCTTTTTACTCTTATTTTTCACTTTTTCGTATAAGGGCAATTTTAAGTGTACTCATAAAAAAAATATTCCTTTTATCCACATATTTTTATAAATTTTTAATAATAATACAAATAGATAGTAAAAATATTTTTGATAAATACATTTAAAATTATTTTTTTAATAATTACATAAAATAATATTTATTAATTTATTTACATACATATTTTTGTTATAAATATATATATATATATATATATATATATATATATATATATATATATATATATATATATATATATATATATATATATATTATTTTACCGTTGAACGACACTCAAGTGGTGTCTTTCTCCGTATTATAACTAGATTAATCCATTTGAATTAGACCAAAGTTAATGTATAAAGGTGCAAAAGTTTTTTAATAAATAATAATTCTATACACGAAAAAAGTTAAAAAAGAACAGATGTCCCAATATCCAAATACCGAAATCTTTTGAATGTAGTGGTTTAAAAATTATTATTAATTTATTTTTGCTAGAGTGAGTAAAACATAAAAAGAGGGATCGGTAAAGTTGGCTTGGGGTTGGCACATACGATTACGCGTATGGATATTCGTATTAGTGCAGAATCGAGCCTAGGCTGTAAAGTACCAAACCCAGGCGCACTGTGGGCTCGACCCCAAAAATTGCAAAAGCTGAACCAAATCTCGGGGCTGCACTCACCATCGCGTGGGTCCGCACGCTACGATACACGTCTCGGCATCCTGCCACGTTTCAAACTGAAAACTAGACACGACGTGGATGCCGTGGCTCTTCGCCACTTGGTGCGTCGTCACTCGTACGTCGAAGACTTATAATTGAAAGTTTCATAAAGAGTAAAAGAGTATCTCATCTCATACCATCCCCTCCCATCTTAAAAGAACGAATTAATAATATTCGAATTTTATTTTCATATTAATTATATATATAATATTTAATAACTTTATTATTATATTATATTATATTATATATAAAATAAAGGGTGTGAAAGGGTCGTGGAATTAAAAGGCTGTAAAAAACGAAAGGTAGTGTTGTTGGCGGAGAATATCAGTATCTTTCTTTCTTTATTTTTTCGACTTTGTATTTTTATTTTATTTTATTTTTTTTCGCTGCTCGCTTTTTGTTCAATTCCTTTTTAGTAGATTGAAATTCTAGAAAGGAGAGGCTGTGCTTCTGCTGACGTTCTCTTTGGTCTTAAAAGCATTTAAAGAATATAATTAAAAAGTTCTTACAATATTATATAATCATCATCATGTATTTATTTAATTATCCACGTGGTCACTTACAATTAAACTGTCGGGAACTTCTCTTTCTCGTAATATAAACAAATCCTGATTTTTTTTTTGTTAGAAAAACAAATCCTAATATCAAATACTCTCTTTTTTTTTATATGTTTTAATATATATTGGAGCTCTAAATTAAAAATAGAGTAACTAGTTTTTATCAGTGTTTTTTTTAAAAGCACTTTTAAAAAACTCTCCGGGTCATTAACAATAAAAATGTCCATATGTAATATACATTATCTTTATACACTATTCAATTACCTCGAATCATGCATTAGTTTATTATTCAAAGCAATTTAACGGTGTTTAATGATGACATACACTTTAGATATATATTTAGTGTCACACACTGCTTGGACATGCCTAAACTGACGGAACAATCACAGGATGGGCGCGAATGTATTATAATAATAACTGAGTGCGCAGACACACAATTGAGTACAAATCTGATTTTATTAATTTTATAATTTATTTTTGTATAAAACATAATTAGAGGAACATTCTTCCAAAATCACCTTATAAGTAAACAAATAATACAAAATGTGAGCCCAAAAAATCTCTCCCAGTCCACCCTAAACTCCTGTAAAAATGGATAACAACGAGGTGAGCTATTACCCAGTGGATAACATAGTTCGTGAATATGACAATTAATAATGAATACTTCATAATTATAAATCACATATACATAATATAACATCATAAACAGTATAACATGTATGTATGTATTACACCGTCCCGTAATGGTTTCGTGATCGTACGTCGCTATGAGTTCACGTACAAATGTCCATTCCCAAATAAATTTGGGTTCACATTGTACGTCCCTCCCCAAGAACGTCGCCCTGAGTGCACGTATAAATGTCCCTCTCCAGGTAATCCCAAGTTTACATTGTACGTCCCTCCTCAGGAAGTATTAGGAATAATAAGCATTGCTTCAATAACTATTTTGTATGTCATAAACCACTTACGTCCCTAGATGGTGCTTATTTATGATGACCATGCATGTGCGAGTCCGGTCTTTAATATTAGACAGAGTTTGACAATGTCTGGTGATTCTTATCAGGGTTAGCATCACGACGTGCATTGTTAGGATGTTCGTTATCACTTGTATAAATAAATAGCTTTCAGATAAGACCAACCAGACTAGTCTCCAGTTGAAAGTGGGACACGAGGTCTACTTAAATACCAATCTTTTAGAGCAAGAAGTTGCCTCCCGTTCACTATTCAAAGTTACTGAGGAAAAGACTAAGTTTGGTTGAGTTAGATTGACTACTAATCCGGCGTAGTAATAGTGTAATACATGAACTCTAAAAATACAGGCATAAGTATGTCAGGTATGAACATTATACGCAATAATGCGGTGTAAATGAATAATATACATAATGATAAATGAATTAAAACTTTAATAAAAGTCATAAGACACGCAAACCTATATTTTGTTTCCCACCTTCAGATAAAACCTCATTCTAGAACTAGTGCTTCTTTCTGAGCAGAACCGCTTTCCACCGCGAGGAGAGTCTCAAAAAAAATGAGAGAGAAATCACAAAGAGAACGATGAACCAACGAGGAGCAAGAGAGAAGAGAGAGTTGAGTAAAAATGAAAGGGGATTCCTTTGTAAAGAGAAAAGAATGCCCGTGGTTTTGCATTTTTTTTTTGGGTGTAATTTAGGGTTTTTTTTTAAATAATAAAAACTGTTATTGTGTTTAAAATATTAGAACTTCACTTTTTTTATGATTAATTAAAAAAACCAATAACGTTATTGAACTCGTTTATAAATATTGAACATTATTAATTTAATTATTAAAAAAATAGAAAATTAATTGACCTTATTAATTTGATGGTTTAATTAAGCGTTAATGGTGTGACTGCAAAGGCGCTTTGATTAGTAAATGGACTTTTAGTATAAAAGCTTGTATAATTGGTCTCTCAGTGAGCTTAAAGGGTCATCAGTAAGGAGATAATGCTGCATTAATTTGAATAGTTTGAAATTGGGTCCAGAAAGGTTTGACCACACTTTTATAATTAGAGTCCAAAAGAGTGGCATCATCATCATCAAAGCAACACTTAATTAAAAACATGTTAGTGGAATTGGACTTTGAAGATTTATTAAGAGTACGGTGCTTGCTGACTGCTTAAAAATAATGTAAAATTGCTTCTATTGTACATACATGTTAATATTTACTAAAAAATTTTTTTATAAAAAGAATTTGTACAACACTCACAAACATGCTCATGTCATCCCCATTAATCTTCCAATCTTTAACAAAGTTAAGAGCACTTGCCTTTGATATTTTAGAGTTTTAATTATGTAATTATTTTCACCACACCCGCGCCCATATATATATATATATATATATATATATTTGTATGTTAGGTATATATGTATATTTAAAAATATTATGTAATACATATTTTTAAAATATCTAAAAAATTGAATATCAACGTCAAAAAAATAATATAAAATATTTATATATATATATTAGGCTCTTTTTTATAAGCATATATGTAATCCACTTGTTCAGTTGACGTGGGTGGAGCATAAAAAGTTAGGGATGTGGCTAATAATCTCCGGCTCTTTATGTAATTTTATTACCATTAATCCTTTTTAGTTCTAATTATATAATAAAAAATGATAAAGTTGCAAATGAGTTGCATAAATACCACGTTTTAATAATCTTTTAATGTGTTTTACTTTTACGCAGGAAGTTCCTGAAGAGGGCTACTTGAACCATAATGCTCAATATTGTCAATTGATTAGAACTAACTAATCAGACATATATACTTTTGGTTTTTATATATTTTATTCTTTTATTTATCTCAAAGTATAAGAGACAGGTGGTTCTTTTCTAGATGGGCGATGATCATAGCATGGTTTATTGATTCTATACACATGATAAGGGACAAACCTTTTTTTCTTTGTTACTTATAAAAAGAAAAACCCTTTTTTAAATTTGTATTTCTTCAGTGCAATATAAAATCGGAACTCTAGTTTTAATTAATTAAATTTCAATTTCCTACTCATAAAAAAAAATCACATTTAAAGGAAAAATATTTAAAAGAAAATGCATATTTTTATTATGTTTTATAATTAATTAAATTATAGATAAGATAACAATTTTTTTTTTAAAAAAAGAGTTTTAGTAAAGTTAGAATAATTCAATTTAACACAACTTGCGATATGCATCTCATCGTAATCTAGTACCCTAAAGGAACAATGGTACTACGATTAAATAAATATCAATTCTTCCATTTATACAAAAAATAATGACCAAACACACTTGTACTATTTGTTGCAAAAAGTTTATATCACCCTTTATTTTTCATTTCTAAATAAATTAATCAACCTTGACATAAACATATATATATATATTCTTTTTTACCCGTTTTGAATAAGAATTTTTTTTTTTCAAAAAAGAAAAGAAAAGTTGGTACTTAAACAAAAAAAAAAAAAAAAACTTAGGGCGACCAGTACCTTAGGTTCTTAACAAACTAACACAATGGAAACTAAGACATTGTTTGATTGGATGTTCAAAAATTAATTTTCTGATTTTAGGATATTTAAAAAATAAAATTAGAAAACTTGAGAATCCAAGTTTTTACATTTTTGTGAGAGAAAATTTAAAAAGTATTTTTTAAAAAATTATTTCACCAAATATATTTTTAATTATTTTCTTTTTTTATTATTAATTTAAAAATAAAAAATAATTTTTAGATTGTAAACAAAACATAATCTAAAGTACAATGACTAATGTCTCTTTCAAATTTCAATCACTACATCACATGAAAACACGTGCAAGGTTCTCAAAAAAAAAAAGTTGAGTTATTTATTTTATTTTTTTTAATAAAAAAAATCACACCTGAATATGAATCAAGATAATGAGACTATTTGTACTTAAATGAAAATAACACAACAGAGAGCGTGTGGACGTAGTTAAAGTTTCTTTTTATAGTAAAAATATAGAGAATAAGAAATAAAAGAAAAATAGAAATACCCACTTATAGTAAGTTTTAAAAAAAAAGCTAGAATAAAAAGGGAGATAGGAATTTAATTAAAATCTGAATATCATAGAAGATATCGATTATTGTGGTGACTCTTAGCTTCTCCTTCTTCTTCTTCTTGTCATCATGTGTTTGTGCGAGTTGGAATCAAATTAAGAGAGAGAGAGAGAGAGAGTTGTGCGAGAAAAGCTGGTGGACAGAACCTTATGCTCGCTTTCCATAACGCCTGGTCTCCATTTTTTATCTTCCCATTCCTTTATATATATATATATATATATATATATTAAAATCTTTTTGCCTTTTTGATTCAGTAATTCCATCTAATCCATTCCTGTTTAATTATTAAAAAAAATTAGAAAAAAAAAATGAATTTTGCCTTTATGAGTCTGGTAGATGCCAAGAACCTGACCGTCCATTGAGATTAATTCGATACGTTTATTTATTTTAGTGTAAGAATCGGTTCAATTAATTAACTGATCAGTTATTAATTATATTATCTCATTTTAAAAGTAATTTTGTAATTAACCTTGATCTCTCCCCCTCTTCTTTCTTTTTCCACCGTCTTTCCGTACAAGAGAATGGAATAAATCCAACAGTTGACTTAGGTAATATGTAGGACCCATTAATTTAATTACAGCCTTCATCAATTAATTAGTTTTCTATATAAAGATCAGTTTTATGCAAATATGATTTTGAATATACCACCTTATTTAATTAATAGCACTGCAAGTTATTCTAAACTTATCATAGTCATGCTCATATATTTGATTTTACAAAGTTTTATATTAGTTATCACATATCAATCTTTAAATACTTATATCATAAATGTCAATTGAACATTTAATAGAGCATAGTACAGAGTAGAAGTATATTTATATTGTCTATAATTAAGAAAAAAACCTTTTTTATTTTATTTTTAGAGTGCTGACACCTGGATCCTTCGGTAAGACTAAGAAAGCGAGCACAACAGTGAGAGATATAAGAAATTTGAATAGGGATCATGAAAATCAACTATCGTGACCCCTCTTCCACTTTTATTAGGGAAAGAAAAACTCTCATTTATTTGTAAGTAAGAGGAGATAATCGAACTTTCGACTTGAGTAAAAGGGTTTAGATTCACACCGTTAGAGCTAGTCAATGTTTAAGGCTTTGTTAAGTTGATTGAGGTCTTAATCACAATATTAACATTTATGCATTTTCTAGTTACATATACTAAGTAGGAAAATGTTAAGGTGATAGCTTCTAAAATACTATTTGAGACACTCATTTTATATATATACTAATAATTTTCTTTGCTTTTGAATGTTTGTAAAATATTTTTGAACCAAAAATAATTTTTGAAGCATTTACTTTTGAATCCAACTGCAATGGAAAAACACATTTTCTACTTCTTTTGAAATACTGTATTAGACTAACTTTTTAAAAAAATACTTTCTCTTAAAAATAATAATAATAATAATTTTGCAAAAATTATACTAAAAAGGGAAGTAAAGAAAATTAAGGGCATATTCAGTCAAACATATTCTTGTGAATATTAAGGGGACTGTAAATCTAAAAGGAATTTATTTCAGCAATTAAGAAGCATTAAAAACCCAAGTGGACTCAAGCTAAGATGATGAGCTGCAAGCACTGTTTTCATGGCGCATTGGAGCACTCACACATAAACGCACACACTACACATATTATACCACTACGGATGAGAGTAGTAAATAGTGTAAACTGAGTAATAGCAGTAAGTGCAAGATCATTTCATTGGTCATTACTGGGTGGTATTGCTTTCTATTTTCTAGGCAGACAACACACAAATTAGATTAGATTACTGTAAAGAATAACCCAAAAAAAAAAAAAAAAAAAAAAAAAAACAAAGAGTTTATGGTTTCTCTCATCTATCTTCCAAATTGATGAATATGAGATCAACATCAGTGCCTTTTATGGTCTGTGCGGACAACCCCTAGAGGTATCAGCAAAATGAGAGGACACCCTCTTCAAGGGCCCCTACAAACAGACGTGACACTTGCCCATTGTTTCCACATACATTATTCTTCCTTCATTTTATTTTTCTTATAATAATATTATTATTCATCTTGTATTGTAATATCAATAATAATAATAATATAATATATTATATTAGCTTTTGCAGATGGCTGGACCGCCCAAATTATATTGCTCAGAAAGAGATTCCTCTGCTTCTTCCTTAAGTCTCCTCTCTCTCTCTCTCTCTCTCTCTCTCTCTCTCTCTCTCTCTGTTTTCTTGCGTTATTACCAAGTAGTATTACCTAGTGACGCAATTCAGAATTCTATATATATACTTAGAAAAGAAAAAAATATTAAAGAAGTTTAAAGAAGCCAATAGCATAGTAATGGAGAAAAGGGTTTCTTTTCATGGTGGCGTGTCGTGGGGTCCCCTTATTCACACCTTTTTGGCATCTACAAATACTGCCCTCTCCCTCCTTCTCTTGCTATCCGTCAAGCCTTAGCTTCTCAGCTCTTTAGAAAACACATATAATCTCTTCGCATTTCAAAGAGCAATTTGGGCTCTGCCCTGTTCAGCAAAGCCTCCATTTGCTCTTCCATTTGAATGCTTCTTTTGCTACTATTCTTTGTTTAAGGTAAATAATACTCACTTTTTCAACCTACCCATTTATTTATTTTTTATTTTTATTTCTCTTCTAATTATCTTTCATCTTCTCTTCTTTTTTGTTTTTGTTATTACTTGCTTGTGTAGTTACTAATTGGATATGTGTTGATGTTTTTTGTGTGTATGTCTATATAGAGAGAAAGAGAGCTTGGCTAAAGATGGCAACTACAGGTGTGAACAGGGGATGCTCTAGTGAATTGCAAGGAATTGGGTCCATTCTTGGGTCTGATTGCAAAAGAACCAAACTAGCATCAGCAGCTTCTTTGAAAAGAACACTTTCAGCTGACATGTCTTCAAGAAAATGGTTATCTCACCATGGCTTCTCTTATTCTTCCTTGAACAAAACTGCTTCTTCTGAAGAATTTCAACAAGTAGTTGATAATATTGCTTCTGATGCTGCTACTGAGCAGACTCCTTCTCAATTAGATGTTTGGAATTCAATCCAATCTGATAAGATGAAGAAGAAGGAATCTGAAGCAGCAGAAGTAGTAGCAAGTGGGAAGAAGCTTCAAGCAGCTGAATCTTGGAGTTCAATTTTGTCACAGAAATCAGCTCCTCTGCCTGCTCTTTATGTCCACCCACTTGCCAAAACATCAAGATCACTTAACCAAAAAAGCCTTGAAATCTGCACTGAGAGCTTAGGATCTGAAACTGGGTCTGATGGCTTCTCTTCTTCGGAGACTAGTAGTGATGCAGAAGATGAACATGAACATGAACAAGAACAAGAACAAGAACAAGAAGAACCCATTGTTGCTAAGCAAGAACAAGTGCAAGTACATGATGATATTGCAGATTACAGAAGCTATTTCGGTAGCAAATCTACTTCTGTTTCTTGTTCTTCTTCTTCGCCTTCGTCTTCTTCTTCTTGTTCTCGTTCTGTTCGTTCCTTTCCTCCTCCACTTCCTTCTCTTTCAAGGCCTAAACTTCACATGCGTCCACGACGCGTCGATGGCCGATTAGTACTAGAA
Organism: Paratinospora sagittata; assembly: GCA_035771175.1. Taxonomy (NCBI): domain Eukaryota; kingdom Viridiplantae; phylum Streptophyta; class Magnoliopsida; order Ranunculales; family Menispermaceae; genus Paratinospora; species Paratinospora sagittata. The sequence goes on from CM069593.1 coordinate 46,670,235, forward strand.
GCTATTCCTGCTCCTGTTCCTCCCCACAATTTCCATGCTCAGCGCCAAGACGGCCGCCTTCGTCTCACTTTCATCAATTCTTCTTCATCACCAAATGCAGAAACAATCCAGAAACAAGAACAAAATCAAGAACAAGAAGAAGAAGAAGAAAAGCAGCAGAACCAGATTGAAGAGAAAGAGGAAAGGATGACGATGAACAAGGAAGAAAAGCCATTTGTACCAACTGGGGTGATAGATGTGCAATTATCAGCCATGGGGATGAAGAAGCTGATGAGTTTAACAAACAGGAATCCAAGAAATTGGACTTCCAAGTTGAATCGGAAACTGGGTCATGAAATTGAAGAGGAACAAGATAAGGATGATGACGAAGAAGAAGATGAAGAAAATTCAGCTCAGAAAACACTTCGAGTACTGTCACTACCAGCAGTAGCAACAGCAACTCGGGTTCCTAGACTAATATCCACAGCTGCAACAACTGCTACTGCTACTGCAACTTCTTTCATTAACACATATGAGTATTGCTGGAGAACAAAGCAAGCAACAATATCAGTGGGGATTAATCATCCAGTACTGATTCAACAATCATCTTCTCCTTTGTTCACCAAGTCCTACACCAACAAGTCCCTGGTTTCCAAGAATCTAAACGCATCATCATCAAAACAATATTATTATCAGAATTATCAGCAGCAGAAGCAGCAATTTGTGGTGTTATCAGCAGCAGATTATTATTATATGGATTCACCAACAATAAGGGGATGCAAGAAGCCAAAGAGGTCATTGATGATCAGGGAGCCCTGTTGCATTGCTACATCTTAATCAAATTAATCCAAATTTCTGTGTCCAGATATATATGATCAAAATTAAACTACCCATATTAACTATTATTGTTAAATTACTCTGTGAAGAGTTGTTCACATTATTATTAACCCCCACCCAGTTACCATTGCCATTACCTTAAAATGTTATAATATTATTCCGTGTTTTTGTTTCTGGGTACTGTGATTAATAAGAATAAAGAGAGAGAGAGAGAGAGAGAGAGAGATTATTATTAGAGTACTTCAATTAAGTTTATTTATCAATTTAAATCATGAGTATTACTGTGTGCAGTGTTCTCCATGTTTATCACTTAGAAAATGTGTTTTATTTTTATTTTTTGATTTTAATTAGGATTAATTACTGGGTCAAGCTACGCCGGCTTTATGGATTTGTGGGATCTCTTCTTTTCTCTGTGTCTGTCTGTTTGCTGGTGGTTGGTAAGACCAATATATATTTGCTTTAATTTGAAGGGAATGGGATTTCAAATCATGTCTACTTAGAGTCTCTTGGTGGTTTGGTCCAAGTGACCTCAGTTCTGGGAGCACCAAAAACCTTTATATCTATCTATACATGATATACATGATATATATATATATCATGAGAAATTAAATGATATATATATATAATTTGATGTGCTTGTTGAAGGTTTCATAATTATGTAAATTAGTGATATGATGATATTGGAGAAAATCTTTGGTTTGGTGCAATAAAATAAAAGAACAGTACTTCCTGGAATTTGATCTCCTAATCAGACAATTACATATATGTACAGTGGTGCTAGCTTTTTCTCAAAAAATAATTGTGTTATATTCTGTTTGTTGGGTTCTTAGATCATCTTTCCTGACCATGTATATAAAAATTCAAAAGCTAGAAAGTTGGGCTTTCCAGACTTTAGGACAAGGGACATCAAATGTAAATTCATTAAAGGGAATTCATTTCATTTGATTACATTTTATAGCCAAATGACAATGACATCAAACTTGATGTGTACATGTCAGTCCACACGAACACAACAGAATTTTCTTTTCCACCCTTAAATAGCTAAGACTAGATTAGAATGTGGGATTCATGAATTTGCACTATTTATATAAAATGCAGATAACTCACATATGGTAAATAGTTTAGGAAGAACCACCGGCTTGGGCACGTCAAAACCTTGCAAGAAACGCATCAATCTTGTGGGCCTTAATTCAACAAGCGAGCCCCTACGCCCACGTAAAGATATATATTATATTACTAAAGTGCCATTCAAAATGTAAAAGCCCTTAGATATCCATTAGAGCTTTAAAAGAAAACTTTTAAAATTCTATCTATTTATTTATTTTTTAAGTTTTACTTCTACTTTAAATAGACTGCCATCGATCTAACGAAGTTTAACATTGGCTGGCTGTCAGCTATCTAACTGACGTAAAACGATTAGCAGATGAGTTCTTACATCAGTCCTAAATGACCATAATTTTAGCAATTTCTGTTTAAGACTTTTCTAGTTTTTTTTTTTAAGAAAAATAATTAAAAGACACACATTGTTTATACACTTTATTGATATTGTAGATGAGAGTTGTTGGATCACCTTGAATCACTCAATTAATGCGTAATACGAAGTGCTGGTGCGTGATTAAAGACAATTTAATAACTCTTACTTACAATATTAACAAAATGTGTTAACAATGTCTGTCCGCTTAGCATTACTTTTTTTTTAATATTCTCCTATTTAGCAGTTTCCTTATTTATAAATAGGGATATGACTAAGTGGACATAATTTTAGTAGTTTCCTATTTATGACTTTCCTAATGCTTTTAATATTCTCCTGTTAGCGGTTTCCTTATTTATTTTAGTTTCCTTATTTGTGTAGGAGTCCTATTAGGGTTGATACTCTATAAATATGTACTCCTCTTTCATTCTAATCATCAACTTCAATAAATATTTTCAGATTTATTCTCTCAATTTGAGTCTAAGTTTCTGTGACTGAAACTTGTTTATTTTCTTTAAGGCTTAACCGTGTGTTAGCCTTGTTATCATGCTAACTCGTTGCGTCAGTTGGTATCAAAGTGGGAAGTTTGGCCAATTCTAATGGCAAACGACTCAGTTGTAGCAGGTGGCAGTTCTTGTGGCAAAGTTCATGGGACTGAGACCTCGCGATCTGCAGTGCAAGATCAAGGGGTGGCGTTAACAGCTTTGGGGCAACGGATGGATATCAGATTACAGCGTTTAGAACGACGTTTTGAATAAAATGGCAGATCGACTTGATGCTCTAGGCGTAGATGCCAACAGAAATCGAGATGATGATAGGCTACGTGCTAAGGATGATTTAGCCCGCGAACAACCTGTTAACAGACTTGTTCCTGCAAACAGACGTAGACAGTAGGTCTGCATGGAAGATTCAGACGAAGAAGATGATTTCTTCACAGAACCTGTGAGGAATGCTAGATATGGAAGGAACACTTAAGGAGATAGGGATGCCAGCGATTTCAAACTCAAGGTAGGTAGATATTCCTTGTTTTAATGGGAGTCTGAATATTCAGGATTTTCTGGATTGGATTGCGGAGATAGAAATTTGTTTTGAGTATATAGAGATCCCTGACAGGAAGAGAGTGAGACTTGTAGCATGCAGATTAAACGGTGGAGCTTTTGCATGGTGGGAAAGGTTGTAGTCCAGAAGAAACCGTGAAGGGAAGGCACTAGTCAGAACTTGGAATAGAATGAAGCAGCTGTTGCAAAAGGATTTTCTTCCTCCTGACTATGAGAAAATTTTATTCTAGCGGCACCAGAGATGCCATGAAGGTTAAAAATCTGTTCATGAATACACAACAGAATTTATGATGTCGGCAGAGAGGAATGATTTAAGGGAGACCGAAGGGCAGCAGGTTTTTAGAGGGTCCGTGTCAAGTTCTCTTTTCCCCTCTCCCTTTTCCATTCACAACCATCAAATATATATATATATATATATATATATATATATATATATATATATATTACAAAAGCTAAAGTAAGGATAATATCGTAATACCACCCTTAAGTTGGAGCGTGAAGATCTCGAACGCCCAACTTGCAGAGTAGAAACTCAAATTTCGCTTTCCCCAACGCTTTTTTAAAGATGTCGGCCAATTGAACACTAGTGGAAACATATGACGGACAAATCATTCCGTCGGTCACCGCATCTTAAACAAAATGGTAGTCAGCCTCTATATGCTTTGTTCTTTCGTGAAAAATCGAATTTTGAGCAATGTACAACGCGGACTGACTATCACAAAATAACTTGCACACCCAAGCCACTTAAAAGTTGGTGAAGCCACTTTAATTCACACACTGTTGCCGCCATTGATCTATACTCAGCCTCCGCAGACGATCTAGACACTATTTGTTGTTTCTTGGTCTTCCACGACACAAGAGAACAACCAAGTAACACAAACCATTCTGTCAAGGAACACCGCGTGAGTGGACAACTAGCCCAATCCGAATCACACCACCCTTCTAAACATAGGTCACTATCAGCACGAAGCAAAATCCCTTGCCCCGGACTCTTCTTCAAATATCGCACGACCCTGAGAGCTGCCTCCCAATGATCCTCACTAGGTTGTTGCATAAATTGGGACAAAATATGAACCGCATATGCAAGATCAGGTCTCGTCACAGACAAGTAAATCAATCTCCCTACAAGTCGCCTATACGACGCCGGATCGGCAAGGAATTCGCACTTAGTAAGGGCCAAATTGTGATTTTGTTCCATAGGAAATGCCGCAGGCTTTGCTCCCAATAAACCCGTTTCAGAAATTATCTCGAGTGTGTATTTTCTTTGGCAAAGAAAAATTCCTTCTGGACTACGGGCTACCTCTAGCCCTAAGAAATACTTCAAAACTCTCAAATCCTTCATATGAAAGCACCTGCCAAGGTAATCTTTAAAAGTTGTCAATGCAACCTTATCATTCCTTGCAATAATCAAGTCATCAACATAAACTAACACGTTGATCTGAGTTCTTCCCCTGCACAACCCAAATAAGGAATAATCTGAATAGGATTGCACAAAATCATAATTCTTCAATGTTGTTGACAGTTTTGCAAACCAGCATCGGGGAGCTTGTTTCAGGACATACAACGACTTTTTCAACCTGCAAACCATGTTAAGATTTGTATTTTTGAAACCTGGAGGAACCTTCATATAAACCTCCTCACTTAAGTCACCGTGAAGGAAAGCATTATGCACATCCATTTGATGTACCTCCCAATTTTTAACAGCAGCAATTGCAAGAAAAATACGAACCGTCACCATTTTTGCCACAATGGCAAATGTCTCGTTATAGTCAATTCATTCCACCTGATGATTGCCATAGATCACAAGTCTTGCTTTGAGTCGCTCTACGCTGCCATCAGACTTATACTTAATTTTATATATCCACTGCCTCCCTAGTGCTTTCTTTCCAGGTGGAAGAGTTTCCATTACCCAAGTCTCATTGTCTTCAAGGGCTCGTATCTCCTTACCCATCGCATCTCGCCATCCCGGGTCTTTCATCGCTTCTTTAAAATGCTTTGGCTCATGTCCCGCTTGCACAGCTGCAAGAAAATTTCTATCTCTCACAGAAAAACGTTCACAATTCACAAAATATGTTATAGGATAGGGCGTACCTGAGGAAGAGGGAGTAGCGGACGAATTCTCAGATGGACTTATTTTTCGTATAGTATGAGTAACAAAATCACGATACCGTGTTGAAGGAGTTTTGGCTCGTTTTCCTCGCCTTAGCTCACCGTCAACTTCCACACCTTGCTCCCCCACCGTATTCGCCAGCCCCTCATCACGTACATCTTCATGTGCGGGCTACTGCTCGGGCAGCACCGTAGCACCAGACCCCCCCTTAACGCACGCAGCACACTCATCGGCACTCTCATCCTCACTCCATGCCCCATCCTCATTGTTCGCCAGCATAAGAGTCCCCACATTCCTTGGTTGGTTTGGCGCAAAAGGAAATTCTTTCTCAAAGAACTTCACATCCCTCGATACAAAGTACTCATGTGTTTCTAAATCATACAATTTCCAACCTTTCTTCCCAAAAGAATAGCCAACAAAGATACATTTGCGGCTCCTACTTGCAAATTTATGACCTTTGTGTCGTTGATTATGAGCATAGCAAAGACAACCAAATACACGAATAGCATCATAAGAAGACACTTTCCCAAACAACATTTCATATGGCGATTTAGTCTTAAGTAAAGTAGAGGGTGTCCTATTAATCAAGTGACACGCTGCTAACACACATTCAAGCCAAAATTTGATTGGTAAGTTCCCTTGAAATCTTAGGGCTCTAGCCACATTTAAAATGTGTTGGTGCTTTCTCTCAACTCTCCCATTTTGTTTAGGAGTCCCAACACAAGAAGTCTCAAAAATAATCCCATTATTTTGAAAATAATCATGCAAACAATTAAATTCGGTCCCATTGTCACTTCTCACACGTTTTATCACTTGTTCAAATTGACGTTCAACCATAGCAACAAAATTAAGAAACATAGATTCAACTTCCATTTTATTGCAAAGTAAATACACTGAAACTCCTATTGAAAAATCATTTACTATTGTCAAAAAATATGTAGCCCCACACGAAGAACGAGTCTTGTAAGGCCCCCACAAATCCAAATCAACAAGTTCAAAAATCCTACCAGCTTTATTTGTACTAATTGAAAAATTAGATCTAGGCTGCTTTGCCGCGGACACACATCACAAGCTTTATTATTTGTCCTACAAGAATGACTTACCGCCGGAATCATCTTCAATATTTTCTCCGACGGATGCTCCATTCGTTGATGCCATAACTCGAACGACGAATCACCATCCACCGTTAAGACCTTCACTTGAGGAACATCACGAAAAAAATAAAGTCCATCAAATCTTTCACCCGTTCCAATCACCTTCCTCGTCGGTTGGTCCTGTATAACACAAATATTATTAGTGAATTGTACACCACAATTTGATTCATCGATTAATTGAGTAATAGAAATTAAATTGCATGTCAATTGTGGGACATAAAGCACATTGTCAAGCTTCAATCCTCCTGGCAGCACGACACTCCCCTCTTGGTTTGTTTCTGCCGGGTTTCCATCCTCCAAACCCACCGGGTAGTATTGCACCTTTCTCACATTCTTCAAAATAGACAAGCCGCACGTCACATGGTTCGACGTGCCTGTATCAATAATCCAACTAAAATGACTGTTCTTACCATGTAGTCGATCGTTTGTTTTGTCAAAGTTCAAAAATGCAAGAAGTTGTTGCAGTTGCGTTGCGGAAACACCTGCAAGAGCCGCAACGTCGGTTGCACCCGCCAGCCCCTACGAGTTCCCTGCGTACTGCCCAGATGAAGTTTCAGCCCCGTCAGTTTTATGTGCACGGATAGGCGGTGCACCATGCTCTCTGCCACGGCCAGAACCTGTACGCCCACCTCATCTTCTTGTTCGTCCTCCACCACGACCAGGTCCGTTTCCTCCGCGAGGTCGGTCCCCCTACCATTCGGGGAACCCGTGTAATTGAAAGCGAGAGGATTCGGTGTGGCCTTCTCTATTACAATGATTGCAAAACTTGTCAGTAGTATCCACAAAACGAGACTTACCACGCATATCAGGCTGAATTGCGAAGGCCATGATACTATCTCGTCCATCCTTGGATAACTCTCCGCCACGCAGTCGTTCTGCTTAAATCACTTGTTGATATGCTCGATCAAGAGTCGGCAATGGCTCTTGTCCAAGCAGATTTGTTCGAATTGAAGCATATGCTCCATTGAGGCCGGTAAGAAAGCCATGCAGATAGTCATCTTCTCTCAGTTTTTCTACTTGCGTGACTATGCTACACGTGCAACCTCCACACATACAAACCGACACTTTCACATATGTGATCAGTTCGTCCCAGATATTTGACAAATGACCAAAATAAATTGCCACAGTCTCGACTTTTTCTTGCTTTCACTCTCCCAATAACGTTTTTAATTGACAGATACGAGTACCGCTTACCACGCAAAATCTGTTTTTGAGATTGTTCTAGAGGAGTTGTGCATCATCATATTCTCCAAGTGTCGACCGAACGGACGGCTCAATGGTATTTGCCAGCCATGACACCAACATCGAATGCACAGCTATCCAATCTTCAAGTTTCTCCTCTGTTGTTGGCTTCGGAACCTTCCCGTCCACAAAGCCAAATTTCCTCTTTGCCTTAAGCGAGGTTCGAATTGCCCTCGCCCATTCATCGTAGTTCTCACCACGTAATTGAATCGGGGTAATGATGTTTTCCGGACCGTCACTCGATCCAAGATGATACGTCATATCCACCCTTTTGTCACCCTCTCCGCCAGCCATGATCTCACGTGGAGGTTAAAGTACTAATCCAAGTGGCTCGCGAACCAAACGGAATCGCGACGGTGACGATAAACCAATTGAAATCACGGTTCACGGTTACTGTTCATGGCAACGAAATCACTGTTCACAAACACTGTTCATAAATGTTGTTCACAAAACACTATGCACAAAATACTATGCATGCTGCACTGTGCACAAAATACCGTGCACAAAATACTGTGCACGCTGCCCAATGTACGCTTCCCAACGCACACTGCCCCAATACTGTGCACGCCGCACACTGCCCCAACGCACGCTGCCCAACGTCGGTGGCCACTGTTCAATGCCGGTCGTCACTGTTCAACGCCGGTCGCCACTGTTTAACGCCGGTCGCCACTGTTCAACGCCGGTCGTCACTGTTCACCGTCGGTCGCCACTCTTTACCGTCGATTGCACTGTTCACCTGTTGTTCACCGCGTCTGTTCACCGCCACTGTTCACCCTCTTCAACAGCTTCAGCGCAGAGTCCACAGATCCACTTCCCTTGATACCTCTCGCGAGTCCGCTCCCGAATACGTCTGAAGCAGGGGCTACTCTCTCTTCGCCGCTGCAATAGACGCTGCTCTCGCCGACGCCGGCAATCTCGTCGGCGGATGGAACAGCACTGAAACGATCTTCGCTCTGCCGGACTTCGCGTTCTCATCGGCCACCGCCAGATTCAAGAACCGCGGAGCTTCATCTCTTCTTCACTACCACCAAGTGCTCTGATACCGTGTCGAGTTCTCTTTTCCCCTCTCCCTTTTCCATTCACAACCATCAAATATATATATATTACAAAAGCTAAAGTAAGGATAATATCGTAATAGTCTGAAACCTGTCATTAGAGATAAAATAGGAGTGCAGGTGTTGTGAACCCTGTCCGAAGCACGTAATATTACTTTAAAGGCTGAACTTGTGTTGCAGGAAGAGAGCAAACCTGATTATTCACACAAGAATTACAACGGGGATAATTATAAAGTTTCCAATGATAAATCAATTCAAGATGCACTTACACGCCATGACCGATATAAGGAAGACAAGGCAGTTGGAAAACAGAAGGTAACAGATGCCAAGGAGGAATAGAAACCTACAAATCCTTATGCCAAACCAGTTTTAGGGAAGTGTTTCAAGTGCAACCAGCTTGGTCATAGGTCAAGTGATTGTGTTACACTTCGATTTTCAAAACTTAAATTTAAAGTAATAAGAATAAATATTTGCTCTCATCAAGAAAATAGCAAAAAGAAAATCGAGATGTGAATTATATTCATCTACCTTAACCCCAAAATCTTTACACAGGTAAAAATAAATTTAATAATATCATTTATATTCCAAATAAGATTACAAGTTAAAATAGAAGAATACTCTTTCAATTTCTATACCACGGACTATAGATTCTCATTACACAAATTGAATATTGAGTCATGAAGGTACTTTCCCTTGTCCATCCATTATGGACACAACATTTTAAATATATATTCATCAAGTAGAATTAACAAGTTCAAGTTAAAGACATAAACATATAAAACAACCCATGATATCTTCAACGACCACTATAATGTTCCAAAAGCATTGATTTATAATACAACCCTTTTAATTGATATTGTCACACCTGGGTTGCACACAGTGCCACTACCCAGGGTGATAGGCACCTCCTACAGAGCGTACCCCAGCCTTTATGGACCCATAATTTTGTCCCATCTCGACCAGCCACGCCACAAAAGGACACCGGTCACCGAGATCATTTTTCTCTACTATTCATCATGAACAGCGCAGAGCCTCCCCTAGAATCGAACTCGAGACCTCCCTTAAGGAGTCTGATTTCGCATTCTGGTTCAGTGGCTACTCAGAATGCGGAATCAGACTCTTTAAGGGAGGTCTCGAGTTCGATTCTGGGGGAGTTCCTGTGGCGACCCCGCGCCACGGACCACCAACCTCGCAGGGAATGGCTTGCGGAATGCCGGGGCGGGACGCCCGGCGTAGGCATCTCCGACCACTCCTCAACTCCCGTGAGGTGGTTGAGACTCTACGAGCCTTATCTCAACAACGACATAATATCAAAAGGTACTAAACAAAACTACCCACCGTAATAATCATTAAAGACAAGAGATAATCCATAAAAATGAACCGTAAATAAAATTATAATCCCTACAGTTCATTAAAATTGACATACACATAAAGTCCAAAATTGTGGGTACAAATAAAAACCGTCATATGCCCACATGGACTATCCAACAAGTCCCAACTCACCCATACTACAATGTGGTAAGTATTATAATTGCATAATCCAAAATATAATACTTCATAATTTAAAACACAATTCAATCAAAATGCCTCTCAACTCACATTGAGGCTTTGGATTCTCTCGCAGGCAAGGCCCTCAAGATATAACTACTCCTTTGCCCTTATTCGGGACAGAAGGACCTGAAAGAGGAAAATGAGGGTGAGCCAACGGTGCCCAGTGAATAGAATTCAGATATGCTATCAATACTCATCAATAAATATCATGTATGCATGTCAATGTGTAGCATGATTTAAAAGCTCATAACATATAGATATCAAACATTTATAATAAGTTCGATGCAAGTAAAAGCTTATCAATTTGGATCCACATTCCACATGCCTTGGGTTACTAGTACACGTCTATTTCACCGTGCCGTTGATCTCAATCATTTTTATTTGGGTTACTAGTACACGTCTATTTCACCGTGCCGTTGATCCAAATCATTTCCTTTCCTAAAACCCTCTTGTGACAAGGTTAAGTCCCCCTATTAGCCAAATAGATGGGTCCAACCAAAGTCATAAGGTTTTCTCAAATCAATGCATCATTCAAAACATTAGAACACATTCATGCTTTCAAGATACAATATATATAAGTGATATGATGACATAAAAGATATAATCATAAATGAAGTCTACTCACAACCAAGCCTCGCGAGAGTACTTAACCACACACGATCACCAAACCGAATCAACCCAAATCAAGATCCTGAAACATTCATCAATATTCTACCATACATCAATTTATATGCTCAATCACATAGACATTACATATCAACCCTAAATCAGCCCACATATAAACAATAGGTCTAAATCCCATCTAATCTCATCATTCAACTCAAATCACATGACTTAGGCCTTTAATGCATAGTTCTCATACATAAACCATTCTATTAATCAAAAATACTGATTTTCAATTCCTTTAGGCATAAACATGCCCAAATTGGGTCACTTGATCACAAGTAGGCCTAACCCTTGATATGGTCACAACCACCAAATCAGTAGCATAATCAACCCTAATCATGCTTAATTAAACATAAGTTGCATCAATTCAATGATTCTAAGCCAAAAGCATCAAAAGCCCTAAAATATGAATTTTCCATACTTAGGCCATATTGTCGATTTACAATAGGTCACCATGTTCAGCCATGTATATCACTGATTTTGCATCATGGGTTCATCAACAATGGCAACTAGGTCAACATAGTTGACATGCAAGCTATTTGGAAAAGTCTAAGTTCATATTCCAAATGTAGGTCTAATACAAACAACCCTACCGATTCTTCACATGTATTATTCTGTTCAGATGTATCAATCTACCAACAGAAATATGTAATCACAAAATCAACCGTACATATTGAAGTATGTTAAGAAGCAAACCTTCTGTCCAAATAGCAGCCCAATCCAACGGTGGACCGAAAAGATATGTATCTTTGATGAACAAGTATCTAATCAGACAGTTTCTCCTTTCCTGCTGCAATTACCCAAACTCAGATGGCTATATCACACACAATACTTACTGTATAAACATCTCAACCGTTCCGAATACCGAAATATCTGTTATAAACTACATACCCAAAGTTGATATCCATCCAACGGTAGATTGAAGAGATCTACAAGTTTTACCGAAATGGCATGAGAAACCCAGAAATTCCGACCAGTTTTGTTTGAGAAGTTGTATCTCTTAGAAAAAGCCTCTAATTAAGATCTCCACCGTTCAGAATGTAGCAATATTAGTTTTAAACTACATACCCAAATTTGATAACCATCCAACGGTAGATTTAGGAGATCTATAAGTTTGAGTAAAACGGTGCGAGAAATACAGACTTTCCGACCAGCTTTGTTTGAGAGGTTAGATCTCTTACACGAAACCTTTGATCAAGATCTCCACCGACCAGAATGAAGAACCATAAGCTACTAACGTGCTGACAAAATTTGAGCTCAATCTGACCGTATATTCCAAAGATCCACCACTCTGATAAAAATGTCGCAGGGATCTTCCTCCTGCAACTCTCTCCTTCTTTCTCTTCTTCTTTCCTTTCTCTTCTTTTCTTTCTCTTCTTCTTTCCTTTCTCTCCACTCACCTCTTTCTAGCACTTCCTTGATTCCCTCCTCCACTCACCTCATTCTCTAGCACATTCTTGGATTCTCTCATCCACTCACCTCATTTGCTAGCACATTCTTGGATTCTCTCATCCACTCACCTCATTTGCTAGCACATTCTTGGATTCTCTCATCCACTCACCTCATTTGCTAGCACATTCTTGGATTCTCTCATCCACTCACCTCATTTGCTAGCACATTCTTGGATTCTCTCATCCACTCACCTCATTTGCTAGCACATTCTTGGATTCTCTCCTCCTCTCACCTCATTTGCTAGCACATTCTTGGATTCTAGAAGTGGGCATGGGACACTTGTCCACTTTCATGCACCAACCTTCACATGTGGTGGTCTCATACTACCTATACCAACCACATGTATTTTAAATGTCCAATTCATTTAATACACCAAATTTTCAATTTCATTTATCCTTTTATTCAATCAATCCTAACCCATATCAATTCATGGTTTAATGAGCCCATGCATAAATCATAACATATGCATTATACTTTAATTTAACATGACTCATATACAATTTATGATACATATATTTATATACATTATCAAGCATTAACTATACAAACATTAAACAATCATCAAACAAACATCAAACAAACACCAAACATATCAAGACAACACATAGAGTTTGGGCAAAAATGCAATTGGGTTATGGGCTAGATGAAATAATTTTCGGGGCGTCACAGTTCCTGCACTGTTCATGATGAACAGTAGGGACAAATGATCTCAGTGACCGGCTTGTGTGGCGTGACTGGCCGAGATGAGACAATATTATGGGTCCATAATGGTTGGAGTACGCCCTGGAGATTGGGGCACTGTGTGCAACCCAGGCGTGACAGATATAATCAATTATTAAATAATTACTCAGTCCTACTACCATAACGCTACTCAAGCCACTAACCCACCCATACTACTGAGAGACACGTCATGAACTTGCGACTCTATTCTTTCATGTACCTGCATGTGAAAAATAGGTGTGAGCTTGAAAGCCCAGTGGGTCATCTAAACCATTCACAACATTTTATTATAATATATATATACAAAAGAACATTACAAACATGTTTCACATATTAATTGTTGCAACGTTTGATTGTTTGAGTTGAAAATTTCATCACGTTCCAAATCACATACCTTTAGGGAATCAAACCTTAGGCGACACTACCCAAAATCATAAACTCGTTGGCAATATTCATCATGAATAACTGTCCCATAATAAACATTGGCGATATTCCTTAGAATAACTGCCCCACACGTATGATTCTTATCTTAATCGTGTTCTTTAATAAAGTCATACCATATATACAAAATAAATATGATATGAATTGTACTCACAAAATATGTTTAAACTCCACTGCACATAGTATCATGTCACAATGCCACATATAATAGTATTCATGTATGAACTTTATTATAACAATTATGTCAATATTCTCAAGTTGGATGTCTCATTATCAAGCATTATAATTTACATATGAATTTCAGTTACCACATGAATTGCATGCATCTAATTAACATATGATTAGAACAAAAATCATGCACACATACATATCATCATACTAACAATCACATCACGGTATACATACAATTATGTATCATACACATTCACCAGCAATTTAATAGTGCTATAAATCTAATTAATTTAATGTTCCTATCTATATATCAAAATAAAATATTATGAAGGCATAAAATATTTTCCACCTGTATCGTTAAATTCTAAAGTGTTCAGACTCCTCGACACTTGATGATGTTCATCTATATAGGTAAAAATTGTACATAAATTAGGCTTTGTATAATGTTAACAAAGTATGTCAACAATGTGTGTCCCCCTAGCGCTACCTTTTTTTTAATATTCTCCTATTTAACAGTTTCCTTATTTATAAATAGGCATATGACTAAGTGGACATAATTTTAGTAGTTTCCTATTTATGACTTTCCTAATGCTTTTAATATTCTCCTGTTAGCGGTTTCCTTATTTATTTTAGTTTCTTTATTTGCTTAGGAGTCCTATTAGAGTTGGTACTCTATAAATATGTACTCTTCTTTCATTCTAATCGTCAACTTCAATAAATATTTTCAGATTTATTTTCTCAATTTGAGTCTAAGTTTTTTGTGACGGAAACTTGTTTATTTTCTTTAAGGCTTAACCGTGTGTTAGTCTTGTTATCACGCTAACTCGCTGCCCCGTTCTTTATCAGGACATGGGACTGAGATGGGACTGAGAGTAGTTACTTCTACTTTAAACAAAGATAGATATCATTGATATACTTTTTCCAATTTTTTAGTTTTAATAAGACGTTTGCTTCATCCTTTCAAACGAAGCAAGAAAAAGGCCTTTGCTTTATATATTACCAAAAAAAAAATGCTACTTAGAAGGTTTGTGGAATCATTGACATAATAAATTAATGAAAGGGTTTGTTTTATGTTATGTTTGTTGGAAAAATTCAGCTCTTTAACCAATGAGGCACTTACCTTAGAAAGTAATGACTTGGGTTCAATTCTCTGAAAAATGATAATTTCACAAAATCTTTTCTTTCTTTTTTTATCAGCTTTTCTTTATTCAGAAAAAGAAAAATGATATTTTTATATATACAAACATTCAGATAATACTAATATCCCTTTTTTGAAACTTTCCCACGTGAAAATATGTCAAGAGGAAAATGGTAGGCCCACTTGAGCTTCTCTGGTTCTCACTTTAACCTATCAGGAAGAAGTGGTAATTAGATCCTTGATAATATTAGTATCTATCCGGCCCCCTTCTCTATATAACAAAAAGTTAAAAATGAATTAGGTAGTACAACTTTAATGAAATCTATACATGGTGGTTGGATTTGAAGAACAAGGTATATATATATATATATATATATATATATGGACCCACTTAAGCTCGATTCTGATTGGGTCTATATCCCATTTAACTGTAAGAGTCCCCTCACACTTGTAGTGGAATATTTATCATAATCATGTGGAATATATGTTGTAGGAGAGACCTTAGGCTAAATATGTGGAGTTAATATTCGTTTTAAGGGCCGTTGAGGATAACATAAAGGAATGAGCTATATACCCATTATTTATAACGCAGTTGACGAAGGTAGCTGCATTTTAGTAGATTAACATGTTTGAATTTTACTATGACATGCACTGATAGAAATGTACTACCTATATACTATTTCGGAGTGTCCAACTCCAACTTTCTCCCAAAGAAGTTAACTGAAGACACTAGGAGATTTAAGACAAAAAAAAAAAAGGACGAGTCATATGAATTGATGGGCTTTCCATGTAGCAAGCTTCGAATTTTTTTCTACATGGAGTGTTTAGACAGGTCTTACATGCGCGATTGTACTTGTAGAGTCAAATTTATTGTGAATAAAGAATAAGTTACAAATATTCGAGATGTTACAATTAATATTATAATCACTACCGAAGCTATTAAAATTGTGCTAGAGATCTTTGCTAGCAAGGAAACTGAACCACAGTGGTGGACTGTTACGGAGTCCTTAAATTAAATATATAAAGTTGTATTAAACCCTAAACACCCACTTTGGAGTCGTTTCATCTCATGTACCTTTTTGTTTTCCATTTTCTTATGTCTAATCATATAATAATTACAATTTTTTTTTAAAAAAATCTCAACTAACAAATAAGTCCTTGATCTCACTCCAGGGCGAGAGGGATTATTGGGTAAAGAACAAGTTTGATTTGTTTTTGAAAGTATGATCTAATAATGGAATCTGTTATACAACTGACAACTAATATTATTTAAAAATAATAATAATAAATAAATAAATAAATAATTTATTAATATAAGTGATAACAAATAATATAATAATTTAACGAATAACCAACTTGACTTTGCTTTTCCCACATTGTGTACCTCTTCAACTTGCTCTAATTGATGCTTACTTGTTTAACCCACCACTACCCTCAGTCTTCTTCTTCTTCTTATTTTTTTTTTTTAAAGCTATATTAAAATATGCAAATTAAGTATATTTTTCCAAAAAAATTATAATATATAGTTCTAATAAAATTTATTGTACATATATATATATATATATATATATATATTACATATGGACCCACCTGATCAGGTTGTTTATAATTTGGTTCTCACTTTAACCGGTCAGGAGAAATGGTTAGATCTTTTGATAGATTTTGGATAGTACTATAGAGGTGGTATATATTGTTCTCTAAGCGATTGGTTGAGGGTAGGGCAGATGGGGAGAATTTTCATGTACTACGTGATTGGGGGCATCATGAGAGATATTAGGGTACCATAATGGGTGTAGGGTACCCTAATGGCTAATGGAAAGGGGTGAAAAGACAAAGGATTGATGATCATGACTCGTAAAAAGAAAGATCTAATTGTAGATCTGCTTGTACCCTCTCTCGATTCAGATCTCTACGTACAAAAAGATACTCTTTAGCTCCTATTTAGCCACACATATATATAATAATATGTATGAACACTTTTTCCTGGTACATATTAAAGTTGGAATATTAGAAATTTAGAGCCCTTTCGGTTGCTAATAGCCTAATGCATCCATATACATGATTGGTTTTGAAAGCAAATTCTCTAGCCTAGCATTTTATTCTGTTTCATCAATAACAAATCAAATGATTCCATAGGTTAATTACTAGGTTATTTATATTAATTTTCTTTCTTTCAATTTTTATGGAATAGAATTAGAATTTGTTTGATATTGGTATATTTGATGTTTTTTTTTTCTTTTAAAGTGTTTATGGTTTTGGTTTAATTCGGTTTTGAGATGGACTTTTATAGTTAAATTGAAGATATAATTAGCTTATAAATATTTAGATTATTGGATAGAGTAAAGAAAGAAAATTCATATAGTTCTCGCATGCGGATTGAAAAAATGTTTAATTAGTTGAATTGAATTTAATTGAGTTGCCAACGTTGCATCGAGCTGATGGTACAACGCTTTGAGTCATGATAGCGCGACGTGAGTTCGAATTCTAATTTTGTCAAATTTTTAAACGTGTCATGGGTACACAGGAGAATACTTCCTGATGTGGTGGTGGGTTTACTGTAAAGTCTTGAGTGCGGGTGCCAGGTAGTCAGGTCAAGGTTCGTTGGTGTGGTATAGTCGATTTCAAATGAGCTAGATTTCTACCGGAGGGTTGGGCTTAGGGAATAAATTATTTCTTCTCCAAAAAAAAAAAAAAACGTAGTATCATAATCGAATAAGCCATTTATGCATTCAAAATGAACCAAATAATAAGTCTAAACTATTTATATTGAGAATAAATGTCATTATACATCATCAAGGTCTAATATAACCACAATAAGGCTGTAATACAGCTACAACAAGACCCTATCCCATCATTGCTCTTTATTATATTATATGGCACCCAATAAATTAAAGTTAAATTATTTTGAATATGCACTTTAATTATTCTTTTATGACTTAATTGCACATTAACACGTTCATAATTAAAATTAAAATGTTATCACAAATTGAGCGCATTTCAAGTACAGGGTCATGGAATTTGATCATAACTCTAGCTAGCGTCTGCAGCTAAGATTCCAACAGATCTTATCACCCAAATTCATAATATTGATTTTGAGGATTGTGCTGAACTTTCTTCTTCTTCTTTTTCTTATTTTTTATTTATTTTTTATTTATTATTAATTTTTTGACACGTGAAAAATATATATATTTTTTTTAAGATGAGACTAATATTTTTTAACTCGGTCATTACAAAAACGTTAAACTGACCCTTTATTAAAAATGAAACCTCTTCAAACCATAATATAATAGTCTAGTTTGTTGTTAAAAAGGAAATGATAAGCATATGTACCCAACACCTTTTATACTAAGAATATACCCTAAGAAAAATAGAGTTCTTTTTTTGTTAGAAAATCATAAACTTAATTCACGAAAAAATAGATAACATAGAATAAAGATAAGTGCATTAGAATATTTCAAAAATAAACCAAACAAATCGGTACTGCTGTAAAAGTTTACTACGGGTCAATTCCTTTTGAGAAATAGCTCATGCAACTTGCGCAAAGAGATCAAAGGTGAAAAAATATATATTGAAAAAGTAAAATTTATAAAATAATATTTTGTTATTTTTTAAAAATAATTTATTTTTTAAAAAAAATTTTAAAAAATTATTTTTGGGTTTCAATAAACTATACGCATTTTTTATTTTTATTTTAAATTTTGAATACAGTAAACTGTATCTAAATTCTAAACCAAATATAATCTAAATAATTATCAAGATTTAAGAGCAGGGTCATCATTCCAAACAATTTATTATTACTATTAATATTTGCATATTATGGCAAATTGTGAAACGATCATCAATACCGTTCCTATCCCCATACACAAGTATCTATATTATATATTGTGAGGTTTTACCTAAGCATTGCCATTGCATTGATTTAAAATATCTAGACGATGTACAATATTGCACATGTCTGAATATCTTTGTTTATTGTTACAACTTTTACCGTTTTACTCCATTTATTTACTTTGATCTTATATCTCTAACTATATAAAATAACTATTAATTTTTTTAGCCATATACATATTTCTTTATTTATTTATTTTTTTGTGCTTTTAAACTAGGCAGGTCATGTCCCAGTGCGACTTTAGTGTACCATAAAAACTAGTGAGACTTTAGTGTACCATAAAAACTAATCTACTTGTGAAGCACAACCAAGGATATTTTAGTAGTGATTTACTTGGGCAATATTGTGTCACCCCACCTTCCATTGTGGAATCTCTCAAAGCCCTACCACCCCACCTTCCATTGTGGAATCTCTCAAAGCCCTACCATTGAGGGTAGTAGTTCGAGCCTTGCTGTTATTTACTTTATTTTCATTAATAAATAACAAAAGTTACTTGCAGGGTAAACGTCCAAATACCACTATATATAGTTAAAAATAAAAATAAGGGTATGTAAGAGTGAAAAGTGTTGAAAGTTGTAGAATAAAAAAAGTTTGAATTAAAAAGTCTAAAATATATAAGCAGGGCCGTCTCCAAGGAATGGGAGGCCAATCAAAATTTATAAATTACGCCTTTCAACATTAATGTAAAAATAAATTTTATTATGAGGAACGCCCAAACGACCCACAAAATATACACATAAATATACTTATGTTTGTGTATCGACTAACAATGGACCACATCATGAAAAAGAAAAAGAAAATAATACCTCTTATTTACCATGTACCACATTAGCACAGCACAAGTAAGAGTATTCATCCTACCGATTAACTCGATTAATCTGACCAAGTCGAACCTTTTGAGTTGGGTTTATATGTAAGCCAATCTTATTTGAGTTAGGTCAAGATTTTATAATCAATTCGAACTAACTTGAACCATTCCGAACTAATAAAAAATAATGTTAATTATTCTATTCATTATTGTTGTCATAGACATTTACTAAGATTGAATTATCTAAAATTTTATGATGTAAACAATATAAAAGAAATCATCTTAAAATCTATTATAATGTTCCCATTTGACTTACAAATAATTTTATAAAATATTATTTAGAACTTATAGATAAGTAAATAGATATGCAATTATATAATCAATATATTAGTTTATTAACCCGTCCAACCCGACCCAAACCAACCCGAAGTCATTGGGTTGCGTTGGATTAAGTTTTATTTAACCCAAACTTGATTGGGTTGGATTGGTATTTAGCCGTAATTCAACTCAATCCAACCCGTGAACACCCCTAAGCACGAGTATAATTATGGGTATAACTTTTGAATCGTAAAAACATTTTTATTTTATTATGTATTAATTTATTCAAAATTTATTATGTATTAATTTATTCAAAATTAATTTATGTAAAATTAAGAAATACATTTTTATATTCAAATTTTGGAAAAGCATTCTTTAAGTAAATATAGATACAAGCCACTAAAAAAGAGGGTGAAGTGAACTTGCACTCACGATCCATTAAGATATACGTTTTAGTCTCCTTTTCAAGTGGGGTGAATTCGGCTTTTATCAGGGTAAAAAATCCTTTGCACCATAGACTGACTACATGTGGACGGCACCTACACACTCGTTAGGAGGATACCACTTTCTCCGTTTATAGAGGCTTGCTCCTAGGATTAGTTAATACACATAAGCTAGCTCAAATACACTAAGTCACCAAAACAAATATTTATATAGATGTGGAAGATCATTTTTTTTTTCTCAAAAGAAGCATGTTAGAACTTGGTCATAAACTCGAGTTTCCACCTTTAGCATTGCACAAAAAATTAAATAAACATGGATTGAAGACATAAATGGGTCTTTCAGGTGGGGGGGGGGGGGGGGTGTGGAAGTTCTCTCCCCTAAGCAAGTAGGGGGCGGGTAGACACCTGTGTACCAGGTTCTAAGTGGTTTCCGCCGTAGTGCCCAGTCTCAGTTAGGGTCCCAATTTAGTATGATCTTGTATTAATTTTCACAAAAAATAAAAAAATAATAAATATAAAAAAATCTTAATGTGACTAGGAGGAGATGAAAAAAAAAATAGTCATATTAAGCTCCCTCTACAAATCCTCCCGTTAATAATATCTATTTGGGTCCGACTATTTTTACTCATCCACCTTATCTAAAAAGTAAAAAGACTAAAAATTCCTCATGTAAAATTACCAAAAATGACACCTATTAAACCCCTTAAAATCCTTAAACCTTTCTCTTCACCCACCCATCAATCATTCAACTCCTACCCTTAAACCTAAAACTATTCACTCCTCCAACAAATCTCAATCTTCGATCTTGTGATTTTAGTGTATTTTTTGAATCACAAGCACGTCTTCAACTGTTCACAAGTGGTTTCTTTTGATTTGAAGTGTTCGCAAGTCATTGGAGAAGTGTTCAAAGTGTTGGACATGTGCATCATCAAGCAAGTCGTTCGACCTACAATGGAAAGAGATTCAAGTAGTTCTTCATCCCCTACGGTACATGCATTTGGTATCTACACTATTTTTATGCAAAAAACAACCTTAAAATAAAAGTGGAAAGGGGACAAAAATGAGTTTTGAAACCCAGAAAATCTCCCCTGGAATCTTTCTGTCCGACCTATCATGGACTGACAGAAAGTGAAGTGTCCGACCATCATAGATTGGACACAAAAGGAAATGTTCGTCTCCTATTGGTCGCACAAAACAAAATAATTCATTG
Source organism: Paratinospora sagittata (assembly GCA_035771175.1). NCBI lineage: Eukaryota > Viridiplantae > Streptophyta > Magnoliopsida > Ranunculales > Menispermaceae > Paratinospora > Paratinospora sagittata. The sequence goes on from CM069593.1 coordinate 46,691,948, forward strand.
CAAATATTATGTCCAACCTGTCATAATTGGACAATACATTTCCTGTCCGACTCTGATAGGTCGGACAAAACGCTTCTGTCCGACCCTATGCAATCGAACAGAAAGCTTATGTCCGACCAGAATCAATCGGACAAAAGCATTTTTGGTGTTTTTTTAAAGTTTTTTTTTGTTTTTTTGTTTTATTTTGTATGTAATATTAATATTGAGTTGTAATTCATCAGGATGACGAGGGATTTGATGAATCCAAAATTGTTGGCAATGAGTTGGTGTTAGTTCGGGACTACACTGATGAGTTCACAATCGATATTTTGTTTAAGACTAAGGTCGAGCTTATTGCATGGACAAGGGAAGTAGGTCGTGCAAATGGTTTTGTTATCGTTATCAAGAGCTCGGATGCAGGGGAGACGAATGGTAGGTGACCGAGAATCAAGTTTGCATGTGAGAGGTACGGTGTGTACAATCTGAAAGACACAATAAAGAAGAAAGTCAATGAAACCTCATCGAAGAAGTGTGATTGTCCATTCTTATTACAGGGGCAAAAATTGGCCACTGATGATGATTAAATGATAAAAATGGATTGCGGCACTCATAATCATCCACCTGCTAATTGGATGGAAGGGTACTCTTATGTGAGCCTACTGACAAAGGATAAAATGGAAATGCTTGTGGATATGAGCAGAAGTCAAGCAAGGCCTAGAGATATATTGAATGCTCCATAGCGAAGGGATGCAGACAATGCATCTACATTGAAGACCATATACAATGCACGTAGCAACTATAAATTGTTGGAACGCGGTAGGAGGTCTCAAATGCAATATTTGATGACGAAATTAGCTGAAGAACAATACATCGAGTTGCACAAGTCTGGCGAAAACATCGATCCTGTACAGACGTTGTTTTACGCACACCCAGTATCGGTCAACTTGTTATGTTGTTTTCCTAAAGTTTAGATAATGGATTACACGTATAAGACGAATATCTATCGATATCCGTTACTTGAGATAGTTAGTGTTACATCAACTCACCTCACATTTTCGGTGGTGCATGTATTCATGAAGAACTGGCAACAAGAGAGCTACATATGGGCACTTGAGAAGTTGAAGGATCTGGTAGAAGGGTGGCCACAACCAGAGGTTTTTCTTACTGATAGAGAATTGGCCCTGATGAATGCAGTGAATATTATTTTTTCAAATGTTAGAAATTTGTTGTGAAGTTGACACATTAACAAGAATGTGTTGGAGAAATTGAAACCGTTGTTCATGGATAGCAGTGTCCATATGAAATTCACAAGCATGTGGCATGGTTTGGTGGATTTAGAGATAGAGGAGCAGTATGAAGAGCATTGGAAAGTGCTTTCAAAACCTTATAAAGCTTACCCTACGCTCATTCTTTATCTATACAATGAGTGGTTGTTTAACTACAAAGAAAGATTTGTGGCAACTTGGACAAATGAGATCATGCATTTTGGCAATGTCACAACTAACCGGGCCGAAAGTGAACATGCAAAGTTGAAGAAACACTTGGGTTCTTCATTTGGAATGCTTGAGAGTAGCTAGATCAAAATACATTTTCTGTTAACTTTGCAACATACCGAGATATCGTCATCTTTTGAGAAAAACTTATTTACCACAAAACACGTCCATAAAGGACCTATATATGGGCACTTGCTAGGGGTTGTCTCGATTCATGCAATTGAAAAGATTCAGAAAGAATGTGAACGTTTGAAGGATACAAATTTCAAAACTTATAGTTGTCATTACGTGTTGAAAAAAACTCATGGGTTACCTTGTGCACATGAGATCTTTAAATATCACAAAGAAAGTCAGCTCATCCCTATTACTTTGGTGGATGCACATTGGAAGAAAATGGATATGCTTATCCCTGTTCAAGAGCCCCAAGACCAATTACAATGCAATGAGGAAATCGAGGTCTTTTGCAAGGAGTTTGAGAAATGTGAAACATATGGGAGAAGAAGAATGCTTAAGTGGTTGAGAGAGATATTGAAGCCATCACCTACAGTGGTCACTGAGCCCGCCAGAAAAAGAAATACTTGGAAAGGCCGAGTTTGAAAGTTGATAAGTCAACCAAGAGAGATCCATCACTGTTTGAGTATGTCTTATCCCAACAAGACAGTTGTTCCCCTAAAAACACGGTGACTAAGGGTAAGCCACCATCTAAGGTTCACAGGACAAGGAACCATGACTCACATAAGTATATAAATCAATTTACAGTTGCTCTGAAAGCTTGCATCCAACAGGTGAAAGATGTGGAGGCTGATAGGCATTGTGGTTATCGAGCAGTTGCCATTTTTTTGGGTTGTGGGGAAGGTAAATGGAAAAGGGTTAGGCAAGAGATCTTAGAGGAACTCATGAGTTTTAAGGATCACTACGTGGTCATTTTCCAGTATTGTGGTAGAGTTGATGAAATCATGAAGACACTTGATTGTCATGAGACCCCAACACCGTTACGTGCTTGGATGACAATGTCTGAGATGGGTCACTTGATTGCAAACAAGTACAATCTAACATTTGTACTTATCTCACCCTGACAGTGTTTAACATTTATTCCACTAAGGAGTGAACTTGCTCCGGTAACACAGAGACGACTATTTGTCATGGGGTTCGTGAGTGAGTGTTACTTTGTGCAGGTACAAAAACATTGTGTATTGTTTTATGCTTGTTAATATATAGAAATCTATGATTTGCCTTGTCTAGGTGATTAAAATAGATAATTGTTCATTGACAGGTTACTTTGGCCCCGACAAGTCCAGTGCCACCTATTGCTGCAAATTGGGCAAAGTACCATGTATCGTGCGCTAAGGGTTGGGACACCCCATATCTAGATAGAATTTTGCATTTTATTAGTACAATTCACAATGTAGCAACCATAGAAACAATTGATGTTGATTGAAGTTTCTTCTTTTTTTTTGTTTTTTTTTTAAACTTACAACAAATGTAATACATGTACATTTTTGTTCATTGGCATTAATGAAATTGTTTATTGAAATTCAAAATTCATTGCACAAAAGATCAAAAGTTTTCCTAATCCAAAACCAAAAAAACAAAAAAGAAAAAGTCTAATCTCGTCTTCTTCAAATTTGTAGTCGAAATATAGGCGTTTCGATAGGTGCATCTTCTTCAACTCTGCTCGAGCTCTCACCAAGTTCGAAGTGCGTAATTGGAGTGTGTGACACTTTTTCGAAGTAGAGAACTGAAGTTTGGGCTCGTTCTTCCTTGACATGTTCCTCTTCTACGTTGATGCGTGTGCCAACTAAAACATTGATGACGTTGTCAATCCCGCGAAACACAACATCAATCGATATCTCAGGTCATTGAGTTGGTTTCAAAAACCTCAACATCTCCAAACCTCGGTTGTTGTGCTCTCTCTAAAATCAAAAGATCAATTACTGTCAAAGTTAATAAAATCATATATTTTAATAATGTTTTGTAGGTTTTGATTTATTACCAAAATTTCTAAATTTTCCGTTGAAGTTGGCACTAAATTCTCCGTAGATAGTCGATATTCAGGGTTCTATACCTTTGGATGTGAAATATGTTCGAACCACTCAAGATATTCTGATACGACGTCCCATGCATTAAAAACTTGTTCCCCTCGTGCAGCCGCTTGTAACAAATGGTAGAGGAGGACGTGGGATCTTCTGTACATGTCCAAATTGGCGAAGAATTCGGTCAGGATGGTAGGACTCGACCACATCAATGAACTTTACCTACGAGGTATTAAATTTCACTTCATGTAGAGGGCTTGCGCCCTAAAGTCTGTGTAAGGGTCCCATGCAACCTGAACAAAATAATAAAGACGTAAGATATAAGTTGATATGATGTATATAAAAAAATTACTTTAAATGAGTAGCATTTACCTGATTTGGCTGAAGATCATCATTTGCCTCGTGTAGAACTTCAACGTAATCTTCTGCTGTACCTTGTTCTTTGCGAGGTTTCTACTTCATTGCACGCGGGAGGTTGTTATTATATCCACGATTTACGTGCGGTCTCGCGAATGAGAAGTGCTTGTATATCCATGCCTACCAAACATAAGAAAAACAATTATTATAATACAAACATATTTATTTCAAGTTAAATTTAATTAAACCAAAATGATAAAAATAGTTATACCTCAAGTAATATCATGTAGTCTGCAATCTGTTGCACATAATATCTCGTGGCACATCCCAACGGACGATACAAATGCGCCAGACAAGCAACTGCATATGCAAAATTGACAACTTCATGCAGATTCATCAACAATGGCAAGTAAATTATATTCACCCTTGTACTATTCTTGTCCGTGAAAAGAGTGCGACCTAGGATGAATAAAAGATATGCTCTCGCAGTATGCTCATCATAAGGATTTTGTTGGTTTCCTTGAAGCTTCGATCCAAATATTTTTAGCAACCAATCCAATCGAACCCATTGAGCTCTTTTCTTATTCACCTCATCAAATGCCTCTCGAGCCGAAACCCCAAGGCTTCTTGAAATATGATCACTACTTTTGCATTGCTTAGTGCATCTCCATTCATTGTCTTGCCCACTGTTAGAATCCTAAGTAAGACCATTATATCGTCTAGTGGAATGGTCATTTCACAGAATGGCAAGTGAAATGAATTAGTCTCTGGTTGCCACCTCTTCACAAAAGCTATCAACGACTTGTTGACACAACTATAACTACAAGACACCAAACGATGAAGACTGATGTTTGTAACTATCTCCATTACTCTTTCTCTCTCGGGATGTTCACTAAGGTCCCAAGAAGCTAACTTTGCCCCATGGTTTCGACATTTTTATATATTTAGTTTCTATGTTAATAAACAACAAATTATAAGAATCTACCAATATTTAAATTTAATTATAACCTCAATTGAATTTAAATTAAATTACGAAAGTAAATGGGTGAGGACTGAAGGATCAGTAGGTCCCTCGGGCAAGGACCTTTCAATAGGCCATCGTCCCCTTCTCTCTCCATTGCAACCTGCATAGGTTCTTCTTCAAATTGTTGCTCTTTTTCTTCATGTACAACAGGGGGTGGTGGTGGTGACTCGCGTCATCTTCGTCTATCTGAGGCCGTCGGCCTTCTTCTTTGCGAGCTTTGTTCTTCCGAACAACCACTCCTTGTTCTTGGCGGCATATCTATCAAAATAATCAAATACATACAAAAAGCTATACAATTAGGACAAACAATTGATATTTAGCTTAAACCAAAACAAAAAAACTAAAAAAACAAACAAATGCTCTGTACGCCCTCATTGGAATGGACAGAGTTACAACCGATGGGTCAGACTGTCACACCCCGCCCGGACGCGCCTAAACCGGCGGTACACTCACGGACGGGGGCGCGCATTTGGAACAATCATAATGGTAATAACAGAGTGCGCAGCGGAAATACAGTACACAGTACAAATCTGATTTCATATAATTCAGAATACTTTTATACATAAAATGGTCTAGGGAACATACTCCCAAAATTCCCAATGAATCATACAAAGGGTACAAAATGTGGGCCCCATAACCTGCACCCAGTCCACCCTAATTTTCTGTGAAAGATTTGATAATATTGGAGTGAGCTTAACGCGCTCAGTGGGTAAATAGTGCATGAGTATAACAATTAATAAAGCCTACTTCAATATCAAATATCTTAAATTACACATGTGAGCATCATAATCAATCAATATGAATGTATGCATGACACCGTCACGTATTAATGGTTTGATGAGCGTACATCGCCTGAATTCATGTACAGGAACGATGCTCTGAATTCACGTACTGATGTCCCTCCCCGGGTGTAGCCGGGTTCTCATGTACGTCCTTCTCCAGAGAAATATAGTGAATAGTGAGCAATGCTTCTAACTATTCTATGAGTCATAAACCATATACGTCCCTAGGTGGTGATATGTATGATGCCAATGCATGAACTGGTCTAGTCTACTAGTCTGGTCTTTCTTGACCTTTAGACTGACTTTAGCAACGTCTAGTGAACCTTATCAGGGTCGGTATCACGACGTGCAAAGTTATAACATTCAGGTCATAACATTATTGACATAATGCAGTGTAAATGAATAGTAGACATAATAATAATTGAATGTAAACTTTAATAAAAGTTATAAAACACGCAAACCTATGTTTCGTTCCCCACCTTCAGATCTGGTGCTTTTCTCTGGACAGAACTTCGTTGCACCGCTTTCAGATCTGGCGCTTTCTTCCGGGCAGAATTTTGTTGCACCGCACCGAGAGTCTCGGTTAGAGAGTCTCAAAAACTAAAAACTTAGAATGCGTGGAAAGGAGAAGAAAAATCACAAGAGAAGGTGATTTGGTGTGAGAAATGAGAAATGAGGAGGTTTCTTATATAGAGATTTTTGCGCCTGAACGTTCTGGCAGGCGCCTGAACGTTCTGGCAGGGCGCCTGAACGTTCTGGCATGGCGCCTGAACGTTCTGGCAGGCGCCTGAACGTTCTGGCATGGCGCCTGAACGTTCTGGCATGCGCCTGAACGTTCTGGCAGGCGCCTGAACGTTCTGGCAGGCGCCTGAACGTTCGGGCGTTGCCCAAATAGTAAAAATTTCAAATAATTTTTTTTTTTTTTTTTTGTGAAATACTGAGTATTACACTCTACCCCCCTTAAAGGGATTTCGCCCTCGAAATCAAGGCAAGTAGTGATGGGGGTTGGCGGCTTGAGAAGTAGCCGCATGCTGTGAATGAGGCCACGGCATGTGTGCAATACTCGATCCATGGATATTATTTTCAGACATCTGGTAGTCATTGAAGTGGAAGAATGAATCAAGATAGGTGTAAACAATGTGTCAACCTGGTGATCCCAGAGCGTTCTTGAACGCATCCAATAAATTCAGCAAAGAAGGTTTCAATGCGTGAAGGCATGGCAAAGGGTGCGGGTGGGGGTGGGATTTTCGGCCCAGATGTAGTGGCAGTGTTGGGTGTGGCCTGTGCTGTTGTCGGAGGCGGCGGTTCCTGAATCTCAGGAGGGGCCTCAACTGGGGGATGAACAGTACGTGGCCGTCCTCTCTTTCTTGTTTGCATTTTCTCACTAGCAAGGAGAAAATAAAACCAAGATTAAGAAACTGTAGGCAAGTATAATGTTATAATATGCTCAGCAACAATTTCGAGAGGACTGCAATATTAAAGTCACCTATTTTTCTAAGTATAGTGTAAGGTTTTTGTTGAGGAATCAAAGAATTTTATAGAACTCGTATGTTTGGCCATGGTGTAAAAAAAACAAGGTTAGAACGTTTATATAATAAGTACAAATCTTTGCAAGTATTTAAAATGATTTTGTTGTGGTCTTTGTGAACATACATATATGTTTTATTGAAAAGTCATACGAGTCATAAGAAATCTAAGATTTGCCTCGGTAAATATCCTGACCTAACGTTCTATCGCAATCTTATGCATTCATACGCTTACTCTTAGTCGGTTCGATTATTATCCAAGTTCATATGTCCCATACCACATGAATTTAGTAATTAGGGTGTCAACCAAGTTAAGTTGTATGAACACGGTCTCTAAAAACATTGGCTGAATAGAAGTTCACTAATAGTATCGTCCAAATTTACTCGTCCCATACCGTGTAAAATTAGTGATAATATTAGTAATGCAACTTTCTCCAAATGTTTCTTTTCACACAAGGTCATGGGTTTTCTTACTTCCACGTTTTATTTAGTATCCTCCAATTTTGTTGTGTCCCATACCACCCCAAAATTAGTGATACAAAAAGAAAAAATGGTTGTAAGGCTGCCCACCAAAGATAGTCTTGAAACAAAACAATTTCATTCATATACATCAAAGAAAATTTTTACAATGCCAGAAATGAATTTTGAGGTTCTTGCCTACTACCATTTCGTCGAGATCGACTGTTATGTACAGAATGACTACTAACGGAAGGTTGAGAGGGTGCACGCTCTGCCTCGGAGCTTTGGAACCGGGTTAAGATATTATTGTGGCTCTCTCTCAGTGTAGCAATATTGGATGCCATTTCATCTAACCGTTCAAGTAGGTTAGACGGTTGTCCCATTGGTGGTTGATGGGCCAGTTGTCTCGTAGGAGAAGGGTAGGCCATGGGCATTGGGAAAAAGTATTGGTTGTATGGGTGATTCATAGGTGGTACGTAGTTGGAGTGATGTCGTAGGGTTTAGGGTGTAGGATCTTCTATTCATCAGCACGGCTGTAGCCAGCATTTGTGGACTTTGGCCGCCCGGACGCGCCTGCAGCCGCATTTGCTGACGTTTGCTGCCCAAACTCGCCTGCAGCCGGCACTTGCTGACTGTTGCCGCCAGGACGCACCGCGCTTGCTGACTTTTGCCGCCCGGACTCGCCTGCAGCCAGCACGCCAGGACGCGCCTGCAGCCAGCACGTGCTGACCTTTGCCGCCCGGATGCGCCGTACTTGCTGACTTTTGCCGCCCGGACGCGCCTGCAGCCAGCACGCCAGGACGCGCCTGCAGTCGGCGCTTGCTGACGTTTGCCTCATTAATTTTTGAACGCTACCAACCATGAACTAGCCGTGGTAATGATGTTATTCCAGATAATATCAGTGTTCCTGACACATCCTTAAAAAATGCGTTGATTATGCGTTATTCAAATCATCCACACTCTCAATCCCACACTCAACAGACTGTGAACATTCTCCAAAGCCAAACATTCTTCGCAAGACATCGGGATTGCGAACCTATTGCCAAGTCTTTGATGCCATTCCCCCCAAAATTTTGAGGAGAAGAACATTGAAGGAAAAGATGCTTGGTTGATTCTTCATCCTATAAGCATAGAAGACAACAATGAGGAAGGAGAAAAAAAATGGGGTGATCTTCTTTGAAGGACGTCACCTGTGTTGAGCGTACCCAAACACTTCCACTTTGGGTGAAACATGAGCTTTCAAAACGTGTGAGGCGAGAGAGAAAGGTTGAATAGAGGCATCGTCAGTGAGGTATTGGAAAAAAAAGGAGTTATTAGAGAAATTACCAGAGGAATGAAGAGACCGAGAAAACCTATTGAGACCTCTAGATAGACAAACCAGATTCAATAAAGAGAGCAATGGACTCAGTTCTAATTGTTGATCAACTGTAAGAGAGTTTGGAAGGAATAAATTCCAATAAATTCCTTTGAATAGGTTCAAAGGGATCGTTACTTGTTATTGGAACTATGAATCCAGTTCTTTCATTCGTATGTCTTAGCTATTAACAATTTACTTCTACTTGGAAATTTCATTATGTGATTTCTCTTGTGACTTTAATCTAGATTTATCCATTTGACAGATTTTCTTTATCATTACCTGTAGACTAATTACTGAAACTACGAAGCAGTCGCAAGATGGTTTGGGTGCTTCAGGAGAATGGAGTGAGATAGAGGTGATGTGTACAAACACTCTACCATACATCACATTTACATGTTTTGGTCTATGTTTGGGTGCTTCAGGGGTGTTTCACAGATGTTGTCATTGTGACAAGTTTTTGTATCTGTTGATTCGGCTGCACTCTGTGCTCTAACTTTTTTTCTGCTTCATTGTTTATAAATACATGTAAGTTGTTTTTATTGGTTCTAGTGAATCCATGGCTGGTTTTGACAGAGAAGAGGTGTAACTGGAAGAATGAAGTTTGCAGATTTTTGCCGCTCGGACGCGCCTGCAACCAGCACTTGCTGACTTATCAGCACGCCCGTCACGCCTGCAGCCAACGATGTCAGGCCTGTTCAGCACGCTCCTCTCTCTTCTTGTCTAGAAAATACACTCAAGTCATACAATTATGTTTTTTTTTTTTTTTTTTTTTTTTTTTTTTTTTTTTCGTTTGTATAGATAGATAGAGAACGAATGAGGATGATGAACTTCACAGCTAACAGAGACATGGAGAGGAATCAGTCAGTTCAAAACGCCTGCTTTGTTTATGAAATGGTGGATATTGGAGAAGACCCATTTCTCTTCTCAAATCAATTCCACCCACTTGATTTCAGGTAATGTGAACATTTTATAAGCAGTTAATTTTTTTTTTTTTTTTATTTTATTTTTTTCAATTTTTTTATTTTTTATTTTTTTTATTTTTTTTGTTGGAGTCGGTTATATATATTGTATGATATGATATGATATATATGGGGGGTCTAACAATGAAGGGTTGTTCAAGTGTTGGGAGCAGCCCATATATGTGGGAGCCTCTTCTGGAAGACGGTTTACAGGAGGCAGTAGTACGACCCTACATGAATTCTTCAATGGATGAAGATGACTTTCCAAGCCAACTTAATGAACTTCAAGGTGAGTATCAATGCTCAAGCCACTTTATATTCTACTTTATTATTAACAGATCGGGAATTGCATCCGCTTTCTGTTGATTAATTTGCTATTGTAATCTGTATAGGCAGTAGTGGATGGGAGAAGGACTTTGGAGGATTGAATCAAATGAGGATTGGATTAGAAGCGGAAAAACAACAGATTGTGATGCATGAAAATGGAGAGGGGATGAGTAGTACTGGTACGGATCATGTGGACTTTGGAGGTTTGACTCAAATGAAAATTGGAGTAGAAGGGGAGAAACAACAAATTGGGATGAATGAAAAGGGAAAGGGGATGATTAGTTGCTGCAGTAGGAGTAGTAGTAGTACTGGTAGTGATCATGAGGATTCGATGACGAAACTGAAGAGGGTGAAGACTCTATCACGCACGATCCTCTCACGCTACTTCTACATGAGCATAACAGAAGCTGCAAAAGAATTAAAGGTGGGCTTAACGCAGCTGAAGAGGAGGTGCAGGGAATTGGGCATCCCTAGATGGCCTTACAGAAAGTTGATGAGCTTGCAGGCCGTTATCAAAAATGTTCAGGTATTTATCAGCAATAGATATGGATTTTTATAATTATTTTGAACAGGTTATCTTGGGGAGGTGTTGATTAATATAATTATGTACTGCAGGAATTGGTGGAAGGGGAAGGTGTTTGTGGAGATATGAAGATAAGAGAAGCTTTGAGGTTATTGGAGGAACAAAGGAAATGGCGTCACAGAAATGCACTGCAGGAAATGGGGGAAGGAGAAGGGGTTGGTAGAGATATGAAGAGCAGAGACAGGTTGAGTTTATTGGAGGAACAAAGGAAATGGACTCAGAGAAAGGTGATGACCTTGCAGACCGTTATGGCCAATGTTCAGGTATCTATCACCATTATATATTGATCTGTATAAGTATTTTGATATCTTAACGTGGGGATGTTCTGAGTAATATAATTACTTGTTAAATAATTATGTACTGCAGGAAATGGGGGAAGGAGAAGGGTTTGGTGGAGATATGAAGATAAAAGATGCTTTGAGTTTATTAGAGGAAGAAAGGAAGTTGATGGAAGAGATGCCAGAGGTGGATCTTCAGGAGAAAACAAAGAAACTAAGGCAAGCTTGGTTCAAGGCCAACTGCACGAAAAGAAAGGAAACCAACGGCAAGAAAAGAAAGGACATGACGCTAGAGTGGCACCCAGTTCCTATTTCTCACTTAAGTTAATGTAATTGAATAGTTTATCAGGTTTTTTTTTTTTGAACAGTTGATCAGCAGTTACTTTTGAACAGTTTATCCGAAGTACAGTTTTGGAGTCCGTTATGATATACTGTATTTAGGGTTTAGGGTTGAGTAGGTTGTCCCATTGGTAGTTGACGGGTCAACCTACCAACCTACTTGGAGTCCGTGACTGCCTACGTAATTCATGGCTTCATAGAAGGATCTGACCAAGTTGTAAGAGACTTGACCCTCGACGTTGGTTATATTTAACCAATCCAATGTTGCGAGTTTGTCATGGAGGATTGGACGGAGACGGAGATCGCTATTGTCGATGCTCCTCATGGTCACAACCTCTCTTTTGGACAATTCTGTTAGTCTAGTGGGAATTGGTTCCCTACTAGTAGAAGTTGTTCCCTCCCTTGAGGTCATTCTTTTGCTGAAAGGAAAATAAATTTGTGTGTAAGACACAAAATATATTTCTAATATTTTTAAGAGTTATGCCTTGTCTTCTAGACATTATTTTCGAGTTTTCTGTTGATATTTATGCCATCATGACATTTTTTTCTTCATTAGTTATTTGATGCATATATGTCATATTCACCTATGAATGTATAGACATATCTCATCATAATTATATATATAGATTTCATAAAGCAACTATATATTTGAAATTTAGACTATATTAAAAATCATATATAGTTATTTTTAATCTTAACTATATAGAAGTCATATACATATATAGTTTTAGATATATCAAATGAATTATTATTTAGAAATTTTTTTTATTTTTTTATTTTTATTTTTCGAATAAATAAGTTTCGAAAATAAAATATTTTTGATTTTTTTTTTTGAATAAATAATTTTCAAAAAATAAATTATTTTCGAATTTTTTTTTTTTTTCGAATAAATAATTTTCGAATTTTTTTTTTTAATAAATAATTTTTCGAAAAATAAATTATTTTCGAATTTTATTATTATTTTTTAAAATAAATAATTTTTCGAAAAATAAATTATTTTCAAATTTTAATTTTTTTTTTAAATAAATAATTTTTCGAAAAATAAATTATTTTCGAATTTTAAATTTTTTTTTTTTTTTTTTCGAATAAATAATTTTTCGAAAAATAAATTATTTTCGAAAAATAAATTATTTTCGAATTTTAATTTTATTTATTTATTTATTTATTTTTTTTTACGTACCTCATATACACTAATGTATATAGATACATATATTCAGTAATAACTACACATATAGTTTCTAATAAATTATGACTATATGTATATTTAAATCAACTATAGTTTTTTCTCCTATTTTGGTGGACTTGGGCGGGCCGTGGACCGTACGCTCTGATACCATTAAATGTCACACCCCGCCCGGACGCGCCTAAACCGGCGGTACACTCACGGACGGGGGCGCGCATTTGGAACAATCATAATGGTAATAACAGAGTGCGCAGCGGAAATACAGTACACAGTACAAATCTGATTTCATATAATTCAGAATACTTTTATACATAAAATGGTCTAGGGAACATACTCCCAAAATCCCCAATGAATCATACAAAGGGTACAAAATGTGGGCCCCATAACCTGCACCCAGTCCACCCTAATTTCCTGTGAAAGATTTGATAATATTGGAGTGAGCTTAACGCGCTCAGTGGGTAAATAGTGCATGAGTATAACAATTAATAAAGCCTACTTCAATATCAAATATCTTAAATTACACATGTGAGCATCATAATCAATCAATATGAATGTATGCATGACACCGTCACGTATTAATGGTTTGATGAGCGTACATCGCCTGAATTCATGTACAGGAACGATGCTCTGAATTCACGTACTGATGTCCCTCCCCGGGTGTAGCCGGGTTCTCATGTACGTCCTTCTCCAGAGAAATATAGTGAATAGTGAGCAATGCTTCTAACTATTCTATGAGTCATAAACCATATACGTCCCTAGGTGGTGATATGTATGATGCCAATGCATGAACTGGTCTAGTCTACTAGTCTGGTCTTTCTTGACCTTTAGACTGACTTTAGCAACGTCTAGTGAACCTTATCAGGGTCGGTATCACGACGTGCAAAGTTATAACATTCAGGTCATAACATTATTGACATAATGCAGTGTAAATGAATAGTAGACATAATAATAATTGAATGTAAACTTTAATAAAAGTTATAAAACACGCAAACCTATGTTTCGTTCCCCACCTTCAGATCTGGTGCTTTTCTCTGGACAGAACTTCGTTGCACCGCTTTCAGATCTGGCGCTTTCTTCCGGGCAGAATTTTGTTGCACCGCACCGAGAGTCTCGATTAGAGAGTCTCAAAAACTAAAAACTTAGAATGCGTGGAAAGGAGAAGAAAAATCACAAGAGAAGGTGATTTGGTGTGAGAAATGAGAAATGATGAGGTTTCTTATATAGAGATTTTTGCGCCTGAACGTTCTGGCAGGGCGCCTGAACGTTCTGGCATGGCGCCTGAACGTTCTGGCATGGCGCCTGAACGTTCTGGCATGGCGCCTGAACGTTCTGGCATGCGCCTGAACGTTCTGGCAGGCGCCTGAACGTTCTGGCAGGCGCCTGAACGTTCGGGCGTTGCCCAAATAGTAAAAATTTCAAATAATTTTTTTTTTTTTTTTTTTTTTTTTTTTTTTGTGAAATACTGGGTATTACACGGACGGTTTCAATTTCGGTGCGGAATGAGTTTCTGAAACTCATTTCTGCCGCCTCCATTTCATCATTTTTAACTGTTTTTTGTTTTTGCACAAAACAATCCAATACAATAATGTAACATTAAAATCATTTTAAACTCGAAGAAATCAAAGATTTACTTACCGATTTGATTAATTCGAGTTTTTTGAATCACTTTTACTTCGAGGCCTCAAAAACTCTAAATAGCATAATTTTTTTGTAAGATTTTGAGACAAAGTTGCTCGTAATCGTTCAAAGTAGTGTTCTAACTTGTTCAATACCCTAAAAACACGAAATAGTGAATAATGGTGATGAGAAGAGAAAAAATGAGACAGAGATGAAAAATGGTGCTATAATTTGAAAATGTGAAAGGCAAAATAGAAATATGAGAGGGTGTAGGAGAGTAAATGAGTTATTTTAAATTATTAGGTTGGAAAACAGAGTAAATAAGTGGAAAGATAAAAATAAGTAAGTGAAAATAGTCGGACTTATCTATTTTACTTAGAGGAGGAAAGGATAAGAGTGAGAAAAGGTCCCATCCTAAACTCGACGCAACCGATCGACGCCGTAGATGGAAGCGTAGTCACAGCAAAAAAAAAAATTAAAAGAGAAGAGAAAAGAGGGTTTGCGAGCAGGCAGCGATGGGTGATGCCGACGATTTGCTTCTCAAAAGCTTCTTCGCCGAAGTCAGCGAGGTCGAGAGGGACAACGAGGTTCTCAGGTCTCTCTCTCTCTCTCTTGTTTCCTTTTTCTTTTCTTTTCTTTTTTGGGTAATGTTTGAAGTAGTTAGGGTTTTGAGATATTCGATGCGAGTACGCCAATTACTTTACCAGACAGTTCTGAAAATTCCCTTTAGATTAATTTCACGATTTGAATCTATGGAGTTTGAGAATAGATTGAGATGGCAAATGATCATTTCTGATTATATTGCATCTTCTGGGCAATTTACATGTTTTTCCTGGTTGCGTGGCGTTTCTCATTCATTGGAATGCAATCGATGCTACAAATTGGTATTATAGCTTAGGTCTTCCTGCATCGATGAAGTGTCGATTTAAAGTGCTCGTGAATTGAGTGAAATATGTTAGAAGTTGCCCAATCTACAAGTTGGATATTGTGGTATTAGTGAGAAGGGCATGTTGAGAACCTCGTTGGATATTGGGGTATTAGTGAGAAGGGCATTCTGTAGATTTTTTTTTGTTGTGGGTATGAATGAGGAAAAAAGCTCTTGGAGATTTGTAAATGTTAATTTTTTGATGTAATCTAGGCTAGAGTAATTGTGTAGGAGTGTTTTTTCGATACCCTAGTTCAGGTCCATCCGTCTTGTAAATTGTTTGGAACTTTGACTTTAGAATGCTACTCAACTCAACGAAGCCTTTTTCCAAAAACATGAGGTCAGCTACATGAATCTGATTTTAGAATGCTAATGCTAAGATGGTGTCCAGATAATATCTTTTATGGTTTCTTTTTACAAATTTTACTCAATATTGAAGTTTTGGTGGTACTTGTCCACATTGAACAAGTTCCTCTCTTCAAAAAGGTAAATCTCAAAGTTTTTCGAACATTATGTTGTAATGAATGTAGCTGTATTATTGCTGTGGATGGAAGCTAGGGGCATTTTTTTTATCTTAATAATACTAAGTATTGTCTGGAATGACATGACTAGAATAGAATAGGTTTTTTAGGGATGGCTGTGAAATTTGGTAGTTTATGCTCCTATGGCATATTGAACTACATGAGCTGGTGTTTGTGGTTGGTTTCGTTACTGAAGCGATTGTATTCTCAACTATTAATATGTGAATGAAATATGGTAGTTTATGCTCCTATGGCATATTGAACTACATGAGCTGGTGTTTGTGGTTGGTTTCGTTACTGAAGCCATTGTATTCTCAACTATTAATATGTGAATGAAATTTGGTAGTTTATGCTCCTATGGCATATTGAACTACATGAGCTGGTGTTTGTGGTTGGTTTCGTTACTGAAGCGATTGTATTCTCAACTATTAATATGTGAATGAAGCTTGTTTGACGAATAATTTCCAGCCTCGAGCTATTTTGTGGTTCTGTCCCTTGGGGTATATTAGCATTGTTTGGCATCGTTTATGTTTATAGTTTTAAGCTCCGAGGCTCATGTTGTAGTGCATATAGAGAAATTGCTAAAAATCTATTTGATATTTTAAGCATTGAGAACTGGTAGTATATTTTTAAAAAGTGCTTTTATGTTAAAACAAGAACTTTATCCTAGTTGATGTAGTAAGACATTGATAGAAAATAAAAAGGGACAGTTTTTTCATATAGTAAAATTAATATGGATAAATTGGTATGAGAAGACTCAATGACGGAAGCTAGAAAAAGTAGGTAGGAAAAAAACTTCTCCAAATCATGACAAATTTGTGCTTTTAGCCAAAAGTTGAAGTTGTCAAATGGACCATGTTCACAACTTTTGCTTAAAAAAGCTACTAAATATATTCTTACTGTTGAAACAAATAGGCCCATAGTGAGAATTGACAAATTATAGATTCAAAAATCATTTTAAATCAACTTGGGTTTGGTGTGATGGTTAGGAACCCTTCCTATGAAGTGGGGAATTTCCTATAGAGTTTTCAGTGGGTGAGGATAGGGAGGTTCACACAAAGTGCAAGGGACCAATTTGACTTGAATGCCCTTGGATGAAAAAACCTTTTTAGCTCTTTATTCTTTCTTTACTTTGTAATTAAGTTACCAGATTAGTTATATATAAATAAGTGAACCCATAGGATGATGTGTGTTTGTGCATATGTTGCATGAAATGTACATGTTTGGTCTCAATTAATATTCCATGTGCCCTTTTTGTTTTAATTATTTCTTCACCACATTCCTATTAATTAATTATTCTATTCTTTTCTAAAAGCAATTCTGAATCATTGCAGGATTCTTTCATGCTTCAAACTAAATCCATTTGAATTCCTTAACCTTAACTTTGATTCATCACTAGATGATGTGAAGAGGCAATATCGCAAGGTAAATTAAACTAATGAAGTAGATTAGTAGATCATCCATTTTCAGCCTCTTTTCTTTCTATGCATAAGTCTTACATTCATTTTTCTTGTCTTTCTCATCTTTCTAGTTATCTTTGTTGGTTCACCCTGACAAATGCAAGCATCCACAAGCAAAGGAAGCATTTGGAGGTACTTTACATCAAGTTTTTCATCATTGTTAAATGATGGATTTTGAAACTTTGAATATCATATTCTTCTTCAAATTCTCCGAATTTAATTGATTTCTCAATCATATGAAATTGTAATGATCTTTTAGTATTTTTTTTTTGAAACACAGTTTAAAAAAATCATTGCTGACTTCAACTTTTGTTAGAAGATATTCCTAAAGGATGAAAATATATTGAAGTACAATTCCAAGCGCAAGTAATGAAAACTAAAAAATCACTAAAGGTATAAGCAAAATAAGATTTACAAAACTCTGATTTAAAACAAAAATAATAATGTATTTTTTGAACTATATGTAATTAATCTATGTATCTCCCGTATATGTTAAACATAAAAGTCATAAAATAGCTTGTTACCCATGCGGTATGCATTTAAGTAATGTAGAGATTATAAATTACTAGTCATTCACGTGCGTTACACGTGACCAATAAGAAAAAATATATGTATTAATTAAAAAGAATAAAAGAAATATAACCCATAAAACAAATTTAATTAATTAAACAAAGAAAAAACAAAACAAATTGATGTTCTGCGTTGCACATGATTAAAGAAAAAAAAAGTTTAAGATGTATTTGTTAAACCATGTGATACATCAATTAGGAGTCTTGAGCCTCTTGAACTTGTATTTAAACTAAGAAGTATGAGAAAATGAAAGGCATTCTATATATTCAATTTAGGCAAATGAAGCATTTGAAGCAGGAAAAAAAAAGCAGCGCTTTAGATCTTACTGCGATAGTCCTCTGCACCAAAGGAATGAGGCTGACGCAACCAAATTGGATTGCCAATGTCGGACATCCGAATTTTTCCTACAGTAATAAGATAAACAAATTTATAGAATATCTGGTATAACTGTTTCAAACATTAATTCAAGATAAGCAAATTTAATAAACCCAAAAAGTAATAAGATTGATATATTTACCTGGTCACTACAAATTTCCAAGCAAATTTTAACTTTACAGATAACTCCACGCAATTTCCAACCAATTCTATGGACATGTTTTCCTTGGCAATGCTAAGAAGTACAGAAAATTTTCAGAGGGAATTAATATATGATGTTGATAGAGTTTTTAGATAAAATATAGGGCTTGGTTGTAACTGCCAGAATATGGTGGCATGAGTGGGTTAGCATGGTGTGAGTGGGTAAGTGGTTTCTAAAGCAACTGCAGAACTTGGAAAAACTATTTATGCAACTGCTCACATTGTGTGATAAAAGTTGCAATAGTTGAAAAGAAGTGGCATGAATTTGGAGAAAGTGGGTTCTTTTTAAATTATCAAAATGGAATATTGTCTATTATTGTCTACTTACCGTATTACCCATCCAAATCAAGTTTATTTATTTATTTTTAAAACAATTAAAAAATTGAAGGATAAAAGGGCATTCTTGGAATAAATGCTAAAATGATCACACAGTGAATTTTGAAAAGTTTTTGCATTGTATATAGTACAGATACTTTAAACCATTATATTTTATGATTTAATGAGTTTTAGGTATCAATTATATAGTCTATATTTTTTTTTGCATATCTAAAAGAAATATATATCTTTACAACATTTAAATAGAATTCTTTATGTATTTCTACAATTTTGAGTTTTTACAAAAAATTTCCATTTTGAATTGGACTTCCTTGATCTAATTCTGAATTTTAATGGAGCGAAGTTTAGGGTGAATTTGAATTTTTGATCCTTGCTTTGGGCATATGAATGTTGTATGAAAAATGTAGTGTCTATAGATAATATCTTGTGCGGATAATTGTTAACTGAACTAAACTCAGTGAAGTCTTTTTCCTATTACGTGGGAATGAACTCTCTCCCTCCACTTTGCTTTATCAAAGGTCAAATTATTAGTTATTATTCTTGTGAATCTTTTTTTTATTATTATTATTTCCAACAATGTTTTTTTAGGTTTCCCTTTCCTCGATTGTTACAATTTATAGTAATTCATCACTTTTCCTAACTGTTGCATTAGATGGTATGTGCTTAATTAGACCAATAGTTGAGGATAAGAGGTCCTCTAGGTCAAACAATACAAACCAAGCCCCTAAAACAATGCCGGTTTCACTTCGGTTGTATATTTTTGTATAGTTTTTATACATAATACAATCTATATCGTTTCTTGTAAAAAAAAGTCATTAGTAAGTAACCAAATATCCTAACCTTGGTAGGAGTGTTGGTGTTCCATAAGAACAAGCTAGATGGAAGTGGGAAAGGTGAAGTTGATCATTTAAGAAATGAAAAATTAGTTGGAAGTAAATTGCAGATCTATCATGAGTGATGAGACCAAATCCTCCTATTTTGATGATCTGTCTTATTAGTGCTACCTTCTAAACTATCTAGGAGTCCTACCAACTCATTGACTTCCCTAATGCTAAGGTACAACAAAAATAAAAATCCCAGTTAAAATAATTCCCTTACATTGCCCCAACAACGCAGACAAAAAAGAAGATTGGCCTATTGTGGAGGAGAGAAGTGGAGTAAAGGTATGGAAATAACAAACTAAACTCCTCTTCCTCATACCAAACATCCTCCGAAAAATGAAAAACTGACCCATCGTCCCCCTTATAAAAAGTTCAAGAAAACAAGGTAGAGAGAGGAAGTAAACTTCCAATTCTTATTTGCGAGCTCACGCTTATTCTCGATGACTTTAGCCCACAAGGATTTTCACTCAAAAGAAAAATGTTGTAACCATTTTGAAGACAAAGCGTTATTCTTCGACTCACGTTGCCAACTTCCATTTGGCATTAGATCTTGATTTAATTTTATCAATTTGCAGTATCTCTTCAGCATATAACAGATATTATAGAATATCATCTAATGTTTGGACAATTGATGCATAATTAGTGCAAAGAGATGTAAGGTTAAGGTTGATTCTTGAGATAAACCTACCAAAAATGGAGGCTTACTAATTTTTGCTACTGTTTTTTTTTGTTTAATTTGATTATCTATTTATCATACATTTGCTTTAGCAAGCTATTGTACATAATTTGTAATTCTTTTATTATCTTAAACCTACTATATTATATCTTTGGGTACTTTTATCGTAGGTTTTCTTTAAATTGAGAAAAGTCACAAGGAGGTTTTTCTTTTTTGTCTTATGCCTCTCCCCGGTGCTTTTAGCAAATAAATAACTTTTATGATTAATTTCCTCATTAGTTTGATACTTGATGAATCCCAATATTTAACAAATTCATATTTATTTTATATTCATCTGTTAAAAACGGATTTTCTCTACGATTCAAGCATTTTTTAATTGATAATATTTTATTAAATCATTTTGTTAACCACAAAACTTTTTCTTCCCATGGAGATTTCCAAATCTTAATATGCTATTCGTTAACATTTACAAAAACTTATTTTGATGCTTCCATGGTTAGGAAATGGGTGCCTGAATATGGGTTTAACCTTTATCTAATAAAGAGAATGTTAAGGATAATAGCATCAAATATTTGCTGCATAAGTTAGTCCTAACTTTTGTAAATTTCTCTGGAATAACTGACAATCTATTTTTTATTCTTGAGCAGCATTGGCAAAAGCCCAACAGCTATTACATGAATCACAAGAAAGAGAGTATCTTCTTAGCCAGGTCAATTCAGCAAAAGGTGGGCTTAAGATTTTGATACCTGTTCTTTTCCACTGCTTAGTGTTTGTTCAACTTTGGGACTTCAACTTCATTGATTGCTTTTCACAAATAGCACCACTGGTACCTCAAAACTTGGTTCTTGTTTGGGGACTACAACTTCATTAAGGAGTTTGTTCTTACAAAAACTTGTCAAGTTTAAGTGTTTAACTTTATCATATTAATTGTTTAATTAAAAATGAAAAATAATACTTCATGATTGGTCATTTCCTATACCATCTTTCTCGAGGATATGATTTTTAGGAAAACTAATGTCCCTCCTTATTTTTTGTTGAAGTACCTATCCTTGTAAAAATTAGTTTAGATTAAAAAATTTTCCAAGGTCAAATGGTTAAATATATCATGCTTTAGAGTCCTATAGGTAATTGTATATTTCTTATATTGGCACAACTCATTTAAGTGCTAAAATTGAAAATGACGCATGATATTTTGAATCTATGATATACAATATATATATATATGTTGGTGCAAAATCTGACCAACACCAAGTTGATGAATATTTGGAGGAGGTGAGCTGATCTGGAAACACGAACCAACCGACTTCGGCAAACGCCGAAATCTAGAACTAAAGAAATAAGAACAGACTATTGTGAGGAGCACCGATGTGGTGTCAGCGAAAGATCCTCCGATGCCTAAGTCAGAGCTAAATCAACTCAAACTAAACTTTGCATTAGCTTATGGAGTAGTGATTGACATACCTTTGGAGGGGGGTAGAGGGGCTATTTATAGAGGAAATCCTTGGTCGGGTGGCTAGTTGCCAGATATGCATGTGCCACGTGTCGATATCTGATAAGTCGGGAGTAGATGAACTTGAATTGGGCGAGCTCATCTACCCCGGATAAATCGGATGAGCTCTCCCATTCGAGATTAGCTTTATCCTCTCCAATTGTCTCGGATAGGTATTACGTTCTTGGTTTGTTGGGATAAGGTCAGCCACCACGTATTTATCCGTCCGAATACTTCGGGATCTGACCATGTAGAAATAAATCATCTACTCAGTAGTTCAACACTGTCATTGTCTTAGCTGACTATGCCGAGCTATCGACATCTATAAATTTTTGAATTTCATCGTCCAAGCCTAAAGTTGTCAAGTTGGTCTCAATTGACCTGACGTTATTGGATTTTCTACGAATCGGGTCTGAAAGACCAGATCGGTTGGACCGAGCTGTCGTCTTCCTAATTCGTTGTTGCGTTTACCTAGGTCGACTAAGCCGAGCTATCGTTCGTAATTTCTTGAATTCAGTCGAAATTCGTTGTAATGTAGATATCGCTAGCTTGGCCTGCAAGGTATTTCCAGCTCGGCCTATTCAAGCTGATGGTCCAACAATATATATATATATATGTATATTTTTTTTCACTTTTTGAATCTTATGAATCATTTAAATTTTAATATTCGAATAGTGAATCATATGATTCTACTTTTTTCAAGAATTTTCTATAAGATTCAGCAGTATTGGGATTTATCATTCATGTTAAGGATTCAAATCGGTTTCTCTTGAATGGAGTTGTGAATTGTAAGATTCATTGATCAAATAAGTATTCTAACAACCGTGCTAAGAATCACTTCTTTCTATCGTTGCATTTTAACGGAGAGGACGATTAGAAGTGAGAGTAGATGCACCCCTTATCCTATAATTGATTTACCTCTACTTCAGTTTGTTGCCCAACATTTCAGGTCATTGGCAACTCGGTGTATTGGATGTTCTCTTTGAAAAGGGTGAATTTGGTGGAGACTTAAGATATGATGGAGGAACTAGGTTCTTCATATTCAGTAGTGTCACTTTTTAACAATGATGATGCTTCTGGAACATGGCACCTACTGGACTAACTAATGTGGTACACGTGTTGGCTACCACTACGTAACTCAATCATTGCTTCTTTCATTTACCTCTAGCTTTTAAATTGCATCTACCATTTACAGTTAAACTTTCCTTGTGGTTTGCACTAAAGTGCCTCAAGTAGCCATCAAGGAGTCCATTTATTCTCTGAATCTGTGTATTTAAAGATATACTGACCTTGTGTTGATCACTTCCATAATGAGTATTTTTTTGCTTAGCAATATAACTTGAAAGCTTAGGTGCACTATATAAGTAAGGAGTTTTCCACTCAGGTGCCTTTGGGAAAGGCTCGAAGAGCTTGTGCTCTTATGGGGGAAGCCATTGGAAAGGAAAGGAGAATGGCAAGAAAGAAAAGAATAGTAGGTAATTGTTCTTGATCAGTAGCATGTTGTAGCTTGAAGAAGATAAGTGATGTTTTAGCACTTGTGGTGCAGTTTAGCACAGTCAAGCAAGTCGATAGACATTTGCAACTTATGTTTGAATAGGGCTTTGCTAGATAAGGTGAAAGTCAAAAGATTGGAGTGGCAGTTCTTAAAAAAGCTAAGGAAGTGAGGAGTTGTCACAGTTCTGCCAATTTCAATAGGAAGCGACTTTCTTTGAGGAAACTGTAATATGGTCCACTGGTCTAGCTCCATGGCCCCAAGGATGTCTCAGTGCTGTTCTTGGCGAGATCAGAGGGCATGAGAAATGGAAATTTTCTTAGTTGTGAAGCCATCTTGAGTTGCACCTCACAATATCTTCATAAAATATTCTAATGCCTTTGGAAATCATGCAATGTTTTGCTGTTATGTCTCAGTGTAAACTCATCCAAATACGGCAAGGAATTAGTTCTATGGTTAGGCTGGAAAAACACGTTGGCATTGCTTCAAGAACTGCTTACCCCTTTACATTCTATGCATTCCATTTGGGTTTCTCTTGCTTTAACCAAAGCCCTTCCCATGCTTTGCTCTGTTGGTCCATTGCAATCTCTTCCGCCTAATGGCACTCCTAGGTGTAGACTTATGTACAGTTTTTTTTTTTCCTTCTTTTTTTCCCCTTAAGGTTTTGTGTGAAATTGCTCATATGCATACAGTGAATTACAGAGGAACTCAGAGCTAAGAGGAAGAAGCAATTGAAGAAAGACAATGCTTCTAAGTTAAAGTCTTTGGTTGATGAGGTAATATGAGGTTACACCTATAAGTCAAGACATTATTTATTTATTTATGAAACAAGATGATGTTATTTATTTTTAATGCTTTGAGTTAATTACTCTCCTTCCTCTCTTTTTTTCCTTTGTTATGGTTGACCAAAAGCATGTGCAGCAGACTGCAGTTTATGAGTTTTAAAAATCTAGTTTTTTAATTTTAAGAACTGAAAATGTTGATATATTATATATGTTTCTGGTACTTATTATCTTATCGACTGAAAATGCATTATTCCATTAGTTAATGTTGAACTGAGATAGGGTATCTGTTGCAAAGCAAAGCTTAAGATTTTCATAAAAGTTGATATACTATTTTTGAGATGTAAGATAGTGTAACTTTCCTTTGGCATTATATAGTTATCATTTTTTCTTATGTATCATCAGTTTCTTTAAAAGAAGGTAGGTGGATGTAGGTTTATAGTTTTCTCCGTCCCCTAGACATTGTTGCTACTTTCAAAGTTTTACGAGTTTCTGTGACTATCACAAATATCTTTATATGGATTCACAATTCCAAATATTAGCCGAATTCCAGCAATCTGAGATTTGTTCAGCATGATGCCCATGTAGTTGATGGCCTTCATGCATAAGGTCTCTTTAAAGCAAGGCAAAATGTCTGCTTTATCTACTCAAAAAGCTAAAAAAAATGAATGATCCATATGCTGCTAAGTTGTCCCTTGAAATTTGCATTTTTATATGGCCTTATTAGCTTTTGGCATTTTCTATTTGAGTGGTTTATTCAGATTTCAAATATAAATTATCGTTTGTATCATGATATAGGGAAAGTATGAGCAACAGTATGAACTATCTGAAGAATTCCAGCAGCAATTAAAACTGAAGGTGCGAGAACTCTTGACAGAGCAAGAATGGCGCAGGAGGAAAATGCAAATGCGGGTATGCCAAAATTCTTATATTCTCAAATTACTTCTCTCTGAGCTATACCCCCTTTACGCGTCATACATCTATGGTCAACTTTTCATCTTTTTTATCAGATATCGGAAGAGGAAGGAAGATTGAAGAAAGATGAAGAGGAAACCAAAGAGATGTGGAAAAGGAAGCGTGAGCATGAGGAACAGTGGGAAGGGACAAGGGAGCAAAGGGTATGTTCTCCATTTCTTGCCATCTTCAATTTGCATTTCCTTGAAATTGTTGCATTCAAGCTAAATATGATTCTAATTCACTTAAGACTCAAGTTACCAACTATACATAACTGCAATTATTATCCAGTATAATAGTATTCATAAATCCAGATAAAGTTATAGAGTATTACAGTAATACATGGGTCCTCTAAAACTCTGCAATTTTTTGGACCTTCACAGCTGAGAAAATGGAACTTTTCTCGAGAAAATAGTGATTTTATTGAGAAAATTCTATTTTCTAGTGTTGGGTTGGTAAAAGAGGTGAGAAAAAAATTTAATCTCAGGCCCACCATTTTCTCACCATAATTTTCTCAGCTGAGGGGGTGAGAAAATTTTATACACTAATTTGAAGAAGTTACAATCATGTAATTGGATAACTAATTAATAACTAACTATGACAAAATTTTCTCATGTCCAATCAAACAACCATGAGAAAATTTTCTCAAGAAAATACTATTTTCTCATGGTTGTTTGGTTGGATATGAGAAAATTTTGTCATAGTTGGTTTTTAGTTAGTTATTCAGTTATATACATATACCTATAACTTCTCCAAATTAGAACAATTTTTTTTTTCTCATGAGAATTTTTTTTTTTGAACCCCCCTTGAGAAATTATGGTGAGAAAATGGTGAGCTCGGAAAAATTTTTAAAAACTTTTTTCTCACCTTTTTTGCCAACCAAACATGGGAAAATAAAATTTTTTAAAGAAAATTTTTATTTTCTCACGTACCAAACACACCCTTAGTCTAATTACCAGTTCCTCTCCATAATTTCTGATGTCAAATTATGGAAAAAGTTTTGTGCCATATGTTCAGTTACCTTTTCTCCTAGCTTTACCATTATAAAATGTATTGTGTTTACATGGAAGACCCCTCTCTATAATATATAACTTTTAAGTTCTGTAATATTTTTACTTACAGATTCTCATATGTTCTTATCATTATTGTTTTTTCTCTGATTATACCTTACGGATGACTACCCCATCATCCGTCATATCAGAACTGCTTACCATTCTTTAACTTATGAATTTTTGAATCGCTGGGCGATTTCTACAATTCTTTCCTTTTGCCAGGGAGAATATCTTCTCCCCCTTTCCATCCAAAGCGACCCACCTCCTTCTCATTATCAGAGTTCTTTCTTGTTTTAGGCTTCACATAAGCAAGAATATCCAGTAGCCAAGTTAAGCAACCCATAAAGTATGTCGAATTTTAGCATTCCATGATAAATTCTTTCTGCTAATTGCAGCCTGCCCATGTAACAATTGTACTATGATTTCAATTTCAGGTTTCCAGTTGGAGAGATTTTATGAAGACAGGAAAGAAAGTGAGGAAACTAAAATTCTCATTGTCACCACAACTTATGATCTGTTCTGTGATATAGATTCTTATCATTAAATGCATTCTATTCCTTGTATTTTTAGGCAAAGAAAGGGGAGATTCGACCCCCGAAACTCAAGACAGAAGACCCCAACAAATCTTATGTTCAAAGGCCAGTGAAAAGACGCTGAAAAAGATGCAATATTCTTGGTGGGATGGCATTTATAGGTTAGATCTCGCATTGTATGATGATGATGACTTGGTATAAATTTTAAAATTTTGTATGAAATGTATGCAACATGCTTGTTCCAAGCATGCATTCTATTTGTTATTATTATGTGAAATCCTTGTAAAAGCTATAGATGGAATTCCAGGTAGTAATAGAAAAGAACTATGTGGTATATTACGTATATGTTCCTTTATTGTTGCCTCTGGAACCATGCTTTTCTTTTATGTTACAGCTTACTTGCGTAAATTTGTTTGATAGATATAGCTATATGCTCTTGCAAATTAATTGGTGGAATGAGCTCCGTTAAGCAAAAATGATTTTATCACAGATTGACGGACTTAAATTAATTGTAAAAAAAGATGTGGCATACATCTTCCTTTCTTTTTCTTTTTTTTTTTTTTTCTTCCTATAATGAATTAAATTTGGTTGCTGTAGTGTTTGAATGTATTTGGTCTATATGAAGTTCATCTTAAAATCTTCTGCACTTAATTCATATTTATTGAATTTATTAACTTAATGAATATATAAAATAAACTAGATGTACGCATTTTACTATGCCCTTGAACTTAAAATTTAATTTTAGGATATATTGTATATCTGTTATTTGTATTTTGAAAAGAGTAATGTTACGTTGTCGGGTGTTAACATTATTTTTTGATATTGACAGCTTTTATTAAATATTTTTGGGATGTGCGTGTAGGTGTTTTTGATATTGGTATTTAACTTTTATTGGATGTTTTGGAGATGCACATGCATTATTAAGGATATTGCAAAAATGAGTTTGACACCTAGAGTATATAAAAAATATTTTTCTTTTCAAAATATCAAAAATAATAAAAAAGTTCATGTACTTTTTAGTGCTGTTTAATGTTTTAAAAATGTAAAAATACTTCCTAACTAAAAAAAAGTAAAATACTTTTCCATTTCCTAACTCTGAATGCCATCATGTCATATAATTTTAAAAATATGTGAAAAATAATGTAAACAAAAGTCCTAAAAATATCCTTGGGGGTTCCATGCATAATTATGAATTTTTTTTTGTTCATTTTAACACAACGAATGTTCAAAATCCCACACGCCAAAAAAATTAACAAAATTTATTTTTGTCTTTCAATTTTAGTTCAAATATATCAATTTTTTGTGATTTTAAACAAAATGTAAATCTTTCTCTATTTTCTCGGAAAATCCTACCATGGAAATAGTCCGCAAAGCAGAAAAAGAAAAAACGTTACGTCTGTCACGTTCCGCAACGTTGACCGTCACGCGATCCGAAACGAAACGAAGCGATAAATGTTTCAGCCGGTTTTAGGGTTTCTATCGTTTCTTTTTCCGATACTTTCCCTCCCATTCTTCCGCCACAGACACACAATCGGTTCTTTGTGCTAGACGATAACGATATTACAGTTTCATCCATCGATGGTTTAATAATCCATCCGAAACTAATCCGACGCGCGTTTGTTCCAAGAATTCGGAACCCCATATGTGAAGGAATTTAATCTTCGTGTACGACATTATACCCTAGAGAGACTATATGTAGCCGTTACAGTTTTCTCTCTCTCTCTTGTTTCTTGTCTCATTTCGTGTTCTTTACTCGTTTCGTGTTCTGAGATCGATCGTTTTCCATTGTTTTCAGATAAACCGTTCCGAATCGGGTGCACTGTATCGGATTCTCCGTTTTGGGTCGGGAGGAACAGTTCGCTATTTTCACGATTGAGTCCGATTCAGATCTTCGCTTTGTCCAGTGAATCCATTAGCAAAGGTTTTGATTGTTATCTTTCTCTCTGTCACTGGATTTTAGCCGATTTTGTGCTTTGATTGATGCAAGTTCGTACTTTTTGTCTCAGACTTTACAATAATTTGCGATCCGAAATTCGAATTCGTTTGTCGGAGAGAACAAAAACGACTAATTCTTTGTATCCGAAACTTCGAATTGAATGGCTTCTCACCTCCATCTGCTCATTGATATCGGCCGATTGCGTTGTTTTTCTATGAGAGAGAACGTGAGTTGACATTCGATTTCCTCGGTAAGCACTGATTTTCTTGATTCTGCTTTCTAATCTTAGTTATGGTCACTATAGCTGACAATTTCTTTCCATATGCATCACGAGAATTTGTGTTACTTTGAGAAAAGCTTTTAAATGAATAACGATCAAGGCCTAGTAGCTTATTAACTTTTGATACATATAATTCTGATATTGGAAAGACTTATTACTGATTTGTTGCTGTATTGCATGTTCTCTAAACCATACTTGTGCGCCACAACACAGTGACGGTGCGTCTGAGCTTCCCTTTCTCTTTTATACCCTGCAAAGTCTTACCTGACTTTCAATATGCACGGTCTGAGTAGGCATGCCTAACGAGGAAGCTTTTCTGTACACATTGAAACAGTTGCATATCACAGTTGCTGATGTCCGGTTAAGACTGCATTTTGAGAATTTCATTTGATAAGATGGAAGCATGTCTTGGGACTAATGGATTTGATATAAGTACTTATCGATTACTGAGACTTTTGATTTAGGTAATCAGATTAAATGGACCCCCTTTGGACTATTTGTCAAGCCATGAATAACTATGAGCTATGAGTTTATAGATTTTGATCCAGGTTTTGGTGATTTATTTACTGACTAAAATGTGTAGACATGAGAAGAGACATTTTTACAAATTTTATCATTTGCAAATGTGTGATCTTGAGGTACATCTCAAACAAATAATCTACTTGGTTGAGCTAATCAGGATAACTGCCAAACTGATATGAGAATTTCATCTCACCCCATAAGATCAATGTGGAAAATTGGACCTAAAGTTCTTTGTTTTTTTAGTTTAGAGAAAAAAAAATTATATTATATACACAAAAAGAATACAACTAATGATACAAATCCATAGGCTTGCAATTAGTTGATGTGATTTAAGGATCATAACAAATCACCATGCCCCACAACTGCCATCCATGGCTGCTCGTCTTATCATGGTGAATTTGCAGATATGTGTAGTAGCTCTCTTTAGGTCACTCTGTCCTCGATGATAGTATGAAGCCCCAATCTATATTGATCTCATCTTAGCATGTTGAATCCTACTTAACATGGTACCTACTCTAATACCAATCGACATGGCAACTTCAATGCCAAGAAAGTATCTTTGATTTCCGAAATTCTTAATTTCAAATTCAAATACTTCTGTAAGTGTTTTTTTTCTTAATTTTCCAATTTAGTGACATGTGCACATCATTATGAGTTACTATAATGTCATCAATATAAATGATATGGACTACATATGATGTAGATTCATCACGGAAGCAAGAACGAAAATACTCAAAACATAATTAAATATATATTCTATTGAATAAAATATTCAAAGAGAGGGAGAGGACCCTGATTTGTTTGCTGGTTGGGTCAGTTCCAGTAAGTTATCTATGGGGTATAATTTTGGGGAGTGGTTGCTCAATTGGAACAACATCCTAGATAGGCTGTAATTCCACTGGGACATCTCGTCCCTGTGGCCTTTTTTAACTCTATAATTAATATAATACATGTTTCTTGTCAAAAAAAAAAAAAATTCAAAGAGAAAAAATAAATAAAATTATCTTCATCTCCCAAATTTCGTAATTGGAGCTCTTTATATAAATAACTCCCCTAAAACAACTTCTAAACTATCTAAAACACCTAAAAATAAGTTTCCTAAGTTATCTATAATATAAAAACAACTTCCTAATCCTATTAGAATTCTATTTAGACACTTCTAAAACACTTTTTAATACAATTAAATAATAAAAACGAATTTTAAAAAACTATCTAGATCTACCACTAAAATATAAATATACCAAAATAAAAACTTCTCTAAAAAAAAAAAAAAATAATATGCAAAAAATACAATATACATCATTCTCCCCCCTTGTTGGAAAGAATTCGTCCTCGAATTTAAATCACCATCGGAAGAATCATCGTAGTACGGAGGATGTTGCATAATAAAAATATCATATGTGTGAAAATTCCTAGGCAATTGCATCTTGTAAGTGGTTGCTCTTGATCTAAATTTGGTGGCCACAAGTCGTACAAGCTCCTGATCTGAAACTTCTTTAAAATATGATTTTTCTTTAATTGCAAATAGTCGATCCACCATTTCATCGGGTTGGAGATTATCATGAAATTCAGGAATATCAATTCTTAATCTTGACTCCCACCTTCTTGCATCACCTTTGTTGTGCAATATGAAAACCCCCTTGATTAGCAACTGAGTTCTCAAGTTCTTCCTCTATCCACGCATCTCCCTCTTTAACTTTTGGAGCCAAGGATAACTTTTGAATCACTAATAGCCCTCCCTGATTACCAATAACGACCTCTTCCTCATATTCATTACCATATTCATCAAATATAGGTGAATTATCAAAAAGATTTGCTTATTCAATCCATTTATCTATAACAGTTGGTTTAAAACAAACTTCACGACACGGTTGTGGTGCAGGCAAGTGCCGGTGATTGCAGCGATCCCTACGATCTAGATTAATCGCATGAGATTGGTTGGATTCGGACCCCTGCTCCGAATTGTGATGTAAAACTGCAAGATTGTCGTGAAAACCCACAATTGTCTCTCTATCTTGGACAACGACCGACTCTTGAAGTTGTAGCTGCAACAACGTCAAGCGCAAGACAACTTTCAGTAGTTGATTCATGACTTTGACATTATTGGTGATGAATTCTTCAAGTAGATCGACCCAAGAATTGATTGCGAGTCTTCCTCTTCTCTTTGACGCCATTGGCAAAAAAGAGCAAGATCGAACTTGTCTTTGATACCAATTTAACGTAGATTCGTCACGGAAGCAAGAACGAAAATACTCCAAAAATAACCAAATATATATTCTATTGAATAAAATATTCAAAGAGAAAAAAAATTTATCTTCATCTCCCAAATTTCGTAATTGGAGCTTTTTATATAGATAACTCTCCTAAAACAACTTCTAAACTACCTAAACACCTAAAAATAAGTTTCCTAAGTTATCTATAATATAAAAACAACTTCCTAATCCTATTAGAATTCTATTTAGACACTTCTAAAACACTTTTTAATACAGTTAAATAATAAAAACGAATTTTAAAAAACTATCTAGATCTACCACTAAAATATAAATATACCGAAATAAAAACTTCTCTAAAAAAAAAACTAAAAATACTAAAAATAAATAGAGAATATGCAAAAAAATACAATATACATCAACATATTTTGAATAGGAAGAGCCTGGTGAATGAAGTGAATTGGGATTTGAATTGATGAACCACAATATTCGTAAATATGGTATGATTTGTGTATATGTATATACACATCTAAGAGGGCCAAATACCCTTGAATAAAAAAAAAGAAAAATATTATTAGTATTCATATTTCATAATACTCTTTGTTTATAAAGATGTTTATTGTTTTTTTGTTTTATATATATATATATATATATATATATATATATATTTTTTTTTTTTTTTTTTTTTTCCTCTCTCTGTGTGTGTACATGCTTTATAGTTGCAACCTTTTGCACTTAAGACTCTTGAATAATGTCATCATATCCTATGCACTTTTATCTTATCTCCACATTATCTATGCATGTGTTCTTTCTCCCTTGAGCAATGTCTTCATTTACTGGTGCATTTTGATAGTTATTTTTATATCTTATTTGCTACTTTCTATGTTTGATGTATGGCAGCATTGCAAATTGCAATTATTGGGGTTGTCATTTGATTTATTGTTATTGTGAAAGTTTGCTTGGTAAAAATGCCACGTGCCAGAGACATAGGATGGCAACATGGGAAGATGATTGGGGGACATAGACATCATGTGCAATGTAATTACTGTCATAGGACCATGATTGGAGGTGTCACACGCTTCAAAAAACATTTGGCTAGTAAAAGGGGGGAAATCAGGGGATGTGAGGCTGTCCCAACAGAAATAAGAGAGCTCATAAAGAAGCACTTAGCTGCTGGAAAAACTAGGAAAGCAACAGAGAAGAAGCAAAAGAAGGTGGACAGAGAAACTTTGAATGATGTATCATCTGAAGACAAGGATACAGAATCTGATGAGTCAGATCGAGAGGTGGCCGCAGCTAGATTGGAGAGTTTGCGGTCCTTGCATGAAGCAGAAATTGCTGACCAACATGCTACAAATGGTTCGCTTGCTATCTTCTTTTTATACTGACAACTATTTATTTAGGGAAAACCTAATTGTTTCCATAAATCCTAATTCTTTGTGAGTAAGCAATAGTTTTTGTCATTTATAAGAACATTATGGTATAAATCTAGGTTCTGAAAGCTTGTAGAATATTTAAAGGAAATCCTTGCAATGAAAATGTTAGGAAAGTTTCTATTTTTCACTTTTTGAATGTTATGCGCAAAGTATGTTTATTGGGTAAACTTGTAACATTATTTGCATCACTCTCTCTCTCTCTCTCTCTCTCTCTCTCTCTCAGATGTATACAACGCTATTGCCGATATTTGATCAGAGAGGGGGGAGTATTGGGATGGAGAGGATTTGTGGAGCAAGAATGTAGTGCTCCATGTACACTTCCCTTTTTAAAATATTAGTGTAATTTATTCATTTTCTAGATCCAAGTATTTCACATGCAGCATAAATTTAAGTCTAATGTGGCATTTTTTAGTGATGCCAACTTGTTCTACTAAAATCTCATTTGACTTACGAACATTTGCTAGAAAAAGCTTGGTGAATTGGCACATGGTCTTTATCATTCTAGAGAAAGCCTCTGATAGTACCTACTACCCAGAGATATAATATGGTGGATTTTAGGGAAAAAAGAGTGATAAATAGGTACATTGACATACATGGAGCAATAGCCATAGTAAAAAAATAGTAGGAGAAACTAGTGTCTTTCCAATTACTATAGCTTTACACCAAGGATTTACCTTAAGTCCTAATCTTTTTTGAATTTTTTTTTGGAGAAGTTATTGAGCATATTCAAGAAGATATTGCATGGTGTATGTTATTTGTTGATGACATTGTGCTAATTGATGAAATTAAATTTGGAGTAAATACTAAGTTATAGGTTTGGAGAGAGGCTTTAGATTTTAAAGGTTTCAAGATTAGTAGGATTAAAACTGAATACATTAAATGCAACTTTAATGGAAGTAGAAATACAAATAAAGAAACAATAAAGATTGAAAGTCAAGAGATTCTGAGTAGTGAAAGTTTTAGGCCATGTTTGGTATCAAATTTAAATTCTGTTTTTTGTTTTTGAAATCAAGATTCCTTGAAAACTTGTTTGGTTGGAGTTTTTTTTTTTAAATTAAAAACTGTTTTTTAATTCAACTCTCAAATTTGTGAAGAAAACAAGAAAACAACTTTTTGTTGTTTTTCATGTTTTTAGAAATCAAACTCTAAAAACAAGTTTTTAAAAACACAATTTCAAAAACAGTTTTTAAATGTGATACCAAACAGGCCCTTAGGTATTAAGGATTTATTATTTATCCAGTGGGAGAAATATGTGTGAATGTGAACCATAGAGATAAAAGGTAGGTTAGGTGAGGAATGTTTTTGAAGTATTATATGATCATCAGATGCAATTGAAGTTTAAAGGAAAATTTTATAGTACTGTTATTATGCCAACTATGACATATGGAACAAAATATTAGGTAATAGAGAAAGAAGATATGAATGAACTAAGTGAAAATGTGAATGAGAAAACTTCTAACAACCAAGAGGAAACTCTTCCAGAGAATGAGAAAACCCCTAGGCAACTCAAAATACCACAAGGGTTAGATGACCCTTCTTGTTTGTACCCACTTTTTATTTAATAAATCTAAAAGAAAGATGGATATGTAGTAAAAATGTTTCAAAATAAAATTAGAAATGAACATATTCAAAAAATGGCAAAGTAGCCCCAGAAATTAGAGATAAAATGAGACAAAAAAACCCGAATAAAATGGTTTGGACACATGCAACAAAAGACCATTCAATTCGCTAGTTAGGAAGAGTGCCCTATTAATAACATGGACATATACAATTAAGAAAAATATAAATACTGTTAATATAAATGATAACTTAGCTCTTAATAGAGTAAAATTGAGGAAGCAGATTCATATAGCCGACTCATTTAGTTGGGAAAATGCTTTGTTAAGTGAAGTTGACTTGAGTTTAACTAATGATGTCTATCAAATAATATATCTCATAGGGCACTCCAATTTTGGTCAGGCATATTGTCATTCCTTGTCAAGCCTTTCCCCTTTGGATAGGAGCAACCACAATTCTTATTTTACCATCCACTAAGATAGAACCATACACGACATACACTAAGTTAGATACTCTTTATTGTCATGAACTCAAGTTTATGCACACGCACGTGTACATATTTTTTTTTTTTTTTTAAATGCAAGTTAAGTCACTGCAACAACAATGTTTTTGCTCAACTTAACCGAACATAGCCTTTTCCCAACTGAGGGGGTTTGGAGCAACTATATTTTTGCATATCCAAAATTTTAAAACAACAAAAATACTTCATTTGTCTATTTCTAGTGATTTGAAATGACTTATTTTGTCATGACCCCATCACAATCCCCCAGGGCATCCTGACCGGCACAGGAATCTGACCATCCTATTCCCCCATAGGACTATTAGATCCCTGTTTAGCCTCAACCGAGACTCCGACAGAGTCTCCCCTGTAAACTGGACATCTCACAATCTCAAATAACCTGATAAACATCACATCCACACGTATATATATCACATCGACCCAAATATCTATATATATATATATATATATATATATATATATATATCAACATTCCCACCATAGATTACATCATACTCATATTTTAAGTTCCAACCCTGCTAACATCTAGTAGTTTTTTTAACATTAATAATACATTCATCTACTTAGTTATACATGTGGGGTTATATACATATATTTACAAAATCAAAATACATATATACCAAGTCTTCAACCTACATCAAAACAAACTTTTCTGGCAAGGCACACTCCTATCTCTGATAAGCTATTCCTTTGCCCTTATCTGCAACTGAAGGACTTGAAAATTTTGGGAATAGACTGAGCCAATGGTGCCCAGTGAAATAGAATATTTAAACATACCATTATCCATTCATCTAAAATCCATGTATGCATGTTCAATGTCATGTAAGGAACAAATGCAGTTTCAGATGCATATCATAATCACAGTACATATATCAATGCAATTTAAAATCCATCATCCATCCTTATTCAAGCATTATGACAAGTGTCCCAAGGCTATATCATACATATAACCAATTGTAAAACATTTCCAAGTTGATTTCTCAACTTGAGGTCATATATCATCTCATACAACTTGAATACTTCCGTCAAAGGCAGTGAATGATAAAATCCATTCAATGGTCCAACGTAAGTATTCCATGACTTTGTTAAAAGTCTAGCCCGATCTCCCCCAAGGCATCAACTCAATACTGATCACAGAAGACTATGCAGTGGAACAATTAATGATGACTTATCTTCAACCAATAGACGATATTAAAAATACGCCTTTAATTCATAATTAGTAGGTTTATTGGAATAAGAGATCCGATTATTTCCTTGTAGGGAATTCTCATCCTACTAGGGGAATGTCCAAAAATCATCTTTCCCAAAATAAACCAAACCAATAACAAATAAAGGGTTTTCATCCATGCCCACATCATGCAATTTTAAATAAAACATACATGAGCAAAACAGTTCAATATATATAGGCCCACATAAATGATGAAATAAGATTGAAATTCTACTCACAACTAAAATTTCCAGAATACTCATCTTCACACTACCAAATCACTACAAAACTTTACTCAAACCTGCACATATTATCACATTCACATCAATATAATTAGCCAACATCTCATTTTATTTTCATAATCAACTTAATACATTTTCACATGAAAACCCCCAATAATTCTATCATTTCTACCATAGAAAATTCACCAATTTCCCATGTTAACTCAATTGTAAATCATACTATGTTAGAAACAATAGAAATCATCAATTAAGTGAATTTCACATGTTCCTAACTTAATTTCCCCAACTCCTTTACTATTTCCAAAATCTGAAAATTTCTCAATTTAAGCACTTAGCTAAATTTTCAGCTCATACAACATTAGAATCAGTAGAATTTAACATTTAAGCTAATTCTACATGATTCCACCATCAATTCCCCCAATTTCCAGCTAGGTCAACCATCAATTTCGAGTTGCCCAACTATGCAACCACGAAATTAGAGTATAAATCCTAGAAATTCATGATTTCTAGGTCATTTGGGCAACAAAATAGCAACTACACCATTACCAACCTTTTTCCAACAAAGGGCATCAAAACCCTAACTTGGAAAACATCCAAACAATCATCTATTACGAAAATTACAAGGTTAGAAAGGTTTCTTTTTCTCTAACTAACAATTTCATGGAAGAAATTTGAAGAAAAAGCTTACCTTGGTTCGGATTTGGCAAAAATTCCGTCCGAAACCCCTTTTTCTCCTCTCCTTTCTTTCTTTCTTTGGACTTTTTTTTTTTTTTTTTTCCTTCTAGACGACAAAACCAGCAAGTTGAATGAGTTTCATCTCATTTTAGGTTCCCATGCTTTGCATGCCATCTACTAAACAACTCCCCCCATATAATTTAACATATATGTTTTTTTCTCTTCTTTCAGAATTAAATGAAAACAACTTATACTTTACTATAGTTTAAATTAAATGAATATACTTCAACTTCCATTTAATTAATCCACTCATCTCATTTCATCCACTATATGTAATCGACAACTATTATCTATAATATCCATACATACCACACATAACATCTAAAAATTCTTGGGGTCCTATTTTATGAAAATGAGGGTCGTTACATATTTTTTATGTACCTTTATGGAAATTTCTTATTCAATCTATGTACCTTTTCCAGATTGTAAAACATGAGGGGAAAAATTCTTTGCATATGCTAACAAATTGGGTTTTTCATCATAATGTATTTGGCTAACTTAATTAGTCTTTATTTGGTTAACTTTGTAGCAGACCTTCAACACCCCATGGCAGGGAACCGAAAGTTCTTTGATGCGTTCTCAACTGTTCAATGCATGAATGAGCAAGTAAGTAACCATTGTCTTTGCATTTGTTTTCAAGCTATTTGTTTTCAGTTTTCAGTCCACTGGTGACCTCTTCTTTGTCTTACCTTCTCAATTATTGATTCTTTTAAGGGTTCAGCGCCTCCAAGAGCAACTGATCTTGGCTGGGCTCATGGAATGATGGTGAACGGGGATCGACAAAAGATTAAGTGCAGATATTGTCATAAGGTCATCCTTGGGGGTGGAATTTCTAGACTGAAGCAGCATTTAGCTGGAGAAAGAGGAAATATAGCCCCTTGTGACAAAGTGCCAGAGGATGTAAAAGCACAAATGCAACAACATTTAGGCTTTAAAGTTTTGGAAAGGCTGAAGAAGCAGAAGGAATCCGATATAGCAAAGAATCCCTTGGTCTCCAGCATGCAGCGAAGGGAAGAAGGAAATAATGATGATTCACAGAGCCCTAGGGTAACATCTTCAAGAACTAATTCAGATAGAAGGAGAAAGGAGGGAGATGAACGGTCCTCCGGCAGAAGAAAGAGAAACAAGAAGGAGCTTCCAATTGCTACACCTGTTACTCAACACCCTCCACACCTAGCTTTTGCTTCCCAAGAAAGCATAGATCAAGCAGATATGGCTGTTGCAAAGTTCATGTATGATGCTGGCATTCCATTAAGTGCAGCAAATTCATTGTATTTCCAAATGATGGCTGATGCCATTGCAGCAGTTGGTCCTGGGTATAAAATGCCTTCATATCATGCTTTGCGGGGTAAGCTTCTAAACAGAAGTGTTCATGAAGCCGGAAATCTATGCCAAGAATTGAGAAAGTTATGGGAGGTTACTGGATGCACTGTCATGGCTGATAGGTGGCTGGACAGAACAGGTCGTGTAGTCCTAAACTTTTTTGTTTATTGTTCCAAGGGTACGCTGTTCCTTAAATCAGTTGATGCTTCAGAGATCTCAAAATCTTCTGATGCTCTTCTTAATTTGTTTGATAGTATTGTCCAAGATGTGGGGCCAAAGAATATTGTACATTTCATCACAGATACTACACCCAACCATAAAACTGCTGGAAAGATGCTAATGCATAGATACAAGACCTTTTTCTGGAGTGCCTGTGCAGCACACTGTATTGATTTAATGCTTGAAGAACTGGAAAAAATGAAAGAGGTGAAAGAGGTATTGGCAAAGGCCAAAAGAATATGCCAATTTGTATATAACCATGCATGGGTTCTTAATTTAATGAGGAAGAAAACAGGTGGAAGGGATATTATCCAGCCTGCCATTTCTAGATCTACAACCAATTTTTTAACACTACAAAGTATTATGTCTTTGAAGGATCCTCTCCATCAGATGTTCACTAGTAACACTTGGATGCAGTCGTCTTTCTCTAAGCTACGAACAGGCTATGAGGTGACAGAAATTGTTGTAGATCCTCTATTCTGGTCATATTGTGGCCAAATTGTAAAGGTCACAAAACCCCTTCTTACTGTTTTGCATGTAACTGATAGTCAAGAGAGGCCTTCCATGGGGTATCTATATGAAGCAATGGAGAAGGCTAAGAAAGGCATTGTCATGGCCTTCAATAACAAGGAATCCAACTATTTGCCATACTTGAATGTGATTGATCATATCTGGGAAGA
The DNA here is from genome assembly GCA_035771175.1 of Paratinospora sagittata. Classification (NCBI taxonomy): domain Eukaryota; kingdom Viridiplantae; phylum Streptophyta; class Magnoliopsida; order Ranunculales; family Menispermaceae; genus Paratinospora; species Paratinospora sagittata. The sequence continues at coordinate 46,731,358 of CM069593.1, forward strand.
GGAACTCCACAGTCCCCTCCATGCTGCTGCATACTACCTTAATCCGTCCATATTTTACAATCCTAATTTTTGCACTAATAAGGTTATTCAGAAGGGCCTACTTGATTGTATTGAGACCCTAGAGCCTAACTTAACTGCCCAGGATATGATCACAAAACAGATTAATTACTATGAGGGCGCCATGGGGGATTTCAGTCGACCGGTGGCTCTACGTGGCCGAGAATCATTGGCACCAGGTTTGTGTCCCTTTATTTTGATGTACTTTTACATGATTTTTTGATATGGATAACTGCATTCAACATGATCTCTCTTCCCTTGCAGCTACTTGGTGGTCCTTGTATGCAGCAGACTATCCCGATCTACAACACTTTGCTGTCAGGATTTTAAGTCAAACATGCAGTGGGACACGGTGCGAACGGAATTGGAGCATGTTTGAACGTACTAATTTGAAGAATTGGAATCGGCTTGAGCATGATAGGCTAAATGACCTCATCTTCATTCACTATAACCTGCGGCTTCAAGAGAGGTAATTTTCACCCCCCATCCCTCTTTGTGATTGGCTGTAGAAGTATCTGTTAGGGAAAGAGAATGGGAACAAGTTGTGCTCCCTCCCTTGGCATTACATTTTGCTCACAACTAAGGATTGGATTGTTACACTAAGGAGATCTCAACATGAATTTTCCGTGGACTTCTTGATCTTTAAGATTCATTTAAATTGGGTGGAAGTAGGGGTGGCAATTCGTGTTGCCGTGTCGTAATCGGTTGTGTCGTAATCATGTATAATGAAATATATTGTAAACCCAAACACGACACGTTTAAATAACGTGTCATTATATGTAAACCCAAACCCGACACGTTTAATAAACGGGTTAAATAAGTTAACCTGTTTATAGCCCTTAAAGCTTAAACAAGTTCATTCTAACCTATTTATCATATATAAATTCTAAATTAACATATAAATCAAAAATTCAAAATCATAATTATACAACTATATAGTAAAGACCAAATAAAATATTATAAAGTTAGAGTCTCAACACATGACATAAAATATTAAAAAGTCTTCACACATAATATAAGTCTCAACACAAAATATAATCGTGTTAAATGGGTTAATTTTGAGTTTAGCAGGTCTACCTGATTTTGACCAGAAATTTAATCGTGTCTAATTGGGTTTAACCTATTTTGACCCGCACCTGTTTATACAAAACCCAAACTCGTTTATTTCGTGTTGGTTTTGAATCGTGTTATCGTGTCGTGACCTATATTGCCACCCTTAGGTGGAAGTCTATAATGATGGTTACATCTTGGTCTTTGATCAATGAGATCCCCCCATGAACCTCTTACGAATCACAGTTTCTACTGGCTACAGTTCTGATCTAAAGTGGATAGATCCAAAATGGGGTAGTTGGTTCCAACTCCATTTGAAGGTATGATGCTATCTGTTATCAACAAATTTTGTAGAAAGAAAAAGGCTATACAAAAAAGAAAAAAGAAAAAAAGAAAACCTTGTCGATTTTGATATCAAATTTAGATATTAGTTCCGTATTGCATTTAAGTTTATTTTGGTGCTGAACAAATTAGCTAGAACCAGGAGCCAGGTCCAATTCAAGTCGTGCATGATTTAATTGGGCATGCATTGATGTCTTTACTGGTGAGTCCTATGCCAATATCTATGTTTGCATGATATACCAAGTTGGGCCTCTACCTAATAGCTATAGCTTTTAGGTTGATTGTTTTTCTTCCCTGATATAAATATGGTCCACGTGCCATCACACGCACATGAGGGGGAGTGTTAATATCTATGTTTGCTTGATATAGCTAGTGGATCATGTTAACATCTATGTTTGCTTGATATGGATAGTGGGAAGTGTTAATATCTATGTTTGCCTGATATAGATAGTGAGCCATCTACCTTATAGCTATAGCTTTTGGGTCAAGTGGTTTCCAACATCCTGTTACCCAATCTCCTTGGTGTTTGCTTGGGGTTAAAGGGTGGAGACGACTTCCCTTTAACTTAGCTTGTTATTCCTTTTTTTCTTCAATGTGATTACAATAAACGGAATATAGACCTGAACCTGTTTCTAAAAATGATTAGGCCATCATCAGCAAGTAAGGCTCAGATAAAAGGTACACATGATCCAATATGCTTGGAGGGTAAGGGCTTCTATGCAGGAGATTGGATCGGGGACCCAAGTGCTCTTGACAGCGAGGATCCCTGTTGGACAAATGTAACTATACCCAATGATGCCATTTCTTTTGGTACCAAGGCCATGAAGGTCGATGATTCAAATTATAGTGGCGATGACAGTACCGATGAAAATGCTGATCTATGAGACCTTCATCAGAGGTTTGAATACTTCAAATTGCTTTTCCTTGTAATATTGGTCTTGAAATATTTGTGCCCGAAATTCGTAGGACTTTGTTGTGATCATATTTTTCTGTAAATATTTTGCATTGTTAATAAAAGGTGCCTGTATAATTAATAGAAAGTTGCTAAAAAATGGCCGAAAGGCCTTACATGATGAACTTTATCAAAAGTCCTTAAATTTTTGTATCTACTCCACAGAAAGTCCCTTGCAATGTCATATTATTGTTGTAAAATTTGAATGGTTTGTTTATATATTTTTTATTCAGAAGGCAGAGATAAATTATCAAATCATAAATGCAACATGTTATTCTATTAATGGAAACTCCTCTACAGACACAATTACTTTTTTTTTTTTAAAGGAAACCATTTCTACTGACAAAATTTTAACTCTAAGATTTCCTTCAGTAAAACTCTCGTCAAATTATAGGAAGGAGATTGTTGTCTACAACCTTTGCATACATGCTCCATTGCAACAGTGTCAATGACCATTTTTCATCTCACTCATCTTCGTTACACTTCTTGATTCTTTTTTTTTTTTTTTTTTGGATCATTACTTCCAAACATATCTTCTTAACATGAATAATGTGATAGATCATCCTCGAAACACCAAGTTTGATATCTTGTCATAAGTGGGTACTGAATATGGGGTATATCATTTATAGTTCCTTTCTAGACTTTAGCATGTTATGTGTCTAGATGATAAATTCTCTACAGAGAAACTATCACCTGAAGTCTTGAAAGAAAGGGCCTTCCAAATCCTATGGTTAGTAAACAATGATTCTCCCAAAGGGTAATCTCCCCATTTGGCTATTGTAAATGATTTTTTTATTGGAGGATCCTTTCTTCATCTAAAGAGTAATTTTGTAGGTAGGGGAGAGGGGTGCTCATGACGAATGCCAGATCAGTTTTTAGACCAAAATTTAATCCATCCAAAGATTGACTCAATATTACCAAAGAAGTGCGATACTGACCAACCCATCATAGGATCATATTGGTTGGGTAATCGGGTCTAAAATTTAAATTACAATTCAACTAATTAATTGTGTCTTACTCGTTGATTTAAGTCAAGAAGTTGCGCTAAGCCACTAGAGGTTCAACTAGTGTGAAAAAATTAGTTAAGGCAGGCTGATCTATGATGTAAATCTACTGTAATGGGCAGTTCATGAAGTTTTCATACTGATTTTCTTTTACTTTGGTACTTGGTTTTTGATACATATCCCATATTCAGGTCAGTTATCTAATGCAACTCTTTTTTCCCTTAAAACCCACCATATTATATCTTTAAGTACTCTATTGCAAGCTTTCTTTAGACTAAAATCATCTAAAGGTATTTCCTTTTCTCTATGTACCGCTCCATCAATTTCCTATGTAACTAAGTAACTTCTTAGTCAATCTATTGGACATATATCCAAATTGCTTTTTCAACATTGTAGTTTCAGTTTTAATTGCAGTTTAGATTTCTCATTTAACTTAATACATCAAACTATCTTTTTGTGTGGCTGATCTTCTTTTCTCAGATACCTCTTTCCATGGAAGAGGACATCTGAATTCTACTGAAAGACTTGAACAAGAGAAACAACCAACGGGGGGACCAAAACTTCTGCAATGTGTTCATGGCTTGAGTTGCTCCATTCAGGTTCAACATTTTTCTCAGGGTCCTTTTCTGTTGGGAGAGAACCCAGACTGCACAAGTACACTAATGGAGGTAGGCATGCCATACTTTAATCGTTTTAAGGAGCTCTTGTTTGCTAGATGGAGCCTGTACAGATTAGAGGTCTCTATAACTGAACCAATGTTTCAAGGTATGTTGCTTTTCAAAGATTATTCATACAAGAACTGGTGACGTGCATGGACTAGGTTTTACTTTGCTTGTTATGTAACTAGCATCCATACATTTGGTATTGGAGCCTGCTATTGGTCTTTGCATTGTTGATATGAGATATTGAGAATGATTGAAGGCTGACACCAGATGGGTTAAAGGGCTAGTAGGACCCCAATAGACAAGCATGACGGTGAGAGTGTGTAGGACCCATAAACTCCAACAAAGGGAGATAACCATCGTAACTCTGATGTTGGGAAGACTTGAACTTCCGACCTCATGAAAGGTGGAAGACATGCTGAATTACTGCATTTTTTTAGTTATATTTTTTTAATAGCCTTCGAGCAATATTTAGATTGATCAAGTAAACCAGTATTTTCAAGTCCACACTTAGGCAGTGACTAGTTTGTCACCAAGGTCATTTGCAACTAAATCGCCTAGGTCATCCTTAAGGCAGACAATGAGACTCTTTGAAAATCTTTTAAATGTTTAATGAGGATCAATGTGAATACGTAAAGTTTAAGGTTTTCTTATCTTTGTATTGTTTACATATGTGATTACTCTCAACTCAACTAAGCCTTTTCCCAACTGCATGGGGTTGGGTAGTTGTTACGTATGTGATTGTATAGCATAAATATTGACATAACTTTTAATTTTAGAATTTTTAGTGTTAATGCAAGTTATCTTTTTCTTTTTTCTATTTTATAATGATGATTTCTTATTTTATTTTTGTTGCATTGCAGCTGATATTTTCCTTTTTATCTATTTTTTTCGAGGAAACAAAATAATTTATTGAATTATGTGAAAACTGTAATCTACAAGATTGAGCACCAGAGATGCTTTTAATCAATAAAGTTAAGTACCTACTGTTTACCAAAAAAAGAGCCAGAACTTGAACTATACTGACAGGAACATGATCCCTAAATATCAAAGTCTCCCAAAAGGAGCAGAACAAACTACATACAGCTCTGCCAATTCCTATTCCACACAGATACGGACAGACCTTGCCCAAATTTGGAGCTGCCACCCAACTAGAAGCTGTGAATTTAATTTCATCCCAAAAGAGAGAAACGTTCTTATGTGCGCTACCAAAATTTCTTCTGTTCCATTCCAACCAAAGAGACCATAGGGTGGCAAGGATGCTTTTCTTCCAATTTCTTTCTCCCCCAACGACTGTGAGGGGTTATGACTGAGTGAGAGACTTTCTTCACATGAGAGAGGAGAGACAAGTTTTCCCCTCCGAGAAGCCCTCCCATCTTGCCATATGGAATTTATGTTTTCAAGAATTGAGGTGAGAGGACCAATTTCTTCTAATTCCCTACAAGTGAGTAGTCTGGAGAATTGAAAGTTCCATAGGATGGGGGAAGTTCGATGGGAGGGGCAAAAGAGGAGATAGGTTTGTTATGCAAGGTAAATATGCGGTAAAATCTAGGGAATATTTTGGCCAAGTTTGTGTTATCAAGCCATTTATCCTCCCAAAATCTAGAAAGGCCACCAATTCCAACTTTAGGTGCAGTGTGAGGAAGGAAATTAGGTAGGATGGATATGATGAACTTCCGAGGGCTTCTATGAGTGCTTCTAGGTTGTCTTGGTAGTTCCCAATTAGATTGTGGCATGCCATATATACTTTTTTTTTTAGAAGAAACAATAACAATATTATTAATGATTAAACGATACATAAGTTACGAGCATAAGGGATGCCATATATACTCCGGATAACCATCTCCCACAATTCATTGCTTTTCCTTTGAGTATCTCCAAAGCCCTTTTCCTGCTAGGACCTTATTCCTTAGAAATATATTACCAATGCCAAAGCCTTCTTTTGTAATTGGTCTCCGCACCATCCTCCAATTTACAAGATGAGATTTACTTCCTTTATTGACACCTTCCCACAAGAATGATCTAACTTTCTTTTCAATTATGGCTGCCACGCCCATGGGGACTTTGAAAAGTGAAAGGAAGTATGATGGAATAGTCTTTAGAACTGATCTTATAATCTTATAAGAGTGATCCTCTCTTCCCCCCCCCCCCCCCCCCAATAGGAAACTTCTTTTTCAGCCTTCTAATTTCCTTCCTATCTTGGATAATATTGGATCCCAAAAAGTAGTGGATGAGGGGTTTCCTTCAAGAGACAGGCAACAAGATAATTCTTTGGCCAAGTACCATATTTTTTTTTTTGAACTGAAACAAGATTTAGTATATTTATTATATGTAGAAGTATGATTACAAATGGAACATCAAAGATTCTCCTATATCTCTCTTTCATGAAAACCAATTACATCATGCAAAAACCTCAATTCCGATACCAATCTATAAAACAGTAACCGCCCACAAACTTAGTTGTGGCAACCCAACAAGCTGAAATCATCAAAACTTTATCCCACAAACTCCATTTGTCTTTCTATTTGTTTTGGAAAATCCGTCTATTTCACTCCAGCCATATAACCCATGAAGAACCTAGCACAATGATCTTGCAAATCTCCAAAATCTTCCTAGATTGGATGGAGAAACGTGGAGTAGAAATTCCATTCTCAAAGGAAGAAGGGCAAAGAAAAATACCATTACAAACAACAAACCATCTTTCCCATATGAAGTTAGTCCAACCACATCTACCAAATAGATGATCTGCCGACTCTTCCTCATTTTGACACAAGCTGCTGCAATGTGGAGATAAATATCTATAGGGGAAAGTCGGAAATACCTCTGCAACATATCTGTTGTGTTTAGTTTCCGATTCAATGAAGGTCGACCCAAAATTTTTTACTTTAGATGGCGCATGTGTAGTCCAAAGAAAGTGAATATAAGGGGAAGCAATGGATGGGGGGCAACCAAAAATGACATCTAAGAAAGATTTAGATGTGAAAATGCCTGACGGAAGAAGGGACCATCTAAAAGCATCTTCCCCTTGGGAGAGTCTAATACTAGATAGCAAGGCTAAGAAGTCTTCAAGTTTTCCTATTGCTCTAGATGACGGGGGACGGGAGAAATGAAAGTTTCAATATGTGTTGGGTGAAGTTTCCAAATCCTCACTCTAGTTAGTGAAATGGGCAATAGGTTGTTGATGAAGTGTTGATAATTGGCAAAGGCGAGGAAAACGTGAGGCTAACGTGGAATCTCCGTACCACTTGTCTTCCCAAAATCGGAAAGACAAGCCATTGCCTAGTGATGGGGAAATATGTGGGTGAAATTTAGGGCCAAGAGAAGAAATAAATTTCCATGGGCTTCCAAGTGATGGAAAGAGGGGTACTAATGTCCCAACCTACACGTGACTCACCATGAATGCTTCTGACAACCCGTGCCAAAAGAGACCGCCTATCCTGAGAGATTTTCCACAACCATTTTACAATAAGAGCTTCGTTTCTCTTCTCGAAATTCCCTATCCCCAGGCCACCTCTGCATACCGGCATCTGAACCACTTTCCCATTAACTAGGTGACAATTGTTTTCTTTATCCACTCCTTTTCAAAGAAAGGATCTGAATTTCTTTTCAATGACCTTAGCCACCCTTGCAGGGACTTTGGAAAGAGATAAGAAGAAAGTTGGTAAGGCAGATAAGACCGATATGATTAGTGCTAATCTCCCCCCTTTGAGAGGAAAAGTCTTTTAACCACCTCCAAAACCCTCTAGAGGTGGGATTTCCCCTTAGAGGTAGGCCAAGATAGTGCATTGGCCAAAACCCAACTGAGCACCGAATTTTGTTCGCCAAAGATGAAATAACATTATCCTCCATATTAATACCTGCAACTTGGCTTTTGGAAAAATTCACTTTTAACCCCGACATTTGACAAAATGTTTGGAGAACATCAATAGCTGTCAACACATTGTCTTCATTCCCCTGCAGCAGAAAAGTGTGTCGTCTGCGCATTGTAGGTGGGAAATTTCTATTTTTCCTCTGCCAACAGACAAGCCCCTTAAGACTGAAAGTTCACTTGCCCTGAACCTTAATTTGCTTAATACATCCACCACCATTGTAAAAAGGAAAGGTGATAATGCAGAAGCTTTTTAGAACCTGAATCATGTTCAACACATTTTGCTAAGTTTCTTGAAGAAGGAGAAGTGTGTCGTCGGCATATTGTAAGTGTGAAACTTCCAACTTTGTTGGAATCCACCACGAATCCCTTTACTAAAGAGCATTGATGTGCCTTCAACACCAGTCTACTTAAACCATCAACCTCTAGGGTGATAGCGAGTCTCTTTGTCTTAATCCTCTTTCTGCAACGAACTTACCTCTAGTTCTTCCATTAATGATTACCGAATAAGTTACCGAACTAATGCAACCATTAATCCACTTCCTCCATCGGACCCCAAAAGGGCCAAAAACCTTTCTTCCACATAACAAAATCTGGGAAATCCCAATCAAGAGTCATAAGCTTTGGCAAGGTCAACTTGAAACAACATACCTCTTTTCTGTCGAGATCTATAATCCTCTATTGCTTCATTGGCGACTAGAACCGAGCCCAAGATTTGTCTCCCACTAATAAATGTCGACTGGGTAATGTCAATGGTTTTGTGAAGCACCAATCTCATTCTCATTGATAACACTTTGGAAATGATTTTGTATACGCTTGTTACCAAATTAATAGGGCGAAGTCTTTCACTTGACTTGAATTTGTTTTCTTTGGTACTAGACAAATATATGTTTCATTTGCAAGTATCTTGATAATCCCACCGTGATAAAATCCTGTTATTGACTTTCATCATAATTATGTCATCCTTAAGCACCTCCCAAGAGTTTTGGAAGAAAGCTAAGGAGAATTTATCCGGCCTCGAAGCTTTATTTGGGTCACACAACTTAATACTTTCATGAGTATTCCTTTTTGTCATAAGTATTACATCAAACATGTCTCTTTAAATTGTTATACTTTCACCATATGTCAACTTGTCTTAATTTTTAATATATTTTCTAGTTTTCTTTTATTTTTGGACACAAAACTGGAGAGTGTAAACTGTAAAGTATATAACTCAACTCAACTAAGACTTTTCTCAACTACATGGGGTTGGCTATGACAAGAGTGTCAAGTACAGTTAATCCCTCTTTTTCTTTTATACAGAAGATTTGACTTCTATATTATGGAATATGTTATAATTATGTAAATAGGTTTATATGTGTACAAGTATTATATACATAGGGAGGAGTTATAGATAAATGTTATTTTCTAGGCATTGCCTGGGCTTTGCCTTGCTAGGCATCGCCTTCAAACACTAGATTAAAGTTAACAGGCTTGGGTTGTTGTGTGTAATCTTGGTAATTGTTCAACCATAGTTTGGATGCAGAACCTTCTGTATGATGAAACCTCTTGGCTCGAGTCTAGCTCCAATTGACAATGGTGTGTTGGGGGGAGGGGGGGTAAATCTTGAGGTGCCTCTTCTACTTGCCTGGCACCTTTTGTTCTACTCTCATATGGCTGTTGCTCTCTTTCTCTCTCCCCACTGATATGCCTCTGGTTTTTCTCCTCCAGTTGCATGCATGTAATGCAGGACTCTCATCAATATGACCAGTACCACTATATGTTGTATTAAAATGCTGTCTGGAATTAATGTTTTAACACGTCCCTAGGTTCTCACTGATACTATTAAGTTTACAAAATAAAGTAGAGCTCAGTGTCTGTGACAGAGGGTTTCTAATCATTATAGTTTATCAATACTTGCAAATATCCTTGCAGTAGTTGATAGAAACATTCACAAGTTCTCTGTGAATTCATGGACTCCCTCTGTTAGCATCTTAGTGGTTTTGCCTTTGTACTAACTGTATTTTCTTCTCCATGAAAGAAATCAATTGTTTTCTTTAGTGATCTTTGTACCTTTTTGGTTATTCAATTGCCATAAATTCTGGATTCCTTATTTTATGCTTCTAATCCTTATTTTTCTCAGTAATGTTCTCATTCTAGTTGTCAAATAGGGAAACAGGTGCATGAAAACAATTCTAGGAAAGGAATTGAGAAATAACTCCTAAAAGTTTTCATGTGATGCAGGAATGAAGAAACAAAGTGGGCATCAACAAGAACTTCCAAGGGAATGATGTCAATATCAGATGTCTGAATTGCGTGGATATCTTCCCATAATACATGTACGCAGTAAATGATTGCTTTTCTTTAGCTTTAACCTCTTATTTAAATATTTGTGATTACTTTTAAAAGCTTCAACTTCAACTTCAGAAGGGATAACTTGCTGGCATTGTGGAACATTGCCATAGGTTAATATCAAACACATTGTAAACTATCCCAAGCCACATTTAGGTAGGACCAACATCAAAGTAACCTTGTGAAATGCGTATGCAATTACTTTTTTTTTTTTATCTTCATTTCTTGTTTTGCTCTGCCACCTTGTGGACTGCATACATGCTCTTGTCCTATTTCGCAACCATAACAGAATTACTTTCTAAAATGTAGAAGGGGTGACTGAAATATGAGTTGAAATTAGACATATCCCCCTTTTGTAACATATGCCTCCTAGCTTAAGGTATTATTAGGTCATTCAACTGAGAAATCCATGGTCTTTCTTATCCTTCTCACATGTTCCTGCTATTGTTGCCTTTTTTTACCACTACCTTTATCAGTATCTATTTTTACAGTTCTGGTCACCTCCAACACTGCCGAACTCATGCCTTGCTCAACTCTGATGAATCCTCTTTTAACTGAAGGTTAGCCCGAGTGCATAGAATCCATCGTTGGAGGCTTATCAAGGTGTTCACCAGTGTGCTTAACTACATCTTCAGCCTTTCAGGCAGAAGGATAGGGGCATGGCCTTCTTAATGGGCTGCAACTCTTGCATGAGCATAATTCCTGATCACATCACCATTAGCTTGGATTCCAAGCCGCTGGTAGACATTGTTTGTCTCTGTAAGGAGAAAATTTAAAAATAAATAAATAAATAAAATCTTTATTTGTGTTTTTTGGAGATTCTTAGCAATTGGGTGTAAAGTAAATTGTTTGATCTCACACAGGAAATGTAAGAAAAAGTACAAGCTTTATACTTTGGATAGTGCTTAACCAACCAGCTCCACTTGCTGATGCGCATTGTGATGATGTAGTGTTCTTTCAGTTTCCTAATCAAGATGCCTGTGACAGTGTTTTTCTAATTTGATTTTTTTTTTTATCCCATTCATGTGATTAATATAGTTCAATTATTAAGCACGAAAAGGTAAGAAGAAGAAATTGTTTTTTCCTTTTTTTTTCAACATCAAGACCATGGGAGTTGAGAGGTAGTTAATTCATCTCTCACATTCTCGATAAAACGTGATAAGAAAGCCTGTCAGTGATATGCATTATAATTATTTATATACACACACGAAAGATGTTACTCCAATCTAAGAGCTATGAACTTGAATTGATATCTGAACTCTTCATGTAGTCTAATTAAATACATTCATAGTATAATTGATCTGATAAAACTGTACAATGACTGTGAGTCGCTTATTACAACCCAAATATGTTCATCATAGATAAAGTTGTTTATTAAACAAATATATATATAAATAACAATGCACGAATACTTTCTTTTTTTTAGAGGCAGAAACAAGCTCCCTGGAATCCCTTTGTCCCTCCCTATCTCCCTATGCGGGGGTATCAAGCTCTTTTAGAACCTATTAATTTTTGCACCAATAATGTTGTATACAGTAATTGGTTATGGCACAAACTTTGCACAAATAAGGTTTGAGAATCTAATGTAATGGCGATACTTCCTATTCAAGGGCACCTACGCCATAGAATTCTATAGCTCGATTAATCTTCTCGCCCGTCGCAACTCGAACTCCACAATGCATGAATACTCATTATATAACTAAAATTACATTATAATTAAAGAGGATAAAATTAAATGGAGATGATGGAAGTATTGGAAGAAAGTTAGGATAGCTATTTAAATTAATGTAGTACCCATTTTATCACCGGGGCATGAGGGCGGTGCTTCATTGGTTCCAAGGGTTCCTGGGAGGGTATTGGGACTTGCTCAAAGTGTTGGACGATAAAAAAAACCCGGCGGATTGGCCGCGGTTGAATCAAAAGTGTTTTCTAAGTCAATTTAGCTAATTTGAATTAAAAGTTTCGGTTGGGGGTGAAAAAATTACCGAGGCATGGGAGCAGGGTTTCATTGATTTTGGGGGTCTGTGGGAGGGTATTGGGACTTGCTCAAAGTGTTGGACGAAAAAAAAAACTTGGCGGATTGGTTCCGGTTGCCTCAAACGCTTTTTCTAAGTCTATTTAGTTCATTTAAACTAAAAGTTTCGGTTGGGTAATGAAAAATTCATCGGGGCATGGGAACGGGGTTACGTCAGTTCCGGGGGTCCCTGGGAGGGTATTAAGATTCGGTCAAAGTTTTGGACAAAAAAAAAACCTGGCGAATTGGTCCCGGTTGCCTCAAACGCATTTTCTAAGTCTATTTAGTTCATTTAAACTAAAAATTTTGGCTAGGGGTAAAAAATTCACTAGGGCATGGGAGTGGGGTTTCGTCATTTTCGGGGGTCCGTGGGAGTGTATTGGGACTCGCTCAAAGTTTTGGACAAAAAAAATCCGACGGATTGGTCCAAGTTGCCTCAAAAGCGTTTTCTAAGTCTATTTAGTTTATTTAAACTAAAAGTTCCGATGGAGGGGTAAAAAATTCACCTGGGCATGAGAGCGGGGTTCGTTTGGTTCCAGGGGTCCGTGGGAGGGTATTGGGACTCACTCAAACTGTTGGACAAAAAAAAAATCCGGCGGATTGGTCCCGGTTGCCTCAAACGTCTATTTAGTTTGTGTAAACTAAAACTTTCAGTTGGGGGGTGAAAAATTCATCGGGGCATGGGAGAGGGGTTCCGTCGGTTTCGGGCGTTCGTGTGAGGGTATTGAGACTCGTTTAAAGTGTTGGACGAAAAAAAAATCCGATGGATTGGTCCCGATTGCCTTAAACGCGTTTTCTAAGTTTATTTAGTTCCTTTAAACTAAAAGTTCCGGTTGGTTGGTGAAAAATTTACTGGGGCATGGGAGCAGGGTTTCGTCGGTTCCAAGGGTCCCTGTGAGGATATTGGGACTCGCTCCAAGTGTCGCTCGGAAAAAAAACCCTATGTATTGGTTGTAGCCTAAAAATTTCTTACTTAAAATATATATATTTGAGCTGAAGGTGTTTTTTAGGAAGACGCCTTCTACGCGGCAAAAAAAAAAAAAAAAAAATTCAATCCGCACCTACGTAGAAAAAGCGTTGTTGAATGTTGGGTATATGAGTCATAATTTTGAAAATTTTGGTATTAGAATCATAATTTTAATTAATTTTACTAATCAAGTCAAAAACCCTCCATACTCACCTAATAAGGTCTCAGCAATCATAAATAAGGCTTGGTAAAGGATGATCCACCGAGGAAAAGCCAATGATAAGATCAATTGCAACTGTGGAATTAGTTTCCACAACTGGCTTTCTAGCGTGTAACTCCCATGCAAGTTTTAATCCTTCACGAATGGCCCATAGTTCAACAATTGTATTAGTTGTGGTACCTAGAAATCTGCAAAAGCTCTAGATCCACTCACCATTACTATTTCGGATTAAACCACCAAAACTCACTAACCCCGGGTTACCTTTGGCAGCACCATCGTATTCAACTTGAGAAATTCATTGGCAGGAGGTATCCAAGACACCAAGCGCGGGTGACATGAACGCTGCACCAAATTTATTTATTTATTTTTAAAAATTGTTGCGCCAAATTATCATCACGGAAAGCGGATATAAGATTGTTAGCCAAAGCTTTAGTTTGAAGATGTACATCTGTTATAGAGTGGCGGCAACCTTAGAATATTTCTCAATTGCGAACTGTCCAAAGGCTCCAAATAGCTGCTAAAAAGAACATATTCCACTCTTTAGTAATTGATTTTCTAGGGGAATGAATAGAGTTGAACCTTATCCAATTGTGAAGCCCAAAAGAGAAAAAATACTGAAGCCAAGAGCGTGACACCACAGACTTCGAGTAAGTAGTTGTGATATTACAATCTCTAAGAATATGGAGAATTGTTTCAGATTGTAAATTGCAACGAGTACAAGTTGGATCACCCACCATCTACCTATGGAAACGCAACTCATTAGAAAGTAGCCTATTATGAATAATAAGCCAAACGAAAGCCTTAAGTTTGTGAGAGCAATGCATACGCCAAATTCAGTTCCAATCCCGTCGTGGAACAACAACGAAATCACAAAAATAGTTTATATGCCGATTTGACAGAGAAATTCCCATTAGAAGAGTTAGACCAAATGATCATATCCTCAATATTAAAAAAAAACTTTACCTAACGGTAAAAAACACAGGATTTTCAATTGTTTAATTTTGAAATTTAAATCGAAGCTTGGAATTTACCTTTTTACATAACCTACTGTTGCTAACTGTACCAAAGATATTTAGATTCGTACGTTAAAATCGAGATTTAAACAAAAGCTTGCAATAAACATTTTTTTAACAAACCTTGCTAGAATAAAGCTCGATTGTGATGCAAAAATATTGTTGGACCTCGGTATACCGAGTAGAATACCAGCATATAACAACCACGTCAGTCAAATGATGGTACACCTCGGCACACCAACATAATTGTCTTATAACCATTAGGTCGGCAGGATGATGGAACACCTTACCGAGGAGTGTCCCCGAGTATAACCGGCCTTCTTAGCTCTCCATAGTATGAACAACATTAAAGTGTCTTGCTTAGTGCTATCGAGCAGGGTGACAAATTGGCCACGTGCCAAATTACGACTACGTAAGATTTACTGCGACAAACTTGAGATTTCCTGCTAATTAGACTATGATAAGGATTATCTGATTTTTTGAGTCCCACTAGAAAGCTACTCAGCTCTTCCAGTTCAACTAGGAGATGACTAAATTCCTCCTGATTTGACCAAGAAACCTCGAGGCATTCTTAGTTCGACTACAAAGCCAAAGACCCAACTCTATAAAAACTCTATCATCCATAAGAGGGAAGGTACATTATTTTCTACACAGTTTAGCTCTACTATTCTTCTACTCTTCTATGAGCTCTTAATTAACTTAGACATCGAAGGGTCTTTGGTCGACACCACACCGGTGTTCCTTACTATAATCTATTCTCTTCTCTGTTCCTTTTTTTTCATATCATAATCTCTAGCGTCCTAACTAGTCTTCTAGCAAGTTTCAGAACAGTTCAATGTTGCTTTTTCCATCTCATCATCTTACTGATGTTGGTCAAATCTTACACCAACAAATATCTTAAACAATTAATAAAATAAATAAATTATACTTTATTTAAAAAATTACTATATATTGGTATTTTTTTAATCACTATATATCTGTATTAGAAGAGAAATATGTATTTAATGTTATGCTTCTTCTTTTTTTGTCTACACAATTTTTTTTTTTTTTGAAACTAAACCACTTCTTCTAAAAGAAGAAAGAGGAGACACTTGATAGGAATCTATCATAGAAGCAAATCTACTTAGCCTATGGGCCCCCCTGTTGGCCTCCCTATGAATAGCTTGGATAACAACATTTGACCAAGAATTTAATAGCACCCTACAATCTTTGAAGATTTCACGACCTCAGACTGAGAATGAACATAATCTCTTAGAGAATCAATGACTGAGAACGAGTCGCCTTCGATGACATCTAATGGTAATTCCAAACCTGATCTGATTGCAAGAACTTCAGCTGTGGGAACCTCTAACACCCCTTGGAACTTCTTTGAAATGGCAACAATAACCTGTCCATTGGAGTTTCTGATGGCAGCGCCAATGCTAGTGACTCCTGCGTTTTCCATCACACTTGCGTCGACATTTAGCTTCAGTTGGTTTTGAGAGGGAGCAATCCATCTAGAAAGTTTCCAGGGAGCAGCAGTCTCACCTCTTGGGGACATGAGCTTAATGCTTGATGGAATTCAGA
Organism: Paratinospora sagittata; assembly: GCA_035771175.1. NCBI lineage: Eukaryota > Viridiplantae > Streptophyta > Magnoliopsida > Ranunculales > Menispermaceae > Paratinospora > Paratinospora sagittata. The sequence goes on from CM069593.1 coordinate 46,747,404, forward strand.
CAACATATTATAAGCTTTGTGAACAACCATTCCATCGCCAAGTGTTGGCTCCTCCACCCTGGCTTTGTTTTTTTCACTCCATAAAGACCAGCAAATCATTAGGATATTCTCTAGCTCTTCCTTGGTAGCAGAGTTTAACTAATTCATCAAGATCACCTCTCTTTAGGAGCCTAACCAGCCCATTGATTTGAGACTCTCATCTCCACCAAGTTCCACACCCTCTCGCCTCTCCCACACCTAGCTATATATATCTATTACAAAATACAAAGCCTAAAAAACAGGAACATGTTATCAGGAATGTTATCTGGAAACATGTTCCGTAATACCGTAATACCCTCCCTCAAGTTGGAGCGTGAAGATTCTGAACGCCCAACTTGCAGAGAAGAAACTCAAAGTTCGCTTTCCCCTTTTTTTTTTTTTTTTTTTTTTCTTTCGTGGAAAAAAAAAAAAAAAAAAAAAAAAACGGATTTTGAGGAATGCACAACGCCGACTGACGCGTGCTTCACCACGCGCGCTTCACCATTCGCACGCTTCAACGCGCGCACGCATCACCGCGCGCACGCATCACCGCGAGCACGCTTCACAACGCGAGATGTTCACCAAGCTCACGCTTCACTAGTGCGCACGCTTCATCGCGAGCACACTTCACAACGCGCACGCATCACTGCGAGCACGCTTCACCACGTGCACTGTTTACCAAGTGTACGCTTCACCACGTGCGTTGTTCTCCAACCGCACGCCTCATCAGTGCGCACGCTTCACCGCGAGCACACTTCACAACGCGCACGCATCACTGCGAGCACGCTTCACCACGTGTGTTGTTCATCAACCGCAGGCCTCACCAGTGTGCACGCTTCACCATGCGAGCACGCTTTACTTCACCGACGGTCACACTGTTCAGTGCCGGTGTACTATTCACGCCGGTACACTATTCACGAGCGCTTCACCACGTGCGTTGTTCATCAATCGCACGCCTCACCAGTGCGCACGCTTCACCGCGAGCACACGTCACAACGCGCACGCATCACTGCGAGCACGCTTCACTAATCACGTACGCTTAACAAGCGCACGCTTCACAATCACGTACACAAAACACTGTGCATAGATCACTGTTCATAAATCACTGTTCATGCCTGTTCAAAAACGCTGTTCAAAACACTGTTTAAAAATACTGTTCAAGAACGCTGTTCCCAAAACACTGTTCCGAAACACTGTTCACGCGGGCCCAATATACTGTGCACACGGCCCAACATACTGTGCACGCCGCCCAATGCACTATGCACGCTGCCCAATGTATTGTGCACGCTGCCCCAATGTACTGTGCGCGCACACTTCCCAATCGCACTGTGCACACTGCCCAATGCACACACTGCCCAATGTGCACACTGCCCAATGTGCACACTGCCCAACACGTATACACTGCCCAATGTGCATACTGCCCAACGTGTGCACACTGCCCAACGCCGGCCGCGACTGTTCACGCCGGTCGACTGTTCACGCCGGTCGACTGTTCACGCCGGTCGACTGTTCACGCCGGATATACTATTCACGCCGGATGTACTGTTCGATCCTGTCACTGTTCACGAGGTTCTCCTGTTCACGCCGGTCACCTTTGTTCATGCCGGTTGCCGTCATCACTGTTCACGACGGTCACCACTATTCATACCGGTCATCACTGTTCACCAAAAAAACACTATTCACAGATCTGAAAATTCACAGATCTGGAAATCTTCCAAATTAATTTGAAACGCCTTTTTCAAATTAATTTTTCTTTCCAACACTTCAAACTCATATACCAAATCAGAACCCAAAAGAAAATTATGGTTCATATAATGGAGCAAGAACAACTAAACACCAACATGAAAATAAACCAGAATACTACCACCACGACCCAGGTTCCCAAATGGCCTCTTCTCCGCCGCCGGATCCTCTCCCCGTCGACCTACCTCCGGTCACCGTCCGCGGCTACTCCTCTCTCCGATCCACCTCCAAAGGAACCAAACCGATTCCGATCTCGTCGCCACCCTCCTCAATCTCCCACCTCCTCCGGCAACCCTCCGCCACAGCAGCCGCCGTCCAAACCGCCGCTGCTACCCTCTACAACTTCGCCGTCGCCGGGTGCGGGGATTTGTTAGTCACTGGAGTTAGGAGGGTGGCGACGGAAAGACGCCGAGGAGAAGTAACCACGCGCAGATCAGATCAGGAGCAGCTTTCGCAGCGGCTCCTCCGATCCGCCACCTCTACCTCTCTGATACCATGTCAAATTCACTCTCAATTTTCTTTCATTTCCATTCACAATCATCAAATATATATATCTATTACAAAATACAAAGCCTAAAAAATAGGAACATGTTATCAGGAATGTTATCTGGAAACATGTTCCGTAATACCGTAATACTATAGCATGGCCCCAGAATCTGCTTCCTCTTCACATGCCATACAACAACTAGACTGGATTATTTTCCTCTTCCATAGGTTTCCACGCGTAGATTGTTCAAAAAAAAAAAAAAAAAAAAAGGTTGTCACGTGTAGGAAGCGCATTGTTTAGTAGCCTCCAAGCAAAAAAAATTAACTTTTGGAGGGAGGGAGCAATTCCACAACTTATCCCACACTCCTTTACTCTTGCAACTCCGTGATGATTCAACATCTTGCAATTCTTGCGTTTGGATCCAATAACCGCTTCTGACATTATAATCTTCATTTTTTGTATAATACCAAATAATTCTATCTGAAGATCTCCTCTGACTGATAGGAATCTTCAATATAACCTCAACATCTTATGGGAGGAAGGTCTCCCTTAGTTTTTCTACATACCACGTGTTTTCCCTATTAATGAAGTCAGCCACCTTAAAACTGGAGGAGTGTAGGTTTTGGGTAATAGCCTTAAATGAGAAAGTCAAAACATCTACACGAAAAACATCTACATATATATATTAGTATATATTTATAAAAACATCTTTACACTATATATAAAATTGGATCTAAAACTTATCAATAACTACTTTCAATTTTATTGGGAAGAGAGTATAAATATATAAAATTTTTTACATATTTGGCATTTTTACATCTATAAAATGAAAGATTCTCAATAATTTTCTTATATATATATATATATATATATATATATATATATATATATATATTTTTTTTTGAGAGAAAAAAAGTCTTGTTATATATATAAGTAAAAGTGTATTTACAAAATGTTGAAGTGAACCAAAAGTTTTATGCTAGAAGATCAAAAATGATAATGACACTGCACACCAAGAGCAAAATCATCAAAATTCCAACTACAAACAAGAAAACCAATCCTTCTACCAGTGATCTATTACTACGTAGAGAAGCTACCACCTAAGTATTTAACTCATCCCACGTCCTACACATTTTCTTAAAAGAATCACGACATAATCCATTGTTCTGTTATAGTCACAAGTACCACATTATTGTATAAGCTGCCATAAGATCCACTTCCTTACTCGGTCGAGGAGTGGAGAGTTAATGAGAGAATGATAGTCCTTCAAAGCAATTATTGAGAACGAGTATAGTCCCTCTACAAAGCAAAAATATATTTTTTTAAATAAATAAATAATACAAATATAAGAGATATTAGAAAATAAGATCAACTCAAAGTCGAAGTCACCAAGTAAGAAGTGGAAGAGGAAAAAGAAGAAGAAGAAAATGAGATTATACAAATTTTATTTTGCTTCTATGCACAATTAAACAATCATGAAAATATTACTGATAAAAATCTTATTGTATTTTCTGAAAAAAAAATATTTGTTAGCTATCCTAAATAAAAAATTAAATCGACTTTTATTTGTTACATCTTTACTATTATTATTAGTATTATTATTTTTTATAGCAAGAGAAAAAAAAAATCTTCAGGTAAAGCGGCATGATGACGTAACGGTAACTCAAGGAGTCGGTGGAACCCGCTCCAACGGATCGACCCTCTGTGTCTTCCCAACTAGATATGTTAAGAGTAGAAAGACGGAAAAATAGAAAGTTCTTTTCAGCAACATCCTTGCACCGCAGATCTTTGATTCCGGAGAGCTTAAACGCCAATTTCATCAAACAACACAGAAATCACAGAAGAAGCTTTCTAGCATCAACAAGAACAACAACGATTTCTTTTGAGAGATCAAACAAAGATGGCGGATCCGGCGACATCGTATCTCGGAAAAATGTTGTTGGAGGAGATTACGCCGGTGGTGATGGTTCTCCGAACTGCTCTGGTCGAAGAATCTTGTCGCAAGAACGGCCTTAGCTTCATCCAGATGCTTGAACCTTTCTCTATCTTCAATAACATCGACGGTGACGATCATTTCCTCGTTCTCTCTCTTTCCCTCTTTTTTTTTTTTTTTTTTTCTTACTGGATCGTTTTTGTTTTTTTGTTTCAGTGCCAGTTCGCACTGCGAGCGATCAACCCTACAGGTTGCAGAAGTTCAAGCTTCGGCTGCATTACGCCTCCGATATTCATCAGCGAAATGTGGAGGTGATTTGGTTCTTATCACAACCGTATATTAATGTTTTGTGTTATTAGGGTTTTTTTCCCCCTCAATTTGGAACCTTGGGTTGAATCTCATCTGTTGTTTATTAATGTAGATCTTCTTTTTTTTTTCCTAGTTAATGCTTAGTTGTATAGTCTGCTGCATTTGTTAATGATACTGAGCATATCAAAATAGTATGTGAGCCTGATTGGGTCGGTCCCAATCCAACTGATCCTTTGTCACTGCCGATACTAGGCTGGTGTGATATAACAACATTAGAATAAATGGCATTTTGGGTAACTAAACAAACATGTTAGTATTTCATTGGAGAGGTTTCTTACTCTCTCTCTTTGATGGAGAAAGCATGCTACAAGCATGATAGAAATGAAGAAGAAAGCGGAGAAGTTAAGAAAACACATGAGGGCACTATTTTTTGTCATGCATGACTTTTGCCTTTTCAGTCATCAATGGATCATTAATGATCTCTTTATGTAGTCTTCATTCCCCAAGGCACTTGGCCCAATGTAATAAGAAACCTTTAGCTGGTGTTATCACCTACAAGTTCTGCTTCTCCTTCACTTTGTAAATGCTATCACTCTTTTCCTTTTAAGTGGCACACACAACGCAATAGGAAGCATCTTTCACAACAAAGCCCATTGCACTCCAACAGTGTAATGACATTGAATATTATCTTGGGGGACATCCATGAAAGCCAACATTTGTGATAGGATATGATTTCTGATTCTCTGGCAGATTTACATGTAGAACAAAGATATACCAGAGTTCCAATGGGTAGAAACAAAGAAGTAATTCCATGATAGGAATTTCTTCTTGACATGCATGCCAATAAAAAATTAGGAGTTGTAGAAGAACATGAAAAATTAAGAGTTGTAGAGAAACTTTAGGCTGTCTTTGGTTTGGAATTCAAAAGTTAAGAGACAAACCAAAAAGAAAAAAAATTGGAAAACAACTTTTCATCCTTTTTTTTTTTTGAAAAATAACTCATTTTCTAACTTCTAAGTAATATTAAAAAAAACGTTTTTAAGTTTGACGAAAACATGTTTATTCGTTTTTTTTTTTTTTTTGAATACAAAAAAAATATCCCAATTACAAACCAAATGAGGGCTTGAGTTAGGAGGCAAACCAAAAATTAGGAGGTCTTTGGTTTGTAATTCAGAAGTTAGGAGACAAACCAATAAGAAAAATTTAGAAAACAACTTTTTATCTTTTTTGAAAAGCAACTCATTTCTAAGTAATATTTTTCTTTTACTTCATTTCTAAGCAACATTTGAAAAAGATTTGTCTAAGTTTGACGAACCAAATGCTTATTCATTGTTTTTAGTATGCTTTTTGACTTTTTGTTTTTGAATACATAAAAAAAGTCTTGATTACAAACCAAACGAGGCCTTGAGTTTTCCAAAGTTGGTTATTAGGAAATCCTTAAGGAGAAATATTAATTATAGCAAAGTTTTGGTAGAAGGATATGACACACCTATCATGCATCCACTATGTAGTATCCTCTATTGACAAGATGATGTGATATGCTAAGTGTGCTCAAGACTACTCATCTTTTATAATTCAACGCAACTTAACTCAACAAAGCCCTTTCCCAATTACATGGGGTTAGCTACATGTTTTTACTCCCTCAATTTCTCTCTAAGGCTAAATAGTACAAGTTATATTACTAGTAGCTCAACTTTCATAGCTACCAATTTTATTCCAAATGCAATTTCTTCTGAGATGTTTGTCACTAGTTTATCTAGTTGGGTCTACTATTGAGTTATGAAAGCTTGTTTTAGTTGTTGTTTTTGTATTCTCTGATTGTCTCTATTTGTTCTAAATACTTGCATGTATATAAATGTGTCTTCTAGAGAGTAAGAAAATGCTAATTTTAATTAGTGGTCTAAAGTCTCATCTGCATTGTTGTTCTCTATTTTGGGACTCTTTTTTTTTTTTTTGGATTGGAGCTCATCATGTTAACAACTGTGGTGAACAATTTCTCTTCCTAGTCATTGAAATTATATCTAAAGTCCAGTCCCAACTAACCATATCATTCTTCCAACTGAAGAAGTCGCTAACTTATTATTCTTTAAGCCAATAAGATTAAGAAAGCCTCCTTTGCTCTAAGGGCAGTGGTTGATTGTTTGCTAACAATTGCATATCCTCCCTTGATCTCACTCTCATTCTCTTCATGTTTGATCTAATCACATTGGCACACCTCATGAATTCCGTCCATTCTTCTTTGAATGCCTAACCAGATGTAATCCCTTGCTTGTGCACTATGCTACATTGATGTACTTCAAGAATTTCATCCCTTCTTCTCTGGATGCCTAACCATATGCAATCCCTTGCTTGTTCAATATACCACCCATTGCCTCCACACTGTAAAATGGGTGAATCACCCAACCAATGCTTTAGTGCCTCTTATTCCTTCCAATTTCCATAACCACTTCTTGAGTAGCCTCGTTGTTCGCTTTCATGTCCTGAATGTCTAGGCCTTCGTCTTCCTTTGGAAGGAAAACATTATCCCCACTTAAACCAGTGAAGTTTTTGTTTCTAGAAGGATATTCCAGTTAGAAAATTTGTTATTCTAACGACCCTCGACATTTGATATTGTCTAGTCTAAACTCACACCATCATAATTTTGCTTCTTCATCATGTAGCTCTTGGAAAAGGCTTCAATAGGTTATAGAGAGTTCCATATGTGTGAATCCCAACTTTTTCTTCTCGTGTCATGGTAGACGATTGCAATCCACCTCCTTAGGGGCGGGCCTCACATCCTTGTGGCTGCGCACTTTCAATTGGGGATTGGTTTCGTTGCCATTTGTAACGATCCCTTGCCACTAGATAAGTAGATATCTTTTCTATGTTTACTCATGCTGACTTGATTTTGTGTCCTTACTACTTTGGTTCTTATAGAAGTCTTGATAATTGATGGAGAGAATGTCACATATACATGGAACACAAACTTTTCCCTTTCAGATAATGTGAGAATATTACAATAGTTATCATTTTGTCCCCTTCTTCCTCTACATGCTGCGCAATGGGGGAACCAACGTGTAATAAATGGAAAGGCTAGAAAAGGTGCTTTTGACTTTTGAGAAGAACTAAACCTCCCATCCATGAAAACAATTGCTCTTCCACCTTTCTAGACATTAAATTAACCTTCTCAATTCAATGATTGTGTTCATCATCCATGATTTAGGTCGAAGTCTCATATTTGCAACAAAGAGACTCAAGTTGCTAGCTGGTTAGGAAGCTATATTGTAGCTTAAAGTTTTTGCCAAGTTCTTAAATGTTCATCACACCAACCAACCTGTACTTAGAGATGAAAAGACGCCTACAACGGATTCGTGTTTATTTGTCATGTATAACTATTTCAACTGTTAATATCAACCTTCCACAAACCCTAAAATGGATTCTGTGTTTTTTAGGCTGTTTAAACTTCAAGATTGTAGGGTTGTCTTGAAAAGGTGGTGATGCTTGGAGACTATGGAAGATAATTCTGTAGGAACGAGTCCTATTATGAGGTAGAGTGATGTTGATAGTCAGAATAAGGAGGAAGGATGGAAAAGAAAACAACTTTCTTCTTGTTAATTGGATGGTTTATATGAGAGAGAAGAAGTTTTCCTCTTCCTTTTGTTTTATAGATGACGCAATTTTGTCATTTTGCATGGAGTTTTGGGCTGCATTTCAATATTTTAAAAAATGGGTCATATTTTCTTTTTCCGGCCAAAATAGGGTTATTTTGTTGAATTGCTCTTTAATTTTATGATTACATTTTTTAAGGTTTTAAAAACTTTTCAAATGATGAATATAAGTTACTGAAATTTTTAAACCTTAAAAATAGGCAATATTGTATGCAAAAACATTATACATATACATTATGCAAATCATTTAGTCTTTATTGCCTAAGCCACAACTAGGTTCTGCCTCACCTAATCAATGCAAATTGCCTAGGCTTTGCCTAGATGCCTTGAAAACATTGGCCGTTTTTTAAATTGTTTGTCAGGTCCCCAAATGTTTGCGGCACCGACCAATCTGTTGTCTTTTCCTTCCCATAACATTTCATTATCTAGGATATATAAAATATGATTGTCAATATACTCAGGAGTAGATGATTGATCTGGATCTGTGCATCAGCTATAAACCTTTGGCATAGATTATAAAGCACATATGCCATATGGAGATATGTTTTTATCTTTCCTAATGAACATCAAAACAGAGGCATGGGCTGAGATATGTTTTTATCTTTCCTATTGAACATCAAAACAGATGCATGGGCTGGTTACTGTGAGTTACTTTTGTTTGATTAGTTATTTATTTGAGATTCATTAAGGTTCTTTTCAGCAGTTGAGACTTTTTACTTTTAGGTGGCCAAAGTTAAAATTGATTTAGTTGCATTATATTGTTAAACTGATTTGTTCCATTCAGGCTGCAGAGGAGCATTTGAAAAAGGTCGTTACTCATGCGAGTGAGAGCGATGACTATGATTTATGCTCAGATCCACCACAACTTGAAAGCTTGCTTACCAGTAAGTTCTATGATCTTGTTATTACCTAAATCAATAATTATGAATGTCAACTCAGGATCTGCATCAGCAACTTTATTAATTTTGGTTTCTGTGAATATGATTATGGAAGTAATCATTTGAAAATTTTGAACTTCATTGGAAGCTTTCAGAAGCATATATAAATGTTTTTTGAAAAGAGACTAGAATATATAAATAATAATCTCAATTACATGTACAGAAGCAGATTAGAAAGAGAACAAGATGTTCTCAATTCCCTCTTAAACATCTACGAAGTTCGACAATCCCCTCACCATATATACATATATATTTATGTAAAGTCATGCATTTGATTCTGTTAAGCAGGACAAATAACATACATAACATAGTGTTATTAAAACTAACCAGTGAGAGTGCAGGAAATTAAAACATGATAATACAAGAAAACTACACCAAATCTACACTTTACTGTAGTGACTCTATTGATCAATAACTGTGTATTAAGGTAGGTTTATAAGAATGATATTAACTATTCTATTCTTTTGGCACTTTGGTTATTGGTTTAAATCAAATAATATGCACATGGCATGGAAGTCCGGTATTAAAATTGTTATCAAGTGACACATTGGCCAAATTAAACTGCAAACCTGGTAGAATGCATGTCAATACAGATTATTCCCATATTTGCAAGTTTGCAATTAATTTCAGGTCAGGTGTTCTTTATAGAAAGAGCAGTTTATTCACGTCTTTGCACCTGAGGTCAATGCTAATAGCTAATAAGAGCTGAAAACAAGTGATGGAATAAATGTGAATTCATGGGAAGAGAGTGGTTATTTGTATGACATGGTAAATTTTGCTTTTGAAAAATTAGTTCCTGTTAGACAGCTTGACTTTTATTTTGCCATTTTCCTGGGTGATGCAATCATGCTTAATATTGGGCTCATTTCAGGTTGATATTGACACTTTTCCTGTGCAGCTGCTGAATCTGAATCTCCACTATCATGGTTTCAGATATTCAACAAGGAACTTATTCGTACTTCGTCTTTTTCAGAGCATGAAGCCTTTGATCATCCAGTAGCATGTGAGCTTTTGTCAAGAATTTCTCTCTTAGTTTAGCTGTTCAGTCACTTCCATGTATTCTAGGGTTGCAAATGCTAATGTTAGATGTTGTTCCTTTGTTTTTAGGTATAACATGTACATATAATTAGGTGTAAATGAGGACTTACTTTGCCCTTGCTTTCCAATTTGACTCACAGGTCTTTTGGTTGTTTCTTCCAAAGATGAACAACCTATAAATAAATTTGTTGACCTTTTCAACACTAACCAGTTGCCCTCTCTTCTGAATGATGGTGTGATGGATCCAAAGATCTTGAAGCATTACTTGCTCTTACATGATAACCAAGATGGCACATTAGAGAAGTACTTTAGATCATTCCCTTTTATTGTGTTTATTTCACTTTCTTTATTTATGTTAGTGATAGCTTGATGTACATTGTTAATTCTCTATCTTTTAGGTCAGGTAGTTATCTTACATTATCAAAGCTTAGGTTTGTGAGACGTCTTGGTTTCAAGACCTTTATTAGTATTCGCCTATTCCCATTAGTATGTTTGGTATTTGTCTCTTATTCTCTCTCCCTTCTATCTCCTTGCGTGTAGGATGGGTTGCATGTAAAGGGGGGTGTGAGTGATAGTTTCATAGACGTTATTGGGCCTCTTCCTAATTGTTAAAACTTTTAAGTCACTTGGTTATCTAACTTTAGTACCTGAGAATAAGAAATCCCCTTTTCATTGATGGTATTTTTATTCTTGTATCTACATTGCAAGGTTATAGGTTTAAACTTCTTGTTTTGCTATGGGCTTTGGCATTTGGTCATAAAAGTTCGTGGAAGCTTTGTTAATTTTTATATATAAAAGTTTAGAAGTGCATGGAAATTCATAGATATATCGAGATATTAAGAATTTAAGATCTTAACCATTTGCACAAAGCTAAGAGAAAGAAAACTAAAAGATCATAATCATATTAAATATATTAAAAGTGATGATTGAGAGCCTTAGTGAAAGAAAAAAAAGGTCAAGGAAAAGTAGAAAGCTTATTTTGAAAAAAAACTACTAAATGAGAATCATTTGGAAGATCTAAGTGCAAAAAGAGTATATAGTAAGTTACTTGTAACTCAATTTAACTCATTAAAGCCTTTTCCCAACTATATGGGATCGACTGCATGAATTTGTTTCCTCAACTTCGTGCTATCAAGGGTTAAGTCGGCATTTATACATCCTAGTCCTTCACATAGTCCGACTAAGTAGATTCATATTATAGTTGATTTGACTAAGTTTTACAATGTTTGCCAACTAGCTAATGCAATCTTCCTCCTTAACCTTGGGTGGGGACCAACAATGTATAAAGATATGTAAATGATAATTAGCAAGCAGAGTTAATAGGTTTGAGTAACTAATGAAAGAAATTTGGACCCAAAAAAAAAAAAAACTAATGAAAGATATATCTTTGTTTTTTAGGTTTAACATGCTTGAGTTAAAAAAATGCTTTAAAGAAAATAAAAATTATGAAGGCTTTTGGGATCGGATGGTATCTGTATTGAATATTGGAAGAATATACGAAAGTTGAAGTTGTATACTTAACAAAATTGTTCAATAAAAGTACATTTGTTAAGAGAATGTTTGTTGAGTTGAAGAAAAAATGTTATAATACCTATTTGTAGAACTAATGGGGATATTAGAGCTGTGCGAATTATTAAGGTATCAAATCAATAAGTCATGTGAAATTGTAGGAGTGAGTGATTGAGAATCGTATAAGAGTTGGAAACTATAATGTATAGAAATCAATTTGGATTTATGCCTGGGAGATCAAATGTTAAAGCAATTCACTCACGAATGAGATTGATGGAGAGATAATGGAAGAAAAAGAAATGCCTTCACACACTTCTTCTTGATCTAGAGAAAGCTAGTTATAAAGTCCTTGCTTATTAGAGATATGATATGATGGGTTTTAGAGAAAAAAAAAGAGTTACAATTACAAATGAATCAATTGACCTAATAAAAGATATGTATGATAGAGCAATAACCATTGTATAGATAAAAAATGGAGAAACTAGTTAGTTCTCAATTATAGTAGGTTTATATTAAGAATCAACCTTGCAACCTTATCTTTTTGCCCTTATCTTTAATGATAATGTCGTGCTAATTGATGATTTATGGGTTAATGCTAAACTATTTGGTTGAAGAGGAGGATTTGGCATTCAAAAGGTTTGTGATTAGTGAAACTATGATTGAATACATTAGATGTAATTTAAGTGGAAATAGTAATATAAGTAGAAAATAATGAAGATTGAAAGTCAAAAGACATCAAGGAGAAATTGTTGGTATTTAGACTCAATTAGTCATCTAGGAAGAAATAAGAGATGATGCCAAATCATAATATTAAAGTAGGTTGAGTTAAGTGAAGGAATGCTTTTTAAATACTATATGATCAACATATCCCATTAAATTTGAAAGAAAGAATTTATAAGATTTCCTTGAAAGTAGACATGCTTTGTGGAACAACATGTTGGTCAAGGAAAAGAATGTGTTAATAAATTGTGCAATAGAACTGATAATATTAAGATTGATATATGGTGAAATATTAAAGAATAAAATTAGAGATAAACACATTTAAGAATTGATATGAGTAGTCCAACTGGTGATGAAATAGGTGAAAATTGATTAAGATGGCTTGGGCACTATATCAACGAAGACCATTAGATGACCAACTTAAAAGAGTGACCAATTAACTATCATTGGTGAAAATAGTGGAAGATGAAGACCCAAAAGAACATGGGAAGAGATTTCACAATCAAACTTTGTTGAGTTGAGTTGAGTTGAATTTAATGGAGATTTCATAATCAACCTTCTATATATTTTAGAATAGCTATTAAGCTATATATATGAACAAGAAATCCTCTTCTTGTTCATGGCCTGCTTGGTTTGTATTAGTTAGTTAGAATCTTAACATGAAAGGGGCCTTGGATCCTTACAAACCTGATATGTGATACATAAACCCCATGTAAAGTGTGTCAAACTTATGTCATGTGTTATGTACACAGTGCACTCAACACAGTAGAATAACACAAATTAGTAGTACATGGTTGCGCTTGTTCTAGGCTTCTAGCAACCTTCTTTCTTTTTTGATAAGAAAACAAGCTATTTAATTTGATACTTTATGGAACTCGGAGGTTGTGGCTTAGGTTGATGGGGATTGAGCTAGTTACGCAGTTGGTAGTTGGCTACAGAAATTGTTTAATGGAGATTTCATAATCAACCTTCTATTGATATGTATTTTTATATTTTCTTACTTTATTGTTACTATTTAATAATGTCTAAATTTTCATTTTCCTTATATTTAGTGGTCTTTCGATGTATGCAACAAAATGTTTGTGTTGGTTTATAATTAACTTTAAATACTAAAATATATTTGTTAGAAAATATGATTAATAAACTTAAAAAAAGAATAACAAAATAAATAATTAAAAGAGCTTTTGATCAACAACACAAAACTATAGAAATATTCATAGGATTAGTTATCTCATCAATAGAAAAAAGACTGTGTAAAAGAAACTTGAATTTAATTTTTTAATAATTTCTTACCCAAAATGTAAGAAGAATCAATTTAAAATAAAATGCATAACATATACATTTTAATTAATATTTTATCCAGTGCTATCAAGGCATGCACCTTAATGCGCTCAGGCATGCCTTGAGGCAGGGCACACATGTTGCGCCTCAATATTTGATAGGCAGGGCACACTAACTCAGGCGTACGCCTCAGTGCACTTTAATGCGCCTCACTTTCCTTCTTTTTTTTTTTAAAAAAAAAAAAAATATTTAATCACAAAATAAGTATTGTATTATATACTTTTTTTTTCTTTGACTAAATATACATAATACACGCTATTAAACATAAAACATTAAAGGAAACTTGTTTTCCACTTATTATAACAACAATAAGAAGTACTTGTTAGTTGTTACAAATGCGTCATAGTTGCTATTTATTCTTCTTTGCTTTTGTGTTTCTTTCTAGAATTCAATTCTAAATATAAAAGTAAATAAACATAATACAACTATGAAATAGAAACAATAGGCTGTTATAAACATTATAATGTATGATGTGAAAATCTAAAACTTTTATTGATTTCTATCTTTTTCAAATTCTTTTACAAAAAATTCTTTTACCAAAAAATAAAAATAAAAATAAAAATATATAATTAAGTTTTTTAAGAATTTTGCGCCTCACTTCACTTAAGTGTGCACCTTGTGCCTTTAACTACCTTAATTTTATCTTAAAGTTAAATATAAGAAGGCTAATTCAACATTTTTGATCGATGTCTCAAATATTGTGAAGTTTGCTTTGGTTATGGTTATGGGTCTGAGTAATGAGAATTACCTTATCCAAAAATGGGGGCAAGGTTACCTACCATCACGACATCACCACTCTTGTTTGTGAAAGCCTTGTGCACATGGTACGACCTTTATATTACATGACACTTGGAGATTTCTAGGTTTTGAGTGTATAGATCATGCATTTTGACCTTGTCCAAATTTGAAAGGTTAAATTGTTGTCTTCACATGTTCTAACTTTTTCTTTTTCTTTTCTCAATTTTTTTTTCTCCATTGTAGGCCATCTAATATTTTGACAGAAATGAGGAGTACATTTGGTTCAAATGAGTGTCGATTACTTTGTGTCAATTCTGCTCAAGATGGGTCGATAGATTGGCAGGATAACCCATGGGTTCCTCATGTAAGAGAACCTTTTGGGACTTCGACGTTTTAATTTTTGATTGCATTCGTTTCATTGTTTTAAAATTTGAACAAGATGTAAACCTCAAGATAAGGCACCCAAAAAAGGCCTTTGGCTTAAGCCTCAAGGTCCTACTATGAGACTTGCAGCCTTGAAGCGAAATAAGGATTAAGTTTCTCTTTTCCATATTAAAATTTTATTTTGTTTATTTTTTTACTTTATATAAGATTTTTTTTTTTTTTTTAAAGAAGAAACAAAGTTAGTAGTTAGTTGTATAACCAGCTTCATCGCGCCATCCATCATCATACCACACTCTCAGGGAGGTATCAGGTCGGTTCCTGACCAATCTAATCCCCCTCACCCCCTAAGGTGAGGCGATGGCTAGAGTTGAACCTAGAACCGTTGCAAATCCACCTCTTTACCAACTGTACCAACTCTATGTTGGCTATATATATAATTTTTAATTATAGTTTTTGGACGGTTATAACCAATTTGTTTAGTTTTGAAAGATAAACTCTCTTCCATAAGGAGAAATTTCATCTTTTTTTCTTAAAGGTAAAAGAATTTGCCTTGGCATAGAGCCTCAATCTTTTGCCCTCTGGAAAGTC
This sequence comes from Paratinospora sagittata, assembly GCA_035771175.1. Classification (NCBI taxonomy): domain Eukaryota; kingdom Viridiplantae; phylum Streptophyta; class Magnoliopsida; order Ranunculales; family Menispermaceae; genus Paratinospora; species Paratinospora sagittata. Next base: position 46,762,797 of record CM069593.1, read on the forward strand.
CCCTCACTAGTAATATCTCTTTAAGTTTATTAATAATATATCTACTAACCTAGCAAATTAAAATCTTTTGACAAATTATTTTAATTGCAAGTTGCAACTTGCATTAACTAAAACAATGGTGAGAAATGACAAGGTCTAATATTTTTGCAATATATTTGCTAAATTTCTATTTCCTTTTTGCTTAAAAAGTGTAAAACTTAAAACTTGGAAAGCTTGATATATGGTGTGCATCATTTATTTCGTAATGATGCTAATGAAAATTAAGGCAACTAATATCTATGTTACCTGGACTCGGGTATGGGCATCGGATATGAGTACATATCTAGACGTCCAACTCCAACTTGTTCATTTTCAAATTTTAGGATACGGGGATTCGATTATATTATATGTTGATTTTTCCTTTTTTCTTCTTTTCACTCATTTTTATTGTTCGTTTTGTTCTCCCACGTAAGTGAATTTCACCTATTAGTCATTATTTATTTCACGCGTTCTCTTCTTTCCATTGGAGAATTTGCATATTAATATTTTAAAATCTAAAGTGTCGAACACATCCCATACCCATGTCGTATCATGAAGTGTCGAACACGGGTACGTCAGGCTAGAGTTTAGGGTCCGGGTAACATAGACTAATATATATATATATATATATATCGAGGCAAATCACTAAAGATCTCAACACTTATAAAACTAGTTCATTTTTTGCTTCTTTTACACGTCTTCAATTAGTACTTGTAATTTTTTAAAAGAATTTTTGTGTATTTTTCTTATATTTTTATATTTTGTTTTTAAAAGATACGAGGCTTATGCCTCGTAAAGGAAAATTGCTTAAATCCCATGAGGCCGGACACAACCCAATAGTACCGGTGGCCAACAAATGGTGGGAGATATACATAGCTCGAACCTGAGACACTTTACAATTTTTTAAACCTTGCTACTTAAGATGTTCTTTGAAATCTGATGTCATTTGTATACATTTTATATAATTTTGTGTCAGAAAGTTGATGCTTCAATTATTCAAGATCGTGGTTGTCTCCTTAACATGGATGATATTAATGAGGTATTTCTCCTCTCACATGTGCTCCAACAATTACTGAACATCTTATGTGCTTGTACAACTTTTCTGAACAATTATATTGGAAATCCTTACTTAACCTTTAATTTTGGAAAATGGAGAATAGATAAAGGACTTCATGCAAGATCTGTCTTCCAAACATATCATTCCACATATGGAGCAAAAGATACGTGTTCTCAATCAGCAGGTATGGTCTTCCCACTGCTTGCTTTAGTTTCAGATATGGTGTATGTCTTACACTTTATAGTGTTTACAAGCTTAAATGTGTTCACTGGGTTGTCTATACTTTTTTCCATCGTTAAGTTTTACATGTTTCCGTAGGTCTCTGCAATGAGGAAGGGCTTTAAAAATCAAATAAAAAACTTGTGGTGGAGAAAAGGGAAAGAAGATGCACCAGATGCCCCCAGTGGCCCCATGTAAATTAGCCACAGATTATGTTGGATTTACTCATTTGCTTGATTTTTTTTTTGTTTTTTGATGCACTCCATTATAGTTGACTCAAGGGTAGTTTCTGCCAATTTGGTTTTCCTGTTCACAATTGAAGGTATACTTTTAGCTCTATAGAGTCTCAGATGAGAGTCTTGGGTGACCATGCCTTCATGTTGCGAGATTATGAACTTGCCTTGTCAAATTATCGACTGCTTTCGATGGATTACAAGCTTGACAAGGCCTTGAAACGCTATGCAGGTGTACAGGTAGTGTGAATTGTTTATACATGTCGTATCTATCTGCCTGTATACTTTACAAGTGTGCTTGGTTTTTTTTTTTCCTAGAAATCAACCTTGCCTATATTGTTCTGATTTTGTTGTTTGATTAATGTGCATTTCTTGCCTTTGTTGTTTTTCTGTGGTTTTAACTGCGCTAAATTGGAGTTTTTTTTCCTCTTGCACAGTACAATGGCTTTGTTCTAAAAAGAGATTAAATTAATCTCTCTTGAATGACGTTGAATTTTCAACTGGAATAATAGTCAGAGAGATTGTTCATTCTTTTTCTCTAAGGCAGATTTTTCTCTAGTCAACAATGAATAATGCTTTTGAGGGAGGAAAGTAGAATACAGAAAGATAAGATAGGAGGGAGTAAAGGCTTCTGCTGAAGATGGGAATTCTATGGTTGGGGTACAGGACCAGTAGATCATTAACCTTTAGTGAAAGGGATCTTGAATTTTTTTTCAATGATGGTGTAATTGCCTCTTTTTTGAAAATAGTAATCTACAGGGTTGCCTCAATATGATAAACAACTGTAAGAAATCACTGAGTGAAGTGATGTTTTCATGTGACTGAGGAGAAGGAGAATAAACATATGAGATGGGGTTGCTGCATCTTTCTGTGAGTTAATCAGGTTCTTGAAGTGTGAAACAGCTCATAGTACTTAAAGAAGTGGGGCATCGCTTGTACTTTTTGGAGAAATGAAGTTCAAATTTATGGATGATTCAGATGATAAAAGATGTCTTAGCTAGGTGTTGATGACTAGATGTCACTTTGTTAAAGGGGATTCCTAAGATATGGGAGCTGTGCTGGAGCAAAGAATGATAGACTAGTGGGATGGAAGTGAAAGAGCTAGTGAGCTACCAGAGATTTCAACCTTTTTATTCTCGCTTTTGAATTGAATCAATCTATGGAATGTTTCATGCTATCCATATTTTTATGTAACTTTGGAAATATTTATTCTTTGGTGTATGCTTTGTATGTATGAAGGTGACACAATGGATTGTGTTTTCCTTCATCGCCCTTTTCCCCTCAGATTTGGAACAGACGGAGGGAACACACAATTTGGTCTTTCAGGAAGCCTAGCAGGTGCAAAGATCTTTTCACTTAGGCATATGATGCCTTCTTCTTGAGGAGGAATACCTGTATCTGGAATGTTGCAGTATTTGCTTCATCTTCAGCAGGTTGGGAAGAGCAAGAAGTTTTTTCAAGAGAAGAAGATATTAGTGCGGCAGTTTGTAATAGCTCAAATTTTAAGGCTTCTGTTGTGGATTTCATAAAGTTCTTTGTCCAATGGCTATGGCTTGTTTGATTGATTGAATGGATGAGATAATTTGATCTAATTCTTGGGTGTGCTGACTGCCTTCTAGGAGAACTTCTTGTGCTCCTGTTTGAAAGTTGTGTACATTGTCTTTTTTGCTTCTCTTGTTATCTGTTTGAAAGTTGTGTACTTGACAAGAAACGTGATATATATAAGAGCAAAAACCAAAGGGAAGAGGTGTCCCGTTTGGATATTACAGAGATTCTAGAATAGAGTTCCAGTTGAATGTCCAATCCCCAAAACTATAGCCTAAAGATAGCTTACATGAACTGACCCAATTTACAAACATAAACAGGGCCCAGTCCCATAACCTGACGCTACTATTACTACAGTCAGTAAATACCCTATTGTTTCTTTCAATCCAAATACACCATAAGTTCGCAAAATAAATACATTTCCAATATTGTCTTGTATTGTTTTTCAACTGGACACTGCTAGGAAACGATAGAAGTGTGTTGTGGTCTGGAGGAGGCAGCAACTGACATCTCCTACTCCAAAAACTCCATAGCTCCTTAATTCGCTCACAACTATCGAACAAATACTCGATTGATTCTGCATCATTCCTGCACATACAACACCACGACGGACAAAGGAGAGTATTAGGGAATTTCTTTTGCAGAATGTTGGCACAATTCTATCTGGTTTTTCTTTTTTTTCTTTTTTTTTTAATACATTGCGTGCCTTTCCTAGAATTCAATATCTTATGGTCTTTTTTTTTTTCTTTTTTTTGGTTGCAAATTAGTTTTAAAGTTTTTTTTTTATTTACCTTTTATGGGTTGGAAAATTAAATTATTAAAGTACATATTCTTTCTGAAAAGAGATTGAAGTACATATTTTATTTTGTTGGTTGATAAAATTAAATTTTTTTTTTTAATTTATTTAAATTTTTATGATTGCTACATTCTTATAGTTTTTTTTTGTAACAATTTAATTGTAAAATTGTTTTATTTACTTTTTATGGGTTGGTTGATTAAGGTACATTTTTATTTTGTAGATTGATTAAATTACTTTATTTTTATTTTTATTCTAATGGGTAGTTTAATAAATATTGTCTACTTAGATTTTTTAACGATCTATAAGAGATATTTTAGTTAATTGATATTGCTTTACATAAAATTAGTTTTAATTATCATTTTCTTTATGTGTTTGTAAATATAAAAAAATTGACCGGTAATATATCAATTGTGAAACTTTAGTTGTTTATGCATACTACTTTTTTATTCTATTGTTTGTTAGAAACAATATATTCTTATATAAAATAATAAGTAGATAATAATAACCATCAACAAAATAGACACATTGTGCGGAGTTGAATGCCTGTTTTCTATAACATTTGTAGCCAGTGGTTCCTATGCAAATGCTCTGCTTGCATAGTTGGTAATTTTTTATTTTTTATTTTTTAAGTTCTTTTCTTTTGCTCTTAAGGCACTATAAGTTATTTTATTTGCTTTTAACAACTGTCAGTTTTTCTTGATAACCATATAAATAATTTTTGATTTTTCAAATTCTCATGCAGGAGATGATGGGACTTACATACTTCATGCTGGACCAATCAAGGAAGGATGCAGAATATTGCATGGAAAATGCATTTAGCACTTACTTGGTATCTCTGCTTCTTGTTCCGATGATAATCAATTTGCAGTAGTTTGTTTGACAGATTAAATGGTTCATCAATATGGTTCCTAGTGGAACTTAAATGATTAGTTTCAATCTGTTTTCTGTCAATCTAGATGTTATTTGTTCACCCTTCAATTCAACATTGTCCTTGATTGGAACATATGATACATAATGTGGTTGATGAGGATGTACAAATGGGAATTCCAAAGGTGAATTTTCACCTCTACTCGTTTGCTGATTTTTGGTTCCAGGACATGTTTCATAGGGTGATTGTCCTCATTGTGACACGTTTCCTTAATTATCTTGTGCTAACACATATGGTTTTTCAATCGACGTGGCATCATTAACTTTTTTTTTTTTTCTTCTGTCTTCTTTGCTATCAAGAAAAGTTTAAATAGTTATGTAGCATCCATATATGAGGCTTAAGTCTTTGTTGGTTTAAGTCATAAGCCTACAGTTACAACAATTGGCAATTTATTATGGCTCATGAATCCAGTTGTGGTTCAAATATATCATGATATTTACACTTTTTCTTTCTTTTGTTTTCATGTTTTTTTTTCTTTGGGTGTGTGTTGGGGACCTTGGGGTAGGGGTTCCAAGGGTAGTAGCAAGTACTTTTAATTGCCCCTGCTTGGCAACTTGGCAATGGTCTGGGACTCTGGGAGCAACAGCTTGAAGAGCTTGTTTCTTGTTTATTGTCTATAAAATTTATGCCGGGGATGAAAGGAAAGCTAAACCTGAGGATATTCTAGGTATGACATATGAGAAGTAGGAGTATTGTAAATGAAAGTAAAAAAAAATTGATTATCTTAGATACATAAAGTAGGCCAAATATTTGCAAAAATGGGATTGCAGAATGCTTTAATTTGGGTCTTCTGGCAAATGCGTATATTAGGTATTATAGTATAATAGCCTAAAAGTTCTAAGTTGATTTAGGAATATGAAATCATGAAGGAGGATGTAATAGGTGAACAAGACATACTCTTAGAGACAAAAACAGTCATAAAGTCTCAAAGACAGTATTTTGGTACCTCTCCTTTAGGTGCATCTCAAAGCGAGTGCCTCAAATGCTTTGTTAGACAATTGTAAAAATGTACATGCCATATGGATAGGAAGTCGTAGGTTTTACTTTCCTCTCAGTTCTCTGTGTTTCCAATGTTCTAATTTGACCACATGATTGTACAATTGATTATCAATTCCAAATAATACTGTTCATTTTTTCAGAAACTTGGTTCATCTGGTCAGCGAAATGCTACAAGGTGTGGTCTTTGGTGGACAGAGCTACTGAAGGCCAGGGATCAGTATAAAGAGGCTGCTGGTGTTTATTTTCGCATTTCCAATGAGGTTATCCAGTGTTTTCAAAATGAATAAAAAAAATATGGATCTTAAGTTAAAAGCTCCTGATATATTTTCTTTTTCTCAGGAACCTTCTTTACAAGCAGCTGTCATGCAGGAGCAGGCCTCTTATTGCTACCTGTTGTCCAAGCCCCCCATGTTACGCAAATATGGATTTCATCTTGTTCTTGCTGGTAACCGCTACTACATATCAGAACAGGTATCAGTTTCGGAGTTATGTAAATCTCACTTTTGGTATATATAATTTTTTTTCCCAAGCCTGAAAGAGCTTTTTATTCTTCGTTTTCTCTTATTCAGAGAAAACATGCAATTCGGGCATATCGAAGTGCTCTTTCTGTTTATAAAGGGAATGCATGGAGCTTTATCAGTGATCATGTTCATTATCATATTGGAAAGTGAGTTTTTTCAGAATCCAGAAACTTAAAGGTGCATTTATTGTAACCTGAAACTTAATAGATCCTATGGTTTGGTCACAGGTGGTATTCGTTTATTGGAATATTTGATGTAGCATTGAAACATATGTTGGAAGTCCTGGCATGCAGTCACCAGTCTGTTATGACCCAAGAATTATTCCTAAGGGATTTTCTTCAAACTGTTCAGGTGAAAAGTAATGTTAGCCTGGACAGTATCTTTGGTTGAGCACTTCTAAGTCCTTAATAATAAATGAAAATATGAGTTATTGACCAATTGTGTATGATTCTGAACTGACATTACTGGTTCCCATGTCTAATTCAGAAACTTGGAAAAACATTTGAAGTATTCAGAATGCAGTTGCCCATTATCAACATTCCCTCACTGAAAGTCATTTTTGAGGATCATCGGACCTATGGGTCATTTGATGCGGTAAGTTTCTTTCTTATTTTTTCTCTTCTAATAGGTCTTTAGGGTCTCATTTATTATTTTAACAACCATGATGAGCTTATTAATTCATCAATTGTGTAATTTTCTGAGACAAATGAGTTGTCATAATTATTTTGTGTAGTTACTCATTCATAGCATATTTTGTTTCCTTTTTCTGTTATGCTATTAAGATCAGGTTTCTTACTGTCTATGAGGTCTTTTGTGGATCCTCTTCATAATAATCCTTTGCTGTTCCTAGCAAATTTTTCTGCATGTCATGTTCCTTAGTTTCAACATGTCATTCTGTAAATGTATAACACAAGGAAGTAGTAATGAACTAATGATGGTTATACATATATGTAAAACATGTATTATAATTAAATTACTGCATTTTAGAAATAAATATTACCTTATATTCACATCGTTTAAAACGTAGGATTTGTTATGTTGTTGTTGGTTAAGGACATGTATAATTTTGATTTAAGAGAGTAAAATTTTAAGACCCTGTCATGCACTGTTGTAGATGTTTGAGTACTTAAAAAACAGTTTTTAATAATTTACATTTTTAGCATGCCTTTGCTATTACAAATTATTTACTAAGGTAAATTTGACTCTTATCTACAATATTTTGAAAGAAATGGAGTCAGCACAAAATAATCATAGTTTCATGTATTATAAATCATTGACATTGACCTAAAATATGACTTGCCCTAAAACTTCAATAAATTAGAAGTCAAAGTTAATTTAGATTTAGAAAAAACTCAATGACCTAGAGAACTTTTAATCATCATCTTAAAAAGGTTTTTAAGGTATATGCTATAACAAGCATGATCATATACTTAAAACATATTAAAACATAATGGTTTAGGGTTGGATTTAAAATTTCATACTGCATTCTATTTGGATTCTTAGAAGTGCTAATGCACTCTCCCATTCCTCCCTTTACAAAACTGTCCTCGTTGGTGCTTAGTCAAAGATATTCTTTCGGGTCAGCGCCACTAGGTAGTCTTGCCTTCTTTTAGTCTGAGCAGCCCGACCTTGACCAACCCCAATAGCTGGTTTAATAAAAAAGTCAGACTCTCTGTTTTCGGTAAGAAAGAAGCAAAAGCTTGGCAACGAGAGAAGACCGCTTAACTCGACTAAGAGTTCTGAAGGCTACATTCACTTTCGTTCTCTATTTTTTTTATTTTTGTTTTTTTCATGAAAGCATGAAACAAGTGATGCATCTGTTTTATGACTTCTATTTTTATAGTTAAAAAACCGAAATAAAAATTTTAGCAAATGGTAGAGACAGAGAGTAAAACTAATGTGTAGCGGATCAACAATGAAGTCCTTAAGCATCTCTTTTCCTTTCAATTTATTTTAAGAATTTTATAAATCTTATTTTGCTTCTTCTTCAGTGATTCTTTAGTTTCTATCTATTACATACAAAGTTTGCTTTAATCTTATATATTTTTATTCTTCAGGAATGTCTTCTAACCAATGTTGAATTTGGCATTTTTTTGTTACCTTTAATTTTTTTTTTTTAACAAATCCTAAAGCATTTGTGTTACCTTTACCGATTATTTCAATTTTTCACCTAACTTCAATGAATTTTTTTTAATAATTCGATTATACTTAGTTCAAAATTTGATGATTGAAAAATCAATAAAACTCAAAGAATTATGTTGAATTTTTATTCCATGCATATGTTGGAACTCTACAGTCTATGAGGTGCAATGCTCCTTGTGGTGCTTTGAGTTGTAATAATTTCTGTCACATCAGGAAGATCCACTATTGTAAGAAGAGTTTCTAGAGTAATATATGGCTATGATTTGTAACCTTAACCTTCACCAAATGCCTTTGGCTCTCTTGTTCTTATTTGTTAACCAACTATTTGCATGTTCATAATTATTTGGTTATTGGCCATTCTTCCTAATTGGCACATATAGGTTTTTGTTTTATGTGTACAAATGATCCTAATATGATTTGTTTCATTTTATCTTTAATTGGGGCTACTTTTTCTATTTCTCGAATATGTGCATTTCTGATATTATCTTTTTAATGTCTTACCACATATCTATCTTTACATTTGCACTTAAGTTGCACCTGGTTTTTTAATGTGTTATTTCTTTGTTGCCCAACATTTTGTTCGATAAAGCATGACTATCTTGATAATGGTCTTATACAATTTTCTTTTCAACATCAATGGAATGGGTCAAGAAGTCCCAACCCTTCACACATTCTAATTGAGTAGATTCATGCCATTGTTGGTATGACAAATTTTTAGACTAGCTGTTAGATATCTAGCGCAACCTTCCTCGTTTATATGAGCTTGGGATTCACTGTAAAAAACATATGCAAATAATCTCAACATAGGTGGAGTTACTTAGGATCATATAATCAGCAAAAGAAGTGTATTTTGGGCCATTGCATACTAGGAGCAAAAGCTTTAATTCACCATCTTTGTTCTTTCGTGACGACAGTATATATTTACCATATTTGACTTGGGTGACCAACCATTATTTTCTTGGTGTAGGTCATCACGGTACTGCGAGGCGAGGCATGTAACTTTTTTTTTAAAAAATACGTAAAAAAAGAAAGAGTGCAAAAAACCAATACAAGTATTATTAATAAATGAAAAAAAATCTAAAAAATAATAAGTAAAATATGAATTACATTATGTATGTGTTGAGAACTCAAGTTGTTTTTCAAGTATATTAATTTTCTAAATTGTCACTAACAAAATTATGCAATAAATTAGCACATATCATGTGTCAAAATTTCTAAATATCAAGTTTTAGATTATTAAAAGCATAAACAAATAGAAATGTAGTAAATACATTGTGAAAATATTGCGTCTTTGCCACTTTTCACCATATGCAAGGTGCGACTAGAATAATTTTCCAAAAGATTTTAAATTGTTAGGTTAGTATTTGTATTATTGATAGTAAATTTAAGCATATATTATTTGTAGGAGGACCTCTTGGGTGAAGGGCTTAGGTCCAAAGTCTCAACAACAAGGCCGTACAAAGCTACTAAAGAGACTCATGCCAGGTGCCAAAGCAACATCTATAGGGAAAAGTTTTTAACTCTTTAAGGGTGTGTTTGATAGCTGAGAAAATGAAAATTTTCTAGTGTTTGGTTGGCAAAAGAGGTGAGAAAAAAATTTTAAAAATTTTCTCGGGCCCACCATTTTCTCACCATAATTTTCTTAGCTAAGGGGGCGAGAAAATAAAATTTTCTCATGAGAAAATTTTATACACTAATTTGAAGAAGTTACAATCATATAATTGAATAACTAATTAATAATCAACTATGACAATTGTCCCATGTCCAATCAAACAACCATGAGAAAATTTTCTTAGCTATCAAACACACCCTAAGAGAAAATATTTTTAATTCTTCTAAATGAAATGAAAATAATCCTTCAACATTAAAGGAATTGGTGAAAATTGTCCAAAACTATCATTATACATTTGGTTTGAAAAAAAAAAAACCCAAATTTCAATATGAAAAAAACTGAGGCTTAAGTCTCCGTGTATCTCAAGGCTTCAAGCCTTGAGGTGTACACCTCATCGTGATAAGCTTCACAGTGGGACCTTGAGTCTCAAGACTCGGAAGTGTTTTTTGGGTACGTTGCCTCGAGGCTATGCCTCATTCTCTTTTTAAAACAATGCAAAATAGAGATATAGAAGGAATTAGAGATGAGGCTCAATTGTTTGAGTGTGCGTGTGAGAGAAATAAGCGCATAGATGTAGAGGTGGGAGATAGAAATAGGGAAAAAACATTTTAAAAGATAGAAGTAAGGCAAAATGACACAATATCTACACTCAAACGGAGGTCATGGTGCTCACTTGGCACTTATATATATATATATATATATATAAAGAGATTTAGGTTTTGTTTCCTCTCATCAAAATATGTTGTGATATGAGAGCATTATTGCAACATACTAATTATGTTTTCAACATGTTACAAGAAGTGAAGAATTACCGTCTTTCTGATGCATCTATTTGGAATTTCTTTTTTGGTGTAGACTTCCGATATGCTATATAATGTCTCTGTTATTTAACTATCCAGGTTAATGTTAAGGAAAGTTTGTGGAAGTGCTTGGAAGAGGATATGATTCCTCTAGTACCTACTACAAGGACCAATTGGCTTGATTCACAACCCAAGTTATCAAAAAAACTGAAGGGTTCTACTATTTGTGTGGCGGGAGGTGTGTGGTCACATAGATGCTTTCTTCTTGGTTTGGTTTGATTTTTGCTTCATTTACAAAACTAGTTCATCTTATATTGCATGCTGATCTGTTTTTCTAGGCATCTAGGATTGTTGTAGACATGTTTTGTGATGTTTCTCGTGGTTGTTTTGGTCAAAAGATATGCAAACACAAACAAACATCTCAAAACAATGCATTATTTGCATGTACCAAGACATGCAACCAATGTTTCCATTTTAGTATTGTGAAATTTGCTGGTACAATGGTAGAAAATGATGTTCTGCATTTCCAAATAGACCCTTTGAGCTGGCATTTCCTATAAATGCAAATTTACTGCACTATGCACTTATTGAATTGACTCACGGGTCATATACACATATTTACAGGAATACGTAGCATGACTCACAGGTCACATTGAAATCATGACTTGCTTGTACCTTAGGTGTACGCTGAAATAAAACATTTACTATAGACATTAACATGTAGTAGTGTAGAAGCATGTCGAGGTCAACGTGTATGTATGCATGTGCATTAGGCTTGGAATGAAAATTCTACATAATTTTTTCCGAATTATAATTAAATTTTATCGATTTCTCAATCATAAAAAAAAAAAAAATAATTGAATAATTACAAAAACTCCATCGAAGTTGGTTAAATTATTGAAATAATTTGTAAAACTTATAGATCTTTTAATTCATTTATTTTTTAAAACTTTTTGAACACAAAGTAAAAATGAAAAATCAATGCTAACTTCAATTTTTGTTAGTCAATATTCTTAAAGAATAAAAGTCTATGAGATTGAAGTACAGTTTCATATGTAACGAATAAAAAATAGAAAATCACTAATGGAACAAGCAAAATAAGATTTGCATAACTCTAATTTAAAACAAAATTGAACTTGTAATATTTAATTGTGTGTAAGTGTAACTAATCCATATAGCTCCTATATATGTTAAGCATAAAAGTCATAAAATAGTTTGTTGTTTATGCAATATGCGTAAAAAAATAGAGATTATAAATTTTACTTTAATCCATTATATTTCATGATTTAAGGAGTTTTTAAATATATAGTTATGTTTGTTTCTTTCCTAGATTTCACTTTGGAAAAGAAAGATTTTGGAGCCATATAGAGGAAGTAAATCAATGGGTGCATGTGATCCACCGACTTCTTAGTGATTGTCAATGGACTTTCTAGGGGAAAAATTTTAGGTGGGAGAGGATTGCGTCAAAGAGATCCATTGTCGCTGTTTCTTTTTACTTTGGTGGCCGATGTCCTAGGAAAAATAATTACTCAAGCAAGTAAATGCTCTTTGATCAAAGAATTCTCTATTGGAAACAATAACATTGAGGTCTCTCACCAGCAATTTTCAAACGACACACTTCTTTTGTTGGATGGTAATGAAAACAATGTGGTGGGCCTGGTGGCAACAATTGAAGTGCTTCATAGTTTCTGTTGGATCTTGAGGTTAAGAATAAACATGAGTAAAAGCCATTTGGTGGGTATTAACATGGACCAACAAGTTGTTCAATATTGACTAGCAAGTTGGAAATTTGACCTTTGACTTATATGGGCTTGCATTTGGGTGGGAATCCATTAAGGAGTTTTGGAACCTTGTTATTACTAAGAGTAGCAGAAGGCTTGGAGGTTGGAAGAGAGGCTTTATGATGTATAATGTATTTTTTTGCATATTGTTTATGTTTTTTTTAGGAAAGTTTTTATTTTGGTATATTTATTTTTAATGGTAGTTCTAGATAGTTTTTAAAATTCGTTTTTATTTGTTAAGTGTATTAAAAAGTATTTAGAAGTGTTTAAATAGAGTTTTAATAGGATTAGGAAGTTGCTTTTATGTTATAAATAGGTTAGGAAACTTATTGTTAGGTGTTTTAGGTAGTTTAGACCTTGTTTTAGTGGAGTTATTTATATAAGGAGGAGCTCCATTTACGAAATTTAGGAGATGATGATCAATTTTTTTTCCCTTTGAATATTTTATTTTATAAAATATATATTTGGTTATTTTTTTGCGAATTTTCGTTCTTGCTTCCGCGACGAATATACATCACTTTCTCTCTCGAGGTGGGCAATTAGCCTTGATTCGATTGGTGTTGAATGCTCTCCCTACTTATTTTTTGTTGGATCTTGAGGTTATGATGAAAGGACAAGCTACATAAGTTTGGTAATAAAACATCAAAACTATAGGTCCCACACCAAGCATCCTCCTAGAACCTAATATGTTCTTTATTAGGAAACTTAAGCCTTATTGAAGTGTATGAATTTTCATAGGCTCCTAAAGGTGGCTCTAGAAATCAAGCTGGCATCTCTGGTGTTGCTCTACATCCCATATCTACTCTTGATTACCTTGGACCAAAAGGAATCTTGTTTTTTAAGGAATCACCACAACCATTTCCAACCAACACTTTGTTCTGTTGCTTATATTACTAATTTCCAACTTCCCCTTTACCGCATACCACTTTATGAGATGACACCTTTCAATTCATATTCCCCCTTCCATAAAAAGTCCCATCGTCATTTTCTTAATCGAAGCTACCACTTGCCTTGGAACCTGGAACACAAATAAATAGTAAGTTGGCATAGGCTCACACATAGCCTTAATAAGAACCGCTCTTCCCCCTTTGGACAAACCTCTCTCACCTCTCAAGTCTTTTAGAAATTTTAGCAAGCACCAAATCCGAAAACTCTGTCTTTAAAGGATTACCCTCATAACTACATACCAAGATTGATTTCCATCAATCTTCTTACCAAGTAAACTGGCTTTTACGGTTGATCTCCCAAATATGTATTCAAAATTATTTTTTTGACAATTTAATTTCAGTTTTTACTTGATTCTTAGTTTCTCTCCCCACAATTACATTGTATGACTCGTCAATTTTATACCTTAATAATATATACAATTTGAATGTCCTCTTTATATTTATATATTGGTAATTAGGTACTAATATGTTTTTCATCCAATCATCATATGTTCTTTTTGTTGATGCAATTTTTTAATAATTTTGTTAACCACAAAGCATTTGCATTTTCTATTTTTGTTAAAGTGTTCTTCTCTCAAGTGTGTTAATTTTACGAAAAAAAAAATGTTTTATGTTCTTCTATGATTAAATTTCCAAGTGGTTTTATTTAATAATCTTTCAAAATAAAATAAAATAAAAAATTTAATATAAATAAATATAAGTGTTAACTTAGTCCTTGATCGAGTAGAGTAAAGGAAGCGGATTCATATAGCCAACCCATGCAATTAGAAAAATGAGGAAAAGGCTTACGAGTTGTGTTCAATTAATTAGAATCTTCAAAATAAGTTTTCGACCACAAATAGACATAAGGAATTAGAATTAAAATTAGGAAAAAGAATAAGATAAATGGCATAATAACAATATATATGTTTCACTAGGATTTGGTGTTATGCCAATGCTTGAGATACACAACATATAACAATACAAAGAAACAAACAAATGGAAATGAAAAAGGAAGAATTAAAAACTACAAGAAAAACCAAATTTCTGCTTAAGGAAGAAGATAACAATATAAGAGGTTTGATTTTTTATGCAATGCTTATGGGACAACTTCAATTATGCAATTATTAGGGAGAAAGAAATTAAAAAAATTGAAAAAAAATAAGAAAAAAGAAAACCTAACTTTGCTTAAAGTCAAGGTTTGGGTTTTAAGTTTGAGATTTGCAATCTTAAGGGGTTTTGGTAAAGTATAATTTTTTTTTTTTTTTTTCATTTTTTCTAAAACAACCTTAGGTTTAATATATTTACACCAACCAACTGAAACTTCTAGAAATTTGAAAGAGCTCCATTGTTTGCCTTAAGCACCTCCTTAAACCAAATTGTGTAGGTGATGGACTAGATATTTCCTTGACGATGCCTTGACAACAATGAAATCTAAATCATTTTTCTAAGGAATCTCATCCATTATATTTTCCATACTACCCATGAATTTTCCATACTGAAAAAGGGTGTATCCAATGCTCTTGGCTGTCATCATTGTGGGGTCTAGGGAGGAATGATGTACGCAATCTTACCTCCACATTGGAGAGATTGTTTCTAGATTTGAACCCGTGACCTCAAGGTGACAATGGAGCAACCTTAATCATTGCGTCAAAGCTTGGCCTGCCTATGATTTTTCCATACTATGATTGTTAAATGTTTTATACGACATTCTAAGTAACTATAAATACCCAGATTGTTCTTAAGAATGTTTATATCCTTTGATGGGAAAGTCATTGCAAACATTCAATGGCTTATATCTGATCTATTCAAAAGATTGGGCAACAATGCCAAAAACTTGATGTGATTTTTTGAATAGATCAATAAAAATACTTGCAAGTGCACAAGGTTAGTTCTAACACTTAACAAGGTCGATCCACAAAGATTGGGCATGCCACTTTAAATTTTTTATGCTATATAAGTCAAATAAAAAGCAATAATTTGATTTCGAATATCCTGGATATGAAAGCAATTAAAAAAAAAAATGTAAAACTGAAATTTAAATCAACTTGAAATGAAAATAAAGCAAGGAAATAAAGAAAAGATACCAGTAAATAATAAGTAATAAATGAAAGAAAAAAAAATAAAGAAACAGGAATTACTGGAAACAAAAAAAACTTCATTAATGTAAAAAAAAAAAGAAAAAGAAGAAGAAAACTTACAAAACTCCAAATCCTTGGGCTATGTCACTTTACCCAAGGCTTGAATCAGCAACTAGAAATAAAATCTAACCTAAAAAAAAAATGAAAATGAGAGTAGAGATGAGAATGCCCCTTAGGTTCCCCCCTTTATATAATTGTTTTGTTTCCCAAACAATTTTTTTTACAATTAATTCAAAGATTCCATTCTCCCAAACCTTCCAAAAAATCAAAGCTCAATTAAGCACCTTCTTAATACATAAGATTTTCAAAATAAAAACATTTAATAAATCAAATAATCATGGTGCCATCTTGGGAGAGAATCTTTTTATTTCTCCCAACTTTGATTTCTTGACTTATTTAACATTTTGACATGTGGAACCTTCTTCTTCTTGGGCTGCAATTTGGCTATGAGCAATTTCATGGGCCACACTTGGGCTTCAGAATTCTTTTTCAAAATTAATGTTGGACCTGAAAATACCTTTAGAAAAAACAAGTGAGGCATCAAAATATAATTTATAAAAATAAATTATTTTTAACAATTGCTCAATGCTCATTGATAAAATGATATTTGGAACCTTTGGAACATTGAATTTTTTTCAACTCTAAAAAAAAAAAAAAAAAAAGGTCAACAACCTAACTAGAATCCTATGAAAATGTGAAAAAAAGAAGTTTTTCCTAAAATGCATTTCTAAAATAGCCTAAAATGACCTAAAAACACAAAAATGTGATTTCAAGAGTTTTTTTTTTCATTTTTTTTCTTTTATTTCCTAGCCTAAAAGTACTAAAAATAGGGGTAAAAATGTTGGTAGATCAAATTGATTTGATAAGAATTTGTTTGGATAAATCAGTTAGGAAGATTTCAAATTAATTTGAAATCTTCAAATCTTTCCTTATTGATTATGTTGGTTGACTAGGATTAGTTTAAATAAAAAATAGATTTATTTGTTCCAACAAATTTGCCATAGTTTTAGGAAGATATTTTCTTATTCTGTTAGTCAACCCATTTGGTTGTTTGGTCTATTTAAGTGTATTTCTGCCACAATGAATAAAGTATTGTAGATTATCTTTTCTAAATCTGCTTTCATGGTATCAGAGCAACTCTCTGAACCTTGATTTTTCTACCAAACGTTAAGCCAAAATACAGAATGGCTAGCGGAAAAGAAACTTCATCGTCTGAGGTTACTTCTGCTTCATCGGGGGCTGTTAATACTAGTCCAACCAATGGATTCGAAACTCCCATTCAGCAAATCACAAGTCACAAATTCAATGGACAAAATTTTGTCCAATGGTCACACTCTGTGATATTGTTCATAGAAGGAAAAGGAAAAGAAGACTATCTCACTGGTGATGCTGCAAAACCGGATGAGAAGGATCCTAAGTTTAAAACTTGGAAAACAGAGAACAGTACGGTTAGGTCATGGTTAATCAATTCCATGAATGACGAAATGGGAGAAAACTTCATGTATTACAAAACAACTAAGGAAATGTGGGATGTTGTGGAGCTATTCTAACAAGGAGAACATATTAGAAATTTTGAGACTCAAAAGCATTCTACATGACCTTCGCCAAGGAGAACTCAGCGTGACTGAATATTTCAACACTTTGTCACGTCATTGGCAACAACTGGATATTTTTGACGAAGTAGCATGGCACTGTGCAGAAGATCACAAGCTGTACAAGGTGATATTGGAAAGAGATCGTGTTTACAAGTTTTTGCTTGGTCTTAATAAGAACTTAGATGATGTTCGTGGGAGAATCCTAAGTACTAAGCCTCTCCCAGATGTTGGTGTAGTGTTTTCAGAAGTTAAGCAAGAAGAGAGCCGAAAAAAATTGATGTTAGGAACTCCAATAATGATGTTGTGATTTCACCCACGGATGCTTTTGCTTTAGCCACCCAAGGATCACAATTCAACAACGAGAATCAACAGCGAAAGGGTCGACCTTGGTGTGATCATTGCAAAAACCTGGACACACCAAAGATGCTTGAAAATTCATGGAAAACCTGCAAACTGGACTCATCGGAAGCCGAATGAAGGGAGAGGCTTTCAAGTCTCGCAAGATAAACAGGGAATGGATTTTCCAACACAACAACAGCAAGCAGACTCTTCGATTTCACTAAATAGGGAACAACTTGAGCAACTCTATGGTCTTCTCACTCCAACATTAACACCACCTAAGCCAAATTCCAATGTAGGACTGTGCACCATGTTACACAATGGTAACCATTCAGCCTTAATCTCTTCTGTTCATACCCAGGAACCGTGGATCATTGATTCCGGTGCCTTTGATCACATTACAGGTTACTCTAACCATTTTTCCACCTATACTCAATGTTCTAGTCTTGCTAAAATAAGGATTGCAGATGGGTCTTTATCTACTATTGCTGGAATAGGTTCAATACAAGTTTCTAAAAATCTTATTCTTCACTCTGTCTTACCTGTTCCAGCTTTGAAATGCAATTTGTTGTCTATTAGTAAACTCACTTGTGACAATAATTGTGTGGCTAATTTTCATCCTTCCACGTGTCAATTTCAGGACCTATCATCGGGGAGGACGATTGGTAGTGCTAGAGTCTATGAGGGACTTTATTTTCTGGAGAACACATATTCTAAGAGTCGACAAGCACTTGTGTTTGGAGTGTCATCTGTTTCGTTTTCTTCTGGTAAAGAAATAATGTTGTGGCTTCATAGACTTGGCCACCCCAATTTTTCATATTTAAGGTTTCTGTTACCACCTCTCTTTACAAATAAAGCATCTATTTCATTTGTTTGTGATATTTGTCAATTTGCTAAGCATACTCGGGTACCTTTTTCACCAAAGCCATATGAACCTTCTATGCCTTTTACTTTAATTCACGGTGATATCTGGGGTACATCTAAAGTAACAACCTTGAATGGAAAACGATGGTTTGTCACTTTTATCGATGATCATACACGGGTAACTTGGGTTTATTTGCTTAAAGAGAAATCTGAAACGAGCCAACTTTTCCAAGATTTCCACAATATGGTTCAAACTCAATTTCAGAGAAAAGTTTCAGTTTTAAGAATTGATAACGGGGGTGAATATTTTTAGTCTATTTTGGGTAATTATCTTGATCAGCAAGGAATTGTTCATCAAAGTTCTTGTGTTGACACACCACAGCAAAATGGAGTCTCAGAGAGAAAAAATAGACATTTGCTAGAAGTGGCATGTGCTCTTATGTTCACTATGAATGTGCCCAAATATCTGTGGGGGGATACCATTCTAACCGCTGCCTTTCTCATCAATAGATTACCCAGCCGCATCTTGAAATTTAAATCCCCTTTATTTGTTCTTACAACCCAAATTCCACACCTTGATATTCTCACTAATAACCTTCCTCTCAAAACCTTTGGTTGCACTACATTCGTCCATGTTCATTCCCAACACTATTCCAAACTTGATCCCTGAGCCATAAATACCATATGTCTTGGATATTCCCCAACAAAGAAAGGATACCGATGCTTTTGTCCCAAAACCAAAAAGTTTTTTGTTACCGGAGATGTTTCCTGCTTTGAAGAGATACCATATTATTCCCACACTTTGCTTCAGGGGGAGAATATTGACAAAGAAGCTCCTTTGTGGGAATGGAATACCATAGCTGAAGGAACTCTATTACCACTATCATTACCATCACCATCCACAGTCGGAGTTCCGACTCCAATCATAATCAAGAGTCGAGACTCCAACTCCAGACCCAACAAAAACAAAGTTTGAGACTTCACCTCCACAACCAACATTTGATCCTATCATTGAAACAGGAAGGGACACTTCTATTCCAAATCAACAAGAGCTACTGGTTTACTCTTGGAGGAAAGGTTCTCAAGAAAATAAACCTCTCACGGGCACTACGGACTGTCCTAAATCTAAACCTATGGTAGGTAATGCTCCATCATCCTTAAGTAATTCCGAAATTGTTCTTGATAGGCTAGATGAACCCATTGCCCTTAGAAAAGGTGTTCGGTCATGTACAAAACATCCAATTTCTAAATTTGTGTCGTATGATAATCTATCACCTTTGTTTCGTGCCTTCACAACAAATCTTTCTAGACTTGATGTTCCCAGGACAATTGAGGAGGCTATGGTTCTAGAATGGAAATCTGTTGTGCGAGAAGAGATGCAAGCTCTTGAGAAGAATGAGACTTGAAGTTTGGTGGAGCTCCCACAAGGCAAGAAAGTGGTTGGATGCAAGTGGGTATTTACTATTAAAGTTCGACTAGATGGTTTAGTAGAGTGGTACAAAGCCCGACTAGTGGCAAAGGGCTTCACACAAACCTATGGGATAGACTACACAAATACATTTGCTCTAGTTGCAAAACTCAATATTGATTGAGTTCTCTTATCATTAGCAACAAATTTGGATTGGCCTCTGTATCAACTTGTTGTGAAGAATGCCTTCTTAAATGGAGAGCTCGAGGAAGAAGAATATATGAGTCTTCCACCAGGTTTCTATGAAGGTAAACAGGACAAAACAGTGTGCGGATTGAAGAAATCTTTATATGGTCTCAAGTAGTCACCAAGGGCTTGGTTTGAAAGGTTTCCTAGGGTGCTCAAAGATCATGGATACTTGCAAGGGCAATCTGATCATACTCTATTTGTTAAACATTCATTGAACAAGAAAGTCACAGTTTTGGTTGTCTATGTAGATGACATAATACTTGCTAGAGATGACTTCCAAGAGATGGAAGAGCTTAAGAGGATTATGGCAAGGGAGTTTGAGATCAAGGATCTGGGAACCATGAGATATTTTCTAGGAATGGAGGTTGCAAGGAGTACAAAAGGAATCTCCATATCACAAAGGAAGTATACGATGGACTTGTTAGAAGAGACAGGAATGCTCGGCTGCAAACTTATAGACACCCCAATTGAACCAAGAGCAAAAGGGATTATGACATGGTGGATTGGGACTTTCTTGATTATGTCATGCGTAATGAGGGCATGGGCGCCAAGTGGCGAGGGTGGATCTATGCTTGCCTCAGTTCGGTCACTTACTTAGTTGTCATCAACGGTAGACCAAGAGACAAGTTCAAAGCTAGTAGAGGGTTGCGACAAGGAGATCCTCTTTCCTCGTTCCTATTTACTATTGTGGCAGATGTTTTGGGGAGGCTTGTCCAAAAAGCTTGCCAATGCTCAGTGGTTCGGGGTTTCTTAGTGGGTAAGGAGCGAGTGGAGGTGTCTCACCTTCAATATGTGGATGATACTTTTTTCCTGATGCATGGTGAGGAGGAAAATGTTGCTAGCATGATTGATGTTCTCCACTGCTTTTGTAAGCTATTTGGGTTGGGCATCAATATGCAGAAAAGCCAATTGGTGGGCATTAACATGGACCCTTATACTATCTCAGTTATGGCCAGCACATTGGTTGCGGTGTTGGCAGCTGGCCACTATTATACCTTGGGTTACCATTGGGGGGAAATCCAATCAAAAAGGATTTTTGGGCTCCAGTGATTTCTAAGGTTGAAAAGCGGCTAAGTGGATCGCGAAGAAGTTTTTTATCAAGTCAGTGTTGCAGTCCATTCCATGCTATAACCCATCTCTTTTCAAGGCACCTATGGAAGTGGTAAATATATTGGAAAGATCTATGAGGACCTTTTTCTAGAAAGGGGGTGATGATGGTCATCTTGTCAATTGGAAGGATGTTCAGAAATCTCAGGCTGATGGTGGTCTTGGCATTGGTAATGTCAAATTTAGAAACATTGCCCTATGTGCGAAGTGGTTATGGAGGCTTATGAAAGAAGAAGATACTCTCTGGGTGCAAGTGATTCGCAGCAAGTTCGAGAGCACTAGCAATGGTCGGGAATCAAGGAACACATCTCAATCCTCACATCGAAGCCCATGCAAATTCATTTCTAGCCTCTATCAGTCCTTTCTTCCACACATCACTCCCAAGGTCGGAAATGGCCCACTGATTTGGTTTTGGGAGGATTCTTGGTGTGGAGATAACCCCCTTGCCCTTTCCTACCCTTACCTTTACCGTCTTTCTAACACAGCCAATAAACCCATTGCATTTTTCCTCTCCAACCAAAACCCAGATTCACCATCCCTTCATCCTACATGGAATCTTCATCTTCCAAGACCACTTACAAATCGTGAACAAGCTGAGATTGTCCCTCTTCTTGATCAAATCGACCATGTTAGGATCACATCCACTTTAGATGATAGTTTCTTCTGGGCTGGATCATACGGGGTCATATTCTTGTAAATCCTTCTTTCACTTCATCCTTAATACATCCCATCCTACAACAAATTCCCTTTCTCATCACATTTGGAAAGTGCCAATTCCAACGAAAATACAAGTATTTGGTGGCTGGTTTCTCTTAACTGGATATGTACCCAGGATCTACTACAGAGACGCCTCCCACAATGGAGTATTTCACCTTATTGCTGCATATTATGCTTTCAGGACCATGAGAAGATGGAACATCTATTTTTTAGATGTGCATTTGCTTTATAGGTCTGGTGTGATTGGGAGAACTATCACCCTCGGAATTTTTTGAAACCATCCTTTTGTGAGGACTGTATGCTTTTTAATCATGCTGGTGGTGTCACAAAGAGGGGTAAGGATATTGGTTGCATTGTTTCTTTGGCAGTTTTGTGGTCCTTATGGATTGAAAGGAATAACAGGATCTTCAAAGGTGTATCTAGAGATCCAA
This sequence comes from Paratinospora sagittata, assembly GCA_035771175.1. Taxonomy (NCBI): domain Eukaryota; kingdom Viridiplantae; phylum Streptophyta; class Magnoliopsida; order Ranunculales; family Menispermaceae; genus Paratinospora; species Paratinospora sagittata. The sequence goes on from CM069593.1 coordinate 46,785,228, forward strand.
AATCAGTTTGGGAGTCCTCCAAGATTTTGGCAGCAGGTTGGGTTAGCTCCTCTTAAGCTAGGGGCAGGGTATTCATTCTCTGATTGGTATTGGAATTGGGAGGCTTTAATGTAACTGTTTGGACTGTGTTTGGGGATGTTGTGAGTTTAGTAGGTGTTTATTTTGCTTGCCCCCCTGGTTTTCATGAGCATGCCTTATGCTCCCTGTCACTATGTACTCATTTACCTATTAATATAACGTTTTATTGTTTCTTCTCAAAAAAAAAAAAAAAAACCAAGAGCAAAAAAGAAATTGGCTGATGGAAATTTTGTAGACACCGGTAGATATCAAAGGCTTGTGGGAAGGCTGATCTACCTCTCACACACTCAGCCTGACAAAGCATTTGCGGTTAGTGTGGTCAGCCAATACATGCATTCACCATGCCAAAGACATCTTGATATAGCCTATCGTATATTAAGATACCTCGAGAAAAATCCAGGGAGAGGACTATTTTTCAAGAAAAATGAGGATAGGAAAGTTAAAGTCTACACAGATGCCGATTGGGCAGGTTCTGAAACAGATAGAAGGTCAACATTTGGATATTGTTCTCAGCTTTGAGGAAATTTGGTGACTTGGCGTGGCAAAAAACCGACTGTAGTTGCAAGGAGCAGTGCCGAGGCTGAATATAGGGCCATGGCTCATGGTATTTGTGAGCCAATCTGGATAAAACGACTGCTAGAGGAATTAAGGATTGATTGTGAGTTCCCTATGCAACTCTATTGTGACAACAAGGCCACAATCAGCATAGCACACAATCCGGTTCATCATGACAGAACCAAACACGTAGAGGTGGGTAGGCATTTCATCACAGAAAAAGAGAATGAGATAATCAGTGTAGATTACATTCCTACAAAGCAACAAGTGGCTGATATTCTCACAAAAGGACTGCATGGACCGGCGTTTGAGTTTCTAATAAGCAAGCTTGGACTCATAGACATCTACGTCCAAGCTTGAGGGGGAGTGTTGGCAGATGAAATCAAATTGATTTGATAAGAATTTGTTTGGATAAATCAGTTAAGAATTTGAAATCTTCAAATCTTTCCTTATTGATTATGTTGGTTGACTAGGATTAGTTTAAATAAAAAACAGATTTGTTTGTTCCAACAAATCTGCCATAATTTTAGGAAGATATTTTCTTGTTCTGTTATTCAACCCATTTGGTTGTTTGGTCTATTTAAGTGTATTTCTGCCACAATGAATAAAGTGTTGCAGATTATCTTTTCTAAATCTGCTTTAAAAAAATATGCAAAATTATAATTTCATCAGTATCCATGACATAATTCTGTATATAGGTCATAATCATAGTTCTTCATGGTGATGCTTAGAACCTTCCAGCCATTTTTTCCCCTTCTTGTCTATTTTATTGCCTCTATGATTGATCATTTAGTGGATTTTGCTTGTTTGCATTTACTTTTTGCATTGCTTTATAATTGATCATAGTTCTTCATGGTGGTGGCGAGAACCTTCCAGCCATTTTTCCCCTTTCTTGTCTAGTTTATTGCCTCTATGATTGATCATTTAGTGGATTTTGCTTGTTTGCATTTATTTCTGCTTTGCGTTATAAACTTATAATAGGCAATTCAAGCCATAAAAGTTTAGCTTTACATTTTCTGTGTGGTGTATGTTGAAGAAATCGCAATGGTCCAAATAGCAAGTTGTCAAATGATTAGCCTGATTACTTTGTGATATTTTGTGCTCGTTTACATGCAGAGCCAATAAAAGTGGACATTGAATTTAGAAACCCTCTTAAGATACCAATTTCGGTTTCTGGTGCTTCTCTCGTTTGTCAGCTATCTGCAAAAACTGAGTCAGTAGAATCTGGTAATCCAGTTCCTTTATTTAACATCTAAGCAACATGCTCTCGTGTTTTCTTTGTCTGACATTTTGATGGTTTTGAGTGCATTCTATTCTGCAGAATTAGGTGATGAGCATGTCAATAATGTGGATGGACATTCATCAACCACTGATTTAGAGCTCAAGAAGTTAAAAAGCAGTTGGTATTTTTGTAGACTTCTGAAGAATCATTCCATGCTAAACATTTTCTCTTGTAAATATTTTCCTATTTGGTGTATTTTGGTGCTTATGACTCTAGTTACTTGATAATGTCAGGGAGCAAAATGCTGGAAGTTCTTCATTTGTACCATCAGAATTTGACTTTTCATTGGGAGGATGTGAGGCAACTACAGTAAGCTTTCATGAAAACATCTGCACTACAATCTAGGTTCAACCAAGTCCTAACTAAGCTGGTTGTTGAATGAGTTTTTATAATCTTAATCCATTTTAACCTCTCTAAATTAGATAACAGTGATGCTATTTTATCATTTTCACGTTTTTATGCATTTGAACATGATTATCAAAACCCCAATTCGAATTTATGAATCTTATGATGCACAGTTCTATTCAAGGGAAATCGATTCAAATCCTTAACATGAATCCCAACACCGCTGAATCTTATCAAAAATCTTAAAAAACAGTGGATTTGAGTCTTACAATTCGAGCGAATTCATAAGATTCAAAAACTGAAATATATATATCTTATATCATAGATGTAAAATATCATGTTTTACTTTTAATTTAAGCACTTAAAAGTGTTCTACCAATTTAAGGAATATGTAATTATATGAAGTTAAGGCACTTAAAAGTCTTATACCATTTAATCTTCATATAAATTTTAATGTGATCTAATTTTTACAAGGATAGGTTCTTCAACAAAAAATTAGGTATAGTAACTAATTATCCTAAAAATCATATCCTAGAGAAAGGTGGATTTAAAATGGAAAATTTTGAAGTATTATGGTGTAGATTTGTCGCGGAAGCAATAACGAAAATACTCAAAAAATAAACCAAACTAAATTGTATTGAATAAATTATTCAAAAAAAATAAAAAAATTATATTCATCTATTAAATTTTGTAATTGGAGCTCCTTATATAATGATAACTCTCCTAAAACATCTTAGAAACTAACTACAACACCTGAAAATAAGTTTCCTAACCTATCTATAACATAAAAAGCAACTTCCTAATCTTATTAGAACTCTATTTAGACACTTCTAAACACTTTTTAATACACTTAAATAATAAAAACGAATTTTAAAAACTATCTATAACTACCACTAAAATATAAATATACCAAAATAAAAACTTCTCTAAAAAAATAAAAAATAAAAAATAAAAAACAATAAAAAAAAACATTTAAAAATACGTTATACATCATTCCCTCCTTGTTAAAAAGAATTTGTCCTCGAATTCGAAGCACCGCCAGAAGAATCATTGTAGTACGGAGCAAGGATCGAAAAATCAATTTCGACTTGACTTCGGTCATTTGAAAATTGGAATTAATTCGGAGAAGTTTAATTCGACATGGAGAATTTTTATAAAAATTCGCTAAATTAGAGAAGTTTAGAGAATTTTTGCATATATGCTTAAATATTTAGATTTATTGTAGTATAAGCTAAAAACTACTATAGATAGACACTTTTAATACATAAAAATATCAATAAGTGACCTAACAAAATCAGTCTTCTTAAGTGGGTTGGTGAATTTGAAATGGTGGCTTTTGGTCATAATTTCTTTTCTTTGTTTTGATATTTAATTTTGTGATGCTTGCTTCTCGACCATATACTTTGCTAGTTTGAATTCCACCATGCTTAATTTATTATTTAAATGTATTATTTTTTAATCTTGTTTTATAAGAGTTAAGTTAACTAAAAGAATATGGCTTTGGGAGCTCTTTTAATTTATTTTTAAGTTTTTATCTTATGTCAATTTTATTTATTTATTTTTTGCTTCTTTTCTTCTCTTGTTGGTAAAGCACATCCTATAAATTACATAATTTGTTAGCTTGTTAAATTTTTTTTTTAAATTTATACTGCTATGTTGGTTGATGAAGTTGAAAATAATACATAATTATTGGTATTCTTTGTTTTCTATTGATGAAATAACATTTTTTTTACTTCTTTGTCAAATTTCATCAAATTTTATCAAATATTGTCGAATTTTATCGAATTTTTTGCATTTTTTAATTGTAAAATAAAAATTTTATCGAATTTTATTGAGTTATTTCAACGAATTTTTGCATTTTTTATTTTACATCCACTTCTCACTTCGGTGGTAAAAAAAAGGGAAAAAATTCGTGGAAGTTCGCCGAATTTTGAGGAATTTTTGAACCATGGTACGGAGGACGTCGCATAATAAAAATATCATGTGTGAAAATTCCTAGGCAACTGCATCTTGTACGTTGTTGCACTTGATCTAAATTTGGTGGCCACAAGTAATACAAGCTCCTGATCTAAAACTTATTTGAAATATGATTTTTCTTCAATTGCAAATAACCAATCCATTATTTCATTAGGTTGAAGATTATCATGAAAACTCCTTTGATCAGCAAACTAGTTCTTATGCTCTTCTCCGATCCACGCATCTCCCTCTTTAGCTTTTTGATCACCCAAACATAAATTTTGAACAACCAGAAGTTCCTCCTTGTCACCATAAACCATCTCTTCCTCAATATCATCATGATATTCATCAAATATTGTTGGTTTACCATGGTCATCATATTGCTCATCATTCGCATTAATAAGAATATTCTTACCCGATAATTGTGGAATTTGAAAGCCCCCTTCATTAACAAACGGTTTTTCAAACCCTTCATCATTCCAGTCATCTATGTCAGTTGGTGTGGAATGAACCTCATGGCGAGGTCGTGGTGCTAGCAAGTGCCAACGATTACAGCCATTCCGGCGATCTAGATTAATCGCATGGGATTGGTCGGATTCAGACCCCTGCTCCGAATCGTGGAGTGAAACTGCAGGATTGTTGTGTTAACCCACAATTTTCTTCTTGTTTTGGACATCGACTGACTTTTGAAGTTGTAGCCGCGTCAACGTCAAGCATAAAACAACTTTCTGCAGTTGATTCACGACTTTAGCATTATTGGTGATCAATTCTTCAAGTCGATCGACTAAAGAATTGATTGCGAGTCTTCCTCTTCTCTTCGACGCCATTGACGAAAAAGGGCAAGATCGAACTTGTCTCTGATACTAATTTGATGTAGATTCGTCACGAAAGCAATAACAAAAATACTCAAAAAATAAACTAAATTAAATTGTATTGAATAGATTATTCAAAAAAAAATAAAAAAAATTATCTATGTCTATTAAATTTCGTAATTGAAGCTCTTTATATAGATAATTCCCCTAAGACATCTTAGAAACTAATTAGAACACCTAAAAATATGTTTCCTAACCTATCTATAGCATAAAAGCAACTTCCTAATCCTATTAGAACTCTATTTAGACACTTCTAAACATTTTTTAATACACTTAAATAATAAAAACGAATTTTAAGAACTATCTAGAACTACCACTAAAATATAAATATACCAAAATAAAAACTTCTCTAAAAAAAGAAACTAAAATAAAAAAACATTTTAAAATACGTTATACATCACATTATTTTTTGTTTTAATTAGAAAATAATAGGATTAAGTTACATATTTTAAAATTGGCAAGTTTTTTTTGTTAGAATGAACCTCTTTGATGTGATGATATGGTTGCATACATTGTCCCTTCTCTGGACCTTACAATGCCAAAAGTGTCACACCCTGGGTTGCACAGCGTGCCCCCTACCCAGGTGCGGGCGCACCCCCTTGGGGCGAACGTCTAGCCATAGTACCACATAATATTGTCCTATCGCCATGTAGCAACCCAACCGCAGCTGGTCTACATCGAAACGATTATTTATCCCTACTATTCACTCATGAATAGTAAAGGGCCTCCCCCAGAATCGAACTCGAGACCTCCCTTAAGGAGTCTAATTTCGCATTCTGAGTAACCATTGAGCCAATGGTTCAGTGGCTACTCCAAGTGCGAAATCTAACCTCTTAAAGGGGAGCTTGCGAGTTCGACTTGGGGGGAGGCCCTTTACTATTCATGAATAGTGGGGGTAAATGATCTAGTCCGTTACTAGGGCCCTATTGGGTATCGCGAATTCGGCTAGATGTGACAATATTATGTGGTACTATGGCTAAGCGTTCGCCCCGAGGGGGTGCGCCCACACCTGGGTAGGGGACACGCTGTGCAACCCAGGATGTGACAAAAAGCCTCGTGCATTAGGTATGCCCTTTTATGTTTAAAAGCTAAGGTGGTGCTTAGTAACTCTAATTCGAACCTCTAATTTCTCCAAACTTTAATTAAAATAGAGGTTGGATGATTAGAGTGTTTGGTAATAATTTGTCTACCTCTAAATAAAAGAGAGGTTGACAAATAGTAAAGGTTAGACCTCTAAAATAAAAAGCAAAAAAAGTTTGCTTTATCTTGTAGATGTTTATTTTCTACTTGTAGTAGAGGATGATCCAACTATATTAGGAATAATTTGTAACATACCAAATTTGCATTAATCATTATATAGAATAATTTGTCACAACTCAAACTTAGTAAGTGATAATTAATATAAAATAATTTTTAATTTAACGAAATATAGCATATGATTACAATATAATAATTAATTCCTTATTTTAATTTTTTAAAATAAGAGGTTGGAGTATTTTTGGTACCAAACAACACTTTTTTTTCAAATAAACTATTATAAAAGTAGAGTTAATTTTTTTAGAACTAAAAATTTTAGAACCAAAAAAAGTAGAGTTACCAAACACTATCTAAATTATTTCTCATTCTATGTCAAGCTTTCTAAATTTCAAGTTGTAAATTGTTGAAAGCATCATACAAAATGGAAATACTAGGAATTATTTTGATTTGTGTTAATTAATGCTACTTCTTGCCATTTTTTTTTAGTTGAATAATTTGTCGATTTTTTATTTATTTATTTGTTTAGTATTCTTATTATTGTTAATAAAATTAAAAATATATTACTAGTAGGGGGTGTTTTGGAGGATGAAAGGCTAAGACAAGATTTTTTAGCCCTTTAAGAGATGGCACTTTTTATCTTCAGCTAAATGAAAGGAAATAATCCTTAAAAAGTAGAATAGTTGATTATGGTTGTCCTAAAGCTATAAACATAAACTAATTTCAAAAAATTAATTGAAAAGACAAAATTTTAATATGAAAAAGTGAGGCGTAACCCTCGCTATCCTTTACTTTATGAGGTGTAAGCCTCGTTATTTGACTTTAGGGCTCAATCCTCAAGGCTTTTTTGGGGCATCTCATTTTGGGTTGCAGCTTGAGGCGTATGCCTCAAACGCTTTCTAAAACCATAGTCTAGACCATCATCTTTTTTTTTTTTTTTTTTTTTTTAAGAAGTAACAAAATAATATTTATTAATATCAAGAGAAAACAGGCTACAAGAGTACCAGAGGTACTCAACTAACACCACCCAGCAGGCAAAAGACCCCACCAAAACATAAGAAAACCGAGCAAAAACAAGAGCACAAGCTATACACACGTCGACCAGTTTCTAGCCCATTCCCCACAAGAAAAGCCACCGGCCAATTTGGAGCTAGATATCCATGAGCTTGCAACCCGAATAGCCTTATAAAACATATGGCCCTCTAATCTGGAAGAATCTTGGAATATCCCAAGGTTTCGTTCCAACCAAAGGCACCCCAAGGTCGCACAAGAGGCAATTCTTGCAATATTCTTAATCCTAGACCATCATCACCATCCTAATTGGTTCCCCCTCATTTGATATCCAATTGAGCCTACTTCTACCATTTCTCAATATGCCCTTTGGCTTAATTTTGGGATAATTTCACAAACCTCTCCTGAGGCTTCAATAATTTTTAAAAGTACCCTATGTAGTTTGCTAAACATCACTTACCTCCTCTACAAAAGTTTTAATGCATATGTTGCTCTTATAATTTTCATAGATTAAAAGTTTTAAATTTTAAAATGATAAAATTAAATGTTCCGTGATTCATAAGTGATTATTGAAGTTATATGTAATTTTTTTTTGATGAATTATTGAGGCATTAAATATCTAGTAGCTTCAAATTTGTTTGAGTAGTTCCTTTGATGGGTGCATACGGAGGTGTTGAGTAGTAATAGGTTTCGAGTTGTTTCGAGTGTGATGCATACTTCTTCAAATATTATAATGCATATAGAGATAAGTGATGAGTAACCGTATTTTTTTGCTCAGGTTTGTGGTCTTGCACAAAAGCATCTGTCCTCGTGTCCCTTTTTTCTTTTGGAAGCATGTGTTTCCTCTGTCTTTTTTAGTGTATTTTGGTGATTACTACTCTATTTGATCAGTCAATTTAATTCAAATTCATTGACCGTGCCTTTTTACTTCTCAGATACAACTAGCAGTCACTCCCAAAGTAGAAGGTATCCTAAATATAGTTGGTGTGAGGTGGAAATTGTCAGATTCAGTGGTTGGGTATCACGATTTTGATTCCAATCTATTAAAGAGGAAAAATGTCAAAGGAAGAAGAAAAGCTAGGCATTCTCCAAACAGTACTCTGACATTTACTGTGATTAAGGTGCATAGTTGTTATGGTCTTTTTCTTGGTATTTTTAATACAGTGAAGTGAATAGCAAGATATTTTCCTTTTCTCTGTCATTTGCCATTTTGGAATAAATTCCACATCTTTTATACCAGAGTCTACCAAGGCTGGAGGGTTGCATTCAACATCCACCTAGAAAAGCATACTCTGGAGAATTACAACGTCTTGTTCTAGAGCTGAGAAATCAATCAAAATTTCCAGTGAAGGTAGGGATGTACAGCTTTCTGATTAGTACTGAATGTAGCATTTTTATGCCTTTTGGGTAGTAATATGTGTAGAGTTTCCTTCGATAAATCTATGTCGAACAAGTTGACAGTGTTTGAAAAAAGTTGAAATTGGAATTGCATTACGCAAAAGCAAGTTCTTCTCAAACGAAGCATTTATTTTCATTTACTTACATATGGGTATATAGTCTCATATTTATAAGTGATACTTAGTTATTTAGGTACACTACAGGAGAACTATCATGCTCAGAAAATAAGGTTCTCTGGTTTCCTTTTAGAGCCAAAACTATTCTAAACTATGGGCATTCTTTTGGTACTCTACTTGTATCTCATGATTTTCATTAACAAGAAGTGATGACACAGGCATTCAAATGTATGGTTCACTCAACTAGATCAATCTGTGAACATTGGAATAATCATTATTGGGTTATTAAAACTAGCTCTTTCCATATTGTTGCGTTATTATGAATGTTCTTCTTTACGTTGTGCTATGAGATTACTAAACAGTGATGCCTAACGGAGTGCTATATGTTATTGGATAATTCATCTCTTCTTTTGGTTGTGGAATATTGCGAAATGAAGTACCGGTTTGAATATTTGTTGTACAGAATCTCTTAATTTTAAATTACTTAAAAAAATTTAGTCAATTGTGATATATGGGTGGCAATTATTCTAATTGATTGTCAGTCCTAATGATTTCTATTAAAATCCAGAAACTTAAAAATGGAGATGTGATTCCTATACTCATTCTGATAGAGCTTTAAATAAAATATTGCTCTCTTTAAGGGAGCCTCAGGATGTCGCCCTCAATACTCTTCCTAAAGGGTTGGTTATATGCGCAATAATATGTGAGTAACTATAATGTGAGAACCGGGGCTTTCATTTAATAAATATTTTTTGAAAAATTATTATTTATCTTCAATTTTTAATAAGGTAAGAGGAGATGTTTGCATCCATTACCTTATAACTTGCATATATATATGTATGTGTGTGTGTGTGTGTGTGTGTTCTCAATCTCTCTGTTTAAGCTATATAATACCATATATGTTATTGTTTTTTGTTTAATGATCATGTAGCATCAGTTGCTAGTATCCTTTTGCAGAATATGAGGATGAAGATCAGTGATCCAAGATTTCTAAATCCTGGAAGCATTGATGACATGAAGATAGAGTTCCCTGTTTGCCTAGAAAAGCAGATAAATTGTCAGCAAAGTAATATGCAGGCTAACATTGTTCGAGGCTCTAATGGCCTTTTGTTTTCCTTCCCTGAGGTCAGTATAGATGTTTTATCTGTTTTTATTTATTTCCTTATTTTGTCAATAATTGTAAACATAAGTGGCAAAGAGGAAAGTACAAGAAAAAGGATAGAAATGGCCTAATGAAAGTGACACGAGAAAAATAGAGGCAGACAAGGTAAAAAAAAAAGCTAGGGCCTACCACAAAACCTATGTGTTATCCCATCTAAATATGAAACGAAACATCCAAAAAATGGATTGCACTCAGTCAAATTAAATTTGACCATGAAAGAAGAAAAAGGCCTTAATTCAAGACCACAATATGAGCTACCTCCTCCTTTCTTAGCCAAATTCTCTAACTAAGCACAAACAAAAGGAGCTCCAAAGTCTTATGCCTCTGTACAAGATAGCTTTGAGAATCTCAACTGTTGTTGTTGGTTTTTTTTTTTTTTTTTTTTTTTTTTAGCAAAAGTGAAGGTGTTTATTAATTTACTCGTATAGCAGCATACAAATATGGAAGCAAGCACCAGAAGTGCTTGACATTATGAAGCACTACAACTGATACTCCCCATAGCTTAAACCAATTAACAACTAACCACCAGATCATTGCGTCTGATGAAGACAATTAGACCAGCTTAAGCACCAATCGGACAGTGACAGATCGTTAACTATGGACGAGGCAAAAACCCATGTGCTAGCCAAATCTAATTTCTTCTCAAACTTGAGCCCCCTCCTTGGTCACGTTGTTGAAGACTCTATTCTTTCGTTCAAGCCAAAGGGACCATAATGTTGCATATGATATTTTGTTCTCAAATCTCAATTGATGTTATATGTCTCATAATCTTGTGATAAACCCAACTTACAACTGAAACAACTACAAATGTTAAAAAATCTCAACTGTTAATACCTGTTGTATCTTGTGAAAAGTTGTCTTACTGTTGAACCCAGCAGAATCACAATCAACGTGGAAACAATATCATAACCCCAGAACATTTATTAAGAGTATGGTGTGATGGCCTTAGATCATGGTTCTCGGCTATGCAGTTGTGAGATAGCAATAATAATTATCAGGGTTTGATTGAAAACCAGACTCTGAATAATCTCTATATTGTTTGTCTTCATGGGTGAAGAAATAAATTAAAAAGTACAGTGGAAAAGAGAATACAACTATTCACGGTCCTGAACTACTTGCAACCTTTTTTTATTTGTATCTGAATTTTCTAATTGTTGTTGGAGAATTTTGGGATATAGTATGATGTCAGAATTTTATTTGTATCACCCGTATTAATCTTCCCATGGGTAATTGCCCATCCTAAGAATTTAACCTTTGATGGCACCTGTGCTTTCGATATTAATTCATGAAAAAAGAAAGAGGATACATTAGGGACATCAATAATAACTGCAAAGAAAAACTTAGTCTAAAACGAACCCGAGGTATCCCAAGGCCAAAGAATTCTATCACTATTGGATGTTAGATGACATCCCTCGAGAAAGCTAAGCAAGGACATTAAATCCTGCTCGACCCTAGGAGATAGCCTACCCCTCAAATGCAGATCCCAAGACAGAAGGCCCTCACCACACCTCACAAACTCAGAGATAAGTCTATTATGGAGAGAGGACCGACTAAATAGAGAAGGAAATAGAGATTGAAAGGTATAATTCCCACACCACGAATCTTCCAAAAAAGGGATAAAATTGCCACCCCCCAAGTTTAACTTGATTAAAAGAAGAAGAAAGGATAAACAGAAGAAATGAATTTTCAGGGGCTTCTGTAGGCCAACCTATTGGCCACTCCAGCATCCCGTAGATTATCCCGTAACCCATGCCTGCTTCTGATCACCTTCCCCCACAACTGCTCTTGTTCATTAGGAAATCGCCATAACCATTTTCCAACCAAGGCTTGGTTACAGACTGAAATATTCCCAATTCCCAAACCACCCTGATCCATCTTCTTCTTAATCATGTGCCATGATACTAGATGAGATCCGTGTGCCTTATCCAAATAGATTTTCTTTCATGTATCAGTTCTTGTAAAGCAAGTTCAAATTTTGCCTATTAGAAAATAGGGGCTATAACCAAAAGGCATTCCCATGACTTCTGAAAGCTTGTTCCGCTAACTGCTTGGAGTCACTTTGTATTATGAGGTTTGGGCCATCCAACGATGCTGCAATTTCCCTATTTCTGCCTAAGCATAAGAAATTGGCAGGTTCGTGACTATTAGTTTGGTTACCGGATTCAGGTCTAAAGATTCCACTCAAACCGACATTTCCTTTCTTGAATGAGTGCTCATCTTGATTTAACCCATTGGTGGGAATCCAAGATGTAGCATGCGGCTCCTATCCCATGTATTACTCCCAAATCAACAACTTAACAAAGCCTTTTTCCAACTACATGAGGTTGATTCCATGAGTGCATGTCCTCCACATGAAGTACGTTCATCATTCATGTTATAGTTGATTTAACAAAGTTTTTATGTTGGTTGTTAGCTATGCAAGTGATACACCCCTCATCCATCCGTGCATCACGTAACAAAATCTTTTTCCAACAACTTAACAAAGCCTTTTTCCAACTACATGAGGTTGATTCCATGAGGACATCTCCTCCACATGAAGTACGTTCATCATTCATGTTATAGCTGATTTAACAAAGTGTTATGTTGCTTGTTAGCTATGCAAGTAATACACCCCTCATCCATTCGTGCATCACGTATCCATATTTGAAGTCCTTCCACTATGTTGCATGCAATACTAAAATTTGTTACAACGGGAAGGGTTGCTACATTAACCTTTCTGATCGCACTCTAATTAAATGCGATGGATCACAGTTGCTAAGGAGCCTAGCTTCCATCTCTATAATTAATAGCTTGTTATAGTTGCAATTCTATGATTGATAGCTTGTCAAAGCTGCAATGAGTACACTTATTTTTGAAAAAGAAACAAGTATATATTTATTGTATAAAAGTATGTTTACATAATGGAAACCATACTTGATCCAAAGACCAATTATCCATAAATCATTACATCATGCAAGAACCCCAATTCCTATACCAATCAATAATGGAAAAATCACCCGCGAATCTAGTTGTGGAGACCTAACAAGCAGCAAGCATTATGCATTAATACTTCATCCCACAAGCTCCAAAAATCTTTTGTATCGTTTTGGAAGATACGCTTATTCCTCCAACCACGTAGCCCATGTTGAAGCCAGCATGATAATTTTACCTATCTCAACTATCCTCCTAGAATGAATTGAGAATCTTGGTGTCGAAATTCCATCCTCAAATGAAGATGGGGGAATTAATAAGCCATTGCAAGCATGGGACAATCTTTCCCATATAAATTTGATCCAAGCACATTGACCATAAAGATGATCAATTGATTCTTCACCATTCTTACATAAAGTGCATTAGTGAGGAAATAAACATATATATGGAAACCGTTTCTGCAACATATCTGTTGTGTTTAGCTTCCTATTAAGTAGGGTTCACCCAAAAAATTTAACCTTAGATGGAGCATGTGCAGTCCACAAGCATGGAGCGGAATGGGAAGCGATGGAGTGTTGGCCATCAGAGAGGGTATCAAAAAGTGATTTACAATTAAATATTCCAGAAGAAGAAAGGGACCATCTAAAACCATCCTCTCCTTGAGAGAGTCTAATATTTGCTAATAAAGCTAACAAATCTTCAATTTGGCCTAGAGTTCTAGATGGGAGTGGGCGGAAAAAGTGGAAGTTCCAATATGTACTTGGGGATAAGCCCATGTCATCATGTGTGTTAACAAATTGGGCAATAGCTTGTTGGTGTAATGATGATAGTTGGTACAACCGCGGGAAGCGCGAGGCCAAAGTGGACTATCCTAACTATTTATCTTCCCAGAATCGAAAAGACAAGCAATTACTTAGTGATGTTGAGATGTGTGGGCTAAATTTGGGATTGAGGGGGGAATGAATTTCCATGGGCGTCTACAAGTGGTGGAAGGAGAAGTACCAATGTCCCAACCTACACGTGACTCCCCATGAATGCTTTTAATAACCTGAGCCCACAAGGATTGTCTGTCTTGAGAGATTCTCCACAACCATTTTATTGCCAAAGCCTCATTTCTCTTAATCAAATTACTTATTCCCAGACCTCCTCTGCATACTGGCAACTGAACCACCTGCCAATTAACCAGATGACAATTATTTTCCACACCTTTCCACAGAAAAGACCTGAATTTTCTTTATCCACACCTTCCAATAAGTACACTTTGCTTCCACTTACCAAAATCTTCCCTTCTCTTCATGACAAGTTGCTACTTCCATGAATACTCTTTATTTCCACTTCCCAACTTCTTCCCCATCTCGTCTTTAGGCTTCATCTCTTGACAATACTTACATGCATAGTAATTTTGATTCTCACGTGCTTAGGGAATCTAAATATTGACATAAAGCATAATTGTAGCAAAATAAAGTGTCAAGAAAACGACATTAAGTGGGCTCTTACAATCAAGGATCAAAAATTCGATTTCGACTTGACTTCGGTCACTTGAAAATTGGAATTAATCAGAGAAGTTTATTTCGACATGGAGAATTTTTGTAAAAATTTGCTAAATTAGAGAAGTTTAGAGAATGTTTGCATATATGCTTAAATATCTAGATTTATTGTAGTATAAGCTAAAAACTAATATAAATAGACATTTTTAATACATAAAAATACCAATAAGTGACCTAACAAAATCAATCTTGTTAAGTGGGTTGATGAATTTGAAATGGTGGTTTTTGGTCTTAATTCCTTTTCTTTGTTTTAATATTTAATTTTGTGGTGACTTGCTTCTCGACCATATACTTTACTAGTTTGAATTCCACCATGCTTAATTTATTAGTTTATTATTTGAATGTATTATTTTTTTAATCTTGTTTTATAAGAGTTAACTAAAAGAGGATGGCTTTGGGAATTCTTTTAATTTATTTTTAAGTTTTTATCTTATTTCAACTTTATTTATTTATTTTTTTGCTTCTTTTCTTCTCTTTTTGGAAAAGCATATCCCATAAACTACATAATTTGTTAGCTTGTTAAATTATTTTTTAAAATTTATATTGCTATATTGGTTGATGAAGTTGAAAATAATACATAATTATTGATATTTTTTTGTTTTCTATTGATGAAATAACATTTTTTTACTTCTTTGTCGAATTTTATCCAATTTCTGAATTGAAAAATAGAAATTTTATCGAATTTTGTTGAATTATTTTGACGAATTTTTGCATTTTTTATTTTACATCCACTTCGCACTTCAGTGATAAAAAAAAGGAGGAAAAAATTTGTGGAAGTTTGCCAAATTTTGGAGAATTTTTGAACCATGCTCACAATCAAGAACTACGAGAGGAAAGTTCATTTTGGAAATCAACTGGTAATTAGAGTTCTTGGATTATCTTTTAGGTTTTGTTTAACCTCAATTAGTCACTTATGGTTTACGACTTTAATAAAGGCTTATTACATATTCTAATGTTTGTCGTTAACCTTAAGGTCCATCGTAGTCATTTTGCAATACATCAGCCATGCTCACAATCAAGAACTACGAGAGGAAAGTTCATTTTGGAAATCAACTGGTAATTAGAGTTCTTGGATTATCTTTTAGGTTTTGTTTAACCTCAATTAGTCACTTATGGTTTACGACTTTAATAAAGGCTTATTACATATTCTAATGTTTGTCGTTAACCTTAAGGTCCATCGTAGTCATTTTGCAATACATCAACCATTCATCAGAAAATGCGGTGATGTCTTCAAACAAGGAAACTTGGGACAAAGTTGCTTGAACTTCTATGGCATAGTTTGGCAATATTTGAGGTTGCCTCACTAAAATGTCAGGTTTCACTTTTGGCAAAAAATTAGGGATTTTTGCTAGTATTGAATCCCAAAGAAAATTATTTGGGTCCCAACCCTCATCTTCTTTGACTAGTTGAAGTGTTTAGTGATTCTTTGGCATACAACCCCTTCTTCTAAAGGTGAAGGTGGAGCTTTTTCAATTGAAGCAAATGTTATGCTGCTTTTTCCTTTTCCAATAAGTCTGTGTTAGACTTCAGTAGGCTTAGTTGGGAAAATGTTTCACACCTTTCGGTCCCTAAACCCATTGCCATGTCTTCTACCATGAAGTTATGAACAATGACAAACCATGTCATTTAAAATGGAGAATTAAGCACTCGAAAGGTGCTAGAAAGTGGGACAGTCTTTAATCCCTCTAATGTAGTAATGTTTTAATTCTTCTCATCAACTTCATTATTTTTCGCTAATATTTGCTCCAACTTGGTCCTTCTGAGCTTTCTTTAATTCAGTCTTACAAATCTCCTCTGTGTATCCCATTTTTTCTCCCTTGACTAGACTTAAACTTGGTTAGGGGGATTCAATTTGTTTTTGGGAGGACCTATGGTGTGGAAACGATACTTTTTAGATTCTCTTCCCTAACTTGTATCATCTCTCTTCTTCCCACAACAAACCCGTTATTGATTTTGTAAGAAACTTGGGGGCTTCCGTGTGTGTCTTGGGACCTTCATTTGAGAAGGATCATCCTGCCCAGAGTGGAGGTTGACCTTTCGTCTTTACTTGGGTTATTGGAGGGATGTCACCTATCTGGGGGCCATGATAGAATCTCTTGGCCATGGGGACCCGTTTGGTCTTTTCACCACCAAGTCCTTTCATTCTTCCATCATCCATGAGCCTCACGTTTCCCCTTTTTCAAATCATAGTCTAATCTATGATTATTCCTTCCATTAAAGAATTATTCCTTCCATTAAAGCAACCTATCGAAGTCCCTGGAAATTTGTGATCTCCTTACTCCCTAAAGTTTTTCCTCATGTTCAATCGATTCTTGGAGATGGAAGGACTTTCAAATTTTGGAAGGATTGTTGGCTTGGTAATTCCCCGTTAGCATACCTATTCCCTAGACTTTACCATGCCTCGCCTTTCCCTAACCATCCTATCTCCCACTTCACCTTAAACAACGACCCATTACAACCAATCCTTTGGAACTTATCCTTTCTCCCTACCCTCACAGTTGGACAACAAGCTGAGTTCGACTCCCTCCTCCCCATGCTCGCTCAGATCAAGTTTTCTCTAGGATTTGATAGATTCTCATGGAATCTTGATCATTTTGGGCACTTCTCTTGCAAATCCTTGTTTCAATTCCTTATTGATGACCCTTTTTCCCCTACATTCCTGTTTGCCAATCTAATTTGGGAAGCTCACACTCCTTCCAAAATTAAAATGTTTGGATGGATCTTGACTCATAACAAACTAAACATGGGTGACCTTCTTCAAAGAAGATTTCCTCACATAACTTTGCTTCCTCATTGTTGTGTGTTGTGTTGTAATTATGCAAATGATGCAGACCACCTCTTCCTTAGATGTCCATTTTCTCTGCACATTTGGAGAGAATGGCATCTGATCATTGGTGACAGGTATTCTCTTCCAGCATCAATTGAGGAATGCATTTCTTCTAGACATATTCGAGGTTTGAATGGTTGGCAATCCACCATTATGAGTACGGCTTCTTGGGCGACATTGTGGACTATTTGGATGGAACGTAATCATCGAATTTTTGATGGTATTGCTAGGAATGGAGACTGTGGAATGACATTCTGATTTTGGCCAGCTCTTGGATTGGCCTTCAAGATCAATAGGGACTTCTCCATTAGGGAATGGGTTAGAAGTTGGGGTGACTGTCTTTTTTGAGTAGTATGGGAGCTGAGCCTCTTTGTTTTGTTTTTGCTCAGTTCAGTGTTGCTTTGTACCAAGTACCCTCGGTACTCTCTTATTTGTATTGATTTTTCTTTGGCTTAATATATATATATTTTTATTCTCAAACAAAAAAAGCATGGTCTAATATGGAAAGCGCATGTGCCATCTAAGGTTAAATTCTTGGGGTGAGTTGCTTATCATGGGAAGATGAACACAGGGGATAGGTTGCAAAAAAGGTTCTCATGTGTATTTATCTCCATATTGGTGCTATCTTTGTAAAAAGGAGTCAGAGTCTGTGCGACATCTATGCTGGCATTGCCCTTTTGCTAAGGAGGTTAGGTGCAGATGGAGGACCCATTTGCCGGTTACGGGGGTTGATGAGGCAGTTGTTGGGAAAATAACCATTTTCCCATTTATGAACAATATTCAGTCACAATGGAGGTACCATTGGAAGGTGGTGTGTTTGGCAGTTTTATGGTCCTTATGGAAGGAGAGGAACAAACAGGTGTTTCTAGATGAGTTTCTCTCGGCTGCCAAAGTGTGGGAGTCTTCCCATTTATTAGCCTCCTTTTGGGTAGCTAATAATAGTTTATCAAGAGGCTATGGGGTGGGTGATTGGATTCGGGGGTGGGGTAATTTTGTATCTATACAGGAGTGTGGTCTATACTGTTGATTATGTACAGCTTTTTTTCTTTTATCAATACATATATAAAATACCTTTTAATTTCTTTAAAAAAAAAGAATCTCTTGATCAAACTCTCCATCTATTATGCGAAGGTTGGATGTTTGTTGTGAAATATATTCTCTTGTTCATGCTTAGGTTTAGGTCTCTCCTTTTTATTCTCTCATTTTGAATAACTCTTCCCTCTTGCAGGACACCACAATAGAAGGGGAAACAACCTTTACATGGCCACTTTGGCTGCACACAAGCATTGGTGGCAGGATTTCCTTGTATATATCCATTTACTACGAAATGGAAAATTTATCCAATGACATTAGATACCGTACTCTCCGCATGCATTATGATTTGGAGGTAGGCTTTCAATTGTGTTAGCTTGAAAATTACAAATATAATCTGCATTTTACCTATTGTACATCTTAATGTTTCTGGTTATCATTTTTAACATAATTTTTTTTTTTTTGAAAAGAGACAAGATTAAATTATATTAATATGTAATAATGAGGAAAATACATGCGACTAGAGCAAAAGAAATGCTCACACAACCAGCCAGCACCAAGAACACAACTACAAACATCACATCATCAAAAAGAATTACATCAAAGCTCTACAATTCCTATACCACTCTCCAAAAGAATAGCCATTTCCTAATTTAGAAAAGCTGATCCAACCTGCAGCAGCAATCTTAGATGACTCACAAACCTCTGCAACGTCATTAGCTGAGTTTGTAAATATCCTACTATTCCTCTCACACCAGATAGCCCAAAGGACTGATGCAGAGATAATAATCCCCATCTCCTTACACCTTATATTAATCCCGACAACATGATAAAATGCAAAACAATTCTCAGAAGAAGTGGGGGCCACAAAATTGCAAGACAGCATTCTTTCCCAATATCTCCAAATCTGAGAAGAAAAAGAACAGGAGAAGAAAAGATGATCACCCGATTCATGTCCTTGATAGCACAACACACAACAATGAGGCGAAATGTAGCAATGGGGCATTCTTTTTTGCAGCAGCTCCAAGTTGCATAACCTGTTAAGAACCACAAGCCAGCCAAAGATTTTAATCCTATTTGGAATTGGAGCTGTCCAAATGTGATTCCAAAGGGGGGGGGGGGGGGGGGGGGGGGTAGTCATATTAGGTAGGTCCATAAGGTAATCAAAGAAAGATTTGTAGGAAAAGGTTCCGGATATATCAAGTGACCAAAGGACAGTGTCAGGCGAAGATGGGGAAAAACGAACTGAGTTAATTCTAGTTAACATAGGTCCAATTTCATTAAGTTCTCTAGATGTAAGATTCCTAGGGAAGCCAAAGTTCCAGGTGGGTTGGTCGAGTGGGTTTGAAGGGTAATGGGTGAGGTAGTTGATGATATGAGCATTGGGATTAGGCTTTTGATGAACTCAAAAGCCTAATATTCGCAAGTCAGGTGAATTATCCAATATAGCTTTTATTACTAATATCAGTTTCAGTCATTATTTATTAAGCGTACTTGTACATTATAAATTTAAGAGAAGTGTTTTCTCTTACTCTACCCTAAACCTTAAATTCCTAGATGCTCAATTCTACCATATAACAATGTTGTCAAGGCATTGATTAATCTATGTCATAAGTGTTTTAAACCTCTAATAGCCTAAGCGGTTCTCAATGCAGGTTGTAAAGTTGTCAAGGTGTCAATGCATAGGTGTTGAAAAGAATATTTATGTATTAACTCCTCTTTAAGTAAAAATAATATATTAATTTTACACACACACATACATGTACAAAGACTCATATTTGACAAAGCCACCTCTTCAATGCAATTTCTCCTATTTCCCCATAGGCATAAACCAATGGGTTCTCAGAAGGGGATTAGAGAACCATCTCATTGATTAAAATACAAGCGTTAAGTGAGGACGAGTATACGTACATACATACACACACACACACACAACTAAATTAAAGTAATGGCCTCATCAGTATAATATATATGGGATTATAGATGACTTGCATAAATCTCAACTTTTTTATTCGCTTGTGGAGTGGACTAATTACACTTGCTCTAGTTGTACTATTCTTGATTCTTGAAGCTTCCAACATGCTAAGTTGATATTTATAATGTGTGTCTAGCAGATCAACCTGTTTTTATCATAATAACGATTTGTCCTTTTGTACACCAGTTTATACTGATGTGGGTCCTAGTGGTACATACTTTTGTTAATGATCCCAGCACTTCCTTTGCAAAACCTGTTACTGTAACTGTGCGGTAAACTAAGGAATTGTAAAAAAAAATTACTTCTTTTAATTTAAACAGGTGTTGCCATCATTGGATATGTCAGCTTGTATCAACCCTTGCCCGTCAAGATTGCAGGAGTTCCTTGTGCGCATGGATGTTACAAACAGGACAAGTTCAGAGAATTTCCAGCTTCATCAGCTGTCATCTGTTGGACATGAATGGGAAATCTCATCATTGCCACCAGATGGAACAATTTGTCCCTCACAAGTATTAAGTGCTGGTCAAGCACTGTCATGTTTCTTTAAGTTGAAGGTCTGTATTGGAATCTTCACTTCAATTACAGTAACTATCATCTTTTATTACTGAAAAGCTTTGTTATATACTTCTGTACGTGGAGAAGATCCATGAGGATTTCAAACAAATCATTCGATTGGATTTCTTCTGAGGTTCAGCTCACCTTGCATAGTTGTGTTAAACTGCTGATTACTTCATTTTGAAATGTATAATAAGTCCTGTTGTTACTGATCTATTTCATAATTCAGAAATGCGATAAATCAACTTGCAAAGACGCAACATCTCCTCGTACTATTCGTCTTGGAAGTGATGTGAGATTGGGTCCTCAGGATAGCAACAAAACATTGTTTGATGTTTCTAGGGCACCACTGGCAGATTTCCACCTTCATGAAAGATTCCATCATGGGAAGTCAATTCAGGTCAGTCATTTTATGAATGCCAATTGTGCTATTTCTTACCAAATCTGCCCTCCCAAGGAAATCCTCTAAACATCACAGTTGGTCATGATAATAACCCGTCAATTATTTTTTTCTTTTGGAGGGTCAAAACATATCTGGAGAAAATTCTCCGAGTTAAAAAGTTGTCATCATTCAGTCGGGTCTGTTGTGGCCAAACACTTACAAAATCCAATGCATCATGTCGTTACGTAATTCAGTGAATCCATGCATTGTCTTATCTTGTCTAAGTCTTATGCATTTTGACCTACTCATCTTTCCTACATTGATCAGGGCAATCCAAGGTCGGTTGACTTCATCTTGATATCTCAGCTGCAAGAAGATACATTAGGCACGTCAGATCCTCCACCACGGCTGCACTCTCACCATGCATGCCATCACAGGCAAGATTCAGTACCGAGGATAATATTTAATTTTACATTTTCCTTTTCACTCAATCCAACATTCACTGATTTTTTTCTTTTTTTTTTCTTTTTTTTTTCTTTTTTTTTAACTAGCATGGCAAACACAAGTCCAGTATGGTGCCTAATGGATGGACCAAGGGCCGTAAATCATGACTTTTCTATTTCCCCTTGTGAAATTAAACTTCTCATGACAATCCACAACTCATCAGATGCTGTTGCTTCTGTTCGCATCAGTACTTCTGATCCAACATCCAGCAACGATCCATCAAGTGATTCCTCTACAGCGCTTCCTCAATCTCCCGTTTCTTATGGAAATCAAATAGGATGGCATGATGTGTCTCTGGCAACCGATGTTAAACTAACTTCAGATGTCTTCAGTACTCTATCTGTGAAGCCATCACCATCTCTGTCATCTTCTGCAAACACCTCTGCTCCATATGTTTGGTCTGCCGCTAGTTCTACCAGTGTCGAGCTTGGGCCCATGTCCAGTGTTGAGGTTCCTCTCCAAGTTTGTTTATTCTCACCAGGAACTTACAATCTGTCAAACTACACCCTAAATTGGAACCTTCAACTCTCAGCAGATGGTATAACACAGACATCTGGGACAAGCCAAGGGCACCCATATTATATTACTGTGTTGCAGTCCCCATAGGTTGTTACAACACGTTTTTTTATTTTTTAGCCGCTTCATCATACGTCAGTTGTACCATTTTCAAATAAATTATAGCAAGTTTTATTATTTTGACACAGACGCAGCTTCCATTTATATTATTCATCTCATCATTGTCGCTCATCATCTGAAGCAGCGCCCAAAAAAATTGAATGAATGAAGTGCAATGGATTTGATCATTTGATTGAGTTCAGATATCATTTAATAAGAACTGGAAGTTAACCTCTATTGCAAGTGAGGATTGGTTGTAGAGCTTTTTTTAAGCTCAAATGAAGTTACCAAATAGGCTCCCAAAATCTTATATTTTTCTTTAAAAAAATTAATTAAGTAGTTGTATGCATTAGAAAATGTTGTTCTTTGGATATATACGTTTAACAAATCTCAATTTGTGTAATAATTCAAAGAATATGGAGGTGTAATTATAAAAGCAATTGTATTTTTTTTTTTTTTTTTAGTTAATATTATACACACTCATTCGAGCAATCCGTCTTTAGATAAATGTTAAAATGTTGGATAAGCATCTGGATTAAATCAAATTATTAATAAGAACTGTGACCTTCAACAATTGGACAGAGAAAGTCATCTAAATATATCTTAAAGTTGAGGAAGCTATGAAGTTGATCCAGTAACATACGCTGAAGTAGATCATAATTCCTTCAAATATATTAATTTGTAGACCTTTGACAAGCGCGTTTTGAAGGGAAGCATGGTTGAAAATCAGAAGCTTCTGTAACATCAAGTCTTTTGAAAAACTCAAGAAAAATACCATTTCTTCCTTCTTCCAAGAAAGATCATTTGTGAAAAAAGTCATCAAAATCACAATCCCTCTCTATTTTATTATATCGAGCATCCAATTTGATTCTTATTTTAATGCAAATAAGAACATGAAGACTTCTTACCAAGAACAAGACTTATTTGACTAGTCTCACCAAAGCGAAGCAGCCACAAAAGAAATGCCCCAAAACCACACGGTTCCTTCCAAACACAACTGCTTGCTTTTCTCTCTTCCTCTTAGTTCCAATCCATAACCTCTCCACCCCCAATTTCACAATTTCTAGATTATCTACAATCATCGAACATCTTCTCTAAAAATCCCAACTATGAACGATCTTCTCTCCCAATCCTTCTCTGAATCCAGAGAGAAAAACAACGACGTTGCTCAAATTCAAATGACCACAACAACAACAGGTCCCAATCTAGATATTTTTTTCCAACAAGTAGAAGTAATCAAAACCGAACTCACAGAATTCCAGAACCTGCACCAGAAGCTCCATGAATCCCACGAACAAAGCAAGACGCTCCACAACGCCAAGTCCGTCAAGGAACTCCGTTACCGGATGGACTCGGACGTCGCGCTCGCTCTCAAGACCGCCAAGTCCATCAAATCCAGACTCGAGTCCCTCGGTCGTGACAACGCTGCGTGCCGGAACCTCCCAGGCTCTGGTCCCGGATCTTCATCGGACCGGACAAGAACTTCAGTTGTCAACAGTATAATCAAAACTTTTAAATATTCAATGGATCGATTCAACGACCTGAGACAGAAAGTCTCTTCGGAATACAAAGAGACCGTGGAGCGTCGGTACTACACGGTTACGGGAGAGAAAGCGGATGAGAAAACGATCGAGTTGTTGATATCTTCTGGAGAGAGCGAGACGTTTATGCAGAGAGCGATTGAGGAGCAAGGGAGAGGGAGAGTTATGGATACGATTGCAGAGATTCAGGAGAGGCGAGAGGCGGTGAGAGAGATTGAGAGGAGCTTGTTGGAATTGCATCAGGTGTTCTTGGATTTGAGCGTTTTGGTTGAGGCGCAAGGAGAGCAATTGGATGATATAGAGAGCCAAGTGGCTAGGGCCAATTCGTTTGTTCGTGGTGGAACGAATCAGTTGCAAACTGCGAAGAAGCATCAGAAGAATAGCAGGAAATGGACTTGTATTGGGATCATTCTGCTGCTTATTATTATTCTCGTTATCGTTCTTCCCATCGTTCTTCGAAAGTAGATTTATATTTATATTTGATCGATTCTTTCCTGTCTATCGTTCTGCTATTTTTTTCTTTTGGGCCCGGTTTTTTGAACTTGTGCCCATTTGTATTGTTCATGTTATCAGGGTGTTTGGGGATGATCAGTGAATTTTACGTGTGTTTTCTTTAAGGAACTCTGTTATGTTTGGCTGCTCTTTATTACTTCTTAATCATTGAAAATTTATGTTAGACAACGAAGAAACATGTAAGCAAATTACATGCCACGGAAATGATGGTATGTGGTAAAATATTTTTTATAAAATTTTAAATAAACATATTTGATATTTAAAAAATTTGAAAATAAAACAAGAGAAAATTGATTAAAATGATTTGGTGTGTACGACAATGATAACGATGAAAGTCGTGCTTTTATTACGTTCCACTCTTCCACCTATTTATAATCAACAATAATAATATAAAAAAAAAAAACTAAAATTAACTTAGATAAAAAACAATTAAGAAATATATGTTTATTTGTAGTTTAAGTGCAAATTAATCTTTAAACAAACAGAGTTAAAAAAAAAGAGATTCACGTAGCCTCCAACTCAACTAAACTTTTTCCAACTGCATGAATCTGCTTCACTTTGTTCTATCCATGGCTAAGCGTGACGGAGTTGTATTATTATTACAAGAGATCAGGGCTAAAAACCCTCTGGTCTTAGGAAAAGCAGCATTTAATCTTTAATAATAGAAAAAAGAGTGAAATGCACTTACAACAAAATGGTGGGTAACTCGTGTAACCTCCAAAATTCCAAGAACATATACCCTGCTGCTCTAAAAAAAACAGCCAAGAAAATTTAAAGAACCAAACAATCACAGCGAATCCTCGTGATCAACTGGTACCACAGAGAATTTCTAAACACAAAAAGCAATTCAGTCACCTCACAGACACAATTTCAAAAAAGAGACGTACAAAATGCTTGGTCTCTGAAAAGCAGACTATCTGGTGGAAAATTACAAAGCAGAACCCTAAAATTGAAGGTCCAAAGCATCATTGGAAAGAGCAAAAGCTCAAGCAGAAGAGTCGACTCAAGAAATTAGCATCTTTTCTTCACACAAAAGTTACATTTTACAAACAGCACAAGGGAAATAACACAAGGCACTGATGCACCCAGCTACGCTGCTATGATACATGGACCACGAAGACATGGATATGTATATGTAAATATATATATAGAAGTACGTATCTCTCCACCCATATACTGAACCCCTTATGTCCTTGCAAAAATGGCTAAACAAGGGAAAAATAAGAAGAAAAAAAGAATTATACCTAAACAAGGCAAATACCAATTACTACCGCTCCAAGAACAAAACTAAAATTTCTGATTGTGGCTCAATATACAAAGAGACGAGCTTTTGGGAGGGACTCTCAGCGCTGCAGTTCAGTTTTCCTCTCTCTTCCAAGTTCCAAACTGAATTAGTTAAAACAACTCCACGATCCGCAACCTCGGTTTTCTTCTAAAGTCAGCTTTTTACCATCATCCCACCTGGTCTGGTCTGTCAGGTCAGTCCCTCAAATGGTATAACAAGGGTTCTAATGAAAACCTTTTTCTAATAATAATCTGAATCATGAACAAGCTTGCAAGCTCTCGAGACAATTCGTTTCTAAGCCCTCGTGTTTTTGGTATACAACAGCCACCAGACACCCCATTCAAGGAAGCACAAGCCTCGGGGCTATGGTACCCTCAAAGAATCAACCTAACATCTCAAGACCTCAAATCCAGGCGAGAGAGCCCCGATCATTTGCAACTTGAGGACGGCCTCTGGTTGGAGTTGGCGGTCTGTTTGCATTAAGCTCCTGATATAACACCACAATCAAACCAATTATCTCAGTCAAGTGAAAAACAATATGCAAATCATTGAGAAGTTTCTGTTATTTTTTTTTTGAGAAGTTTCTGTTTTTTTTTGAGAAGTTTCTTCAATCAGAAGGGTTTGTTTATATAGAAAGTGAAGCATCAAAAAGCACCTGCATCCATGTATCTTCTATGTGGCGTTCGGGTGATGTTTCTGGTGATGTAATTGCTGGTGGTAAAGGGTGGATGAGCTTTGGAACCACCACAAGGTCTCTTCCCAAAACTAAGATAGCCCCTGCATTATTTGCAGTACCTGTAAAAGTGGACAGAAGCGACACTTTAGAAGGCCAAAATAACTAGAATGTTTCTGAAGGAAGCTGACACCTGTAGGCAACATACCGCAGTAATTTGTTGCAGAGAAAAGAGTAATCAAATGGCCTTGAGCGAAACGCTCAAAACCATCCATCACACACTCATGTGCCCGTACAATCAATTGAAGGTCATTGTTGTTACAGAACTCCATGACTCGATCAGGCTGTAAAACCATAAATTAGCAAAGGCATAATGCCTCCCCAAAAGTGACAAAAATTATGTCTAACACACTAAAAATGCAAGCTGGTTCTGCTCATGATAAAAATTCTTGAGCAACAGTCATCATGATTTTGCTGAAAGATCTTCAAACTTTTCATTGTGAATAATCATTGGGTGGAATTGCAACGGAAACTGAAATTCCTTTGTAGGAAAAAAAAAATGATTAAACCACAAACTCCCTCAAAAGAGATGCATAACAGGAAACATTCTTATAACAGTTAGGTTATTGAGATCAAGAAGCCAATTTTTCATGCTAGCAACTGAAACCAATTAGAGATAAAATGAGAGAAAACTGACTAAGGTGGTTTGGACACATACAACGTAGGCCTTTAGATGCACCAGTTAGGAAAATTGACCTAAACACTAGATGGTAACTATATAAGTAGAAGTAGACTAAAATAACATGGACAGAGATAATTAAGAAAGATCTAATTTCTGGTAATTTAAATCCCGACGTAGCCCTCAGTAGAGCGAAGTGGAGGAAGCGGATTCATGTAGCTGACCCTATATAGTTGGAAAAAAGGCTTATTTGAGTTAAGTTGAGTTGAATAGAACTGAAACCAAATACAGACATTAATATACTTGCATTTATAATATTATTTTACCAAAAGCATTCAAAATCTGTGAACCAGTGGAAACTGGAACCACATTACGTCATAAATTGAGATACACTAATACTACAAACACTAATGAAGCCAACCATTTAAAACAGGTATTTGGAACTAGATTCTGAATTAGCTATTGGAACACGTGGACTTCACATGCATGTATAACCTTTTGCTGGTTATGGTGGTAACACAAAAATCAGCTCCTAAACAGACTATACATGATTATCAAATTGTTGCAAGGCTGCATCAACATAAAAGTTACTTTCAGAAACCCAACAAATCTGTCATCAAAGAAAGTAATGAACTAGAAACGAGAATGTACTCACCCCAAAAGTAACCAAACCAGGACCTCTAGCATTTGGACGCAATCCTTCAACACTATCATTTTCTGTAGGATCAGACCTATAAAAAATTGACAAGAATATGACTCAGAAAATCAAATGCAAAACATGATTTTAATGGTGAAGAAAAAAGTTTACAGTTTGCTTAAACACTGACCAAAGTAAATCCATAAGAACAACAGAGCCTGCTTCCATTGTAATTGGGCGTTGAAGGTTCTCAATCTGTTCTACGTGATTTATCGACCGACCAATTCCACCATGCATGCAGATAATTTTCTTTTCAATTAGGGCTGCTAGAGGAAGCCAATTAAACAACCGGTTTATGCGATGCCAAACCCATATTCCATCCCGCTCACCCTGTCAACAATTTTATAGAGTTAAGGTTGCAATGATGTGACAAAGGAAATAGAATAGGTAACAAAACACATAATACAATTAAGAATTACCATGCGCTCAATGCACTCAATTCGGAATCCAAACAGCGCATTGATATCTGCCGCCTCATGATTCCCACGAATTAAATGAACATTGTGTGGATGCTCAACCTAGAATAGACCAAATGACCATAGTTTTAGAAAAGAGGATAGTAGGGAAGAAAAACTAAAAAAAAAGGAGCTCTCTACTCAGCTGAAATATGAAAGTAAATATTGGGAAAACAAATGGTATAAGAGAGGTATTTGCCTCCAAAGTGATACCTTCAGAGCAAGTAGAAGAGTGATAGTTTCCAAGCTGTGCTGGCCACGATCAACATAATCGCCTAGGAAGAGATAGTCGATGTAACTGGAAATAGTGCATAAAATCAATGTGAATGAGAGTGTTTGGGCAGCAATACCATAGGTCAAGGCAAAAGCGAAAACAGAAAAAGAAAGAACAGATATATTTGTTCAACAAGAAATGATTTGACAAAAATTAAGAAACTAAAATAAAGAGTTGTAGTGGCATCATCCTCGTCTTTTAGATCCAGCCACTCTTTAACACAGGTGATTTCAGACGCTGCAAATATTTATATACTGCCCAAATGCAATGCAAAATAGCCATAAGAACCATCAATTCTGCTCAGAAGTCACGGCTTCTCTTTGAAATCCACCACTCAATCATTATGATCACTTCTGATACTAAGTATAGGATGGGACGACAATCTTGGAAAGAACCTTTGATTAAAACCACAGGTAATCCTAAACCTTCTAGATTTTATTGCTTATCTCCAAATTTCAATTTAGCATTAACTCTCAATTTAATTTCATGCATTAACATGACACCATCAATAAAAAACATACAACTTGGGCTATAATCCTGAATATGTTTATTCAATTTACCTTTATCCATAATTAGCTAAATAACGTACGGGCTTAAGGCTTCTTTATGAACCTACAACAATTAGCAATTCACTAAGTTCTCCTACTATTCTTTTGCTATGAATATTGCTTTATTGTACATATTAAGTCAGTGTGCCTGTTTGGAACTCATTTTTCCCCCCTAAAACCCTAAAAAATTCTCTCTCTAGATACACTTTAGCATAGGTTCTCTACATCTATAAAAATCAAAGGAACTTCTTTCTTTTTCCCCTTGTATCTCCTAATTAGTCTCACAACAAATAAATAGCTTCCATAGGCTTTAAAATTGATTTTTGAACACCATAGTATGAATTCATTCTATCCATATCATCATCACATAAGAATATCAATTGCACCCTACAACATAATCACAGACGCAATTATTTCCTTTCATGTCCCCCAAAAAAAAGTTAAAATTTAAAAAGGCAAACATCAAGCAATCACAAAAACAGCTGCCATATCCAACAAAAATTCAAATTATTTTACCCCTAGACATCTATACAAGGATTTACAAGATATAGGTGCACATCTCTCTTTAATTATTACTACCAACACTTGATAGCTTTAATGCAATTCAACCACTTGAACCAAATATGGCTGGTTGTAAAACCAATCCTGACACACAAGCAAGGAATTCTTTTGTTCTTTTACACTAGATATAACGAAGTTATGTATGTATTTTGCTCATGTAATTTAACTTGCAAAGATCGATATTAACTTAACGAGGGGAATGACCAGCCAGAAGAAAAAGAAAAAGAAGTGCCTTTTTTCAGGAAAGCCTCATCCTGATTCCTGACACAAGGACAGTATGGGTTCCCCAATAAACCAACCAACCGACAGATTTGAAGAGAGGTGAGAAGCTTCCATGAGTCACTCAGGGATGTTATGCATTAGCACAGGCCTTGATCAGGTAGTCATGAAGGCCCAAACTCAAACTGACTGGATCCAATCCAGCCTTAAACTGATTGGATCAGTCAGCTTTAACTCGTACAAAATTCTTAATTGAGCCCAACCAGGTGACTTTCTCTCAGCCCAAATTTGGCTGAACCCAGAACAATAGCAACACTAGAGGTGACTGGTGAGAAAGCCTTAAATGACTCTTAAGAGTACTGGTTCTTGGGATTAAGAAATTAATAGGTCAAGCGAAACAGATGTATAAAAGGAGGTTGTGTTCACTACTTCAGCAATACCATGGTAAAGCAGCATGTAGTAGCATCTTATGAACTAAGCATAAACTAGAAGGCAAAGTAGCAAATACATATACAGAGGAAAACAGGGTGAGAACTAAATAACATAATCTTAAGAAACATGTACAGGGAAGTGCCACAGAAAATGCTTACGCTATGTCTCCGGCAGTTGAAGGAGCACCATATTCATCAAACAGGCGCATGAGATCCCCAAATTGACCATGTAAATCACCAAATATCTTGACAGGAGCCTTAATCTGCAAAACACTTGGTTCACTTGAAAAGATACGTTCAGCATTGTCACAAAGATCTGCTATTTCATTGCAATCTAAGAAAAATTGCCTCCGGACAGGAGGTTTCCAACCACGAGGCTTAAGCAGATGAGCTATGACCTGAAATATGAGATAGGCGTAAGAGTTCTACACCATTGAAAAAGATTAATACTTGATAAAAACTTAAAAGATGAAAAAATAAAAATAAAAACTATCTACCATTTGCAATTTACAGAATCAAATAATCATTAACAGGCATATAATAATGACAGCTTGTACAATCAAGCATCAAAGAGACTAAAAACTTAATCTACTTGCAGATACAAAGTAAAAGTCAGAAACAATCACAGTAATAGCAGGTTTCATAATCCATGTTTGAGCAAAAAAAATCTTCTTCCAATATAACAAACAATAAACAGCAACTGAGTTTATTCAAACTAATTGTTTAGCAAAGCAAATTCTGTTCTCCCATCAAGTATCAACTCACTCTAGGGGTGTAGTTTCCCATAAAGTTAAACCAAAGGAGCCTATGTCTTTTTGTTTGGTCATCAATGTTATCCTTCCTCCAATAGTTGCAACACCTTCAATTTGCATCATCTAACTTTCATCACCAACAAAGTTATTTACAAAGATAAATGGATTCCTTTCACTATTAAGTTCTACACCTAAGTTCTCACAGTCACAGATAACTTCACCCCTAATCTATCTGATGCAGCACCACAAGGATAAGGAGAAAAAAGAAGAGAGAAGGAAGAAGAAGAAGAAGAAGAAGAAAGGAGAGAAATCAATAATCATTATTTTTCATTCAATGAAGAAGCCGTCTACCAATTCCAATTACAAACCTAATATTTATAGAAATTTAAAATACCTAATATGTATCCTACTACATTTAGAAACTAAAATCCTACATAAATAAAATAATTAGAGTCCTACTGAAATACACAACTAAATCGTAAAATAAGCCACTAATATCCAAATAAAATAAATTATTCCAGATAATAATAATATTTATTTATCTATTTCCATTGCATTCTTCATTATTCTCCCCCCTCGTGAAGAACTCGACTCTAATGAGTTAAACCACAACAAAGTATAGGGAAATAATCATTCCATGCAATTAAGTATTGTCTGAAATAACCTGCAGTAGAAGCCATGAGAAAAAAAACCCACGATGCCAGAATACCAATATGTGACGAGTTGCACTTGTTATTTGCTAACGTATCGAACCTACGAACCACTTGATCACTACCCACAAAATCACTGCTCCTTCAAGAACAAAAGGAGAAGAGACTTCGTGGGTTTTGTCTCCTTCGATGAACTTTGTTGATGAGCAGCAACAATAGACCGGTGCACCAATGATGGCAAACGCTATTTGGTGAAGAAATAGGGGCGAGGAAATGTGAGGAGGAATCACAAGCTCTAATACCAAACTAATGTAGCACCGAGAGGAGAAGGGGAAGAAATAAGAAGAGCAATAGAAGAAAGGGAAGAAGAATATAGAAGAGAAAGAAGAAAGGAGAGAAATCAATAATCAATATTTTTCATTCAATCAATCTATCCATTCCAATTACAAACCTATTTATAGAAATTTAAAATACCTAATACGTATCCTACTACAATTTAGAAACTAAAATCCTATGTAAATAAAATAAGTTTTGTCCTACAGAAATAAACAACTAAATCCTAAAATAAGAATCCACAAAAATAAAAAAATAAGCCACTAATATCCAAACCTATTATTTATAGAAATCCATAATACCTAATATATATACTACTACAATTTTGAAACTAGAATCCTACGTGAATAAAATAACTACTCAAATAAACAACTAAATCCTAAAATAAGAATCCTACTAAAATAAGAGTCTAATATCCAAATAAAATAAATTACTTCAAATAATAATAATATTTATTTATCTATTCCCATCGCACATTACTATCCCATGTAACCTTCTGAATCATCCATCTTCATGTCCTCATCTCAGCCCTATGCATTCTAATGTGGTGTTTCTTACCTACTGGTTCTAATTCTTCCCATCCAATATTCTGGGCGGAAGCTAGGTAAAACACACTTAAAAAAAAGTTCATTTTCTTCACATAAGAAATTTGTGGAATCCACAACATCAAATCCATTTGAAACAACACTTGAAGGGTCGTGGTCACAGTCAACACCTCAAAACAATCTCAACCCACATCAAGGCAAATATCAGCCAACATGGAGTTGGTGCAGTTGGTAAAGAGGTGGCTTTGGAACCCATAGGTTCCAGGTTCAACTCTTGCCACTGCCTCACCACCCCAGGGGATGAGGGGGATTAATGGGTGAGGAATGGGCTTGATTCCTCCCCGCGAATGTGGTATGATGATGGATGGTGATGGAGCTGGTTATACAACTAACTACTGCCTACAAACATTGTTTGTTCTCAAAACAAAAAAAAAAAGGCAAATATCATTCCTAATACTTCAAAACATATCTTTTCATACCTTCTTAGGTACACTATTGATTGACATTTGTCGATCTAATAGCTTCCTAGCAGCAGTTGCACTCTCTGGCGTACCATAACTGACTCGTCTGCCTTCATTTTCAAACTGATCAATTGAAAGTTGTCTGACCATACCACCTAAAGCTCCACCAGTCTCTGCAGCTACAACAACCTGCATTGTATATGTAATCACGAGGAGGAAAGAGTCAGAAAGAAATTAAGAATCAACATTATTGATAATTTTACTTCAATCAAAAGGAATCAAATTGAAACAGAAGATTCAGAACAACGATGGAACTTCTATACTGACAGCTCTGTGATGAAGCCTAACTCCCTGCGGAGGGATGTTATTTGGCGTAGTAGAATCCGCTTGTTTAGTTGGGGTAGAGATCTGCTTTCCACTTGGAGTAGCCTCTGCCCCACGGTCCCTTTCTGGCAGTTGATCAATTTCTCCATTAATTTGCCGTGCCTTGGCAGCCGCGAGTGTGGCACTGATAGCTTCACGCTCAGCTGCTGAGGCTTCAACCAAGTAGTCAACTCCTTTGCTCAATCTCCTGCAGCATGATCTATTCTAAGCATCCCCATTTCAAACTAGGAGAAAAGGTACAATTTGCTTGCATCAAGAGTAAATTAGTATGCACATAAGGTAGAATACCTAGGTCCCTGAAGCATCGCGTTTTCAGTGCTTATATCAGTATACATATCCCCATTTATAGGTGGTGCAACAGGACTTCCCAGTACAACAGAACCATCTGGAACTGCTTCTGGTGTTGACAGCCTAGTTCTATCATCAACAAAACCGTATCTTCCAGGTAATCTTCCTGCTTGTACATTAGCAGCTGCTGCTGCTGCAGCAGCATGTGAAGCTGCACTTGTTGTTTCAGCAGCAGCCAAGTCTTCAGCAACAAGCAAGTCATCGAGCAATACCCCTAAAAAATAGAACACTCACATCCAATAAGCTACTTAATCCCCACACTAATTTCAGCATTGGAGATGCTGTGACCAGTCCTCTTACAACAAATAAGAACCATATACATATGCACATACAGATATGCTTTTCTAAGGGATGAAATGCATCATTGCAAGGAACAAATTCCAAAAAAAAAAAAAAATTGAAGGAAGAAGAAGTCATCATTTCATTATAAAATCATGCACTATAAAAAACATTGGGTTGTCAGAGATGCTTTTAAAAAAATTCAACATTCCAGAAGACAACTCTGCATACCATGGGAAGACGCTGGAAGAATAATTTTGGAGAGTAAATGAATTCCAGTGCTTTGGCTAGGATTTGAAACCAGTTTTAGGAAGGTGATTAAAACAAATAAATGGAATGTGAGCCTTGGCGGAATGATAAGAGTTGTTATCGTGTGACCACAAGGTTTGAGTTGTGGAAACAGCCTCCAATAATACAAGGTAAGGCTACGTACAATCGACCCAAAGTGGTCCGAACCCTACCCAGACCCTGTGTAGCAGGAGCTTCATGCACTGAAGCCACCTTTTCAATTTAAAACACCTATGGGACGAAAAAAATATCCATAGATAAACAAATGCAAATCTAGCTAAAATGTGGTCACTGTATAAGTTTCACATCTTACCACCACGTAATCCACCATAAATAAAGATTAAATCACCAACTGCAGCAGCTGCATGTCTACAGCGTCTTGTCAATTCAACAGCAGCATCTCCACCAGCTGCATCAGCACTGTATTTGCCTGTCCTAGGACTTGTCACTACAGATTTTGTATCACACCAAACACCCGCTGCAGTATCCAACACTAATGACAGAGAAACAAGGGATTTGTGAATTTTTATTTGAAGAATCATCAACTGAGATGCATTAACATTCCATATCATTAACAAGAATCTCTCATTGAACAGAAAAAGGAGCAAAAAAAAAAGGTCTGGAAACATCTTACAAATAACTATTTCATAACTACAGAATTTGTTAAATGATTGCAGGATAGGGTGGACATCAACTATCTTGAAGAGAACACACAACTGAGAATCACCACATAATGCAAGTTTTAGAAAAAAGAAAAATAGATCCATGCATTTATTTTACATGAAGAAAAATAATAATAATAATAACAATATAGAGAATTCAGATTTACATTAACAGACTATTGGAAGTCATTCCAACTAATGAACACGAAATAAGTTAATTGTAAAAACATAGTTATTTGCACCAAATTATGCTGTTTAATCCATTATCCTGCACAATTTTCTCTTGAATTTATCAATTCTAAGAAGTACGACATATATAAAGTCAAAAAGAGCAAATAGAGAAGAAACTGCAGATATTGAGGTTGTTAATGGAAAATAGCTTTAACCCTGAATTGAAGATTTCCATACAAACAATAAATGTCAAAGATACAAAGTTTATTTATGGTGGTCAGGCACAAGAAGGAGAAATTGCTCTACTTTCATAAGAGATAGAAAGGCAGAGAACAGCCAGCTCCAAACTCAACTCAACTAAGCTTTTTCCCAACTACTCAAAGCATAGAGCGCTATGCTTTGAAGCAATCAGCTCCAAACCACACCCAATAATGCCTTGTTGCTACTCTATAGAAGATAAAAGCCAAAGAAAAGAAAGGGGGAAAGGGAATCAGAAGATTATCCAGTCTACCACACTTTTATATAACTGATACACATGGTACAGACTCGGAATCATTAACTAAAGGACAATCCACCACTAAGATCCAATCCCAAATGATCATCCCTACCAAAAAGAGAACCTACAAAGATTCCAAAGGAAGCCTCGCATATGATATGCTATATGAACTTACTTAAGGAAATTTTCACTCCATGCATTACTACCAAATGGCAAGATGTCGGGTGGCACAACAAAAGCAATTGAGACCATAGATTGGAAGTTCAACTTTGCACTAAACCTCTATCACCTAAAACTTGGTATTAATTAAGGGAACTCCAATGAAATATAGAAAATTTAGATTATTTGTTATCTTAGAGAGGTTTGAAAAGAAGAGTGGGCCTAGGGCAACAATAAAAGTCGTTACATCATCATGTGGAAGTCATGGGAGCAAAGCTAGAAATAGCCTGCCGCAAAGTACGGGTAAAGCTGCAACCTCAACCTTTTCCTAAACCCTCCAAATGTTGGAGCCAAGTGCACCAAGTAAACCTTTAGGGAGGTTTAGAGAAGGATCAAAAATTCGACTCCCCCCTAAACTTCAGTCACTTAAAATCAGAATTAATTTAAGAGAGTTAAATTTGAATGGAGAATTTTGTAAAACAAATTAGAGAAGTTTAGAGAATATCTGCATAGATGCTAAAATATCCAAATTTATTGTAATATATGCTAAAAACAAATAAAATAAAAACTTTAATACATACAAATATCTATAAAAGACCTAATAAAATTGATCTTGTTATGTGAGTTGATGAAATTTGCAATAATGGCTTCTGGTCTTAATTTTCAATTTTGCGGTAGCATGCTCCTAAAACATATAATTTGCTAGTTTGGTATTCTACCTCACACAATTAGTTAGCTTAATCTAGTTATATGGGTTGTCAAAAAAAAAAGAATGGCTTTGGGAACTCTTCTAGTGCCTTTTTTTTTTCTTTTTTCTTTTTTTGCTTTCGTTTACATATCTATTTTTTGCTTTCTTCTTTTCTTCATAATTAGCATACTCCATAAAATTGCATAATTTTCTAGTTTACTATTAGACTATTATTTTGTTTTATTTTATTTTTTTTAATCTTTATGTTTGTTGATGAAATAAAAGATGGTGCATGGCTTCCAAATAACTCTTTTGCTTTTTATTCATGAAATAAAACATGGTGGGTTCATTGTTGGATTTTATCAATTTTCCTCGAATTTTGTCGATTTTTTGCATTTTCAAAGTTACTCTTTATTTGCCAAGTTGGACACAAGAAGGTTCACAAAAATTCGGCAAATTATATTTATTTTTCATACCTTGGTTTAGAGAAACTTCACGTACATGGTGTTGGAAAAATCAATAGTTTTCTCTGAGTATGACAAAACAATCATTATTATGTATTTTAAATATTTTAATGAATTATAAAATATAATAGTTTAGAATAAGATACACAATCTCAATAACATTTGATACTTAATGTAAGAGTCACAAACTATCCTATGAGGCTATGACTTTTGTGTTTTTATTGTAAGTTAATCAATAATATATTTTTAGGATATACAAGAGGCTTCTTAGTTGATTAACATATAATCAATGTAGTCAAGGTGAGCTCAAGTCAAAAGCACCATGAGGCAGGGCGCACATTCTAAGCCTCACTATTTGAAAGGCAGACGCAACAACTCAAGCAGATACCTTACTACACCTTAGGCGTGTACATCACTTTCCTACTCCCTTTTAAAAAATATTAAAATCTAAAGATATTGCATTATATATTTCTCTCCTCTCAAACAATATAAACTATTCAACATAAAATATCAAAGTAATGTACTACTATAACAACATTGTTGTTACAAAGGCATCGTAACTAATGCATGTTCTTCCTTGCTTTAATGTAATTAGACTTAAACAACAAAGCATATAAAAATAAAACTAGAACCAACTATGAAAAATGAAACATCAGTGTTATTATGAACATCTATGTTACCTAGACTCGAGTACGGGTGTCGGATGCAACTTGCGAGTACATATCCAAGTACATATCCAAGGGTCGTATTTGTTAATCTTTAGATTATAGGATAAGGGGACTCAGCTAAAAAGTGCCTACAAATGCGAATATAGGTATTTGGACAAGATTCGGTTCATTACTAAGCCTATATTTTATCTTCTTCTTTCCTTTTCTTCTTCTTCTCAATCATTTAGATTTTTTTCCTCACTTCATTGAGTTTTCACCTATTAGTCATTCTCTTCTTTTCTACTTTCTCTTATTTCTTTGGATAATCTACATGGCCAAATTTGAGATGTCGGACACATATCCCATACCTATGTCCAAATCATGTAGTGCCAATACGAGTAAATAGGGCTGAAGTAAAGAGTCCGCGTAATATAGATGAACATTATAATGTACAATGACAAAATTACAAACTTTAGTTAATTTTTGTCTTTTTTAAACTCTTTACCAAACATAGGTACATAAGCTAATAAGTATAATTTAACATTATTAATTGATCTAAATCGATCTTTTTATGAATTTTGCACCTCAATTGACATAGATCTGAACTTTGTTTTCTACCTCAAGCGCTAGGGCCCCTCATCTCCTTAAATACTATTCACCCCATCGACTACTTTGCATATAGCTTACATCTTTTATGTTACTTTCTTTTTGTCTATACAATTTCTTAATCTAGTTCATCTTTAATTTTTAGCCATTTTACATGAGATTAAGCTTGTTGGGAAAAGGCTTAGTTGAGTTGAGTTGAGTTACATGAGATTAAGCTTCAATACCATAAAATTGCAATCATTAGAGACATTTTTTAATTAAAGTTGTATTTAATCTCATACATATTTGGATTTTAAGAAGAAAAAGTACTAAAAATATTTTTAAGAAAATGGAATGGCTCTATATATCAGGATCCTTTTACAATTTTACTTTTTGAGTGTCGGTGTTGGAGTGTTGAGCGAAAATGGGAGAAAAGCTAAGAAGAAAGAGAACATGTACTTTGAATATGCCACAATAATTGCTATATGGCACTTCTCCTAATGAAATAGATAATGGACCAAAACATTTTCTAAAATTTCTACAAGTGACTTCAAAAAGAAAATCTATCATTCACCTTGCACCTAGAAATTATTCCATCATCCAAAACTCCTAATTTTTGGTCCACAATAATGAACTTTTCATTTTGAAAGGTACAAATAATTTAACTAAACTATAGTACCAAAGAAAAGATGAGAATCACAAAGGAGCACACCCCGATCCTATTCCCAAAAGAAGCCAAAAAAGAACAAAGAAATAATTCTAAAGCATAAAAAGTTATCAAATACTCACTTTCTGTATATCTATATGCATTCTCGTGATCCCATCTAAAAACGACACAGTAAATGAGTGGTCATTCAACTCTCAAACTTAGGGATGCAAATTTCGCCCCAGAATGACCCAGAATAAACGGGTGGCAGAGGGATACAAAAGTATAGACTGAGTCACTGAGGCCAGTAAAAAGAGTGTTTGATCAGCTTTGATGTTTAGATTTGAGTTGAAGTAGAAAACATTAAAGCAAGAAAAATCAGGTGGCACCACAAATAGTAGTAGCTATGTTGCTTTTACAGCAGCAGCTTGTTGTTTATGTTGTAGCAAGGCTATATTACAGTTGAAGCACCAGCTCTTCTTACATCAGCAAGGTATTGTTATAGCAGCATAACGCTAGCTTCCTCATTTTATGATTTGTATTATGTTATACAACATTGCAAGCACAGAAAAGAGAGAAAAGAACATAACACAGTATTTATTTAATGTTTAAATAGTTTTAAAAATGTAGAAATAATTTGCTTGTACCAATATGCTTCTAAGAAGTGACCGAATTCTATGTTTCACCATGATTTCTTCCTATGGTCTTTTGAGGGTATTATAGATATAAAACTTTAAAGAAAAAATAGACGAACCTTAAACTGACTCACATCTCTTAGAGGCAACTGCCTTATTTATGGTTAAAAACTTTTGAACCTATATCAACAATAACCAATAAAAGGAGAGTGTAAGCCCAAAGCATTTCCTGTAATTCCTGTTCATTGACCTACCTATCCCTCTCCTCCTAAGACCAGTATGCAAGCTACATAAGCATCTCTAAGAATTCTGTTAGGGAAGCCACTGACACTTTCTCCTCATTTTATTCCATTGATTGCGATGACTTTAAAACATAGCCAAGAGTAAAATGTATCTATTGACCACACCAGACCAGACATTTATTGAGATTCCAATGAATAGGTTAAATATAATGGCCAAAAGCATCCGTATGGCGGGGCATAATTTCAAAAATATTCAAACATAACAGGGAGTACCAGCAATACTAGAAGAGTCTTCTACCATGCGACCACCACCAAGAGCACCTCCAGACACATGGAGCCGTGCATTCACAAATACCTATGAAAAATTAAAAGTGTTTGGTAACTGTTGATTAAAAATCAACAAAAAAATTGAGAAGGAATTGAAACCAACAGCTGCATGCTGATATCTTGGAGATGGTGAAACCCCAGGAGCAATTGCCCATTCCCAACGACCATCCCTGTGTTTTGCCAAACCATATGCACTTGCCAGTGGCTGCGTAAAGAGCACATATAAACATAGATAAGACATTTTTTTCGTCAAACTAACGTGCAAATTGATGTGTCCAAATATGAAGCATGAATCTCTAGTTAGCAAAAAGATAAATGCTACATTGTAACATCAAAAGATTGCGACCAATTTTCACTACACTCAATGCATCTTTTGAAAAAAGAAAAAAGAAAATAATAATTTTGTATACAAGCATTAGCCATGATTGAGTTGAATA
Source organism: Paratinospora sagittata (assembly GCA_035771175.1). Classification (NCBI taxonomy): domain Eukaryota; kingdom Viridiplantae; phylum Streptophyta; class Magnoliopsida; order Ranunculales; family Menispermaceae; genus Paratinospora; species Paratinospora sagittata. Next base: position 46,825,679 of record CM069593.1, read on the forward strand.
ATTGCTAAAACTAGATGCAATTGCTTGAACTAAGCACCACACCCAAACATGAGCCATGCAATTAAATTTTAAAAGAAATGGTAAACAACTTTATTTGAGGGAGAGAATAACATGTGACTTTGACACATCCCACAAGATCATTGGCCAACTTTCACTAGACAAAGTGGTGCTAAACCACTTAAAAAATTTGGAGTAGATGGTAATGACACAGATGAAACCATGCCGTTAACAAATGGTGGTGAACACTCCACTCCACCAATACATGACCAAGCTAGCTGTTCCTTAGATTTTCAAGTCTCAAAAGGCAATATGAATATCCGCTTCAATTGACTATTTTAACAATAAGCAGTTTTCAAAACATAGCCAGTTCCATAGACCTCTTCCAAATCACCCCTATCTAGCTCTTTCAGATTGGGTCACCACCTTCTTCTTATTATCTCAATTAGACTGATTTCCAAAATCCCACGTGAAATAAAGCCACCAATTTCAACATCCCAAAATCTTTTCAACACTCCGCCATCAACCTTTGCTGCTCTCAAAGGTTGTTGCACAAAACTAGTCCCACCACGACTGGGAAGGTCAAAGGTCTAGATTGGGTATTGTCCTAACTTTGAACATTTTTGTATGAAGTCAGGACCCTTAAGACATGAATGCACATTTTCATGCTTTTCAACTGAAGACATTTTACCGATGAATTGAAATTGCCCTACATTGTATTAAAAAATAAAAATAAAAATAAAACCCTTAATTGCATTCTTACACATACCACATCATAAGAAGATTATTAAGCTCAAAGAGAACCTTATTTCCCTAGGATCAACTCTCCAATAGACCACCTCAAGAAGAGATCTACCATGTAATAAGGGGTTCGAAAGACTTGAAGAGTCCACGTAGATCCAAGATGTGGGAGCAAAACCATAATGGATTGCAGTCATTTTCTTCATGGCATGCATAAATCAAGTCATCCATGCCTTGTCTTCTATGGAGTCGATTGTCTTCCTTCGAAATAATCAATAACATAATCTCAACATGGCCATATTCCCAATCTTTCCTCTCATTAAAATTCCTCAACACTCAACACCACATAAAATGAGAAGATCCAAACTTGCTTTAAAAATCAATCCATAGACGTTTATCTTTTCCCATAATATAAGCATGACCATCTCTTCTAACTATGTGATGCCTCTAGAAAGCCCTCTATCATGCTATGGCACCACAAAATACTTACCATATTTCCCCCTCGAAGCTAGGTCAAGAACTAAAAATAAACAGCACATTGTTCAGTGACTCTGAACCGTATTCTGAATCCACTCCCTTAGTTCTTAGTTCTTACTATAGTAGACTCCCTTCACTTACACTCTTCATAATTAAATTATTTCAACATTCTCCCACTCACCTCATTAGAGAAAAAAGATTCTGTTAGTGGAGTAGCAATATATAGTCCCTAATTTGAAGTCAATAACAAGTAGCATAAGCTTTTCCATAATGGCATTCATCCTTCAAATGCAAAAATGTATAGTACTCCACCATGGCCTTCGACAGAGCATAACGAAAGAAGCAAATTCATGTAGCCAACCCCAAACAATTGAAAAGACTTTATTAAGATGAGCTGATTATACTCTAAAAGCATCAGTCATTTATGTATACTGCTTATTAACATGCAAAAACCTACTCTCTGCTCTCCAGTTTCAATTTTATACTTCAATAATTATATCCTTGTTAGTTGCCAGGTCACATTTACAAGGAATTGTCAAACATAGAAATGAAGAGGAAGCTAGAAAACCCACAGTAGAAAAGTAACAATGTAGGACACAAGCAAAACAATAACAAGCCTGACTTAGTTTCTTACTATTAGGAGATGACATCAAAAATAAAATCTCAATTTCATGCAAAAGAGAGAGAACTCCCAAGTTGCTAGATTTCTTGGCTTGATATGACATAAAATTGGTCTAGTTCTTGTAATAAAACTACAAAACAAGTAAGAATAGGCCAAACTAAAAAGTTACTTTCTCATGTTCCAAAGCCCATGATGCTTGATGCAACAAAATATGAAAGTTTGGCACACAGCCTTTACTAAGAGCACAATTTCTCTCTAACGCTAAGTGCTAATAAAACAATGGCTTTTAACAAGCATAAATAGTGAGAAATGTTCTAAAAATGTAATGCAATTTACAGAAATTAATATAGTCGAAATCAACAAAATCAAGGTACTTAAACTAAATATCAATGAAAGTCAATATTACACAAATTCAAGATCGTGGATTTATCAATGGCATCCTCTAAAACGAAAAATTATTCAAGAGCAGTATTTTAGCTCACCACACTGTTCGCATCCCTCCCTCCACAAAGCAAAAGAAGGCCATCAGATCGTGCACTTGCAGTTGCATACCTGTTAACAGTAACAGGAAAAAGATGAGCTTAAACTGAAATTAGGAGCTTTTGCTTTTGACTGATTTTGTAATTAAAACGAAAGCTAGTTGTTGACAATAAACAAAAAAGAAAAGAAAAACTAAAGCAACATAAGGTTGAAAACCATTATTTAAGACCATTTAGCACTTAGAAATAAGAATCCAACAAGGTTAGTAATTTGTTGGGTGCAAAGTGCCGAGTCAAGCATAACTTAATATTAAGAATTCTAGCATGGTTATTTAAGAACATTTTAGCGCTTTGCACAATAGGTTTACCATGCTCCCAATCACCAAACATCGAAACTCTACGACAAGGGGCTTGCTTGGGCTGGGATTCAAACTCAAGACTCTTGCTTCCTAAGGCGAGTTCCTAGGCACATAATAGTTAGAATCACGATTTGAATCATTGAATGTACGATTCACCGTAAAACAATCCGAATTGGATTCATCAATCGCTATACCTATGAATCCTAAGTGAATCAGTCCAACTCGTAGGTGAATCGATCTAAATTGTAGTAAAATGTAAGTGTATTGGACCGAATCGCTAGCAAAATTGGTTTGAATGGTTAACTAGCTAAAAAAAAAAGCGTCTTCATAACTCTATGGGTACTTATTATATACAAATAAAGGATTTACTAATCGAAATTCCATTTCAATTCATTAAGCTTCAAAAACATTTTGATTTCGATTCACAAATCTGGAAAACCATGCTTGGTCGTCACACCAACCCCAAGTTGGCGGTAACTAACATTTAAATAATGAGTATTGTATGATCATATTATTTACAATAAAGCCATCCTCCATCCACTATGAATAACTTGAAATCCTCATTTAAACAAAATAATTGACCTCAAAACACATCAACATGTTGGGGAAGGAAAGTTTAGAAGAAAATTAAGACTCAAAGCCAAAGTGTATTAGTGTGCCCTTTCATTTTTCTCGCTTGCTTGGGAATGTGCTTGTCTTTCTTCAAAGCCCATTCTAAAATCGTAAACGGAAAGCCCCCTATGCCTGATTGCAAGGTCCAAGGAAATATAATTAATTTCACACTTATTTTGAAGGATGGTAAAAGTACATGTAAAACTTGCGTAAACTCAACACTAACTAAGAAATTGATCTAGCCTAGGTAGCACTAGGAAGGACTGGTTATTAAATGTTAATTGAGTAAATTGGTGGCACACCATGGTCATTCTTGCACAAAGCCCTTAAGTCTCCTCATTCTAGCAAATTTTTAGTTGAATTGTCGAACCACTCTTTTGATGCGCAAATCACACAATCTATACATTAATATAGGGTTGTTATCTTAAAGAGTGACAAGCCAACCAAGATTATTAGAAGCTTAACAAATCAAATCAAGATTTAAATTGATGAATCTTAAGATTCATATTTATTATTTGAACTAAATGCATATATACATATATATAAGTTGAGATCCACATACTCAAGGAATTTAACTTGCACTTATGATTATTTAGCAAGGACGATGTCTTCGGCGAGGACACTATCACTACAAAAATTTCATACATTATGAAGTTTATAACATTATCAAATTGTTGTTCAAAATAACAAACAACAATATCCACTTGGGGTTGGTATGATGGCTAAGAAACCACCTTAGAAATCAAGAGTCATAGGTTCGAATCTCACCCGGCACCACCACTCTCCATAGCGTTTCCTATGTGTCAGGATAGGGAGGTTCATACACATCTCAAATGACTACCTAGGTTCTCTAAGGAGCCTAGATACACTTAAATCAAAAAACTTCAACAAACAATAATGATGACACATTGAAGATAGGAATCTAAACAAATTGACTTCAAATATTAATTTTCGAGAATAAATACATGTTCCCCAAATACAAGCTAATTCTAAAACTTTAAGCTTGGCCAAAATGATTACAAGTAATGAATGAAACTTCCAACAAAGGAGAACTTGCTTAAATTTAGATATCAAGGTATTAAGTACTTTATAATCGAATAAATTGAGTTGGAGATAGGAGGATTGAAACTCACATGCACGGAGGAGGACCTTCTCCTTCAGGCTCCAACTTCCGCCACTCATAAGGCTTGGCAGCTGTATCTAGAGCCCACACGTCTGCTAGTGGTCGCTTCCCTAGAAAGCAAATTAAAAAAATAAAGAATAATATTTTACCAACATAATGTTTAAAATGGAACACATAAAAGGCAACATTCAATTTTAGTTTACATCTAGAAAAGGCTTCATCTTATAAAAGAAATGTCTTACCATCATTTCCACCTATTGCCAAAAGAAACCTTTGCCCTACAAGAGCCATCACATGTCCATATCGTGGCCCTGGGCCAGGTCCTTGAACAACTACCCTGCAGATATAATATGTAAACTTAGCATATAAAAAATCATGACAAAAAAACTGTGCAAAAACTCTCTTTTAGCAAAAAAGCTCACCTGTGCCACCTAGGTCGTTGCTGAGTGAGGTCCAAAACATGGAGATCCTCAGCAGATAAGCCAGCTGGACCAATTCCACCCTAAGTTGAATTAAAGGAAAGAGAAAGGTACCTATCCATAAGTACTCAAGCGTTGACGGAAAAAAAACATAATTGATAGAAAAACAAGGGACCTATATATTGGCACATAATACTCCAGCTAACCTGAATAACCACCATGGTACCAACAGCAGTTGCCACATGTGCAGCCCTTGGAGACGGTTGTTCGCCCAACGGAGTTAACCTAGAAAGTAGTTCATCAAAACTCATACAACCACATTACAAATACACGGCAACCAGCAGGAGCCAATTACTACTACATGTAGAAGCCAAACCATCCAAGGCCATAAAATTGAAATGCACTCAAAGCCTAACAAAATAAATAACTGTAATTCAAGTGCTTACCTAGACCACTTATTTGTCAAAACATCATAACAGTGTACATCAGCAGTGGCACCAGCTAGTCCTGCAATTCGAAAATTGCTACAATCAGAAATCGTTCTTGCACAAAGTTTTATGTCAATAAACCATCAATGCAATCAAAAAAAAAAAAAAGGAAATGATTCCTTCGTTTTTCTAAATCATTCTAACGAGCTTGATTGTCGCTAACAGAAAAAAAAAAAATCAAACAATGCAACTCTTTCAAGTTCCAATTGCTAAATTCCTAAGGTTTCAACAAAATTAGGGTTTCAACATCGAAAACCTAAAAATAAACCAGAAAATATCAAGATAAGGCAGGAGGAGTATCAGATATCATACGGATTCCAGCGCTTCCAGCGGACGACGGAGGACCAGAAGCCGCAGAATTTCCCTCGAGAGCGGTGGCGCCACCGAACAATATAAGCCTCGGTCCAATATACCCCGGACTCCCATCCTCCCCAACCGCTGCAACCGCGGTTAAAGTATGGCCACACCTAGGCCCCGGACCATCTTCTTTCTTCTCAATGATCGCGTTCACAACCGTGTACGTCGGCGCCGGCCGAGGTCCGGCAACCGAAGAAGCTTGCTGCTGCTGCTGATTCTGCGGCTGTTGCGGTTGCTGTTGTTGTTGCTGCTGCTGCTGTTCTTGCGCCGATGTAGGAGACGACGGCGGAGAAGAAGCACTGCCAGATTGCTCGGTTGCACCGGCACCGGCGAGCTGGTTCCCGTGCCTATCGATTGAGGAGATCGACGCGGTCGAAGAAGAAGAATCGTGATTCTGCGCTGGATCGTGATCCGTATCCGTCCCCATCGATGAATCGACGTCCATCGCTCGTTCGAATAACCGATTCTCCCTCACTGTAAAAACAATCAAGATCGGAACAATGATTTAGCATTTCTTCGGGTTTCCATCGAGATTTCGATCCAGAGACGAAGAATTCCACATGATATGTACCACTTCTTGCCCTCGCCGAATCAAATCATCAATCACCGCCGAATCATGAAAAATAAAAATAAAAGAAAAGAAAAAACCCCTCGGTTCGATCTGCGATCAAACGAGAGAAGAAAAATAGACGAAAAAATTGAAAAAAAATTTAGCCTCTCTCTCCCCCTCTCTCTCTCTCTCTCTCTCTTCTTTTGTTTTGTTTCTCTCTCCAAAATTTAGTCTCTCTTTTTTCCACGAAGCGGCCGAGGAATAAAATGGAGAAAATCTAAAGGGTGGCACAGGACACCCAAGCAAATGCACATCTCTTTCTGCTCCTCTTCTTTTTTCTCCTTTTTTTTTTCCTCTTTTTAAATTTTCTGTTTTATTTTTTGCTTCTTGCTTATACGCTACTCTTGGCGTTAAATAACCTTAACCGACTTAAACTTTTATCATCACGTGGCACTTTTTCATTGGTCCACGTTATAAAACGCAAAGAATGTTATTTTTTATGTTACCATTATATACAAAGAGGTTGCTAAATCTTTATTATTTCCAAAAATTAGTAACAATGGATTTTATCCAAATTTAAAAATATATAAAAATACCAAACATATAAAATAATAAATATGATATGATTGTATTTTCATTTATGAAATGATGACGTATATGAAAATGATACTAAAAAATCCAATGAAGTCCGAAGCACACGTGGCAGGCTGCCAGTAAGAGAAGCTGCGGCGTAAAACTGGAAAACAGCGATGAAGATAAAACACGCTAACTAAACCTGGTTAAAGTTACATTAGCTAACGGTGATTAACGGTTTCCGTTTTCCAAGTGAGGGCTTGCCTTGCTCCACAACAGCATCGTCGTTCTCTCTCCACAAAAATTTTAAAATAAATATATATATATATATATATAAATAAATAATACACAAAACAAAATAGATACGAAGACGCATATGGGTGCAGCGCTGGCTTGTCGAAGATATTAATTAAAAAAACATCATCTTCTCTTTCTTCATACAAAGTTTGTTAATGACAGGCACATTAAAGTTCGCCGCATTAAGCTGCGGCAAGCACAAATCTTGTTAAATTTCCGTGACCCGCATTTAATTTACCTGACTATGGAAAAACTTTATCTGGTTTTATAATAAAAACAACTACTATGGGCGAACTCAAAGAGAGCCGTTGATTACCTGGTTCATGTAATAAGTTAATATGCTAAGCTGGTTTGATTTGCTGCTTACCTTTCATGTTCAATCGGTTAACCGCGGATATTCTCGGACCACGTGGCGCCCTCATGTACGATTTGGAGCAGTGGATTTGTTGTTTCTAAATTTAGTGAGCGCATTTTCGTGTTTTGGAACCGCGCGTTTGTTGATAATAGCGGGCTGTTGTAAGGATTGGACACGTGGCATGATTTAGGTAGTTTTTTATGGAACTTCCGGGAGTAGAGGATGTTAGAATCTTGGTAATGTTGATGGCAATAAATAGATCCAGTGAAACAATGAGTTGCTTTTGTTGTGGAACATACCATTTCAAAATTGGGCTTTTTTTAAGGTCTGCATAAAGGGCTGATAGAGTTCCAACTTTTACACGTGTGAACATATGTGGAAGATAGACCCAAGTGCTGATTATCATAAATGGACTACAAATGTTTGACCTTTTGACTTTAAATGATGTGGTAGTTTCATTAATTTTAGAAGCTATTTGATCAAAGTTTGTATGTTGAAAGAAGATGGAAAGGTTGAATGCTCCCACATCTCTTGAATTCAACTTAGACAGCGTAATTTTGATTGATTTAAAGAAATAATTTAAATTTATTGTACATAATAAAAGTTAGCTTCAGACATCACTCAGCTACTAAATCAAAAATAATATGATATTACAATATTTAGTGATTGTGTTCATTATTTTAGGTGATATTATTTAAATCATTGATAACTGTAACGTATTTTAATTGTGAAAAACACCTATAATCTAAAATATATTTAAAATCTCTCACCGCACTTTCATTTAGTATGCAAATTAAAGTTTATGTTAAAGTTGGATAGAATTTATTTAGAAAAATTTGTCACTAGTTTCAGGTGTTCAAAGTTAAGTTAGTGATTATGTATTTGAAATCGTGATTTTAAGTTTGTGTATCTTTTTTTTTGTTAATACAACATTACAAAGTGTATTCAAAAATAGGTATATATAGAGGTACCATCCAGATCAATTTGAGAGATAACCTATGACACTTGCTAATCTTACAACTGATAGATAAACCAAGACCCAAAGGTCCTAGGGTCCTACTGAAACTTGGCCAAAGTCTTACCAACAATCAAGGCACAGGGTCTGCAATATATTTTTGGGACAATATTATGGGATTATAATAATTAGAGTACGCTCGATAAGATATCCATCACATTCGCGGGATGTGACAAGTTATTTAGATGTTGTCAGTTCATTTCCAGCGCGTAGCAAAGGAATAGTGTGAAAAAGTGGAAAGGTTACTATATACCACCTAAGCCAAGGGGTTTTAGGTGAAGGGTTGCGTATTAAATATCAAATTTTTGAGTCAAAAGTTCAAACTAATATTAGGTCAATAATAATCAACAAATAACTAACGCCCAGCTTTAATGCTCTTTTTAATAAAACATTAAATGTACTCATATAATTAAAAGAAAGAGGGAGTTTCTTTCTTTACACAAATTCTCTTTTTCTCATAAATTCATTGAATCTTCAATATTGTTGCTACCTTTTCTATATATACAGAGTTAGAAAAGTTTTTCTTTTTTTCTTTTTTAATACACAGCCGGGAAGTTATTAATGTCTATATTAAACTATAAAAGTTCAAACCTAGGATATAATTAAATTTTATTTAATTCTAACTAGTAGAACCCATTTCATTAATTTTCTTGTTATCCTAGGTTGTGTCAGTTGCCACAGAAACATTAGCAACAATGATGGGCCGGCAATACCCTCTTTAAGTTTTATTTGACTTTGACTTTAGAGCTAGGTACCGTGTGTTTCTTCTTGTTGAATAAGAATAATGCACTCTTTTGACAACTAAGTGGTTTTCGAGCTTCAATCGATTAATCCATTTAGGTTCTTGGTTGCTCGAGAGGGAGACGCCTAGTGGCCAATGCAAAAATAAAACTCGGATCCCATGCTTTTGCCAAAAGCCCCGAGCCATCATTAACCCAACCATGCATTGGTTCACTCTCACTAAACGTAATTGAATTTGAGGTCACTACAATAGAGGAGGGCTTTAAATTGATAGTCAAATAATCTTAGCATGTACCAAAAGCATTTTGTAGCTAATTTTGTGGTTTTTTTAGGACAAGTACAATACCAAATACTAAATCCTTAAACTGTGGAGACGAGTACAATAACAAAAAAACATGTGAGACTCAAACTTAGACCATGTATGAATCTTGGACCAAGTAACTTACACATAGTCCAATGATCTAAAATCTCATCCTATGTTATAGTTAAATACTTAAATTTTTGTAATTGTAGCTTTTTATTAATATAGAAAGGTGTCTCTAGAGCTATGAAACAATTCAAACTGGTTTCTTCTATAATTATTTGTTGAAACTATGATAAGGAAAATGTCACGACACACTTAACGTAGGCTGACATCATGATCTGTACAGTGTACTATACACTGTACATACTCATATACAGTATACAATACACTGTTAGCCTCAACGAACATTCACAATTATTTCCACAATTTCCAAATATTTTGACAGCATCTCAACTCACATTTTTCTCCCTGATATATTACAAATCAAATCCAATAATAATTTCATTCATTCACACATCAAATTTTCAGTTCATCATCCAATATATTAAGCTATATATATGCCCACACATCCCATCTAGATGATACTACATAGATATAATGTGTGATAATTATACATATCAAAATAACAAAAATATAACATATTTCCTCCAAGCATACATACACATACCAGACAAAGGCTCACGTGATTATCACTCACGGATTTTTTTTTTCCTTCGACTCAATACCTGAAATATTGGAGGAAATGGAGTGAGCAAACAACAGCTCAGTGAATATAGTTCTTGAGATGACAATTATATACATTTAAAAAAATATGACATTTAAAATCATTTCAAACACTTATTCACACATGCATCATTCAACGAATATATTATACATGTCAACAACATAAATGACATGAGTTTTCAATAACACAATGCACAATCTCTCTCCTCCTCAAGGCAAGAGAGCGAGTCTAACCCTTGTATGGTCGTTACAAGGTAACCACAGCCTCTCCTTACCCAATTCACAGTCATTTCAAAGATCGCAACCCTTGTTAGGACGTGACTCCTGACAATGAGGACTCGCAAAACCTCATCCGGGTCTAATTCCTAACGAAATGACATCATTACAAACTCCAAATGTTAAAATCAGTTTGCATGATCCATAAAACTCAATGCATTATATATAAATATAATATGCATACAATCAAACATTTTATATGCGTATAACGTCATACAAAAACCAAATCAAGAAAACTATACTCACAGTGGTTACACGAGGTTTCTAAGCCAATATATCCGAGCAACAATAAACGTCATTGCTTCCCTCAAGAGCGTTTCTCCATACACTTAAGCTCTCAATTTAAACACTGAAATGAACCATAGACTATCATGAGAATCACCATTTATCATAAAAATATCAAATCATATCCAAAAATCACCATTCTAAGATTTCAAATCACTGTTCACATCACTGTACTATTCACATACCTATTCACTATTCACATCACTGTTTATTCGAAACATGTAAATTGTATTAAAATTGTCAAACGGTCTCCAAAACTCATGAAATGGAATCTAACCACATATTCGGGGTCCCTACCGTCTAAGGAGTGTTTTTCTACCTTTCTAGGGGATTTTCATTCACATCGGGTCAAAATTCCAATTTCTGAAAATGTCGTAAAACGACTCCCATAGCTAAAATTAGTCTGTTAGAATCGTTACATCTAACTTAAATAGTAATTTCACAAAGAAAGAGAGTGAAAATCACTTACCGCAAGGCCTGATTGGATGCGAATCCCACGTTTTCCTTTTCTCTCCTCTTTCCTTCTCGTTCCGTCCGTTCTTCTCTATTTATTTTTTTTCTTTCTTTCTTTCATTTAGCAACTCATTGCTTCTCTCTCTTCTTTTATTTTTTTCTTTTTTTATACATACGAGTGTTGTTCACGGTACTGTTCGGTGAACAGTACCCCCACAAATAAACAGTGACTTTATTTATCTTTTTTCTTCTTCGATACACTCAATCCACATATTTAAGTAACCAACCTCATAATTTAAATCAACTCAAATGTTTAACTTGTAAGCACCCATATAAGATGATCCCATAGGTATCATCTTCTTTCTGTACCTACACACGTATATTGGGCTCCTACGTATAAAATACGTGTCTTATCAAGCGTATATTTAACTCTTACATATAAAATACGTATCTTATATATCTCGATATACGTGTATTTTAACGTATATATTTAATTAAAATTACGGGGTGTTATAGAAAAAGTCTCCATGATTTTGAATAATAAACAAAGGCTCAAGTGCTCTAAATTTAATTACTTTAGAAAAAAATGTACATAATCATATAGAGAGTCAGAGAAAAAAAATCATGAAATTGAGAGAAAATGATTGATATAAAGTTTCATGATGTTGCTTCTATCATCTTCCCTTGTTGCTTGTTTACTGTTGTGTGTGTGTATTTGATATGTAAATCACATAAAACTAAAATCAAAGACCATGAACAATTCCTGGAAAACAAAAGGTTGGGCATAGAAAAATCAAACACAGGCTTAAAGATTAAAAAAGAGTTCAATAAAAGTGTTATATATTTTTTTACTCCATTTTTTAAAAAAATCAAAATCTTAAAAAAATAAAACTTATATTAACCAATATTACATGTCACACTCTGTGGTTCCATAATGGCTGAAGTATGCTCTGTAGATTAGGGTACTCATCACCCTGAATAGGAGGCACTGCGGTACAAACTAGGCGTGACATTACATCTCCTCATTATATATAGACAAGAAAAAAAAGGAAAGAAAGAAAACTCTCTGACCCACTTATCTATGAATATGTTGATATCTTGGCAGCTTATAATAACAACAAATAATGCTCCAATCTTATAAACAGGACCGTGAATGAAGCAAAAATATATTAGAATTGAGCTAAATAAACATATTGATCTTCCAAAGGGACTTACATAGCAACTTCTTCTACTTGATTGAAAATTTGAAATTAAAACCTATTATTATAAGCACACAAACACACACCCACATATATTATATATAAGAAAATGCTTTGTAAACACGTATTCTTAAAAAATACACATTGTTAATATTGTCCTTGAACGTTGTTGAATCGCCTTTAATCACGTATTAATGCGCGATTCGATGCATAATTTAAGGTAATCAGACAACTCTCAGGAGTAATGTCAATAATGTATGTTTCTGTAGCACTACTATTCTGTTTTTATATAAAAGAGACAATGAACTCTGAAATCATGGATTTATATCAATAAATCCAACCAAGAAATTAATCTAAAAAAAAGCATAGAATTATGTCTCTTTAGCAGGTTGAAGATGCGTTAACTCCCACATGTCCTTGTCTTGATTAAACACGTAAAAACCCTCTTCTGATATCTGCCAACGACACTCAGTAGCACATCTCCTTGAATCTCTTTCATCCGAGTAAGCATCAAAATGAAACCAAGTTCCCATATCCCATTGCACATTACAATAAAACAACGTTGTTCCGAAGAGGTTAGTACTGAAAGACCAACCGAACTCACCACCATCATCCACTACATGATACCCAATATCGTTGTCTCTGGACCGGCAGTGCACGCTGGCTCTCTTCCCATGCCCTAGCCTATTCATTATTCGAACATTTTTTTGTCCATAAACATGGATCATACACGAGTTCAATAAGAAAAATGTGATGAAAATTATGTGTGTAAGGGCTCTCATGATGTATCAAAGGTCAATTGCTTTGTCATTACAAGTATTATTGTGGCAATATATATATAGGTAACGAACTATATTTGTGGTTTTTGATCCTATTGTAGCGGTCCCAACAAAGAATATGTTATCTACCCATCTTTAAAAAATTAATAGATCTTGCAATTTACATGATCATACAATTTTTGCTTTGTGTCCATGAAGCATGCCTTGGCCTTGAAAAGGAATTTAGAGTACTAATAATCACGTACTTCAAGGGTCAATTAAATAATATCACTATCTAAGCTCCATACGCCTTTTTGACAAAAAAGAAAAAGAAAGCTCCTACTCTTTATTTTATGATTTATTTATTTATATACTATTAAGAACTGAGCTTCTTGGTTCCGTCGCACCGGTGGTTTGGTCTTGTGCGATAAAACCTACAATATTTGGAACCACACAACGAAAAAATTAAAAAAAAAAACTTTCGAAATGCATAAAAAAAAGAAAGAAAAAAATACAGTGGAAAAATGTGCTTTGTCTTCTAAAACTAAATCTTTTTTCATAATATTTTAAAAGTGTGTAGATCAATGGAGTTTTTGAATATCTTAAGAGATTGACTTAGGGTTTTTAAATTTACATACACCATATTAAAAAATACAAAAATATGCTTGCAAACCCAATAAAAATAATTATAAATTTTCAAAGATGAATCTCATACATTTAAAATGCTATTTAGAATAAAAAAAGTTAAAAAATTTATAAAGAGAAGAAGATGAGGGTGGGGTAGGGTTAGCAGGTCATTGAGATGAAATTAAAAAAAAAAAAAAAATTAAGATTTTTGTTCAATTGCAGGAGGATAGTATTGAAAATTTGAATTTATGATTTTTTGTGTTTTATTTAGCTGTCCCTAAGAATATTTAGGGTAAGTAAAACCTTTTTTTCTAACTAAAATATCTTTAAAAAGTATATTTTATTTTTAATTTGAAAAAACTAATTTTATTATCAATGAGGCTAAAATAGTAATTTTATAATTAATTAATTTTTAATTTTTTTTCCTGCACTCTACATTTTAAGTTTTTTTATTTTTATTTTTTTTCTTAATATTTTTAAAAATTTTAATTTTTACTCTTAATTACTCCCATTCATATTTTAAAATAGTTTTAGTCATTTTGATTATATTAAAAGATAAAACATATATAATTACTTTTTAAATAAAAATTATTTTATTTTAATTATCTTTTTAATAAAAATGAAGTGTAATGCTCATGTAGGAATGGTAGTATAATATAATTTAAGTAACATATCTAAAATTAATTAATGCATTTTCTTTTTTCTTGTAAGGGGTGGGGTTCAAGATATCCTGATTGTTGACTTATTAGTCCAAATATGTCTCGTGCACCATATGAAATGTTGCATAAGCAAATTTAAATGAAGGTCAAAAAATAAAATATAAAAATAATTTAAGGAAGGTCAAATATAAAAAATATAAATGTAATATTTAATTAATCATTGATATATTGCTACAAAAAAGATTAAAAAAAAAAATAGAGCTTCTACACAACAGGTCCTTGGCACGTGTGGGTAAGTCTGAGAAGGAAGCAAAGGAGAAACTTGTCTACCGGGAAAAGCATAAACGCCAATCAAAGAAATCTAAAAGCCACCCAAGCAAACTTATTCTTTGATTTTGGAGCTCTGAACTTTTGTTTTTAATTTTTTCTTCAGTTTCATGGTTGTAGAAGTGATGGTATGGGAGCTCAAAAGAGCATCCATGCCGGCAAGGGTTAGTTCAATCTTCTCTCTACTACTACTACTTTGAACAAATTCCCTGCACAAAACATGTTGGATTGGAGATACCCAGAAAGCAAGACCATTGAGAAATCACAAATTTGTGGTTTTTTCTTTGTGAATTCTTCTTCCTTCTTCTTCTTCTTCTTCAACTGTTGCTTGCTCTAACTTCATTGATGCTTTTGGGCAGCCAAGATAGATGTAAATGTGGATTTCACTCACAAGCTATGTGCAGCTTTAATGCTTCCTCCTTTCAGGTTTTTCTTATATGCCTTTTTTTTTTTTGCCCTCTTGTTTTATTTTTTTTTGTCATTGTGGTTTAAAATAGGTTTTTTGGTTGAGTTTTTTTATGGTTTCAGGTACTCTGGCAATCCCCTTTCACAGATTATTGGGGGGTGAGACTTTTTATCTTCTGGGTCTTCTTTTTGATGATGGGTGGCATTGCATTTCTTGTTTTATCATGTTTCTTATTGTTTAATCTGTAATGATTTAAGTCAAACACCTCCATTTTTACTTATATATATATATATATATGCTTTTGGGTTCTTATTGGTTATGATTTTGTGTTGTAGTCTTTGCATCAAACATCCCAACTTGTTTGGTGGAAGTGAGAAGCTTGATGTTTCTTGGGACAAGGGATTGTATGATTCCAATGTCTTGATTGCATATAGGAGACCAAGACCAGAATGGCTATCTCAACAGTCTTTTGTTGTTCAGGTACTCTTTCTGTATGCATTTGTCTGAAGGAAAATAAGTTTTTTAGAAGGTTTCAAAGCCATCTCAAGAAATTTTTTTTTAAGACATTTGGGAAATATGATTCTTTGGATGGTGTCATTCAGCATTGTTTCACACCTGAGATTGGGGTCCATGGTTTGCCAATTGATAACTTCTCCCGTTCAGGGAGTGGAGGTGTCAATTTGAGCCGTTTTTCCGTGGGTGTTGATCTCAATGAACCAGCAAGTTCTCATTGGAACAGCACTACCAGTATAAAGTTTGAGGTGATTTTTTTTTTACATTTGTCCAAAACGACCATCCTTTTTTTTTTTCCTCACAATGTTGTAGTCTTCATCTTTATGTAAATTGCCTTCTTCCCAGCATATTCGTCCTATTGATGACAGTGGCCGGCCCATTACCAGAGACCTCGATGGTTTTCCAGTAACTTGCAGGTAATTCTAATTTGTTTTGAAATCTATGCTTCCACTGGTGGGCTTCTTTTCTGATGTTGCAGTTGTTCGTTGTTGAACATATAAAAAATGATTCTAATAGCATTTTTGTTCAATTTTCTACTGGGTGAATTTCTACATTCCCTCAATTGTTCTCATTTTTCATTTTGCTTTGCATGCTTTTCCCAGGCATCCATCACAACATCTGCCTCGTATTCTATGAACAAATTACTTGTTCTTTTCATTATGAACAATTCCTTAAAATTTGTTGAAACACATCAATTACATTACTCCTCCCACCATCAATTATTATGGGATTCTCACCAATATGCATATCCATAAATGCTTCTTTACAGTGGTGGCAGCCATGACAGCATGGTAGTTTTGAAGCAGGAGTCTCGTTATGCAAAGGCAAATGAACGTAGTTTCTCTCAAGTAAATGCCTCTACTTACTGTCCAAAGCTTGGAATTTCCAAATATCTACCTTAAACAGTTGGAACAATAGGTTTTATGCTTCCTTACTTTTTTGTTTTTGATGGGGGATCTTCAGTTGAGTATTCAGATAGAACAAGGCCTTCCTCTTCTATCGAGATGGTTAGTCTTCAACAGATTCAAGTTTGTGGCATCAAAGGGAATTAAACTTGGGCCATCATTTTTGTTGACAAGGTAAAAAAAAAAAAGGAGTACATTTTCAATATGTTGAGAATATAGGGCCCGTTTGGTATCCAATTTAAAAACTTTTTTTTAAAGCAAGTTTTTAAAAGCTGGATTTAGAGTTCCTTTTTAGAAAACGATGAAAACAACTTTTTGTTGTATTCTTATTTCCTTCACAGATTTTAAAGTCAATTTTAAAAATAATTTTTATTTTTTCTTGAAAACATTCCAACCAAACACGGTTTTTGGTAATCTTGAATTTGAAAATACAGAACTGTTTTAAAATTGCATACCAAATGGAGCCTAAGTCTAGCAGAAGTGCAGGACTGGTAAGCCTTACCTTTTTCATTTTTGGCAGTGTGACTGGTGGTTCCAGTGTTGGGGACATGGCTCCTTACCAAGCATTTGCAATTGGTGGTCTTGGTAGTGTTCGAGGGTACGGTGAGGGTGCAGTTGGATCTGGAAGGTCCTGCCTAGTCATGAACAGTGAACTAACATTTCCTCTGGTGTGTAATATATGACTGCAGTGAAGTAAAATTTCTTTTTGGTATCAATAGTTGATCATTGCAATTGAGGAACTCAAGATTTGATCATAAAATCATTGTGTCATATCTAAAATTTCATATGATTTGTTCAGAGTCTTGATCAAATTATTAACTTTAGTTTTGGATGGAAGGAAAACTTGACCTCTCATCTTTAAATTGCCATGCTTTTGTTTGCAGAACAAGGGTTTGGAAGGTGCTATTTTCTTGGATTCTGGAACGAACTTGGGTTCTGGTCATCATGTACCCGGTAGGTTCATTTTCATTGTTCACGACGGAATTCCAATTTTTTGTAGTTTTTTCTCTTACACTTGCAAATATATTTCTGGATTTAGATATTTGGATTGGATCTCAACTATGGAATTTTTTTCTTTAATAGTTAAAAAGTATAGCTTAATATTGAAGATCTGAAGACATTATAACACGCTATCAAATTAGCTTTGTAATACATAAAAAATAATCATAAAAGTTATCCCCTCTATTTTGGTTTGGTTAGTTGAAACTTGTTTTACTATTCAACTAAAAAAAAAGTGAGGCTCTTGCCATTGCAAGGTCTGAGGAATTCACTCCCTTCTCTACTCTATGACGACTTCATTCTACTAAGTCCAATTAAATTCCTTCGAATAGATAGTCAACATGAAGATAAAGCTTAGTTTCTTTTGTTGATCATTTGTTCTCCAATTTCTAGTGGTTCTTGCCCTTGTTTGGCACAAGCTTTCTTCATTATTTTGTTACTCTTAAAACTTCATAAAACACTTGCACAATGCTTATCTAAATTGCCCATACAAACTGATTGGCAACTTTTCTTTTTAATTGGAAATTTCAGGTAATCCTGGACTAAGGCAGGGAAAACCCGGTTCTGGAGTAGGCCTTGGGTATGGTCTTCGAATGAATTCTCGAGTGGGACAGTTTCAGATTGATTATGCCATTAATGCCTTTCACCAAAGAACTGTCTACTTTGGCATCAGCAATGTTGTTTCTTGAGTTTTTATGGACGCTCGACCATAGTCGAAGTTTTTTGGTTGTCAAGGAAAACTCACTCATTGTATCGATCTCCCTCGAGTTCAAAATGAAGTCCACAAGCGAGGAGATGGGCATTGGCATCCTTTTTAAGAATTACAGAATCTTAGATCAGCTCCTTTTGTGTAGCAGTTAAAGAATTTCCTTTTTGTCTCTTATGTTTTTTAATCTTGCTTATTAACAAAATGAGATAAGAATTGTGGCTACACCAAATGGTGAAGATCTTCAGAAGAGCAGGGTAGTTTTGTCTAAAGGTCACAGAAGTGTGTGCTGCTACCTTACTGCCTGAAGATGAAACGTAGTGTCATGGGAGACTCAGCAAGGATAACTGAAAATTTATTGACAAAAAAAAAAAAAAAACAATCATCTTACTTGTAAGATGTCAAAGTTATATTGTTACCCAGATTGAGATTTTTATACTTTTCTGGAATTTTAATTACTTGATCTACTTCTGGGTTTGGAGAGCCTATTTCAATTTCATTATCTTTGATTCAAGTTGAGTTCAAAGTGCTAACTAGAATCTTGAGATGAACCCTTTTTACTTCCTGTTAATATTATTTAAAAATAAGACCATAATGTTGCATCCAACCAAGACCATATATTGTGGGAAAGTTATTTAAATTTGTTGGGCAACATAATTTTCAGATTTCAGGCAATAATAGTGATTTTTCCTTAGCAGCACCCACAAATCCTCTCCATTAGAGAACCTGAAAAATAAATATGCAAGTGACCCAGAACCAGAAGAGTATCTTCACATTATGCTTAAGGTCATGAAGTAAAATCAAGCTTTTAAGACAGAATATAGTAGCTACTTTATTAACTTACCAATGCACATGATAGCATAAGTATAGGTAGTCTCACACAAATTACATACGTTTGGAACCAAACGGCATCACATAAAACCTTGACAATACAAAAGATACCACACAACACTCTTGTAAAACTAACATTTTTATGTTCACAACACATTCAATCCAAACATTCATGTCCTTCAGTCTAATCCTCTATCAGTACCCAGTAGGAAGTAGGAACATACACATCTATAATATGATATTTTATATGACACTAAGGATTTTCAGCGGCTTCGACTACCCCAAAACCATATCTCAAGGCAGTTTTAGGCTGCTAAAAATAACCTTAATGCTAGGAGCCAAGAATGAATTGCCTTGACCAAACAGTGGTAGGGTCTATCCCTTGACCAGAACCTTGTCGTATGCAAAATGCAACAGAGCTCCTCCCATTTGGTCACCGCAGGGACGGGGTTGTTGATAAGTATGAGGCAGCACAGATCTCATTTCTTCTGATTACATATTTTATCAGAGATTCTTTGAAGCAGAGTGCCACAACTTACTTCAACCCCATTTGTCCCTTGCAGCTTAAACTTTGAGGTGGGCACAGCAGCCATCGGAGGCTGCCGTGACCCACTTGTTGTGTCCACCATCCATCATGTCCGAGATAGAGCGGAAGGCAGATGAACGGAGATGGTTAATCTGGAAGCGATCAAGATCTTCTCTAGCATACATGCTGGTTTCTTCAGATCCAGAAAGACTGGAATCACCGCCGTATGTGTCCTTTGAAGAGTTCAAGTTTCTGCTCTCGGACTGCAGGACTTCAGAACTGGAAGATCCGTTGGACTGATATAGTCGCAGGTCACCCACTTTGTTCATGTCAGTCCCCACTTTTCCACTATTTGAGTTCTTTGTCAGGAACCGGCCTCCACATCCCCTTGCTCGGCGCATTGCATGGAGATGCCTTGATTCATGAAGATATGGCTGTGCCCCAACCCCCCAAAAAATATAAAGTAATATTAAACACAAAGAAGTTTTGAATCTTTAGATAATAGAATTGGAAGAAAATTTGGGTGTTTTAGAAAGCATCAAATTCTAGTGTTAGGACGAGATCTTAGTGGGTTTCTTTGTAAATGATGATGGACAAGCAAAGAGGTTGATTATGAGTTTCCACCAAAAAATGATCAGTCACAACACTAAAAATGCATTTTCATTTTTTCATTTCCTTTATTTGTTTTTTGATAAGTGAGGTTGTATCACATTAAGATGAAAAGAATTTTCATTTCTTTCTAACTAATGTAAATATGAAATTCTACAAGATTATCCAGGATGAAGATCTTGTACCTTCCGGACTTTAACTACTTTGTTCTCCATCTCTGCCTTTGCACGAGACTTCCTACGTCGAATTATTCCATGGTACTGCTTAGCATTTACATATATTGGTCCATCTTCTGACTTCATATTCAGTGGCAACATTATGCGGTTCTGTGTAATTAGGAATATGAAAAAAAAAATTAGGATCTGAAAGTATGTTCGGATGTCAATTTTTCATAATTCACCTAAAAGCCAAAAAATAATGTTGTAAAAATAGCATTTCTAGATTACATAGAATAATTCAGGTAACAGAGCATTATACAAATCTGAGGAAGAAAAATGAAGAAAAAAAAGAATTCAGGTACATCATAGAATCCAGATAAAACTCTATAAACATATGATGCCATTTGCCTACACAGAAACTGAAACTTCTTGAGAGTCCTAAGCTTGCAGAATCTAGGTCAAAATTCTTTTTTAATTGATGCTAAAAAGCCAATGAGACGTCTTTCTACTCTGAGGAATATTATCTTGATTTTCATTTCTGCTACTGCTTGAGCCTCATTAAATCTAGCAGCTGAATTCCTTCATGGCTTTTTAGTTAATGGAGCCCTCTTATATTCTTCTCTCACTTCCTTCAATGTTCACATCTTCTTTTCTAAATTTGATTGCCCATCTCCTATTTGCACAACTGAAACAGCAGGTTCCAGTCAGATTGGATTTTAATCTCACATTAACTTCAAGTAGATACTGGTTCATAACTCACCTGTTAGACCTATTAGTATATGAATCATATAGGCATGGACACAAAAATCTGTTCTTGTTGCTTTTTATTCCAAAGAAGTTAACATTTGTCTCCTAAAAAATTTCAATGAGATATGCAATAGAGAGATTTCAAATTTAAATGAAGAACAATTTACCTTGCTTAACATGATTTCATGAAAATAACAGAGAATTTAGTGTTCCTTGATCCCCATAAATATAATAAAATTGGTTCACATTGTGGGAAAAAGTTCAATTGGAACAATTTTTAAGAATGTTCACCAATTTTCTACCTTTCATCTTCCCCTTTATTCTATTTTGTGTTCTTTTCTTTACCCTTCATTGGTGTGCAAGGATTGATGCCAAATGAAATCTATTTCACTACATGAAGGACATAGAACCTGAAGATAGAAAACATGTATTCCTGGACATTGTGAGCATTGAAGGAAGGAAACTAACCGGTGCGTGTGCTCCATAAGTTGCAAGGACACCATAATATTGTTCAATGTAGGGATAATTTGCACAAACCTACAATTTCAGTATAACAAGGAAACCAAAAATTCATTAACCACCTACAGATGATGAAATGATGAAAAGCCATTGGAACAGGTTGAACCAAAGGCAGAGACCTTACCATAGTTTGACCCAGCCCTAGCTCAAAATAAGCTTTGTGCCCAGGAGAAGATGATTCCCGAGAGAGAGTTGCTGAAAGTTCCAAAGTCTTTTGTCCCTTTTCAGAAGTGTTGCTATCACCTGAATGGAGAACTTGTCAAGTCAAAATTGAGATGCCTGTCAATATGAAGCAAGTTTTGAGTAGACATTTTCTTTGGCAAGTACGTATATGTGTGTATCTATACTCAACTCAATTCAAATCAACAAAAAATTTTCTCAACTACATAAGATTGGCTACATGAATCCGCTTCCTTAGCTCCGTTCTAAGTTGACATTTAAATTACAAGTAGTTATATCTTTATTGAAGTAAAAGCATATTAGTATATACATATATAGAAGTGGAAACATCTTGTGGGAGGATAAACTAGAAACTACTAAGGCTTTAAGAAAAGAACTAGGAATTCAAGAATAAGAATAAGTGAATCCAAGATAACCAAGGCATGGTCCTAATGGGAGAAAGATTACAATTAAATTACAAATAAAAAAGATAAAAATACAAAAGAGCACCAGTACAATGCAACAAAGTGGTACTGGTATCATGGTATAATTGTGTAATGGTACAGTAAAACCTCTATAAAATAATACTATTGGGACTAAGAATATTTTATAGAGGTTATTAATTTATCAATAAATGAATAATTTATTAATTTATCGATGAATGAATAATTTATTAATTTATCGATGAATGAATAATTTATTAATTTATCGATAAATGAATAATTTATTAATTTATCGATAAATGAATATTTATTAATTTAAGAAGAGTTTTTATGTTTTAATTATTTGTACATGCATTTTTTTTTTTACCAAGATTCATGTATGAGTTATAAATAAAAATAAAAAAATGAATGTGGTCAAAAGTTAGTGTGCATATACATAGAATTTCAAAAGTAATCATGTACATACATAAAAAATAATAAAGGTTATGTACATATAGCCCAAATAAAGACATACAATGAATTTAGTTTAAACTATGGGAGGACAATAAGTTTGTGGCTTGCTCCTGGGTTCATATTGCTGAATTAGTCCAAGGCCCTCTTCTCTCAGATTGGGTTTTAAATTTGGGTAATTGCTTGCATCAGGTGTGATTGATGTATGCTGGTTTATGTTGGTATTGTAAGATTCAAAACTCTGTTTAGCTTTGTTTTCCTTGTGGTATTTCTCGTGCCCTTGGTGGTATCTTAAAAATGACAATGGATGGAGTTTAAATTACATAGACGTACAATGAATGTAGTTTTCAAATTTAATGCCCTAGAAGATAAAGTGTTACAAGATGCTTCAAGTACAGTTGTGTTTTACCAAATGTTTCCCCGAAAGAGGACTTTCTAGCAATAGTACCTCAAACAATTACTTGCCACAACATGAAAAAATATACCAAATATGGTGCATGCTTTGCAAAAAATTAAGGATGAGGCTGAGCTCAGTTCACATATAAAGAAAAAACAAACGACTTTAGATGCATATTTTGGCAAAGAGCTAAATTGAAGAAATAGAAGTTTTCTAGAAAAAAGTACCTTAATATTATGAATTTTATATGTTATTTTTTATGTATTTGATCAATTATTAATTTATATTTTCGTTGGGCCCTAAAGGATTTGAAAAAAAAATTATTATCTTATGCATTCAACGAGGTTATTAATTTAGTACATTGGCCCGAATCAGGACCGAAAGATTTTTTTTTATTTAGTCGAGGTTATTAATTTATCGAACATTCATTTATCGAGGTTTTACTGTATTGGAAATATTGTGTGTAATTTCATGGCAACACAAATCAAAACTAGATGGAAGGATAAAAGTGATCATTTCTCCTAAAATTCAATATATTGAATGTCTAACTTGAGTAAGCGGCAAATACACTTAAAACTCACTTTTACATAAATCCAATTTTACTCTACCAATAAAATTGTTTGCTTTTTAAAAAAATATTTTACCATGGTCAAAAGGCTTGAAAAACTGGATGACAAGTCCACTGTCTGAAGTCACTTCGTGGCACATTGTCCAAAACTGGAAATCCAATCCCTGATGAAGCTAAGAGCTCCTGGTATGAAGTTCTTTCACCTTTTGTATTGGAAAATACTCAAGTACCTTATATTAAATTTGATCAACTCCATAATTCGGCTTCATATTGTTCACAAAGTTACCGGTCTTCTTTTGTTCCCAAAATTATTGGTTTTCTTTTGCTTCTCCAATTACTCAATAATTTCCAAAACAACAAAATCCACTTTTTGTGGGCCCCAAAATTCTTTCACAAAACAAATTATCTTTTTCTGGTTTTGTAATGAAAATACAGGGTTTTGTCACCTCTCCAACCTCAAAAGTGAGGTTTACCATGTTCCCTTGATGAATAAAATAGCTATCAAGATACCCTAATCTAGAAATGATTATCTTGGTCACATAGAAACATAGGCACGCCATGTCAACACTCTAGCAACCAACATGCACTCTCTTTTTCTTTTTAAATTCGAAGCACCTTCCTTTGATTATTTTTTTCCCGTTAAAAAGAGGAGCCTAGGAAAATGCCTCCAAGGCAACCAAGCCTTGAAGTTTTTCTTAGAAAACACTTCTTACTTATCTTTGTTGAAAAAAAAATCTTGTGATCTCATTTTAATTGTCCCATTTTGATCCTCCTTACCCCTTATGAATACACACCACCCAAGGCTCCCACCATTGCGGGGTTTAGTAAGGGTCGATGACTCGATGTACATGGACATAGTTATTCCTCCACATTAGAAGGCTATTTCTGGATTTGAACTCGTGACATGAAAGTCAGAATTGAGCAACCTCAACCGTTGTGTCTAGGTGGGCCATTCTCTTACCCCTCGATACACCATTTATTTGATTCCATTTTGGTCCTTAGCCTCTATGACACCATTTCAAGAATTATTCATATTTCTTAACTATTTTGCTCAACTTGAAATGCCTCCCTCACAATGAAAAAAAAACAAAGAATCAGAGGGAAATAAAAAAAAAAGCATGCCTTGGTCACTAGAGTACTAACGTGACATGTATTTATAGCCAAAACAAAGTACTTCTAAAATTTATTTTCAAGACTAGGATGTAGGGGGCCATTTGGTAAAAAACTTAATCAAGAGCATCCAGTCCCCTTTTTTTGCCCCAACCCATTCAAGTTTGGGTTCAAATCAATCATAGGTCTATAATAAATATTTGAGAAGGAGATTTTGTTAGAAATCTGGGAATGATAATTTTAAGACAAGGTCAGGACTGTTAAATTACATATAGAGGTAATTATTTGATCCTTGGCGAAGGTTGAATGATGTACATTTTGTAGTTGTTAGAATTAGGTAACATAGGACAAAAACTAGGAGTTGTGACGGACATATTTGAGAAAAATCAAGTGAGATTCTGATAGTCCCACATTCGAACCAAGATTTGGGCTCGAACTTGTGAACATCCATTTCTGAGAAAAATAAGGGTGGCATGAGAGGGTGGGTTGTGTGGGCTGACAAGCTTTCCTGTGGTGGAATTTGAGTTATGCATGAGCAACGTCTTGAGACAAGCCTAATGTCCAATAGCAAATCTATGAGGGTGGGTCATCCAAAGCGGATAATTTCTTCCTAGTTGGAGGGTGGTCTTTTACATAGATAATTAATAAAGCATGCATTTGTTTGTGGAAACTATGGGAATAGACCCTTTAAATTGCATGAATTAAATGAGATTTTTTGATGGATATGGCATGATTTGTATTTTATTTTATTTTATTGATCTATGAGGTATATCTACTATATTGTTTTAATTTTTATATTAAAGATGGATTCTTGAATGTTGAGCATGGAAATAAGTTACAAATTTTGTTGCCCTTGCAAAATAATTATGGCTATTACACATAAAAAAAAGGGTAAGCCAATGCACGAAGCTCCGGCCTATGACTATTACACATGTTTATGAAAATTATTGTTATTGGAAGACTTTTAGAAATTAAATAAACTTGTGATTCTAAGATCAACTAGTTTAAGCAATGAATTAATATGAGTTAAGCATGGATGTGAGCTGGGAAAATAAGATAAGTGTCATGGTTCCAGGGCTGGAAGTCTCAAAACACCTAGGGGCGACAATGATTGGGTGGTCATGGTCTAATGATGCAAGCCCATTATGCTAAAGGAAAAAGGTCACGATCATTGGGAGAAGGTCCCGCAAAACTTAACTCAAAAGGATGACTGAATTCAATGTATGTGTTTCGATGAGTTTTGAATTAAAAGTTTGATTGCCCTGTATATTGTTTATAAATGTTGCATGAATTTTTGTACCTTTGATTGTTTTATTTACTGATTGATAACAGTCATGGCTTTAGAAAATGATGCATACTTTAAATGAGTTTGTTAAAGATTGATGAATCTCAACTCAGTAATTGAATAAAAAAAAGGATCCCAAATATAAATTTCCTTTCAACTATAGTACTACTACTCTTTGCATATTAAAAAAAATTAAAAAATTGATTCTACATAAAAGAATATAAATTCAGTAGTTTTATAACTACAGCAAATCAAAAGCCAACTTTTACCAGAAAAGATCGTGAATTGAGAATTTCCGGAGTCCTCTTTCTCAGGCGCTTCGTCTGTTCCTCGATTCGATTGCCGAGAGATGAGTGTGACGTGGTCTCCACCACCAGATTGGTCAGCACATCCAGTCTTCAATTGACCAAACGGCTCACCATAACCCCCATGGTGCCCAACAGCACTCCACCAGGACATAGAAGGGAATTGAACAATAGGGTTGTGGATGGTTCCTCCATATTCTTTGAAGCACACAGTTTGCATTTTCAATTAGGAAATCTTTACTACAAACCTAATTAACCTGCAATTCCATGTTCACATCAGAATTTCCGTAAAACAACACCAATATCAAACACCATCAAATAATAAAAAAAAAAGATCATTTAAAAAAAACAAAATACACCAAGATCTCTTGACATCAAACAACCTGATCTATATTAAAAAAAAGAAAAGAAAAGAAGTAATCATGGTGGTCTAGATGGGGCATCTAAGACAAAATTCAAAAGGGGGAAAACAAACACCCCCCCATGGACAGAAAAATCATTTCCAAATCTTTAATTTGTGGAAAACAACTTAAATAAACAAAAGGGAGTGATAAAATTTGGAAAATCAACATACCCAGATGATGTTCAGTCCTAAAACACAAAACCCACTTCACTCCCCCCTCAAAAAACACCCCAAAACAATAGAAAAAAAAAAAAAACATTAGAAGCAAAATCCCCCACTACCCACATCACTAACTTAAAGAAAAAACACACACAAGAAACCCAAAAACCAATAGGGTGTTAGAAGGTAGAAAAACATTAAAAAAGACCCAAAATAATAAAAATAAAATAGAAAGAAAAATAAAATAAAATATAATAAGAGAAGGCCATGAAATAGAGAAGAGAAAGGAAGAAAATCGAGGAAGAAAGACAGTCAGCAACAGAAGATTCTGACAAAGACAAAAGGGAAGGAAATATTGCTTACTTGAGAGGAAGTTAAGGAAAGCAGCAGCAACTTGGTGTGTGTGTGGTTCTGGTGGGTGGGCAGGGGCAGGAGAAGAGGGCGCAGTGTCGGTAGAATAAGAAGCCAACCAAAAGCATCACCAGAACAAGAAGAAGAAGAAGAGAAAAAGAAGAAGACGGCGAAAGAGAGAGAGAGAGAGAGAGAGAGAGAGAGAGAGAGTGTTAGATTACATGCGTGCAAATGGAAGTACACGGCAGCAGCCAATCATCTCTTTCTTCCATGCCTCACTTCTCTCTCAATTGAATTTCTTGTCTTCTGTTTTGTTTTGTTCTGTTCTGTTCTCTCTCACTCGTACTGTTTTTTTTTTTTGTTACTCCCTCACTGATACTGTTCAAAGACAACTCATTACACATTGTTTACAGAAATTATTTTTCCTTAAATAAATATTCCTCGAACACCCTCATTACTTGTCCTCTTTCTGCTTTTGTCTTTTTGTTTTCTGCTCCTGCACTCCCACCACTTGAATACCATCCACTGCCTCCCACTCTTTTCTGTCTCCACGTGTCCTCTTCTTACTTTTTTTCTTTTCTATAAATATATTTACGACTCAAAAAATTGTATCTAAAACTATACTTTGATAATGTTGTATTGTAGTGTATTGTAATTGCATGTATTTTTTCTTTCTTTTATAATAATGTAGCAATAGGATATATATTGCTACATCAGTTTAAATATAAATTTAAGTACATATCTTATATTATTTTAACACTCTTCTTTATTTTTAATATATAAATAAAGGACACTCACCCGGTTTAAATAGAACAAAAAATCAAGCATCCAACCAACAAAACCTAGATATTCATAGAGATATACAATTTATGAATATGAGACTGTAGTTTTAAAAAATATTAGGTTGCGTTTGGCTTATAATTCAAAAAGTAAAATACAATTTAAAAAAGTAAACAACTTGAAAACAACATTTTATCATTTTTTAAAAATAGAATGTTTTTTTTGTAAATTTTAGAAAATTGTTTTTGAGTTTCAATCATCCAAATACATTTTTCATATTTTAAAATTTTTATATACAAAAAATTATATTTAAATCATAAATCAAACGCAGTCTTAATGTCGTAAGTTTATAATATTTGAATTAGCTAAAATCAAGTTAGTCCTTGCTTTAAAAGTAGGTTTGTTTTGTCTTTTAATTTATTTTTTTTTCTGTAAAAAATTTATAATTAAATATGTAACTATATGTGTTTATTTATTAAATTATTAATTATACATCTTAAAATATGTAAATTATTAATATCTAATAAATAGATATGTATATTTACATATACAATTGTGAACTTTTACTGTTAAATTAATATTTTTTTATTAAATAAATGCAAATAAGACAGGAATCGGTTTAAGAACCACAAAGATCGGAAGTACAGAATCAGCACTTCATTTCTAAGTCAATACGAAGTCTTCATTTTGAAGTACCTTCGGTCAGGTAGTTAAATTGGTGCGCTATACGAGGAGAGGAGTTCTGATATAGCCCTCCCCGAAGTTGCATTCTTAATACGCTCCTATGGCCACTTGTAGCTGCTGCCAGCCGTTAAAATGACACAAAAACTACCTTTTACTTTTAGAACTATATTACATGGACATTTGAGAATGATTCAATGGTTCGGACAGTTATATTAAGAACTGATTTGAGGTTAGGTATTAAGAAAAAATAAATGTCCATGTAGTATAGTTGGGAATGAAATGATAAAAGTATTTAAAAGAGTGTTGGATATTAGGGTGTTGCAGAATACACATATATTTTTAAAATATTTAAAAGAGTTAAGTGCGAACGTTATAAAATAATGTTGACACCTAATATACATAAAAATTTTTTTTTTAATAATATATATGATAATTGTATAAAAGGCACATATCAAAATATTATTATATAAGTGAGCGTACATGCATTAATAGTATTATTAATAGGCATTGTTTGATAGTGCGATGTATTTTTACTTTTGTCAAACACAGTCACAGTCGTAAAAGTAAAGCCAAGAAGGCTTTATCAAAATGCCTTAAAAATATCAAAAATCTAATTACAATAGCAGATACGAAGACGCCAACGATATTAAAGGTGTTTTTTGACGAAATTATTTGTTATGGTTCCGTCGCTCTCCCAAATAAGGTCATAATAATAGTACGTGGTTATGATAATGGTGATGATAATGACCTGTACCTTAGTTTTATTATTTAAGAAGAAAATGTGATGATCCACTGTCCCCTCCACTCAAAGATTTTTTATTTTTTATTTTTTTTATTTTTTTGGGTTTGCTTTTAGAAAAACAAAAAGAAAAAAAAAAGTTTTCTCTCTTGTGGATGATGATGTGCACCACGTGTCCTATATACAGATAACAACACTCAATAGCAAAGTGGGATTCTTTGGTGGTATATGTATAGGATGGGTGCATGAGGGTTTACGTAAGGTTTGTTAAAAAAAATAAAAAAAAATCTTGTACTTAGTTTAATCTTTACCAATTATAATATCAGCCAATATATCTTAATTAATTAGTTTTAGATAATAGCTTTTAAGTACATCCCCCGAAGAATATGGTCTATTACATATATATATATATATATATATATATTTTCCATCATCAATAACAGGTGTAAAAGGATATCTCTCAGGGACAGACATGTAATACAAAAGCATTGAATATGTATTTTTTTGTTACGTACAATTAGCCCGTAACAATTGAAAGTTGACTCCGACGATAATAACTACCATATAAAATCAAGATAAACCCAGAACACAACTAGATTATATTTAAGTAAAAGAATTAGAATAATTTGATAGTTGATAATTATAGTAAAACTTAACCAAATCTTTAATAAGAAAGGATAAGATTAATTCATGTAGTTGACCATATGCGTATATTGAGTTGATAACTATTTAAATTTTATTTCTTAATATATTGAGTTGTGTTAAGCAATGACAAGATAATATTAATATATAATAAATTAAGATAAAAAGAAGAATACTTAAGATAACAAAAATGCATATAATTTAAAGCAAAGTGGGAGAAAATAAATTTATGCAACCAACTTCGTATGAAAATAAAAATAAAAATTATGAATTAATTCAGTTGACAAATTAAAGAATAAAGTAAAATTTAATCATGTAAAAGGTTTAAATTATGTTTTAAATAGCTATAATTAACAATCACAATGTTATGAATTTTTATAATGATGTTCTAAATCAACAAAACTGACATATATTATCTAGGTTTTTGCATAATGTATTATTGGTATGCATTTTGGTGAAATTAAAACATCTCCAATAGGTACTCTTTGACTTAATTTAAAGTGTTACTAATAAATATTGAAATTATAGTAGATGAAATGGATGTGCCACCAGCCACTAGGAAGTGGATCATGAATACTTAATATAATTTTTATAAGTAGTGGAGGATAAAGTTTTGTGGCATTAAGATGTAATATTATTGCATTATAATATATTAATTAATAGTCCAAACCAGGATTAGGACCCATTTTAATATTAAAAAAATATGAGATCTTCTCTCTAATGGAGGGACCAACTGGCAAGTAGTTTTTATATATAACAATAATGATTTAAAATGGTTGGTCAGATGAGGCCACAATGTCACAAAATCTCGAAGTTAGAACATTAATTAATTTAAAAAAGATAGTTAAAAAGTATAATAAGTAATTTAGGTATAGATTTATTTTAAAAAAATAGTTTGGTAATTAGTGAATAAAATAAAGATTGCCATCTAATTGATATTTCAATTGCATAGCAAAATAAGCTCATCAGGGCAATCTATTTATGTGGAATACAAACTATTTTGATATTATTATATATAATTGAAAATTGATCTAGAATGATGATATATTAGAATAATTAATTTTGAGTTCCACATTTAAAATGATGATGTATTTATATATAATTAAATACTATATATATGTATAGTATTTAAGACAAAAAAAAAGGTAATTAACTACGATAGTCTCGCTCTCACTTTTTATTAGGAAAGACAAAACTCTCACTTATTTATAAAGAGAGAGAATCGAACTTTCAAATTTAAGTGAAGAGGTTCGAATATACACTATTAAAGCTAGCCAACGTTTCCATATATATGATATCATCCTTATCCTTGTAAAGTAACAAATATAGTTTTCTCTAATTTGCATGTAACGCGATGATGATGTAGTATTATTAGCTTTACAAAATGAAAAGCTAATGTGCTTGGCAGATTATGAGAAAGATTTTACCTACCAACTCATCCAAAAACAAAAAAAACAAAAAGGATGAAAAGAAAGAATCTATACATTCTATATATATCAAATCAATATGCAACACATATAAGATGTATATATATATATATATATATATATTTACTGAGGCAATGGAATAGTTTAAATGTGGTAATTAAGAATAAAAGAGGAGAAAGTATTAAGCATTAAATTATTTTAGTTTAAAATAGACATATAGAAAGCTTACTCATTATCATTGAATATTTATATAAAAATTCCCCTTTTTGTGTGGAGTTTAGAGAATATTGAAAGGCTTATCATATAAAGGGCAAGGGCCAAAGTTAGATGAATGACAAAGATATAATAACTTTAATTCAATTATTTATAACCAGAGATATATTATTAAGAAAGACGTTTATAACTATAATTAAATTAAATCTTTGATTCTTAAAGCAATTGAATGAGCTATCATTCTACAAAGTAACATCCCCTTTTTATATAGTTACCAATTTTTCGGCGCTCGGGAGTTGTCCTCCTCCCTCCCTAAAGGAATTTTGGACAGTTCTCCCAACAGAAGTATGTCGAAGGCGAGCTCGAACTCGCAGTGCGAGTCTTTCAACCACTTTAAGATGCGCTCCTCGTCCAGCTAACCAACCCCGTATTGGTAGTAACATCCTTTTCACAACCTCTTTTATTAACATCTAACTATATACGGAGAATCTAGCTCTACATGTTTATATTATCTAAAATGTTCCCAAGGAAGATCTTATTTCAATTTCAAATCGCTCCCAAACCTTTTGGGTCATTGTAGTTATCTATTGGATCAAATTAAAAACAAGGGTAGGATAAGATGGAATAAAAATGACAAATTAAAACTTTTAAGGGAATAAATCAATCTTAGTTTTAAAAATAATTCTATGAGAGAATATTGAGGGTGAGAATCTCAACATCTTTTAATGAGAACCCACTTGCAACATTGTTAGCCCAAGATGTGGGAAAGTTAGTTGAGATGAATAATTGACCATCCAAAACCAAAACTAAATTAAGTTCATAAATATGAAATAATAGTTGTAGTAGAAGTAATAAAGTCCAAAAATTATAACCAATTAATTGACTTTAGTTTAACTAATAAAGAATATTTTAGTATGAAATAATAATCATAATTACAACTTATACTCAACTCAATTTAGTTAATTAATTTTTTTTTATTATTTGGGTCGACTTTCTGATCCTGCTTCCTTTACTCTACTTTATTAAACGCTAAATCAATATCTAAATTATAAGTACCCGTATCTTTCTTAATTTTTTTTATTCGTGTTATTTTACTTCACTTGATCTTCCTAATTAGGGTATCTAAAAATCTTCTGTGCTAATGGATTGTACAACTTACCTAAAAAGATTCCAGGAATCTTACAGAGGATTGGATTTCATAACCTTGTGCTTTGCAAATTTTAAACCAGCTCACCCAATCCTTTTGTGCTTTCCAACCAGCCAAATCCACCAAAACCAACTACAAACCCAAATGCACCCCACAACTCACCCAATTCTTAATGAATATTGGGTCTTTTCCCCCCCAAAAAAAAAAAAAAACTTCTGGGGCCACCTTCCACCATCTCTGTGTACCCTCAGGACCACCTTACTTGCAATGCAAGCATTAAATCTATTGTATTTTCAATATTGAGTTAGGCCCTCCAAAGTGCGACCTACTGTTTCCATCTTACCAAAGGTTGGCTTGCCTCATGTCACGGTCATGTCAAGACTTGCACCGTTGCTAAAGTGATTTTGAAAGTTTCATCCCATTTGAAGATGACATTATGGTAAATATGACCCAAAATGAGTTGCCTTACATTTTGACGTTTCCATTTAAAAATAGGGATGAAAGCTTAATATCTACCACAGGGAAGGGTACTTGCCCAACTTTTCCTCGTGGCCATCATTGGTCATGTATAAGGGATCCTCTTAGAGCAATCCAAGAGGTTGGCTACCATGATCCTAGAGGGGGTAATAGTGGTTCTCATAACATTAGGTATGTTATGGGACACTGCTAATTGGTATTGTAGTGCGAGTTCACTTAGATGGAGGGCTGAGTATATAATACTGTGTAGGTCACCCACAATTAAGTTGAACGCATAAAGCTATTTTTAGTATACATGCTAATGTGTGCTTGAGAGGATATTCACGAATGAGTTATCTGTGGACGGCTTATCGATATTGTATGGATCAGTGCGACACCGTGCAAGTGTCCCTATTGATGATATTCAAGTTATCTGCATATGCGAAAGTATCCCTTAAGAGGCCTCGTTTGGAAGAACTTTTCCAACACTTTTAGAGGCGTTTGACAATATTTACTTTTAGCTAAACTGTGTAAGAAAAAATAGTTTTGTACTTTTAGAAGAAGCTAGGATAAACCAGCTTTTTCCAAAAGCTTTTTTTCTAAAAGTTTCTTTCCAAAAAACATTTTTAGAAAAACTCTTCCGAGGAGAGCTAAAGTCTTCCACTGAACATGAGTTTGTATTAATGTCTAATCATGAGTACTCGAGCAGTCACGTAGGCAGTTCGATTGTCGAACCTGTACGCCAATGACACTGCCACTTGGTTGGATTAGAACCCATTAATGATAACAGTTACTGGCATGCCGTGGAAGCAAAACATGGAAGATTGAGCATTTAAGCAAAAAAAATTATTCGAAGAAGTATGAGGAGAAAGAGTAACATATTTAGACCAAACAATAAATACGTATAAGGCAAATATGTATTGACCTTGGTGTTTATTCTTTTAATAATTTTGCAATATATACTTTTTTAAAGGTAAAAAAGCATGTTAATTCGAATAGCTTTCAAATTGATAAAAGGTTAAAACAAGTTCTGCTGCGGACCTACATTTCTTATTGAAATTTGGACTAGGCTAAGTATAGGGTGAGCTTGATATTAAGCTATTATCACATGTTTTACTCAAAAATTGATTTGATCCCCACTTGAAATTCTGCAAGCCTACTTAATTTCGAGTATGATGACAGAAAGAAAAATGTCACATGGAGGAAAAAGACAATTAATTCTATGGATTTAACATATCTATGAAAGAATACATCATTATTGGAGGCCTACACACCATATAAGCTATAAAAAAAATCCAGTGATCATCTCCCATTGCTATAACATAATATGCTAGTTACAAGGTGTTAATGAAACTCAACAGACACCACACCACACAGATGCTACTGCTGAAACTCAACAGAGTGCTCAAACCTTAGATTTGTTACAATGAATTCAATATCAGTTCAGTCATCACAAGAGTTTAGCTAGGCAAATTTACAGTATTTCTCTCAGTACAACCAAAACAAATAGACACCCAAATGGAATTCAAATTAAGATAGAGGAAAGCACAGGTAATTAAAATACAAACAGTTCTCAGATGAGCACAAGCCCTTTGAGCCCACTAGAAGAATCTGTTATATTGGTCTGTGAGAGAATTTTTGAGGTTTGAATACAGGCCATAGAGGGAGTATTGCCGGAGTTTTTCCACTTCATACCATGAATTAAGTGGGGTTAAGTGCTTATCTGTGCCTGAGAACGCTAGCTGTATCCCGAGGCTGCAATCTACAGTGCCTCCTCCTTGCCCTCGGTTCTTACAAGAAAGCGTTCTGATAGCACAGTCCTGTTCGTTGAGGCAGACAAAGTTGGACTTTCCTGAACATGAAGCACACCCATCTCTCTTCCAAAACAAGTTCTGCAGCCTACCCTTCTTAAACTCGAGCACCTGCATACATATCATCTCAGTGTTTTGTAAAAATAAATTGAAAATGAAAATTCAAATCACAAAATTGGTACAATAGAAGCTAGCCGGTATCTTCTTACCAGTGTAAAGCTGGTTATAGTGTAGGAGCTGTTTGACACAAAAGCAGGGGGAGACCTTGCTGCATATTTTCGGCCAGCAAATGCTACCATATCACCGTATTGCTCCTAGAATGCATAATAACATTAAAAAATTATAAATAATACATACTATTGAGAGAATGCATGGAGGAAGGGAAAAAAAAAACCCGAAGTCCTTGCAGTATACTCATATTGTAAATCAAGAAAGCAAATAGAATCTACAAAACTTATTGAGAAGTCATCATTAACAGATTCAACACTAAACAGTTAAAATACTTTTCCTTCCCCTCATCAAGAGTCCTAACTTCGGAAGTAAAAAAATTTTGGTCAACGGAAGTAGTAAAAGATACAAAAAGGTTTAGAGGACTCCAGAACATCATCTCTTCACCTCAATGGCATTACACTCAAGGCAACATAAAAGAAACTCCAATAACGAAAATGCTTGTACTTATTTTTAAGCTATTATTGGATCTAATGAATCTTCATTCCACAAATGCCATCAGAAATAAGATTTTATGGCCAGTGCTCAGGGTAAGCCCTGAACTAGCAACATACATTCTCAGACTCAACACTTCCCTCATGTGCTCCTATATAATGATTTATCTGTAACTAATTAACTAATGATGTAATGACTCATAAGTGCAATGCTATTTGTTGCTTGGTTATTGTGGATAAGATCCATTAACATCTGAAGGCAATTTTTCATTGTAGCCTCGGTCCAAGAAAGTGATTAAAAACGCATGATTACATCTTTTCTTCTGTAATTCTTTTCTCAAGCATTGTTTTTGCATTCCTCATTAATTATTGAGAAGAAAAAATTCCTCAAGATTCGTGTGTCTACACAAAAAATGTCAATCTTCAAACCCAACCCCTAAACTCATAATTAATTAACTTTAAATAAGGACATCAATGATATAATCTGACTATTTGGAAATTCTCAATAATAAATACAGCAGCTCATCTTGTACTGAACTTACTTGTTATTGTTACTTCTTTATTTAGCAGGTATTTCTATTTAGTTATAGTTATAGTACCTTGACAAACTATAGTTAAATAAGGGCTTTGTTGACTTGAGTTGAGCACCATGACAAAGATCTATCTAGTTTCAGGAAACAATATACATGTCTAATGGAAGATTTGCAACAGCTAGCAATTCAAATTTGTTGCCTCGCTTAGAGGATTAGGTTGAACAGGGAAATATTGAGTGTATCCAAAAGCATAGTACACACAGTTGATAGATTACAACCATTATAGACAAAGCATACTTTTTTACTTAGTTGTCAAGTGTCAACAGCTCTAATCTTTAAACTTCTAATGCTAGCAGCCAGATTCCTGCAGAGCTTGTACAGATCAACAAGAAGACAAACAAACTGGACTAAACACATGAAGAATGGCAATCATGGTGATGGTTTGGTTCCTATGGCAGAAGAGAAATAACTGAATTCCAACATTTTTTTTATTCCTTCAAGGAAACTTTCTCTAGGTTTCTATCTTTCGCATTGGGCTAGATAGTGAAGAAAATTGATGTCAAAATCATTTTAGGAGGGAGGACTCTTTATCCTCTTTTCTCTGTAGTTCCCCTTCTTTTTTATGTAATATATTCTTATTTCTGTTAAAAAAAATCTGCAATAACACAGCAAAGATGCCAACAAGCCCCAATCATGACTTTAGTACCAGTTATTATCAAAGTAATAAAAAGTAAAACCACCTCATTTTTTAAATGAAAAGTCCACAACCCTAAAATAAAGAGGTGGATTTTCGAAGACAGCTAAAAACTAGGCCCTTCAGTTTTGCAAATAGCAGCCCCATGGTTCCTACTCCTTGTTAAATTTAATAGTGAATTGAAGACCCAAGAGATAGAGTAAATCCATTACCTCCTAGGAAGAATGTTTAACTGTTACACCAATAGGCTGCAAATTATTCTTATTTTTTTAACAAAATATCTGTGTTTGATAAAGAGTAAATTTAACAAGACAAAGATAAAATAAATAGATTTTTGTGGGAAATTTAGGAGGAAAAATAAAAAAAATCAAGTGCCTCATTCAAGCACTTGCGATCAAGGCCCTGGACTACACAAGACAAGAATTTTAAAAAGGAAGTGAATTAAAAGTGAATTCAAAAGTGAATTCAAAAGTAAAATAAAGATCCAAGAGAAACAGTAAATCTGTCCCCTCCTAGGAAGAATGTTTTAACTGTTACACCAATAGGCTGAAAATTATTCTCAGTTTTCAGGGGAAATTTGCAGAAAATCAACACTTGCCACCAAGGCCCAGGACTATTCAAGACAAGAATTTTAAATGTAATTTCAAGAAAGTGAGATTACAATCAAACCACTCAAATGGATGTTAACGAATTTGGCTGGGACTAAACTTCCTGATTTATGCGGAAGTCCTAGTTTGAGTGGGTTGTCTGGTTTTCAAACAAGTGTCTAATGAAGAGCTATGATTTGAGTGGATTTTTAGTTTAAATATTTGATATGAGTGTCGTCAAGGAGTCAATGCAATGCCTAATTCGCAAAAATTAAATAGTTTAACTAATATAGAAAACAATACAGTTAAATATAACCAAGAGAAATTAAACAAGCATGTGAAAAATCAAGAAAAATAAAGAACATATGTTAAAAATGATATTATACTAAAAAAGATTAAAAAAAGAAAAGATTAAGAATACTTGTTGATAAGAACTTTAAAACATATGTTGTTAATGTTACAAAGAGGGGAGGTAGAATTATATTAATAAAACTTATAATAGGGTTGAGGAGACAATATAATTAACAATAGCATCTATGTACCCAAAATAAAATTAGAAAAACACACAGAAATATAGCTTTAGAAAGACATGAATCAAGGAAAGAAAATCTCCTCATATATTTTAAAGGCGCTGAGGAAAAGAGAGGATAGGATATGGAAATGGTATGTGGAAGATATAGATTTTAATGGACATGTAAGCATAATCATTTTGAGAATTTATGCTCGGAAAACTAACCATTGCAGCTATTTACTTATTAAGGAGGCTAACAAAGAGGTAATATAGACATAATATTTTTCACACAATATTATGTATTCTAAGGTTTTTTTTTTTTTTTTTTTTGAAAGGAATGTATTTTAAAATTTTGAAACTTAAATAACTTAAATATATATTAAGGTAAATTCTTTAAGTTTTCCGGATAATATTTTGGACTTAAACCCTAAAGAATTGTTATATCATCCTAAGAGATGCTAATTATACGATACATGTATACATAAAATGGAGAAAAAGTGGTGATATCTGTCTTTATGCCTTTTCAAAATATTTTTGGAAATTATGTAAAGAGCTTAAAACATTTAAAATTACAAGAAATTCACATGGCTTACCTAGAAAATCACTCAGAAATATGATTTAAAATTGCATAGGCAACACCTTAATCAATGATTAGGCCTATCAAACACTTTCTTAACATCATTAAGTCACTCATAGAATTAAAATAAGTCGGTTTAAGTGGAAGGGAGCTTCTAAAATACTATATGATTGACATATCCTATTACACTTGAAAGAAATTTTTGTTAAGATTGGTCGTAGCACTTCATAGAGCAGAATTTTGAGTAATAAAGAAATAACATATTAGTAAATCAACTACGACAAAAATACAAATATAAAATGCATATATAATAAAACATTAAAAGATAAAATCAGAAGTGCACATATTCAAAAAAATAGTTAGAGTAGACCTAATTTGAAATAAAATAAGAAAAAATTGATTACGACGGTTTGAACTCATTGTTAAATATGTCATTTAAGAAGAATGATGTATTAAGCTATTAACCATTAATGATGACAATAGAAGAAGAAGAAGACCTAAATAACATGAATTACTATACTTAAATAAAGAGATATAGCTACAACACTGATAATATGATTGAAGATTTATTGGCCATTGATAGAGAAAAGTGGCGAAAGCAAATTCATGCAATTGACTCCATATAATTGAGAAAAGGCTTTCTCTAATTAAATTGTTTATTATATATTGTATTAAATAATTGAAGGTTTAAAAACTTTTTTATTTTGAGAACCGAGAGTATTTGAGTTTTGTCCGACTAATCCTTGGGCCCTTGATTGCTCAAGCGAGAGATGCCCCCAGTGGCCATTCAACTCCCATGCCTGTAGGCCTTTTCCTTGGTGTGGTCAATAAGATTTCAAGCTAACACTTTAGGCTAAAGTTGGTCCTAGTTACCACTATGCCATCGCTTGGATTGTTAAAACTTGAAACTTATAAATGTCCCAGGAAAGTTTTTAAAGTTTCAAAAAGAAGACAGTTGAACTTAAAACCTAAAAGAATAATCATTTCAACTAAAATGGTACCTCCCTTATTTACTAAATTGAATAATATTTTTTTACAACTTTTTTAAAATAAATAAGTAGAATTTTCTAATAAAATAAACTTCATAGATTTTGATTGATATATGTGTAAAGAAAAAAAAGATGAAAAGTGGAAGAAATATTTGAGATCTCCATCTTATACCACTTCAAAATGTTTTTAAATATTACTGCAAATTTCCTGACTTTTTTTTGCTTCTTCAAAAAAAAAACACAAATTATCCTCTATTGCCTCCCAAGAGAACCATCTAGACTATTTGAGGTAAATACACTATGAACATTATTTGATAGAAAGGAAACCATTATTTGGGGTGATCATTTTTAGGGACACTATGTGGTTGAAAAAGCAATGGAGATGGGCAATGAAGAGTGCAATGCACAGTTCTGTGAGGATACTAAGTGATTGTATGTGAGCAAATAAGTTGATTGTTGAAGGATAACCTTCACAAATTATCATCTCAGTAAAATATGATATAATACTTCTCTCAGGTTGGAAACAACGTATAGTTGGTTGAAACACATAAATATTTGTTTTTTCAACGGCGCTTTTTCTCGTGATCCACAACAAACATGATTTGAATGCACGCTTCCACAGAATAAAGGACAAATAAATGGTCCTGTAAAACCATGTTTCTCAAGTTTACACAATCAATAACATGTATTCCTTCTTCCCTTTTTTTTTTTTTTTTTTTTACATTTTCCCCTTTTTGTTTGCACTATGCTTGTTGCTTTTCATTCTTTAATTCTTCAAATCCCAGGTTTAGATCATAAATCTTAACTTCCAAAAAAGTGCTTTCAAAGTTAGATCCTTTGACATTCAATCAATAATTCAATTTAGGGACAAATGACTATCATCAAATTCTCACGCAGACTAAATTCAGATGCTATGACATCTCGCCACTAGTATTGAACAAAAAGCATGCAGCTGAAACAACTGGCTTTTGATCTTGATATAAATTCAAACTTTCTAAGATTCTTTAACGGCTGAGTCATCAGGCTGTTCATACACAATCGATTAATCGGATCCTTAAGACATCGGAACTTCTAAGTAGTTTGCTTTCTACCTTATTAATCCCTAAGATTGAATCAATTTTACGCACCTCAAAAAAATAGAATTGACGAATAGATCAAACCTAAAATCACGGCAATGATCTGGCAAATATACATGTACAAAGCCACCAGACTAACAAGCAGAGACACAAAAATCTTCCTTCCACCTAAGAATCAACTACAACACACTATGAAGAAAAGGACGCATAAAAAACCTCAACAAAATGAAAAAAAAAATAGCACACAACACTTAATACACTAAATTAAACAAATAGAAGAAAGGCAGATCGAAGATTAGTCGAGATAAAACCCTAGAGAACCAGATGAGAAACACACAAAAAAAGAAAAGAAAAGAAAAAACTTACAGGGACTAAATTGGTGGTGTTGATGGTGAGGAGAGAGATCTCGTCGACTTTGGGGCGGAAAACGGTGAGCAGAGAGTTGGAGAGAGACAAGCGGCGATCGCAGGGAGACAACTGCTGCGACGATGGCGATTGGTTCATGTAGAACGAGTTTTTAGAAGCGAATGCGATCCCGAATGTGAATCCGTCCGATCTCTGCACCTTCGTGTCCGAACACGGCGAGTAAACCCTATTCGTATTGTCTGCATCAACCACCACCATCACCATTATCATCATCATCATCATCACCGTTAATATCATTCGCATCTTCATCTTCGTCTTCACCATCATCGTGCTCTTCGATTTCTAGGGTTTCAAAGAAAGAAAAAAAAAAAAAAAAAACCGAAATCGGAAGAGAAAGAAGGAAAGGTGAGGAAGACGAATGATTTTGGTTGCTAACACACATTAGGGAGGTCTCTAGTCCAACCTTGTTTTGACCAACGTGATCAGCACCGTTGATCAGATTGACTTTCTGTGATTCCCCGAGATCAGGGTTGTAAAGATTTTTATTCTCACTGTTTTTTGAAACGCTCGGTATGGTATTTGGTGAAATGATGAACGTTGGGCGGCAGGTTTGTTGGACGCGTCAGGTCGGGTACATTTGTAATCCAGGGCAAGGAAAAGAAAGAAATAAGTTTTTAATTAGATCAATTAGCAGAGTTTTCAATTAACTCTACTTACAACCTCAAGAAGAAGAAGAAATAAATAAATAAATAGTAAAACAATAAAAAGGTAAAAATTTAGGTTACAATTTAATTTTTTGTTTACTTGTCATTTTTTAAAATGGGTTTGATATTGTATTTTTAAAATTTTAAAAACATTAAAAAATTATTTAGTTCAAAATTATATGAATCCAAACATGATTTGGAATATTGTAAAAAGTGTTAAATGACAGAAAATTAATTATAAAATAAAATATTAATTTAATATAATCTTGTCCTTTCTTTTTTAATGTGTTACGTTATATAATAACACATGTTTACTCAATTGAGAAAAAATGCATTGTTTTTCTTAAAAAAGATGTACAAGAAAAAGTTAGAAAATGACTTTTATAGGTTTTTTAAAAACAAACTATTTTTAAAATTTTATCCCCAAAATTATTTTTAAATCTCATTGAATCAGACATGTTTTTCACAACTTTTTATCACTTTTATTTTTAATGTATTTTAATTTGATGCTAAACGCAACCTTAATTTCTCTTACTTTTAATTGAAGTAGATGTTAAATAAGGTTATAAAACACTTTTATGTTGTATCCAAATCATTACCAAAATAAGTGTCTTTATGCAATAACAATTGCATTTGTTAATGGATTGTCACGACAATTTTTGTGTGGTAATTATACATAGAGCTGTAAGTTTTACGACAATCCGAAAAACCCGACCAACTCGATTAGG
This sequence comes from Paratinospora sagittata, assembly GCA_035771175.1. NCBI lineage: Eukaryota > Viridiplantae > Streptophyta > Magnoliopsida > Ranunculales > Menispermaceae > Paratinospora > Paratinospora sagittata. The sequence continues at coordinate 46,868,370 of CM069593.1, forward strand.
TTTTTACCCCACCCTCTGGTTTGTAGGGTCCGAAAAGTTAGCTGAAATATCGGGCGTAAATATCAAAAACCCAAATCACTCACACATTTGCATAATAAATCAATGTACAAGCAAAAGTGACCAACTGTACACAAGAAAGACTTGCACACCCTAGGAAGTGTAGTCAGAGGGATACATGCTCTTACCAAGCAACAACACTCAGGACACTTAATATTGCTCGGCAACCTATCAACTTTTCTTTTAAGTAGGGGTGTTCATCGAGATCGACCAAATCAAAAAATTAAACCAAACCAATATAATCGCCTTGATTTAGTTCAATTTTTTTATAATTAGGTTTGATTTTTAGTTTTAGATTTTAAAAAAGCGATCAATTCGGTTTGAGTTTCAATTTACGCATTAAAAAATTAAAGTTAACCCGAACCGCACTGAAAAAAAAAATGATATGGTCAATTTTTCTATAACCCTAACAATTTGAACCCTAAGAGAAAAAAAATCACCATTGTAATTGAATATAATAGTGTATTTTATTTTTTAATTTTAATGATAGAATTATATATTATATTCTTGGAAGGATTAAATGTGTTTTGAAATGGTAAAATAATGTTAACTATAAAATTTATAATTATAAAATTGAGGTATGTAACCCGATCAACCCAAACCGAACAAAATCGAACAAGATCGGTTCGGTTTGAAGAGTGATTCGATTCGGTTTCAATTTCAAAGAAACCAAACTGATTCAAGTTCAATTCAGTTTTGATTTTTTGGTAAAAACCGACGTAACTGAACCAAATTTTGCACATCCCTACTTTTAAGGTAGATGGTAAGCATTTGAGTTGACATCAAAAGGAAATATAAAAACCCGAGGCTAATCACATTGGCTTATGAAAGTACAAAATATGCAACAAATTACAATTGAAGTACAAACCAACACTTCAACAAGGATTAGGCACCCCGCCAACCATACTAATGTTGTGCGAAATCGTGGTAAAACATAAAAGAAAAAACAAGACAACAATATTTAACGTGGTTCGGCAAATTGCCTACGTCCACGGGAGACAGCAAAACTTGTATTACTTTACCCTTAGGTGGATCTTATAGATTGGATTTCTTGAATTAGATATCTCAGAATAGATCTCAGGAATGAATTTCAAGAATGAAGTTAGGCTCTATTTATAGGAGTATTCAGGGGCATTTTCGTAATTATTAATATATAATATAATATATATTTAATATTATAATAATACCCTTTCAGCGCGCAGCGGCCGCATTCGGCGCCACTTTCAGCCGCTCATGCCCCCATTTTGTCGGCTTGTCTGTCACATGGGGGTGGTCCCAATAAATCTCCACCTCTACCTCATGTGGAACAGAGCACCTCCACACCTGCAATCTCTCTACAGATAGCAAGCTTCCTTCAAAAAACTGTTGTTGCCTCCATTAGTGCCCTTAGGTACTCCGAGCTCGTGAGATGTTGATCAAGTCCAAACAATGTTGGAACTTGATCCCTGTAACCACCTTTGTAAGCATATCTGCGAGGTTATCTACAGTCTTGATCTTTTACAGAAGAATACTTCTTTCTTCTACTATTTCTTGAACAAAATGAAAACGAACATCAATATGCTTCGTTCGACTGTGATGAACTTGGTTCTTTGCCAAACAAATGGCACTCTTGCTGTCGCAAAAAACTTCAACATTCTTCTGCACAATTCTCAAGTCTTTAGTCAATCCATGAAGCCAGATTGCTTCTGTGAAAGCTTCCGTTACTGCCATGTACTCTGCCTCTGTAGTGTTGATCTCCAACTCACTGGTCCTCCTGCCATAGTGAAAACATAACCAGTAATAGATTTGCGCTTGTCAAGATCTCCAGCATAGTCCGAATCCACATATCCGACTAAATGCTTACAACTTTTCTTATCTCTCTGGAACTTTAAACCAATATCCACAGTACCATGAATATACCGTATAATCCACTTCACTGCTTGCCAGTGGCCTTTACCGGGGTTGTGCATGTGACGACTTACCATACTTACAACATGTGAAATGTCAGGTCTGGTACACACCATAACATACATCAAGGCACCAACTGCATTTGCATATGGAATGTTCTTCGTTTGCTTCTTCTGATCCTCAGAATTTGGTGACATTGATGAACTTAGCTTGAAATGTGGTGCCAATGGTGTGCTCACAGGTTTTGTGTCATTGCCAATGCCAAAAGTTTGAAGAATTTTCTTCAAATACTGAGTCTGAGTCAAACAGATTTTGCCTTTGGCCCTGTCTCGAGTTATCTCCATCCCGAGAATTTTTCTGGCCTCTCTAAAATCCTTTATTTCAAACTCTGAGCTCAATTGAGCCTCCAGTTTGTTGATCTCTACTTTGCTTTTAGATGCGATTAACATATCATCTACATATAAAAGCAAGTAGATAAATGTACCATCTTGAAGTTTGCGATAGTAGACACAATGATCAAACTGACTCCGAGTATATTTTTGCCCTTGGATGAAGTTGTCAAATCACTTGTACCACTGTCTCGGTGACTGCTTCAGGCCATACAATGACTTGCTCAACTTGCAAGCACAATTCTCTCTTCCTGGTACTTTGAATCCATCTGGTTGAGACATATATATCTCCTCTTTCAAATTACCATGCAGAAAAGGAGTTTTGACATCGAGTTGGGCTAACTCGAGATCAAATTGTGCAACCAAAGCCAATAATATTCGAATTGATGAATGCTTAACAACAGGTGAGAATACCTCATTATAGTCAATTCCTTCCCTCTGAGCATAGCCTTTTGCTACCAGTCTGGCTTTGTACCGGATACCATCTGTGCTGGGAGAGCCTTCATTCTTAGAGAAAACTCATTTGCAGCCAATTGGTTTCTTTCCTTTCGGAAGTGGAACCAACTTCCAAGTCTGATTTTGATGGAGTGATGTCATCTCCTCATTCATTGCCATTTTCCACTTATCACTTTCCATACTCTGACTAACATCTTTGTAATTGTATGGAATATCATCTCCGGTTACTGGAAATGCATATGCAACCATGTCAGCGTACCGAGCAGGTTTGCGAATTTCTCTTCTTGATTGACTTGTTGCAATTGATTCTAGTTGTTGACTGATGTCTGGCCCTGGAGCCTCCACCTCAACTGAGATTTTCTCCTCGCGTTCTTCAGGATGGTTGAATATCTCTGCTGACTTGTCAGGCGTTACTGGAATATCTAACTCCACCTGCTGATGCAAATCTGGATCTCGATTTTCTTTAACATAAACTGTATGCTTTAACATCACAGATTCGTCAAAAGTTACATCTCGACTTTGTACAATCTTCTTTGACTCAGGGTTCCATAGTCGGAAAGCCTTAACTCATTCACTAAAGCCCATGAAAATCGTTTGGATTCCTTCACATGGAAATATGCAATGCGTCCAAAAATGCGTAGAGAATTATAATCTGAAACGGGTTGTCCAGACCATACCTCCTTGGGAGTTTTGCCATCTAGTGCTGTTGCAGGAAGTCTATTGATGATATGAGAGGCATATGACAAAGCTTCAGCCCAAAATGCCTTGCTCAGTCCAGAATGAGATAACATGCAGCGAACTTTATCTACCAAAGTACGATTCATGCGTTCAGCAACACCGTTTTGTTGTGGCATGCCTGGGACTGTGAAATGTCTGACAATCCCTTCATTCTCACAAATTTTCTGAAATAAGTCTGACTTGTATTCTCCTCCATTATCAGATCTGAGCCTCTTAATCTTCCTTCATGTTTGGGTTTCTACCATTTTCTTCCATCTGAGAAAGATATCTAGCACTTCATCTTTATGCTTCATGGTATAAACCCAAACATAGCGTGAGAAATCATCAATGAAAGTAACAAACTAACGTTTACCGTCCAATGAAGCATTTTGAGAAGGTCCCCAAATGTCGGTATGAACATAATCTAATGTTCCTTTTGTGCGGTGGATGACAGTTCCAAACTTAACTCTCGTGTGCTTGCTTAAGACAGTGCTCACAGAAGTCAAGTTTCCTGATTTTTGCACCTTTCAGAAAACCTTGCTTTATCAAGGTTTGAAGAGCCTTCTCTCCAACATGTCCGAGCCGCATGTGCCAAAGTCGGGAAGTGTCCGAGGAAACATCATTAGAATTGGTGCAGGCTAATACACTTTCGATTACTGTGTGTCCGTCAAGGAAATAGAGATGCCCTTTCTGAGTACCCTTCATGGCCAAAAATGTTCCATGTACAACCTTCAGAACTCCACCTTCAATGGTTACCTTGTAACCGCTGGAATCAAGGATTCCTAATGAGATCAGATTTTTCTTCAGATCTGGGACATATCTGATGTCCGTGAGTCGTCTTGTTGTACCGTCATGCATTTTTAGTCGTATAGTTCCAATACCCTTTGTTTGGCAGGTATTGTTCTTGCCCATGAGCACGACTCCTCCATCGAACTCATCCAATTTTGAGAACCAATGTTGATTGGGACACATATGATAGGAACACCCGGAATCTAATATCCATCTATCAGACTGATTGTCTATAGATGTAACTGAGAATGCACTTGTCCTGTACTTGTCGTCCAGTTTCTTCCAGAAACTTGTTGCCATAGTATCTTTCATGACAAAATACTTCTGATCTTTTGCCAAACAGAGTCTGATTATTACACAAGCTTGACGATTTACGAAATTCCAATCATCATCAGACATATCCTAGGGCTTGGTTTCTAAGGCGATATGTGATCCTTCCCGGAATAATAGATCGTGAACTTTGCTTTGCCACATGCCAAAGTTGTTGGTGTTGTTAAATTTCTTCACCTTGAACTTTGTGTTGGTCATCGAACTTTTTTGCCAAGGTCTACTTTTGCTTGGGATTTTCTCCGCCATTAAGACCGAAATTTGTTATGTATGACGCTGAAAAGTGCTTGAAAAATGATAAACAACTCCAACTAACCTATATCAATAACTTAAGAGCTGAATCTGCAGAAACTAATTGCACGGTTACGTCCGGAACGGTCGAAAATGGTGGAAACGAGTCTGACTTTGCTGAAATCAGACGAAAAATGAGTCGGATATGGTTAGTCAACCGAAAATGGATTCAGTCAACTGCGGGCCGAAACGGGCTGGGCCTGATGCACAGTATCAGACCGAAATGGCTGGGCCGGGTGAACAGCGCAGGGTTCAAACGGCTGGGCCGAGATGAACAGTGCAGACCGAGTGGGGCTGGACCGGGGGATGAACAACGCGTACTGAGTGGGCTGGAGGAACAGTTCTGGACCACAACGAATGGGTCGGTGAACAGTGCGGGTCGAACGGTGGGTCGAGATGAACAGTGGCAGACCGAGTGGGTTGGAAAGCTGATGTACAGCTCCGACCGAGTGGGCTGGACCGCGGATGAACAACACGTACTGAGTGGGCTGAGTCGGATGAACAGCGCCGGATCTGGATCGGATCCGGGTCAGAACAGTGTCGGGATGAATAGTGTCAACAAATGCTGTACAAGGATCAAACTTTGATCGGCTCCTGAGAACTCGTTTCTTGTCAGTTTTTCTCGTCGATTATTGCGTTGGACTCCTAGAAACAAGAGCTACCTCCACAGGTGATCAGAAAACAGTTCCGATCACTTTTACAGAATCTCAAAAATTTCGACGTTGTCTTGAAAAATTCGACAGAGGGTCTATTTTTCTTCCAAAGCTTAACCTAGTCTCTGATACTAATTTGTTGTGCGAAATCGTGATAAAGCATGAAAGAAAAAATAAGACAATAATATTTAACGTGGTTCGACAAATTGCCTACGTCCACGGGAGGCAGCAAAACTTGTATTACTTCACCCTTAGGTGGATCTTACAGATTGGATCTCTTTAATTAGATCTCTAAGAATAGATCTCATAAATGAATTTCAAAAATGAAGTTAGGCTCTATTTATAGGAGTATTCAGGGACATTTTCGTAATTATAAATATATAATACAATATATATTTAATATTATAATAATACCCTTTCGACGCGCGGCGGCCGCATTCAGCGCCACTTTCAGTCGCTCATGCCCCTATTTTGTCGGCTTGTCTGTCACATGGGGTGGTCCCCACAACTAATACAAGGGATGCTATTCATACGTATTTTTACTTTGTAGCATCTATTTTTCAGCACAATGCTCATTGAGAACATTGGATGTGCTCCAATCACAAGTTAATACATTATTCGAGGACAATCACCGTCCATTAAGAGGTTGTGTGCTAAAAAAATAAAATGTACCTGCACATTGTTTCCTGCTTCTTGGCCTTATTGAGCAATCAAACCAAAGAGTTTAAGACCTCCAGAAGAAGTTAAACATACCAAAACAAGGACTAGGATGGCATGAAGCAACCTACAGTGAAACAGCCAACAATGTAATATACCTACTATCAAGCCTGTTTTTGTTAAGGACTTTGCATAATGATCAAGACTCAATTGCAAGATTAACATCTGTTTTCTTAGCTTTTTACAGAAATAAAATCATTTGATTAAGCCATTCATTATACCCTGTTCAGACTAAGTAATCCTGAAGATAATGTGTACTGCTCTGACTGGATTCAAGGACTCGAGACAAACGGAAAAGAGAAAGCTGGAAATTCAGCACTCTACCAAGCCATCTAAAAATAACCATTTTTTAGATAAGTAATATAATGCTTCTTGTCACGAGTTACTTTGTCCCCATAGTCCACTCACCAGAGAGACAATACCATGTTTCTTTGCAAAACATCCCACCCACCAAAAGGGTAGGACTGAGATGTCAAACTTAGCCCAAAAACAACAAAAAAAACACAGAGGGACAATGGTAATATCTAGAAAAAGCACTAAACAATCAAAGATCTCTAGCTCAGCTTACCATTATCAAATTACAAATATAGCTGTACAAGAGATACCTGATCACAAAGATCTAGCTGGAGTTTCTTATTTCCACAAGCAATGCAAGACTACAAAATACAACCTTAGAGGTTCATCTAAGAGGGAGGAATGAAAAAATACTCTCTTTTCAATCACTTTTTACTTGGTTCCTATAACTTATTGCCACCACACTGGTTTCCCCTCATTATAGCTCACTTGTGGTCGGGTGGTATGTACACATTAATGGGTGCTCTAATAGAGCACCGTCAGGTCTAGGAAAGAGATAATGTACATAACCTTACCTCCATAATTGAGATGTTGCTTTTGTTGGAAAAATGGGTGTTAAAAGTCTCATTTTAAATGAATTAAAAATTTACTATAAAATGTATCTATTTATAGGAAGACGAAAAGGTGTATTAAATGAATGAAAAGAAAATCTCATGAGAAGATTTATATAACTGAATAACTAACTAATAACCAACTATGAGAAAATTCTCTTACGTCCAACCAAACAACCATGAGCAAATTTTTTTAATTTTTTTTTTTTTGCTACCATACACACCCTGATATTTTTAATTTGTCTAGTTAGTTCAATTCTATTGATTTTCTTTTCGTAAAACCTTAGCTCAACCTATAAACTTAATCTATGGATTGTTTCATCTAGCTTTTCTATTTCTTTTTTTCCCGATAAGATTATATTAATTCTCTAATTCTGGAGTACATTTTATTAGCAATATCACGAGTCATTAGCAACCTTTAAGAGTCATAGAGATAAGGTGGGCACATAAACCCTAAATCTTAAAAAACGACGACTAAACAGGCGCTACGTTGGCAGAGATTAGTCAAAATTTTTGGAAGACGTGGGCCGATCCTACTTGTGTTATGCGGGCATGTAGAGGTTGCCGTATGTATGAGTCTTGAATATTTCGGATTATAATAAATAGCTTGTAACTGTTTGTTTAGTATCTTAAAAAACGACGACTAAATAAGCAAAATGTGACATCCCCAAGTAGTTTGCATTGAATCTGTGTCACAAGATTAAAAACAAAGGACCAAAATCATTAATTCCCATTTTTTTTACTGAGGGATTTTATTTGTTCAATAATAACATAGTTATTGTGATTCTTTCTTGTTGATCTTAGGGAGATGCAAGCGATTTAAGCACATGTGAACCATGTAATTACAATAAAAATAAGATAAGGTTCTATCGTCATTTATTTTTTATTTTTTGAATCATTTAGCGTGACTTATTTATTTTTAAATTAGATCTCAGATCATTACTAAAATAATATTCTAATCCCACCTAAGATTCACATAACCTTTTTAAAGGTTTACCTGAAACTTAAGCTGTGGTTTGATAATGCGATTGTTGTTAACAATAAGTGAGGCATTCTCATTTATATATTAGAAAGGAGAAATTTTCCTAATGCATTGCAGCACCCTAATCATCTAAATGTTGGACCATATATATATATATATATATAACATTATAAATAGCAAAGTAGAAGTATATTTTTCACTAATTTCATGATTTTACCCTTTTATTTCATTCATCTCATTAAAGCATCAAGTTTCAATTAAAGAATGAAATGATCACTAATGAATAAAGTTTCAATAACGACCAACTTACCCACCAGCCCTCGGTGAAGATGGTAGGTACTTCACCGTGAGGTGGGAGGTTCGACTCTCCTGAGAGTAAAATATAATATAATTGAGGGCTTTAGCCCCTGTTGTCCGGTTTATCCTTATCTCATATGATTGTTATCGTCATTTGGATGGACTTCATGACACCTTCAGACTAGTTATACTGTACTTAAAGAAAGAAAAAAACAATCAAATAACACACACATTGTTTAGCATTTAAGTGAGAAATAACTAAAACTAATGTGTGAAGTACAATATTGCACATTATTTGATAGTGTACTAATTAAAAGGATAAGTATTTAGTGAGAAAACAAATAAAAAATATTTGTTCTTTTAATGCAAATAAAAGAATAATATTGTGTTTGGTTCGTAATCCGACAATTGAAATACAATCCATAAAGTGAAAACATGTTGTTTTTCATAAAACATGTTTTGTTAGTAAAATCTTGAAAATTTGTTTTCGGATTTTATAAACCAAAAGCATTTTCATATATATGAATTACAAATCAAACACAATCTAAATTTATCTCTTAAAAATAGAAATTAGACAATGGGCAAAAAGTCTAGTTGGAATTTTAACAAAAAATGTTTCACTATAGCTTTACAATATTAAAAGAGAGATGATGATGATGACATTGAGATGATAATAAAAAAATAACAATAATAGTAAAATAAAATTCTTTAATTAATTCCATTAAGCTTACTTGCTCAATTCACGTGTGAAACTTTCAAAAAAAAATAAAAAAATAAAATGAAAAATCACGTATGAAACATACATTGTAGTCAAAGTTTTGACTTGATCAGAAGATCCACACCATTGACACTTGTTCACTTCCTATCTCTTTGATGCAAGCAAAAGCATAGGATTCTCAAAATAATTTATGGCTAAGCATTAAAAGAAAGACCCACTTGTTAAAAGTTGAAGGTTGAATGTGACTATAGGTTCTCGTGTGTCATATCATGAAATTAAGACTTTATGAAACGGGGAACAAACATGGTGCTTAGGCCATTAGGAAAATGTTTTGTCCTTTGTTTTTTAACATCAAAAGTTACAACATGTGTTTTTGAAAACAGTTACATTGTGTAGTAATAAGATAGTTGAATTGAATGCTATTTTGAATTTTCTGTTATTCTAAATCTCAAGAAAAATAAAATAAAAATCAAACAAATGGAAAAAGTACAGTATGAAAGGTTAAACATAATTTAGACAGGATATTCTAGATGTCTAAATTCAACCATGATTCAAATCTTTGATAAAAGGTTACATTAAAATGTGATGGAACAAGTTCACGAGAGGCATGGCATGATGGTTCGAGGCTTTGAGGGGTAAGGAGTAAGTGCAAGTTCGAGTCCTGGCGCGTCCACAGAAAACTTATTGTGTGGCACCAAGTCTTAGTGTTAATCTGTTGGGTGGAGGATTAGTCTATCCGTAAAGATGAGATACCCCTTGTGGGGCAGGGTCTAGGGTATATTATTTTTAAAAAAAAAAGAAATGCCATGGAATAAGAGCAACTTTTATCACATTTTCTTTGTTTATTATTTTTTGTAAAATCATGACAGGCTTGGCCAACTTGAATTTAAAAATAGAACGATAGTGCGCTTGATTTAAGATTTAGATATAGTTTTCTATATCCAAAAATTTAAAAACATAAAAAACTCGTCTGGTTTAAGAGAATTGAAAATTAGTTTTTCACTTTTTATAAAGAAAATAAGTTATTTTTTCGTCATTTCTAATATTTTTGTTTTTCAATTGAATCAAAGTTTTTGAATCATCAGCCAAACACAACCTAAAAGTTTTCACATATTTATTTTTGTGGGTAACTCAAGATATACGGATCAGCATACTCCAAGTAATTATTCTCTTAATGGTTTTTTTGTTCCATCTTCCTTGTTCGGTGGCTTTCTCGTACTTTCATAACTCTTGTGACTTGTTCTCTAAGGATTAAAAAGCATGTACACATTGCTTTTTTTTTATGTCAATTCCTTTGATTTTTATTCATTTTATATTTAAAAAGCAAGAGGCTTTTCTTTTTAAAATTGAGAAACTTCATCCAAACTTAATTATATAAATCATGAAAAACACTAATATTTTCAAAAAATAATAATACTCAACTAACACACATTCCAAATATGTTTTGTTAACTCACGAGACAATTCTACAACTCTAACTGACATTATCAACAAAATATTTTTAAAAAATTTATTTCTAAAGTATTTTCTTTTAAAAAAACGCATGGACCCCTGATTAAGCTTTTACTTTAAATTATTTTGATTCCCATGACCTTTAAAAGACCATCTTTATTGCTTACCAAAGATAAAAAGTACCATTTTTATTTTAAAAAAACAAAAAACAAAAAGAAAAGACAACATTTTTTCAAATGGTTCACAGGGGAACCATAAAATTACTTTCCTAACATAACAATTACCAATCAAAGTTGTTGAATATTTGACTTCCCACCCCTCCAAGATTTTCAAAGATGGACTTCTTCCAAAGAAACTTTATTTTAGTTCCAAGCTCATCTTTTTACCATTATTCCTATGGAAATCACAAAACCCAAGGACTACCCAAAAGATTAGGTTATGTTCTCTAGAAAGAAAAAAAAGGTTACAGAAGAAGCATATGCAGAACCTTAGATCTTCAAATATGTGGGCCCTCATTCTGGAAAGAAACAAAATTAAAGTCCCCTTGGACCTACCCTAGTAGCTCAACAACCACCCACAAAGCTAACTCCATGATAAACTACACTTGCACCATTGAAAATTTAATATCAAGCATACTTTGCATACATCCATCCGTAGATACATGGTGTATGCATGAGTATTGTTACATTAATGGCAAATACAGATAAAAACTTTAATACGCCATTAAATTGCTTCTGTTGATATATGGTTAAAGACAATTCAACGGTGATTTAATGAAACTGTTCCAATCAATACACACCATAATATCACTTAAGCATTTTCCTACACCCCTATGCATGAGTGAGACCATGAGAGAGAGAGAGAGAGAGAGAGAGAGATCAGAGCTTAATTTCTCATAAATTAGTGGCACATTTTCTTCCTTGAGCCTTACAACAACCCATAAGCAACAGATAATGAAAAACCCATAAAAAAAAATGAAGAAAAAACAAAAGAAATACAGAGAAGAAAAGAAGGCAGTAAGAGCTACTTAAAATAAAAAGCAATTGGGCCTCAGTGCCTTACTGTTGCTTTTTTCCACTCCTGCCTAAAACACACACCTTCCAACCCTTTTTCTTTTTCTTCTGTTCTCTTCTCTACTTCTGCTTCTCCTCCTGCTTGCTTTTGAGTATCATTTTTTTATATGCAAAGTACAGATGATAGGGACACAAGAAGCAACTTTTGTACTGACTAAGCTTCAAGCGCATTCCTGGAGCCTTTTTCTCCTGGGACTGAGCTTGTCCCTTATAGCTTCTTGGGTGGAGTACCATTGCCTCCTATCTCCTATTTTACCGAATAGCTAGCCATCTTAACTCGGATTTTCTACATAATTCCTGTAAAGAAAATGAATCAAGTTAGGCAAGCAGGTGGAAAAGGAATAGTTCATCACTCTAAAAGAACATGAGAAGGATATCAGTGTCCAACAAGAACCTAATAAAGGAAGCATTAAAAATCAATAGCATAGATTTATTTTATTTTATTTTTTACACATTTTCCCCCTTCTATTGCTTTTTTTCCTAATGGAAGTTATGCCATCACTTTCAAAGAGGCCAAACCTGTTTAAGGGAATCATAATTAAGAACACCAACCCAAGTGGGTGGTCTTGACTTATATTATTCCAATAAAAAACAATTTCAAGAGAAATCAAATTTCACATTTGCCATAGATCATTATTTCAAGCTATGAATAGATTCTTGATCCAATAAGTAACTTGAATTGTAGAAGATATGAAACAGAAAAATCCAGAGAAAATGATACAAATGTGACCATTCACAGCAAATGCAGATAGTGGTGTATAAATTCACTTAAAAAAGCAAAGATACTACTTTGGAGGAGGGATCAAATTGAGTCCCTAAAAGACCGGTTATTACTTAGTTCCTTTGTACTATATTAGATCCTAAATTGGGTATTCATGCACGAATTCAGGAAACCCAGCATCCGAGATATACACAATTATCCATTAGATAAAGAAAATAATAACTTAAAAAAAAAGAGGGTATTTCAAGCAATGTCCAGATTCAAATACAACAAAACAAGACAAATCCACAAAGAAAGCTTGATTCAGAACATATACATTGAAAAAGGGGTAGCAGGGTGGGAAGGACGAAGAACAAGAGAAGACAAATGAGTCACCGGGCACAAGCTTCCACATGATGGGCAAGTAAATCTAGCAGAAGACTGGCCTGTACGTGAATGCTAGCAGCTAGGTCCATTGTTTTAAGGCTAAGAAGGCAAGTTCAGTACATGAACAGCTCCAAGAACAGGGATCAGAGGCAAAGGAAATTCAGAAATTAGCACACAATGCACATCTATTACTACTGTAACTAAGTCGAGCTAAATTCACTTAATTTGAAGCTTTTATTGGCCTTGTTGAAATAAGCTTCATCCCATAAATTCTGTACTAACAAACACAGAAGATCAGCCAACAAATCCAGCTGTAACCCAAGATTTCACACCTTTCTAGTTAAAACAAGGGCTCACACCGACAAGAAAATAAAAAAAAAATCAGAACTTTTAGGTGGGTAACAGGATCTTTAAAAAACCCGAATTCCAAAGAGCCAGAGCAACCAATCTTGCTCACAATTACACATCACATTGCACCCAATTCCTTCCATAAACGATTAAAACGACCCAGATCTTGAAAAGACAGGAAAAAGGAACAGAAAGCTCAAAGTAATTACAGGTTAATTAGGGGGTAAAGATAATTACCGAGATTTTTTTACCACTTTTCAGTCACGGAAAATCACAGTATCAACCATCTCCATGAACGGGCTCAAGCAATCCGGCGAGAACTTCCTCGCAAACAAATAAGAATAAGTTGAATTTGACACACGAAGCCTATAAATAAGCTCCGGGGAAACCTCCGCAGGCCGATAAGTATGTGGATGCCCATCAATACTTTCAGTCCAATTCACCCTAGTAAGAGTAAAATGCGTACAACCCTTCGGATCTTCCATCGACAACAGCGTCGGAAAATAATGCTCTTCCGGGTAACACGATTCCTTATTCAAACACCTCAATTTGAACTTCCTCCACAGCTTCCGATCTCGAATCACCAGCAAAGCATGCCGTCGGGTAAGCACGAAAAACTGCGACCCAACCCGAAATTCCTCGAATTTCACCTCTGGCAACATCACATTTTCCCCTCTCGCATTGTACCTTGAAAGATATCAACACTCTTTCTTTATTTCTCTAGAAACTCATAATGTACTTATAATTACAATAAAAAAAACACACGAAATCCTAGTAAAAAACACTAATTAAAATCACAATCCAATCACAAACTCAAAAAAAAAAAATCCTAATTTGCCACAAACCCAAAATCCAAAATCTTAATTAGACACAAAAAATCTCCAACAACAACATACCTATCCCACAAAGTAGGCTCCTTATCAAGAATCTCAATGAAGCTCCTGTACTTCACTTCCCCTAACCGGGTAAATCGACTCCAGTGATGGCGACTCTTCTTCTTCGTTGCCGTCGCCGCATCAGTCTCCGTCGGCGTCGGCGGAGGAGGAGCGAAAATCGACTGGTAAACGAACCGGAACGAGTGAAGAGGAACGCAGTGCTGAGACAACAGAGCAAAAAACGAGTTCAACGGGTCGTCGAGAAGGGCAGTGGCGAGGAGTCTCCGAGCCGCAGAAATCAATGTCGGAGACGCGCGTCGGGTCTTCTTCGCAGAGATGAATCGGCCTTCGAAAACCCCTTTGGGAGGGCTGAGTTTCACAGATGGGTCGGCGTGGACGTAGATGTTGAACTGGTTCTCGTGGCCTCTGAAAAACTTTTCCCACAAGGGAGCGAAGGAGAGGTCGGAGTTGGTGAGGAACAAGAACGCGATCTTGGGCTGAGGGTTTGTGGTGCCGAGATGCGAGAAAGAGAGGGTGGAGGGTTTGGAAGGTTGAGATGCGAGAGAGGCTCGACGGAAGAGCGAGAGATCGTCGAGTTCGTCGGGAAGAGAGATCGGCAAGGGACGAGGAGGAAGGATTCGAGGGGCTAGAAGGAAGAGAAGTGGGAGAGATAGGAAGAGGGCGAAAGAGAGAACGAATGGAGTGGAAAACATGGCTGAAAAAAATAAAAAAAATTAGGGTTCCTCAAGAAGAAGAAGAGGGTAGGGTTTGATCGAGTGAGAATTGGGAGAAATGGTTTTTAGGGTTTGTTTGGAGACATTTTTTTGTTTTTGGGGTTTATCACGGAAGAATGAACCGGAAGAGTAGAGAGAGAGAGAGAGAGACAGAGAGAGAGAGAGGAGTGAGGAGGAGAAGTAGGAGATGCTGGTTCCGACTTCCGTGAGAGTTTGGTGTGAAGGAGGTTTATCACGGATTTGAAGTCCTGTTGGTGAAATTGCCACGTGGCAGTGGAGGACTTTATTATTGATGCTCATTATTATGGAGGAAATTGGTTTTTGAATGATGTTAGAAGAGTGGGAGGAAATTAAGGCCCAAGGGTAGTCTATTTTTAAAGAAAATGCTTTAAAAATACATTTTATTTATATTGATATTGTTCTACGAAGTTATTAGATCGTCCTGAATCACACATCAATACTTGATACACACAATTCAACAACTCTAAAAAATAATGTCAATAAAATATGCTAGTTACTCATTTTAAAATTCGCAGTAAACTCCACTTAAATGATTTCAATCATTTTTTTTTTTAAAGAATGATTTCATTCAATTGGGTTCAATTGATTTGCTACTTGAGTGATAATGCTATATTTTGTATGGCAAAAATTGCAATATAGACTGCATGCATCCAAAACTAATCCAAATATTATTGGATACTGGAGTTTACAATTGTACATTGCCTTATTTAATTTAACAGTGTTCTTGTTAGTAACCTTTTAAAAGTAAAAGCATTAAATATTTATTATAATAAAAAAATATCATTTTTATCATAATTAATGTTATAGCTATATCAATTTTTTATTATTATTTTGTTAAATTAGGTAGTATCTTTTCAGCTAACTTTTTTTTTTAAGTAATTCAGGTAGTGTATCTAAAAATAACTCGTGTATACTACAAAGACTAATCTACCTGAAACAAGTACCACTAAAGAGACATGATAGATGTTCGCTCAATGAGGTTTGAGCGCATTTCCCACATAACTACTTCACAAAGGCTTTGTTCCGCGTAAAAGCCACCTCATCCAATCATGCAATGAAAATAAAAATCTACCCTAAAACTCTAACTTGAAACTTCATATGCCACCCTACCAATTCAATTGGTCTTCTAAGCCAACTTTTACACACCATAAAAATTAATCCATTTAAGGAACACCAGTGAGGAGGCTTTGGTGGCATATCCACCATAGCAAATGAATGTCACACAAAGGTTGTGTGTGCTTTGGGCAAGGTCTTGTTATCACATCTCACAGCTCAACCATAAAAGGTAGCAGTTCGAGTTTAAGGAGATAAAGGAGATAATTGAGTTTTGAAAGGGCCAAATAAGTCAACTTGTTTATTTTTATCATTTAAATCAAAATCACTGAAAAATCCCTTCAAATGAGTAGTCAAGACAGCAAAGCTCTTTTTTTATTTACCACGTGGCAGAGTGACGTGTGACCGACACAACTGGAACTAGAATGGACGGCGTTTAATGATCGTCAATAGTTTAATTGAAGGATTGGGTTGTTGTTGGGCTCACAGACGAGCGGTCACTGTTACTGACGTCGTTAAGACAGCGAAAGGGGTAAATCTTTTTTTTTTTTTTTTGGGGATAGTGAAAGGGGTAAATCTGGAAATCTGCAAAAAAAAAAAGCTGTTCTGGTCAGTGGTCCCTACTATCATGCGCATGCATGCGCATGATACGCGCCATCTTAGTTTTTAACTCAATTCCCACGTGCTTTATTTGTGTTCAATCTGGTTGCCGCACGTGTTATGAATTCTCACGGAATATAAAATTAATCTGCTTTATTCACTAACTCCTATCTATTTAAATTACAACGTAATTATATTCCGTTTTTTACGTTTTTATTTTTTGCTATTTTATTTTTTAATAAATTTCCAACGGCCAAATTAACTAGTCTGCATGCCCACTGCACATTGCCTATACTTTTCACTATTCTTAATTACAAATATAGTTTTTACTGTTTTTTCTTTTGCATGTAGTACTTGTTATTTTTCCCTGAAAATTGATAAATATCCTTTAATTACTTAAAATATAAAAAGAAAAAACAAGGAATGAGAAGATAAGATGTCATCGTGACAAAGGTAAATGAAAGAAAAAAATTTGAATAAAAAAAGATAAGGGTAAAAGAAAAAAATATTATAGAAAAATGCTTAAATGATATTTTTAGTGTATATTAATAGAAATGTTTTCGTAAATATGTCATTAAATTGTATTAAATTATGAACTTACACATAATTTAAGATAATTTAAGGGTATGTTAAAGACGATGTTTATATATATATATATATATATATATATATATAGTTTTGTAAGAATGTACTGTATTTATATTGATGTTAACTAACAAAGGCCTTGTTTGGTAGAGCGGTGTTGTATTGAAAAAAAAAATATTTTTTTAAATCGTAAACGCTAAACGAAAAAAAAAAAGAGGAGGGATGTTTTTTCAAAATGACCAAAAATCGCATTAGAAAATAAAATGCAATTACGATTTAACTTTTCAAACAGATCCAATTTATATTTTCTTAATTTTGTATTGCAATTAAAAATTTATCATGCTCTCACACAAGTCAGTACCACTACTCAAAATTATAATCAATATAAAAGTAACAAAATAAAAAGATTTATGGGAGAATTTGTAACATAAGATTACTTTATTGCCTCTTGTAATTTTATTATTTTTAAGAGATAAAATTAGTAAGACAATTTTAAAATTAAATTATAAATATAAAGAACTATAACAATAATATGACAATTCAAAATAAAAATAAAAATGAAGTACGAGTACAGGTGGTGCGCGTTATGATTGAAAACACGGTACCACTTTACGTCTCAGTCACCCACACCTACCATATCGACTCTCCAAATCTGATAAATTCAAACACAGTAGCTACACTATCCTACACTAGCATGTTCTTTACTTTTATAGATGATCCGTACGAATACAGACGCGTGTCTTGAAGAAACCTAACTCTTTCCAAAAACACCCAATTTTAGCGGTTTAAAAGAGCTTTCTAACATAGACCTCTGTTGTACGTTGTCATTCCGCGCTGGAGCAGCTGAACAAAGCTCCAACGTGATGTGACCTTAGGCTTTGTCGGTAGTGTGACGCGCTGCTGATATTTTGCGGTGTTCTTTTTGGGGTCAGCGCCAATTTGGCCCTTTTTACAAAAGAAAAGACGTACAAATGTCGGTGGACTTTGTCTAAAAACACGTGACTAACTCAACTCACGTGCGCTCTGTGATTTGCCTCCTCACCACCATTTAACACATTTTATGTTAAGAATCTTTTCTTAAAGATAGAGATAATAATGTTAACAACTAATTAATACTTTTTGAATGACGTATTTTTTAAAAAAATATACATATTCATTTGACGTGTATATTACATATTTTAAAATATGCAGTATATTCAATACATGTGCATATATATATATATATATATATATATAGTTGTACTTAAAATTATATTTTTTTATAATTAAATTAACATTTCCTTCATTTTTTTTTTTAGTTTTACATTGAAAATGAAATTCTAATTAAAAATCTTTCCTCACAGTCACACTACAAATGCACCATAGTAGTCGCATGCCATCATTTAACAATCAAAGCTAACCTAACATCACTTGTTATATTAATATCCAACTACAACATAACCACCACTAGTTTATATTAATATAGACTACTATTACCATGAACTTCATTAACCATTTTTCGCCATTAACCTAGTCTTAATTATCAACCACCGCCAACCACTGACCCCTACACTACACCTAAAGCCATTTTTCTACTGATTGCTAGATTGTCTTTTTATTACAGCAACAGGTCTTAAGGTTGGTTGGTATGTTGGTAGACATCTAGACTAAGGACAGTGAAAACCATGACTCTCTCTTACAGGTTAAATGTTATTTTAACTATTGTAATTATATTTTTTAAGTATAACTAGGCACTTACAATCATTAAATCATTGTGTGTTACATTTATTACACACTTCAAAATATGTAAACCAAACACATTCAATGAACATGAACACGTAATTACAATGTAATTACAATATTTTACAATTTAATTAACATTTTCCTATATATATAACTTTTTCTCCCCCAGCAACGTGAGACTAGCTAGCATATAACAGTTCAAATATGAACTGGCTCAAAATTAAATTGAAGATGACATCATCACCCATTTGAATCATACCTGTACATGAAGCTTTAGGTTGATGAGGCGCTCATCTTGAAGAGTCTTATAAGGTCCAACAGCAAGGCTGCTTCTTAAAAAGTGAGGTTAACGGAAGAAAACTAAATAACTTTATAACTCAATAATAAGTGCATAAATACCTTGGAAGTATCATTTCGTGGTAATTACAACAGATGAAGAGTACTCTATATTATTACAAGTGACAATCAAAGCCAGTCTTCTCAATCTTGCAACAGCAACACCATTGCATGAGGAGATCAAAGCAATTGAACCTCCCCAGCCAAAAGAAACCATATATACAAACTCAAACAGCAGCACCGGGTCCTCTACTGCAAACTGAACCGCAAACTGAACCGTGGAATCAATCTTCAAATTGCTCTCTCACGTTGCAGCTTAAACTTCTTGTGCAGTTGGATTTGCGGGAGTGGAATGCCGTCTTCTGTCAAGTTTAGGTTTATCCTTAGCATTGGGTGTCTGATCAGCAAGGCTTCTTCCAGGCCGTCTAGTTGCTTGTGTTCCAAGACCTACACATTATGAACAGACCCATGAGAAAATACTACAAATGTGCCTAAAACTTGCTGAATGATTCAAGAACTTTTAGCAAAATAAAAAATGTTATATTACTGTTATCTACCATTCTATTATTATCAATTAAAGCATCCAGCTGAAATTCAAAGTTACCAAAAGGAACAAGCGATAAAGCTGCTACAACATAAGAGGCCATATTGGTAACAAATTTGAAGCAGTAATTGAACCCAAGAAATTCTGTTTGTGTTAGCTTTAACCATGGCAATGACTATAATCTGTCTTAGGGACGAAATTAAGCTAATGGCAAGCACTTCGGTATATGCATCCTCATGGGTTTCTCAATCTCCAGTTGGTACATTAATTGGGCATCTTGTATGAACCAAGGTTTATAAGGGGTTATCCTTGGTGGGTAGGTAAAGTGATTTTATTTAGGGGAAAATGGATAGATGCTTTTCAGCAGGTGGGCACTATTGGAAATACGCATCTCGGGTGCTATTCCATGTTCTTATACTTTACGATATTAATAAATTAATCATAATTATTGTTTCATCTCAAAAAAAAAAAAAAAAAAATCTATTGTTTGTACAGGATTGAAAACAAACACAGAAACAAACCAATTTAAAAGTAGAAGTTTTACCACTATTTGGCAAAGACAGTCGTTTCTTTGTGTGAGTGTCTGGTTCAGTGGACCTGTCTTTGGGGCTGCTGTAAGATCTGTGCCCCATAGAAGAAGGCTTTGAGATGGCTTCTTCAGGAGGTTCATCGACAGATGACTTGGGTTTGGACTTGCCAGGGAGTGTGTTTGGAGTTGCTAACACACTGGCTGACCTACTGGATGAAGAGCCACTTCCATCAGAATTAGAGGCACCAGTTTTTGGATTTGTGGCATTTGAATGAGAGTTTGGGGTGCCAACTTTCTTGCTAGCAGATCTGAGCTGGGTCTTGCTCCCGTTATTTACCTCTGCCGATCCATCCTCACGGATCATCACTCCATCTCGAAGATTAATGTCAAGAAAGCGGTTTTCCCATGGACGAACTGCCATCCATCTCTCCAACCAATTCCAACCCCAGTTGCTTTTATCTGGTTCAAATCCAGCAGGTACTGCCTGCTGCCTTGATCCTGCCTGCCACTGGTGGAAGAGAACCATGTAAGTCAAGATAACACTAAAACCACACTGGAAGAATAGTAGCATTTAGACTGAAAAAAAGATGGTCAAAACTGAAGCAAAGGCCAAAACTATATTTTCATAATTGATTACTCTATCGTGATGCAAAAGAAAAGAAAAATCTCATTACCGCTGAATGACATACAGGAATTAGATAAAAAAGTACCCATTAGACCGATGATAAAATGGATTAGACAGGGTTCAAGCACTAGTATGTGTAACCATTAATAGACATGTTGAATGGTCACACATTCAGTGATCCAAATACACTTATAAATATATATATATATATATATATATATATATATATATATATATATATATATTTAGAAGAAACAACCCAAGACCCCCTAACCCATGGGGTGTCCAGATACATGATGGATAGGTTGACGGCCGACCCGCTCTCTTCACCACGACCCGACTAGTCCCCACACCAACCCAGCACCAGCGAAGGATTTACCAAGGGTAATAAAGCTGAAAATTACCAACTGAACCAGCATGACCTGGGAATCAATCCAGCGACCTCCAAGCCCCAAGAGGTGAAGCACCCCAGCCTCGAACCATCAAACCAATGCCGCGTTGGCAATATATTCTATAAATATCAACACACACAAACACGCAAAAAAATGCATAGAATGAGGGTGCTTAATAGTTGTTTGATGCATAGAAATCCCAGTGCTCGTACACAAGTGCATGAACTGCACTTAAAAGGAATGATATGCTCCCCAATTCAAGGGTTATTCATAGTTTAAAGTATGTGCTAGGTAGTTCAGGTTGAACCGTTGGAATTGGATTGCTCTAATTTGTTGTTATTTGTATGGTATGATGGCAAATACAAATTGCAGCTACTTCACCTTTGTCAAATGGTTTAAAAACATGCATGCACTAAGGAATTTGACAGTTTAGGTTTTAAAAGACTGCATAGTTTTCAAAAGTATAGTAAAAGGATTTGGTAATAAAAAAATAAAAGCGACATGTCAAACTCATACACCACAAGAGAGTGCTAACAATGTTATGGCGCAAATTCTACCAAAACACAAAAAATTAGTCTGATTTTTAGGGCATTAGATGAAAAATATGTCTAAACTATAAGCTTGAAGCATAGCCCAAGTGTTGTTACAGTATTTATTTCCTTTTATGTTGTTTATTTATTATTTCGGGTGATCTTGGTAGTCTATTTATTTATTAGGGGCAGTCATGATAGTCTCGATGTGGGAGACTAGGTCTAGTTGATAAACAAAGGCTATACATTAGCTTATTAACACCAATTAAGAGGGTGTTTAGATGGATCCCAAGTCAATGGTACCAATGAGAGAGCAAATCCTTGAGGGCAATACCTAAAGTGAATAATTTGGTCCTAGTTGGAGGGGAACTTATTACAAATTAAGTTGAATTTGAATCCACATATTTAAAGGTCTATGCAATATATTGACCAAATCAATTTGGGGACCAAAGTTCCGCAAGTGACAGAGAACCCTTTGCTTGTGATATTTCACTCTTGGCATACCAATGCACATTTAGAGATCTCATAAGATCTAGCAAAATTGACAACTCTTAAGCCTGAAACTCATTAAAAGCACAACTTTGAGAATTGCCATGTCGTTTGACATTAATATCTATTCTGAGGTGAAGTCTCAAACTTTAGGTTTAATTAGAAATTTGATCAGAAAATCTACTAATAAAAATGCTTTGAACTTTAGACTGAAATGGATAATTTCTAAAGAAATCACTTCCTTTTTTAAACACCACATTCCAAATACAAATAGTTCTAAGTTCTAACATCACTAAAATCAAAAATTGTTATTAAGTTGTTTTTTCAACATTTACAAAACAAAATTCAATATTTGGTCTGGTATTCATTGATACAATGGAATTGGAACTACTAAAGAAAAGTTTAGAAACTTCTTACCTCAATGTTAAAAAGATTCATCTCTCTTTCAAGGTATGTTAGAAAAACCATGATATATACTTATAACATAATGAAATGTAAAATGGAAAAGATTGTTTTCTATATTAGTAATACTCATATTATGTGTATAACAATCTATTTTATGACATTCTTTTTGGTAAATTCAAGAGCAGACCTCAACACAATGGTAAAGGTTGATCCATTGTGACTCAGAGATCATGACTTTGAATATGTATATCTCTCTGTGAAACAAGGGAAAGGTCATACTTCGACCTTCCCCAAACCCAACAATAACAAGTCTCATGCATTTTTTTATTTTTTTATGGTAATAAATAAAACTAAAATAACTCTTTTAGCCTATAATATCAACTCGGCACAATTCAACCAAGTCTTTTCCCCACTACACGGGGTCAGTTACATGAATCCACTTCCTCCACTCCGCTTTATCCAAGGTCAAGTCAACATTTAAATTACAAGTAGTTATCTTTCTTTATTATCTCTATTCATGTTATTTTAGGTCTAAAATAATAATAATAATAATAGATGATTTTTCATCAAAATTAAACCTATGGTGTAGGAAGAACCATCTATCCCATGTAAAGAGAGCTATTGATGGTTAAGAACATGCATGACATAGAAACAATTCAAAATAATATTGCATGATAGACTAATTAAGATTATTAGTCATGCTAATTAGATGTTACAAAAAGACATAATAGACTATTCTTACTATTTCTTAAATATGTTATCTTTTCATGTTTTACCACATATTATGCACACATATAAGAAATATTAATAATAAATAACTACAAATATCTTCTTACATTTTTCAGGTTAATAACGTCATCTTTGAACCCTGTTCTCCAAAATTTCTCGTGTTACACAAGATTGAGCTTCACTTTCAAACATGTGCAAGTTGGACATTGCCTTATAAAAATTGAAGTTGTTCTTCTTTTACTTTGCAAATTTTCATTTAAAAAATAAAAATTATAAGTAACTTTTTGAATTTTGTAAATTAAATTTTCTATCTAACATTAGTTGATTTATTTGTGTTATATCACTCATTTTATAATTGGTGATTAAAAAGTTGGAGAGATTTAACAAGTTCTCAAGAATTTTGACTTAGAAAGTCAATAACTTTCTTAAAAATTATTGATGTCAGTAAATGCTTATTTATTAAGGTGCTAATCACCATAAAAAATGGTCCATGCAGCTTTATTCTCTTTCCTTAAACCTTGTTACATGCAAACGTCAATGCATTTATGCATTTCACTCGGCATGCCTTACATAATAGACTACTAAGTTGCCTAAGGTGCAACCGCCCTTGCTTTGCATGTCAGACACATCCTTAGCTCAACTTTACTACACCATGCACATGTTCCTTTTGCAACACGGAATAGGGTATTGTTACTTAACAGTGCTATGAGCCAAACAATTATGAAATGAAATTAGAAGAAAAAAAACTTGCGGATAAAAGGAAAATGAAATTCCTTTTGCACAATATAAAATTAGAAACATTTTATCATCAAAGAATTACTTTTTATCTAGTATTTTTTTAAGTGTAACAATATCAGTAAACTATTTACTCAGATAACCGAAGTATCAGTTTCCAAGAATTTCTTAAACTGGCATCATATTGCATAAATGGAATTGGCTTTTACAGCACAGAAGAACCACAACAATATGCTTTTATGCAGTTATTTGAACAGAAAAATAAGAGGCCCACATCACAAGTGGCAGATTTCTATCCCAGAAAAGGCTGCTATAATGGTTACCTGATGAGTCATAGCATATGCCATTGCTCTCTCACGCTTGGCTGCAGCTTCTTGTCTCTTTAACAACTTTGCTTGAATATCTTCCACAGATCCAACACTGTCACACCATCCATCCTGTATCAAAAGATAAAGAAACGTCTAAGAATCATCTGGTTTAGCCAAAAATAAAAAATGATCAACAATTGGAAATAAGAACCCTATATAGTCGAGAGAAGGCTAAGTTGAGTTAGGATTTCAAAATAAGAAAAGAAGGCCTCACAACAAATTAAATTTCTGGTACCACAATTGACAGTTATGTGCTGCCATTTACATATTTAATGAAAGTTACACCGTAGCTAAAGAAGATACCTTTTCTAAGGTGTTCATGCAAACTTCAAATATCATCAACATCATTTCAGAAACCCTTTCACAAAAAATAATGCAAAGAAAAAATGCATTTTTTAGATGAGGCACAAAAATGTATTTCTATGCTAGGCACAATCATGGAAGGGGACAAGTAGATTGTAGTCCTGCAATGGGTATATATAAGACACCATGTGCTAATTTTTCTAATCAAGCCAAAATGATATATATTAAATTCGGGACAAACTATCACTTTAAAGTACTCCATCAAGTTTTTTTTTTTTTTTTGAAAAGGAACATATAAAGATATTTTCTTTCAGCATTAATATTACTTTGGTCTATCCAAGAAATCGTTTTTTTCACATGGATTAGAGCTGCAAAAGACAATGAAGCTAAAGATCCAACTCGAGATCCAGCAATTTTGTCAAAAAATGTGCATTTGGCCCATCTCTTGCTCTCCTTTTCAAACTTATCTCTACAGATATATAAAAGGGACTTGAGAACCTCGATTCTCAAGCTTTTGTTTTAATTCTTACCTCTCACTCTTTTTCTTTTCTCCTTTTGCTCTCCTTTGGTGTACTTTTGTCCAAAAATGGATTGGAGGGAGTATTTTAGGGAAAAAAAAAAAAAACAAATACAAAGAATAAAGGAGACTTAAATTGCCAAACAAGTATTCAAGCCCTAAACATTGAGGCATACACCTCAAGGATGTGAGGCTTAAGCCTCAATTCTGTTTTTGGACAATCAAAGAAAAGGAATATTAATATCAAACAAGCTACCCACTGTTGATATTCAGGAGTTGTGTTACACAATACATGTGACTGTTTGATTACTTGAGATACATTTTTGTTCCATCACATTTTCCAAGAACATTGACCAATAATCATAAGAATGTCAAGTGAAAATAGAGCTAACTATAACAAAACAAATGAAAACAAAATAACAAAGGACCCTCATGCAAACTCATTATAGGATGAGACTCAAAAACAACAAGATAATCGTTAATTTGTCTAAGCACCATCGAAGATGATCGTGAAACACCTAGATACTAACATTTTAAAATATATTTAGCTTTCTTCAATGTTCAAAAGGTGAAAAATAATCCCAGATAAGAACAAAGCTTTCAGTAGAAGTAATTTTGTCCATTTGGGTCATTGCAGGAGCTCTGGGTTAGACTACAAATCCAGCTCAGCACTACAGTTCCTACTCTATTGGCATTAGATTAAATTCCAAGTTTCTTGGAGGCATTCTGTTTGGATTGTGAACAGTTTGGCTAAGCATATCCAGGTTAACCTATTATGTGGTCAACCATGTGTAAAATAGTTTCCACAAAAATCCACAGCCCAGACATGTAATAATTCTGTATGTTATCTACAAGAACAATCAATACAAAAAGTCATAGCAATTCTATTTTTTATATCACAGGCTTACTAAAAATTCCTATTTATGTAAGCTACTTTAACTCTTAATTTCAACCACGCAACTCTACCTGCCACATGTGAGGAACTGCTCTTAAGGGGCAAGATAGGAAACTAAAGCATTATCAAAAACTAAAAGCAAGACCATGGTAAGTAGTATCAAAACACAAGATATTACAATTATTCACGTAATGAACAAGGTCCGCTGCCAAACTCCATAAGACAATTACCTCAATTTCTTTCACACGAGCCTCATTCAAACGTTGTTGCTGAACCTTTTGCTGAGACATTTGACTCTCCAAGGCCATACGAACACGCCTTGCGCGGACACGAGCTTGAACTCTTACCAAAGCTTGCATGCAACGAAGTGTTATTGCAGCTTGTTTTCTCACTGCATGGCCCCTGACAAGGGCTTGAAGTCTCACCAATCCTTTTAAAGCTCTCAGAGCTCTTCTTGCCTATCAAATATCAATTAAAATTTGAAATTCAAATCATGGTTTAATGTTATCAGAAATGCAACATACATCAAAACTACACTAGCTTTAAATAAAGATTAAGAATCCAAGAAAGGAAGGTTCTCTATTCCTTGCTCTACCTTTATGCTATATCAGAGTTAAAAAATACAAAATAAAAATTCAGATAGTTACAAAAATCGGCATTACTTAAATGCGCAATTAGAAAGAGTTACAAGTTAACTATTAAATGTATCAGTAGAGGAGAAGAAAAACCTAGAATGGCAGAGATAAAGATGATTAAGAGAGATTATAGCTACTTGTAAAATAACTGAAGAATTTAATCCTTGATTGAGCAAAAATGCAGGAAGCAGATGCAATGGATATGTTCAGATGAACTTTTGATCATGAACCAGGCACTAAACTGCTGTAGACCAGTTGGAAAGCCTCGCATGCAATCAGATGTCATGATGAGAACCAGATGTTCCTTTTCTAAAACGTACTATACCAAATGACTGACAACCATGAAATAATAGCAATTAGTTTCATACCAAAAATCCTCGAAAAGCAGTCTGAATGCATGTAGCAGCCCATTCCTCTTTCACATGCAGTTGATTTTGATTTGCAGTCTGTACTTGGAGAGAGCTTGCAGGAGAACTGGCAGTATCTGAGAGTGGTTGGATATTATCATCTGCCATTAGTGGAGCAGTGTCATGAGCAAATTCATCTTTGAAAACTCCATTGCTGATTTCAACAGAGTGTTTCCTCCGATGCCAAAACCGACCACCAGAAGCCGTCTTCTGTGACACTTCAAAACATGAGATAAAACTCCCAAACATGTAACAGATCTTGCCACTTGCCAGATGTATACATATGTCAATTGTTCAATCGCAAATCTAAATTTATGCTATGCAATGAATCAAGATGCATATCCAGATCAAATGAAAAAACTCTTTGGACTGATAATACATAATGTAAAAGAATAAGTCATTATGCAAGAAGCGACCAGGACAGAAATTTCAGAATAAGTCTTCAATGATAGATGTAAGGAAGTAAATAAGTTATGGGAGGACATCAAGTTTGTGGCAAGTTCTTGGGTGCATGTGTCCGACATTGCTCGAGGTCCTTCTCTTTTGGACTGGATTTTGGATTGGGGTAGCTGCCTGTATCATTTGTAATATATTTAGGGGTGGGTTCTCTACATTGGTGTTGGGGTGACTTGTATGTTTTGGTCCAGGGTGTTTTTGTTTTGGCTTGGGCACGCTTCTTGTGCTCCCCTAGTTGTACTATCAAATCTTATGTTTCATTGATAATATACACATTAATCGTTTCTGCTCCAAAAAAAAAAAATTCAGAACCCATCGTATATAACCTCATCTACATGGTAATGACATGTAATGGTCCATCAAGTTGCAGAATTAATATCTTTGTGTCACAACTAAGTATAAACTATAAACAATAGCAGGGTAAAAGACATTTTTTTATACATCATATATTTCCCCACTAACGAAGAGAAGAAGAGGAAGAGGAGGAGGAGGAGGAGGAGGAGGCAAGACAAGTGTTAGTACTGGCTGGACAGACCCAAAGCAGGAGCTTGACAATTTTGAAAAGCCATTATGAGAAAGAAGTTAAAAGTAAACAGCAAAAAACTGAAAATTCTATTGCAGAGATACAATGCACATAAATAGAAGCAATCTAGTATAGCAGAAAAATGAACGAATAAGAAAGAGGATGTACCACCTCCCTTAACCAAACAACTCGGCCAAGCAAATGATGAATTTGCAACACAGAAAA
The DNA here is from genome assembly GCA_035771175.1 of Paratinospora sagittata. Taxonomy (NCBI): domain Eukaryota; kingdom Viridiplantae; phylum Streptophyta; class Magnoliopsida; order Ranunculales; family Menispermaceae; genus Paratinospora; species Paratinospora sagittata. The sequence goes on from CM069593.1 coordinate 46,896,747, forward strand.
AAGCACCCAATGACATGATTTCTAAAATCAATATAAGAAAAGATAAGGATGTGTTTGGTTTATGATTCGGATACAGTTTTCTGTATCCAAAGTTTTGGAAATGCGAAAAACACGTTTGGTTCATTGAAACCCGAAAACAGTTTCCCAAAATTTATAAAGAAAACAATTTGTTTCCAGGAAATGACAAAATGTTGTTTTCTGAGTTTTTACTTTTTGAGTTGTATTCTACTTTTTGGATCACAAACCAAATGCAGCCTAAACATTTAAAAGAAAAAGAAAAGAACAGCAAACATAACCAAAAAAACAAATACTCTACAATTAACCATATATATTTATATATGCATATATACTAAAACTGATTTTACTTACATTCTCATCCTTTTCAGGAGATTGTGATTTTTCTGACTTCTTCAAACCAACTAATGTTCTCAGCCACTTTCCCGAGACACCCATGATGCCAATCACTTTAGCAGTACCAAACTAAAACCTGCCATGGAAATACCCATAGTTAGTGACCCAACATGGGTACAAAGAGTTGACTTGAAAAACAAAAATAAAAAGATGCATACATAGACAAAATAGAGATACTTCACAACATCCTAATTTGTTCTTTCACATGAATGTTCATGTCGAGCAGGTAAGGTAAGGAATTCAATGTAAGCACTGATTAAACATATGAATTAAAAATTAAACAAAAGAAAAAAAACCCATACCTTACAAGTTACATCAATGAGGAAAAAGGTCATTCATGATTAAGCAAAGTACAGCCATATCTAATATACCAGAAAAAACATGGAAAACAACAAAAAAAAAAACAGCTGAAAAGGATCATTCGTGAATGATGATTCTCTCCCAGAAGGATCCTTACACTTCAGAAGATCCTAATACTCAGCAAGTGAGGAGGCAGCATTTGTCATGGCAATTTTAAGGAGCCAAAAAAAATCAATATATCTTTAAACATGTTCACAATATGTATTCCAGTAATTCTTGAATTAAAAAAATCTTATATGTTAGATAAAACATTAACATATGAAGAAGAGAACACTCTTAACACCAAAAGAATAATAATAAAAGTAGAGTACAATTTCCAACAGAAAACTACTTCATTATTATTACTATTGGTCATATCAAGTCTTGTATGACAAAGATAAGTTATGTCAAAGTTGCTTTTCAGAGGCTGTGTCCATTGCTGCTCAATATGATATAGTGAAAGGCAAGCGCCACAATTTTGGGTAACTGAGAAAGCTGTAGCTGTCCTGCACCAACATCTTGTAAATTATGTGGTAATCTCCTGAGAAGAAGGCTACATCTGAGCAGAGCATCTAAGCTCACTGGAGCTTTCTCACGTGGTAATGAGGATATAAATCCCTCCCATCAATTCATCGTAGATGTCAACAGATTGCTTGACAGATTAACAGCTTCAGCTTCTAGGTGTTTAGACGAGTTCAAATAATCCTGGCAACATTATTTCTCTCCGTAAATGTGAATTCCAGACTTTAAGGGAGCTTAATATTCTGCTTCAAGAATCATACATGGACTCCGCAAATAGCTATGTTTTCTAATGTGAACTTGCTGAGAAAGACTTCACCGGATTAGAATTTTGACTGGCAAGAGCACACCAGAACTAAACAATAGCACACTAACCAAAATTATACTGCATCACAGATCTGCATTAACAGCACACTAATCAAAATTCAACAGGCACGGAAACCATGCCAGATCACCGCATTATCGGTAATTTACACTCATCACGCTTTCGGTCCATTACACAATAAAACCTTTTTTTTACTATTGTACACATTCATTCAGTGGTATATTTCCATCAGAGCGAAACAAGGTAACTTAAAACAACGAAAAACACATCTAAAGCCCCAATTCCCAGCTCAAATGCAGATTTATAGACGCCACCACTACACACCAACCTCTCATCACTCTCTAACAATCTTCAATGCCTTAAAGATAAACCGAGAGTGAAATCGCACATCGTGCCCTAATTTCAAGCATCCAAAAACACCGCTACAGTTATAAAAATAATAATAATAATAAATAAATAAGAAGCTAAAAGCAAAAAATCTACATCCACATCACAACCAACCGTCAAATAGACAATTCCGCTACTTCAAAATGCAGATCTGCAGATCACAGCTTGACCAAACACATCAAATTCCAGAAAACATGAAAAAAGAAAACCCTAACTCACCTGAAAATGCAATATCTCCATAAAAAAGAACCGATCAACGTCAACAAGAACAAGAAAGACAGCAGATTTTGAAACACGACTGAATCATCAACATCACAGTAATCACAAAGAAAAAAACCTCCTCCTTCGATCGATCGATCGATTGAACAAACACACTCTCTCTCGATCTCTCTGTCGCTCCTGCGACTTCTACTGCTCTGTTATATTAATTTAAAGTCTTCTTACCATACCTGATCTGATAAAAATCCGGCAAGCACCTGATAGAGCTCATGCGCGCTAAACTACGCCGTGGTGCTGCGTGCACACCCGGTGCTAGTCGTCAATCATCACGGCCTCACGGGTGGTCCTGACCCTCCGATCGCTAACTCGGTTGATTGAGTGGGCCCGGGTTGCCAACTCACGGCGGGTCAGTTCCACTGCTCAATTTGGTTCAAACCACTTACCTTGAAACCTAATCAATGCATTTGATTCGATTTAATTTTTCCTTTGGATGTACACGTGATTCAGAATTCCAATAGAGTAATAGACACAATATTCATGTATGTAATAGTGATGTACCCCTTGATACAATTTTTCTTTTGGTTTTGATTGCAAGTTAGGTCGTGTTTGATTTGTGATCCGGATATAATTTTTTATATTCAAAAACTTATTTTGCTTCACAAGATTCTAAAAACAAAATTTTTCCTTTTTTTTTTTAAGAAAACATGTTTTCAGAAAAATAGATAAAAAATTGTTTTGCAAATTTTTTCTTTTTAAATTAAAAAATATTAAATTAATTACAACAATTACAAAAAAATACAACCTTGCTAAAATGTCGAATGGAGGTATGATGCATTACAAGGTCTTCTTTCTTAAGATGAGACCACATTACAACCATTTCTCTTAATCATAATTGCCCTGAAGATAAGCTAGTCTGGTAGCACTACACAAGATCAGGCACCTATGAGCACTTCAACTGTTACATGATAAAGCTCTTACAAGATGGTCGTGGGGATCATCTAGCTTTTCAAAGCAGAGATCGTCTATATGGAGAAATATTTGGAGCCTCCGAGTTCAAGAAAAATTAAAAGAAATTCTTTGGAAATGTTGTAATGGCTATCTTCCACTATGAGCTTTTCAAGCTTGAAGGGGTATGCAGGTAGATTTAACATGTCTGATGTGTGGTGATAAGTCTGAAGATCCCCTTTACCACTTCTTTAAATGTAGTTTTGGTTCAGCTCTCTTTTAATGCTTGACACGTTGTCCCTTATATCACAAAAAATAATTAAATGAGAAGGTCAAATAACCATCCTCTCGTATCACGCCACCTCAACATTAGTTATAAATTTTTTGTAACTGTTGTAGTCAATTTTGCAATCTTTTTTAAAATTATATTCTTATTTTCGAATTGCGAATTAAACATAACTTAATATTACGTTTGACTCGTGATTTGAAAACTATATTATAGTTTAGAAAGTGAAAATTTGATAAATAATTTTTTTTAGACACCCTTAGACACTGTTGGTCAACATATTAATAAGTGACATAAATCTCACTTGAACTCTCTACCTTCTAATTAAGGTTGTTTGTCCCTACTGAACCAATCCACTATTAGTTTAAAAAATAATTTTTTTTTATTAATTTTAAAAAAAATAATTTCGTTTTTTTTTTAAATCTATCTCCTAAGTTTCAACCAACCAATGCGTTTTTCATGCTTTCAATTTTTTTTAATACAGAAAAATACATTTGAATCACAAACTAAACATTAGCTAAAGCACCGTGCCACGTAGAAAATTAAGGTTACAAAAATACATATTTTGTTATATTATTGTAAATATAAATTTTATTAATAGAATAAATGTTTAAACCCATTTAACTCTAATCGAATCAAATCGGCTTTGTTCGGTAAATTTCGGGGGTAAATGATATCCAAAGCGGTTCAGTTAAAGAGTATGATACTATTCCAAAAAAAATAAAAATAAAAATATGATACACCGCGGCGCACGTTAGATTTGACGAAATCATTAAGGAAATTGGAGGGAAAGTAAGTTAAAGTAAAAGCCACCACCTAATCTTCAAGAAATTGACAAGGCGAAAAGCAAATAGTAATTGGCCTTGTTAGGTTCGTGAATTACCAAGACTGCCATTCACGGTTGGCTCGAGACGAATTTTATTATTATTATTATTATTAAATTATTATTTTTTTTATTTTTTATTTTTTATTTTATTTTATATGATTGTTTTGTTTGTATTGTAGAATACTGGTATTGTTACGAGCATCTATCTATCTATGAGGAATCCAAGAGCCTTGTGAGACTTGTTACTCTTTTGTCTTTGTTAGGCTTTTCCCATGTGGGTCTTTGATGTGCATTTTGGCCTCTAGTACCAACTACTTTAACATTACTTAATTTATTAGATCATTATTCTATATTAATGCACTTTAGGGTATTTAGAATTGCATGTTATTGAAGCTACCAATATCATGTATATTGACATAATTAGAACATCATTAATGTGTTATGCTACATTGCTAGAACAGTAATGCTAGGTTTTTTTTTTTTTTTTTTTTTGGGTTTCTATTCATGTCCTTTAGACAAGACCAATCTGCGTTCAAGCATTGTAGTGATATTAAACGGCTTTTTCCGACTAAGTACAACTAAAGTTTGCACGAGTTTTAATCTTGAGACATTCAACCCTCAATCACCTTTAGCACAAACCTCCCGACCATTTATGTTGCATCACATTAGGTCAATAATGTCATTTTTATATCATAGTTTCTAACACTAATTTTAAAAAAAATAAAAAAATAAAAAAATCCATTAATGTATTTGATAGGAAGCTATCTGATTTTTGAAATGATATATTGTCAAAGAATGAGATTTTGTATTATATTATTGTTAAAAGGTTATATTTATAAGTATGGTATTTTTCGAGTCATTGTATCATTGTGCCAAATATATATATGGTACCATTGACACACAACAAATAACAAATTTCTGTGACATAATATTTAGATTAATATATATATATATTGAGATTAGATTAATATATATAACCATAAACCTATTGTGATAGTTTTATTTCTTCATTTTTTTTAATCAGGAAGCAACGAGAAGAATTATCCATTGGTTAAATAATAATTTGTTCTTTAACTTTAAAAAACATTGAGAATTTTTACAGAATACTGCTAAGAACATTTCGCTTGCAAACTTATATGCCTTTTTTTTTTCAAGCAAAAGATTTAAATGAAAACAATTTCACTTACAAAAAATGAAAATTAATTGTCTTACACATTAGGACATAGAATGTTGGAAGATTACAATATTGATACAGCTAAATCCGGTGAACTTGACCTTCCACCTGTAGATATGATAAACATGTGGAATATATGTAATATTTAAAATATGTAAATGTTTAGGTCTATAAATCAAATTTCGGAGACCCACTATTGTATCTTATAAAAAGAATCCAATGAGCATCTCTCTTTTGAAAAATAAAAAAAATAAAAGGACCAAGCTAATCATTTTTTATTTTTTTTTGCCAGGTATGATCTTATTCTTAGGGTCGAGACTAATTTTCTCAAAATTTAAGGTTCTGTAAAAGGTTTATAGACGTCTCTTTCACCTAAAACTTATTCGAGACAGGACTCGAACATGTAATCAGGTACCTTAACTTGTCTCAGGGTCACTCCCTGTACTAGTAGACAAACCCATCATTACTCTAAGCTAATCATTTGAATATATATAACTAGGTGCTTATTTTATAATACCATTTCAAATTGGATATACCCTTTGATTTACGTGCCACCAATTTTGACCATTTCAACGAAAATTTATTATAAAATAAATGTAATAATATCATTGAAACGTTTGATTTATTTTTCTATAAGTTATAAGGTCCTAACTAGATTTGTATTTATTTTATGTTTTTTAAAGGGTATTTATTTTATTTTCTAAAAAAAGAGGACTCATTTTAAAATTTATTATCCACTTATCATAGAACAAGAACAGTAAACTCATAGAGCAATTTCACATTAACATTCAAAATATACATATAAAGTGTATATTATTCTTATACGCTGTTTAAATGTCTCAAATCATGTATTAGTTAAAGATAATTCAATCATATTCTTTGAATATACATTTAAGATTTTACCTTAGCATTTTCCTAACGATAATAAAGTTTAACAAACTTATCACATGTCTGTATCCGACTTACTTTAATCCGGCCCGCTTTTATGATATATCGTGTTCATACCCGTTTTAAAACAGGCTGGATAAATTATGGGTTTGAGCCCAACCCAAGCCCAAAAACTCCACGAAGCCACGTGTGCCTTCACCGACTCAGCGACTCCATCGCCCCACGTTGCAAAGCAAGAAACCTGGGAGTCATAAAACACCCTCAGCTCCCGAGACCACCCAGTCCCTTCCTTTAAGCAAGTTATGGAATTCTCTAGAAGGAAGCTGACATCCGTCGATTCTCATCGACGGCTGTGAGACTCCACAGGAGGCTCTAGAACATATCTGGAGTCTTCTTCGTGAAGCAATCTCAACCGTTTATCTCCAGAATCGAACGATCACGAGTTTCTATAAATACTCTTTACAGGACACAAATTCGATGCCTTTCTTCCGCGAGAAGAAGAAATATACAGATCTTTATTTTTGTGCGGGCGAGAAGCGATCTGGCCCGTCGATCTTAGGGTTTCGTCGGAGAAGTGAGCGGAGAGATCGACAGGCGAAGCTTTAGATCGATCGGTTTTGTGTTGGAATTAGGGTTTGATTGAGTGGGTTTTTAAGGTTTTTTTGATTGAGAGTGAGAGGATAAGATGTTTGGGAGAGCGCCGAAGAAGAGCGACAATACGAGGTACTATGAGACTCTTGGAGTCTCGAAGAACGCTTCTCAGGATGATTTGAAGCGGGCGTATAAGAAGGCTGCGATTAAGAACCATCCTGACAAGGGAGGAGATCCAGAGAAGGTATTGTTAGTAACTTAGTGTATTTCAGCTCAGCTCGATTTTATTTGGTATGATTTGTTACGTTTCTTGTTATTTTTCCTGAAATTTAGTAGATTTCTTGATGTGTATTTGTGATAAGTTTGGATCTTAGAATGATAATTGTTTAATTCTCAATAGCCTGCATGTTTAGCTTGTGGTAGAATAAATAATTGATCTATTAAGTAACAAAATTTAGATTGCTCTGGAGTAGTTCAATTGAAGATAAAATGAGAGAAAATTGATTAAGGTTTTTGGGGTACATACATCGAAGGTTGATTGAGCTATTGGCAACTCACGGTAATGATAGAGGTAGTGGAAGGCCTAAAATAATATGGACAGAAGTCATTAAGAAAGATATAAACATTTGTGATTTAGATGTTAATTTAGCCGGGGACGGAGGAAGCGGATTTATGTAGTTGTGAAAAAGGCTTATTTGAGTTTGAGTCTTGATTGGTGTGCTGGTGTTGATAGATGAGAATGTATCTGCTCTGGATCTTTTTTATTGTTTTGGAATATTGTTTGGTTCTTTGTGTTTAAGATTGAGGAATTGAGAATTTATGGGATTTTGTATGGGTGTGCAGTTCAAGGAATTAGCTCAGGCTTATGAAGTTCTGAGTGATCCTGAGAAGCGTGAGGTATATGATCAGTATGGTGAGGATGCGCTCAAGGAAGGAATGGGTGGAGGAGCTGGCGGTCATGACCCATTTGACATCTTCTCGTCCTTCTTTGGTGGTAACCCATTTGGAGGTAGACATGGTTTTGAATCTGAATCATTGGTTGATAAAGTGTTTTAACTTAATTTCAATGGAACAGTGTGTAATTGAAGCTGTAAATGAACAGGTGGTGGTAGCAGCAGGGGCAGGAGGCAGAGGAGGGGAGAGGATGTGATTCATCCTCTGAAGGTTTCACTGGAAGATCTATACAGTGGAACAGCTAAGAAACTCTCTCTCTCAAGAAATGTCATATGCTCCAAGTGTAATGGGTGAGTAATTTTGTTAAAACATATCAATTTTTTTTTTCCTTTTTCTTTTCAATTGTACATCTAATTTGACATCTTTTAACATAATTGTTGATTTGCCGTTAATTGCAGAAAAGGGTCTAAATCTGGTGCTTCAATGAAGTGTCATGGTTGCCAAGGATCCGGTATCAAAGTTTCAATTAGGCAGCTTGGCCCTTCTATGATTCAGCAAATGCAGCATGCTTGCAATGAATGCAAAGGCACTGGAGAGACCATCAATGACAAAGACAGGTGCCCTCTCTGCAAGGGTGAGAAGGTGGTTCAAGAGAAGAAGGTTTTGGAAGTGATTGTTGAAAAGGGCATGCAGAATGGACAGAAAATCACCTTCCCTGGTGAAGCAGATGAAGCTGTATGTCAAATCTTTCTCATCTTTTACCTTCAAATGTCAAGGTTAATTTGACTTATTGGAATTGAAATAGTGATTCTGAAATATTGTTTGTACTGTCTGTTGGTAATCTTTTGCAGCCTGATACTGTCACAGGAGACATAGTGTTTGTTCTGCAACAGAAGGAACACCCTAAGTTCAAGAGAAAGGGAGATGATCTCTTCTATGAACACACATTGTCACTCACTGAAGCTCTCTGTGGCTTCCAGTTCGCACTGACCCACCTCGATGGAAGGCAGCTCCTCATCAAATCCCAACCTGGGGAAGTTGTTAAGCCTGGTAATCTATCTATGATTGGCTTACACTTTATGAACTCCAAAATTTTCTAAGTCAAATGGGTTTTCTATAACACATACTAATTGTTGTTTACTGGGTGGAGCAGATCAATTCAAGGCCATAAATGACGAGGGGATGCCAATCTATCAGAGGCCCTTCATGAGGGGTAAGCTCTACATTCACTTCACAGTGGAATTCCCCGACGCATTGACGCCAGAGCAGTGCAAGGCACTGGAGGCGGTGCTGCCGGCGAGGACTTCAAGTCAGTTAACTGACATGGAGCTGGATGAGTGTGAGGAGACAACACTTCATGATGTAAACATAGAGGAGGAGATGAGGAGGAAACAGGCTCAGGCACAGGAGGCCTATGATGAAGATGAGGAGGCTCATGGTGGTCCTCAGAGAGTGCAATGTGCTCAGCAATAAACAGAGTGATTTTAAAATGGGGTAGAGAGATCTAATTTCATCATCTCTCATATAAATGATAAATTCAACAAATTTGTCTACTGCTGCTGTCTTTAGCGTCATGATGATGATGTTAAGACTGTTGGACAACAATGTTAGTGAACCGAAGTTTTGTATGTTCTAAAATACTTTGAATCATTTACCCATTTTTATTTCATGGATGTTTGCATTTTGTCTTGACTTTGATAGTATACGACTCTGTTGTGTGTTTGAGATTTGATCAATTTAAGTTGAATTAAATAGAAGGAATGCAGTGAAAATATGATAGCGAGGAGGGGGAGTATTAATCTTATGATATGGTTCTTTTAGAATATAAAAGGTTCTTAAGCGTTTTAGTTAACTGGGAATTCATAGAAGAAGTAATTATTTTTATTTATTGAATCAAGTTGCTTTTTTATTACAAGTTGCTCTTGTTTTTAATTATGTTTTTTTTAACAAATACAAGAACCTGTAATGTATTGCGAAAGAACGAAGAAAACATTGATTGACTGTAAATTGACTCTTTCAACCACTTGTCAAAAGATTGGTAAAAAAAAAATCGGAATAAATTATGGTCAGTGGCTAAAGCATAATAGATGAGCAGAAGCAGAAAAAATAACTTATGATTTTAGGATGGGTTCAAAGATGCTACTGCTTGTAGTTGGTTCCGAAAACAAACTGTATTTAATGTGTTTTGTTTGCGATTTGGATACAAATTTTTATATTTCAAAGTTTGAAAATACAAAAAATTAATAAATTTAAAATTATTTTTTCACTTTTTGTTAAAAAATTTGTTTTCTGAATTTTTTATTTTTTAATTAGATGTAAGTTTTTAAATAGCTAATCAAACATAAAAATTTAAAAAACGAGGATCCTAATTTTTAAATTGTTGCACAAGATGAGGATTACAGATGAACGAGTTCTTTCTTGTAGTGTAATTAGAGCTATGAAAGATGAAATCAAAATAGCCATGTAGTTCAATGAGGTAACGAAAAAAAAAAAAATAAATTTTATCAATGTTATTGGTTCCTCATAATTTTTAATTTTAAAATGAATTTTATAATGGAAGAGCTCTGAAAAGCAGTTCTTTTCATATTTTATATTAAAGTATATTAAAATTAAGTTAGAAATATTTGTACCCACTGCATGACTCTCACCATGAGGAACGTTTTACCACAATAATCTCTTATCTGAAAAAGCAACTTCATCTGTAGAAAAGTTCATTTCATATTCAGACTATCACAATAGAGCAAAACTATACATTAAGAAGGCCCACCTTCAAACTCAATTTATAATTGTAAAAAGAACTTCAAAATATTTCCATGCCCTTCCTCTAATCAATGTACAAAAAGTGGCCTCTTCAAAAATTCTCAAGTTGTAAAGTTCTGAAACCTCAAATTCCCAATTAGTTTTGGGCATTTGATCGTTTAAAAATTGCATTCAATTCAGCTAAACTTGATTCGACTAAGCATTTTCTCTCTACTTCATAGAGTCGACTGCATAAATTTCCTCTATCAATGAAATTAAACCTTTTTTAATTATCTTTGTCAATACATAAAATTTTATTGCAAATACATAAGATGACAATGTAAACCAAAAATAAAATAAAAAAACTGATAATTCATTGAAACGTGAAAATGCTTTCAAATTCCAAAGGAACACCTTATTCATAACACAATGAATGAAAACTACACGGTTATTCTAACACTAACATTTAAATATTCCAATCTTATCTCCTATATTACTTTTCTATCTACCACATCTCACGCACAAAATTTATCAACTGAAGTTCCAAATCCGAGGTGAGTTCCAACATTTTAAAATGGTCTGACAGTGTCGGATTCAAATAAAATTTAGTCGTTTGGACTATTCCCTGAAGATCAATATAGAACTAATAAAATATCGTCTTCAAAAAATTTAAGTCAAATAGCCACCTCCCTGTATTTCAAGTAAACAACTACAACAACGCAAGCCAGCAATAGTTTATTTGAACATGACTAGAGCCTTGGAAGGCCCATCCATCAAGTTCCAAATTTCAACTAAAAGACATTTCAGCCTTTAATAAATAAAGGGTGTAAAACAAGGTTGGGTTTTGTGAAAAACAAAGCTATTGAAAACGAAAATTACCCAGGGGGTTGTTGGTGCTATGTCAAATTTCATTTGGGTTGTTTTGCACGAAACATGTCTTCTTTGTATAACAGGTACACTCCCTTTGCAATTGCTCTCTATTGCCGACTTTACAAACATCTAAAGTAGCTAATATGAGCAGAACTACTACCTAAAACTTTCCTTCAATTGTCTAAAAAACTCCCATCAGAAACGAACAGCAGCCGCGTCTACAACTCCAATGGGCTGCTCAACAATCATTTCAGCAGTTTAATCGGGATATCCATTGTTGCTGTCTTCATAATCACCATGATAGCACTTGCTTTGTATTACTGTAACCACATCCTTGAACAACCTACACCAACACTTCGACAAAGAAATCAAAGAAATCTTGCTTTTGTACCACCAGCACCACTGGCACCACCTCAACAAAGTTCCCTTACCGAAGAAGGCCTAGACGAGGATGTCCTACCGAGCTATCCTAAGCTACTCTATTCTCAAGCTAAGTTCAGGAAGAAGGATACCACGACCTCTTGCTGCTCTATCTGCTTGGCTGATTATAAAGGTACTGATACACTAAGGTTGCTACCTGATTGTGGGCACCTATTTCATCTCGACTGCATTGACCCATGGTTGCGGTTGCATCCTACTTGCCCCACCTGTCGAAATTTTCCAATCCTTACGCCTCTATCCATTCCACAAGCAGAGGTGGTTCCCTTGGCAATCTAGCAGGTATGAACTGTATAGACTATAAAAGCCTAAAAGGCATGGTTGTTTAATCCAGGTTTTTCCTATTTGTATCTCCATAGGCTTCTATTGCTATCAATCGGCTTCTCATCTATGATGCATTTTCTACTAAAGTCATGGGATAAGACGTTTCTATGAGCACTCGATTGTCAAACCTAATCCATTTGTTATAGATGGAAAGAAAGAAATTCTGCATGAATTACACTTAAATATCCTACCTTATCGACTATATTACTTTTCTATCTACCACATCTTATGCACAAAATTTATCAACTGAGGTTCCAAATCCGAGATGAATTCCAATATTTTAAAATGGTCTGACAGTGTCGGATTCAAATAAAATTTAGTTGTTTGTAATATTCCCAGAAAGATCAATATAAAACTAATAAAATATAGCCCTCAAAAAATCAAAGTCAAATAGCCACCTTCTTGTATTTCAAGTAAACAACTATAACATGGCAAGCCAGCAAAAAAAACATGATTGGAGGGCCCATCCATTAAGTTCCAAAATTCAACTAAAAGACATTTCAGCCTTTAGCAAATAAGAATTTTTCCAGCCCTTGCAAAGGTTGGGTTTTGTGAAAATAAAGCTATTGAAAATAAAACTTATCCAGGGGGTTGTTGGTGCTATGTCAAATTTCATTTGGGTTTTTCAGCACGAAACATGTTTTCTTTGTATTCCAGGTCAACCCCCTTTGCATTTGCTCTCTATTGCCGACTTTACAAACATCTAAAGCAGCTAATATGAGCAGAACTACCTAAAACTTTCCTGCAATTGTCTCAAAATCCCATCAGAAATGAACAGCAGCGGCGGCTATTACTCCAATGGGCTGCTCAACAACGATTACCATGGAATTAATGGACTCAGCTACTTCATCGGGATATCCATTGGTGTTGTCTTCTTAATCACCACAATAGCACTTGCTTCCTATTTCTGTAACCGCATCCTTGAACAAACTACACCAACACTTCGACAAAGAAATCAAAGAAATCTCGCCCTTGTACCACCGGCACCACCTCAACAAAGTTTCCATACCGAAGAAGGCCTAGATGAGGATGTCCTACTGAGCTATCCTAAGCTACTCTATTCTCAAGCTAAGTTCAGGAAGAAGGATACCACGACCTCTTGCTGCTCTATCTGCTTGGCTGATTATAAAGGTACTGATACACTAAGGTTGCTACCTGATTGTGGGCACCTATTTCATCTCGACTGCATTGACCCATGGTTGCGGTTGCATCCTACTTGCCCCATCTGTCGAAATTCTCCAATCCCTACGCCTCTATCCACTCCACAAGCAGAGGTGGTTCCCTTGGCAATCCAGCAGGTATGAACTGTATAGACTGTAAAAGCCTAAAAGGCATGATTGTTTAATCCGGGTTTTTTGCTACTTGTATCTCTATAGGTTTCTAATTGCTGTCGATTGGCTTCTCGTCTATGATACATTTTCTACTAAGTCATGGGGTAAGATGTTTCTATGAGCTCTCGATAATCATACCTAATCCATTTTTTATATGGAATGGAAAGAAAGAAATTTTGCATGATGCATGAATTGCTATAGAACAATAAATAAAAAAAAGTCATTTAGGTGTCCCCATTGGAAAATCTCAAGATTCTAAACCAGAAGCAAAAGATACAGGAACATTATGCAGCTAAGAAACTCCTCATAGAAAGAGATGTGACAAGCAACATGTAGTAGGTTCAGGAAGAGGAACCAAATGAAACATGAGTGACAATAGAAAGTTGGAAAATGAAACATAACAGTTTTAAGAATATGACAATTCACAGTTGTTATAAAATAAGCTAGCTAAATACAAGAGTTCTCAACGAGAAAAAAACATGTTCAAGAAAGCGAACTTGATGAAAACTGCAACCAGGCAAGATTTGATGAATTTGACAAAAAATGAAGGACCCAAACTGTCAAATTACTGACTTGCACAATACAGCCAATACTTAGTATTTGATTCAGGATTCCTTTCAACCATTTAATGAAGATGTATTCCATCCCAAGTCCTATCTAAAAAGATAAAAAAGGAAGAAGCTTGGAATTGACATATATTTCTTATATAGAGCACGAACTTCAATTTATACCCACACTCAGCTCCAGCTACACAGCTTTTCAAAAAGAGAGACATAAAGAAGACATAAATTTCGATAAGCATCAATAAAGGGAGGAAGTGAATTCATGTATTTGACACCATGTCGTTGGGAAAAGGCTTTGAGTTTAAGTTTTATCAGTTGAGGAAGGAAGGGGGGAAGGAAAAAAAAAAAAAACCTGTTCTTGCTCGTTATTGTTCATCTGGTCCATATGCAACCAAATGGTTAAAAAATTAAGTAGTTATTTTGATGTTGAACTTAAAGATGCTAAAGAGTTCCTAAATCCAACATAGCAAACTATAAAAATGGCTAACAACTCTGTCGCATAAGAAAGAGCTCAGTAAAATACATAATTCTTCCCAGTATTTAAGAGATTGAACTCGGGACAAATATGGAAGCAAACTTCCCATGGTAGAAATGCTAAACATGTGGCATAGAAGGTTCTACCTTCATCTGAAGATAGCGAAGTATCTGTTGAACAGAAAATGTTGGCTTAGCTCCTTTTCTAGTGCATAACTTAGCTAGAGCCAGAAGATCTTTAAGCTCCCTAGAATCATAATTATTTCCAAGATCTGGATCGACCATTTTGTGCACGGTGTTGGCATTTCTAGATCCTTGAACCCATTGGACTAAATCAGTACCTTCCTTATCTGAAGATTGGCCAGTTATTAGCTCAAGAATCAGCAGGCCAAGCTGAAAGATAGCATGTCTGTGTTCCCGGTCCACACAACCTGCAAAAAGGGTGGAAAAAATAAATATATGAACTATACAATGCAGAAAACTACTGGAAGCAGCATAATTTAAATACATACTCCTAGAACGTGAGTCATGTGCCAGGGGAGTGTGATTTTCTATGGAACCGAGAAGGCTAATCTCAGAGAGCTGAAACAAGCATAAAAAAATTTCCCTTGCTTCACAAATATGTATCAACTTAAGACAAAAACATCAGTATATCATCAGTTTTTCATGAAAACATGATCTGTGGGTCACAAACTCCATTAATCCTTACCTTGGCCACAAAGTTCTCGTCCAATAAAACGTTACTTGAAGTGATAGACACATGATAAATAGGTGGCTCACAGAAGAAGTGCAGATATTCCTGCAAGATAGATGCCATATAGTTAGCATAGCATTGAACGTGCATAACAACTGAGATCATCTCAAACACTTAACCTTATATCATTCACGAAATTGCTCTCTTCATAAAACCAAGTCCATTTCAAACTTCAAAGTGTTTAACCCTTGAAAAGCTTGAGCTTAAGTAACAAGAAAGTTCTGGATTTTCAACCTCAACTCAAATTTTGAATATTTGTTTCAGATTGTACATCTCAAGAGGCACGAAATGTAGGAATGAAGTAAAATAATATAACTTGCTGTCATTATGATTTCCACAGAGAAGACAAAGCCAATGGAAAATTTCGTTGTTCACCAGAGTCTTCATTTCAATTCACCAATATGGCTTATGTAGTAGATGTTGGCATCAATAAAACCAGCCAGTTCCAATATTAACAATACGAAGTCAACTGATACTTGAGGTTCAATAGGATTTCCCTGTTTCAGAATATGCAACTTCCCAAGGGGCTGTTAATTTTGGGTGATCACAGCAAAGTGAACAGTAATTGATTCAAGTTGGAACCAACTTTCTTATCTCTAAAGGACAGAAGGGCCACTGAACTATCACATTCCAGCTGTTGTTTTATGTTATTAAGCATGCTAAAGATGGTCTGGAGAGATCATTTGATATCCCTTTTCTTGGGTACAATTCAATATCATGCCAACACGAAATCACCTTCAGCATGTACACATGTATTGATTAGTATGAATGCATGATTAGTGACTGATTGAGGATAGACAGTTCAAGAAGCCATAAATGATTGAACAGTGAGGTTCCAAGGGAGCTTCTTACTCACATGCAACACGCCTCTAGCATATTATATCTATGCATGCATGTGAGAATTCATATCCCTCAAAATTGGCAGTGTGGTTAGTTCAGTATGACTAAGCATAGATACATGTAAAGATATGAAGGTTATATAGCAACATACCAATGCTGATGCTACCCCAATGGCAATTTGCAGCCTAGTCCTCCAATTTAAAGGAGTCTTGAGAGGATCTGCCAAAAAGTCCATCAGAATACTAATAACAAATCACAAGTAGAATATATAACAAAACATCTTGGATCCAACCTTTACCATTAAGATGATCCTTTAGGGTCCCATTTTCTGTGTATTCAAACACAAGAAACCTGTAAATAGAAGAAAGAGAAGAAATTATTGGTTCACCGTCATCTGAAGTGTATTTCTTTCTTAGTGTGTCTTTGTGCTTGTTCTGTCATTTCATGAAGTTCAAGCAGTATATCCAAAAAAGTTTCCACATTAGTTATACTCATGAGGAACTTTAAACAATTTTTCAAGTAATAAAATTTTGAAGAACATGAGTACCGAATTTGAAAAAATGATAAAACACTTGGGCAACTATAGGTAAAAAAGAGTTACACATCAAACCTCTCGTGACCTGCAGAAAACCCTCTAAGTGAGACGATGTGCCGATGATGCAACCGTCCCAAGCAGTCTACATATCCATAAAAGTCGTCCTTCTCTGGATAAGAAGTTCTTACTTCTTTTACAATAGCAACTAAACCATCCTGGAAATGAGCTTTGTATACAGCACCATGAGAATTTTTGGAAATGATTCTGCCAAACCCACCTGTTGCTTTCTTTATATCCTCATTTGAGAATAGTCTAAGAAAAGGTGAAGGGCCTGGTAGAAATGGATACCAAGAAACAAACCTAAAAAGTCAGTTGGAGATGGATAACATAAATAATTTAATTTTAACATTAAATCAGATGATTACATCCTGCAAAAGAGTTTTAGATAGGATTGAATAGAATAGGTTAACATATGCAGTAAATGATGACTTTTAATATCTGAATATTAATAGACAAAAGTTAAATTACCCAGAAAATACAGCCCAAGAGTAAACCAAATGTGTTCGCTCAAGTCACAATCAGTTCTTGAAATTAAAAGATGCTATAAAGTGCAATGCCCGTGAGTTTGTAAAATTAACAACTCCAACTCAAACTACATTTCCCAAGAAAATTCATGAAGATGTAAAACACTGAAAAGTTGAAAAACTAAATTCGACAAATTCCAAATCACACTGTCCTTGTGGAAAAACTTAACAAGAGTTATGTTCAAATTTAGTACAGCTTAGGCAACTTCTTTTGTAGGACAAGCATATGGAGAGAGGGACTGAACTCTCTCTCCCACCCTTATCCAAAATACTGGAAATCATCCATCGTCCTTCGGTCAAGGAGAATAATCCAAAACTACAAGCAGAATTCAGTAAAATCAGGCATTCATGCAACCAGCCAAGTCCAAATTCTTCAATACTAATGAAACAAATTACGTCTTATCATCAAGAACTTCAAAAAAACTTGGTAAAATTTAACCAACTGTTTTCAAGTCCACCATCACGCAAGAACATGTCAAAATTACTCTCAGAATTCAGTAAATTTCACGCATCCAAGCCAAAATCCAAAACTAAATGCGCACCTAAATTTAAGCACGCAAGCTCAAATCCTTAACTAAACTATGTCTAAATTCTGAATAATTAACTTGGAATTAAGTAAATATTTACCATTCGCAAGAATTTTCATTAACTATGGTGAAAATTCTGTAAAAAATTCAGATCTCATTTCAACTTTTCGATCTAGTTTGATCAACTGGAGATAAAGCACGCAAGTTCAAATCCTTCCACGTGGCACATCACATCTAATTATGAATAATTCACTTGAAATCAAGTAAATCTCCCCCATTCGTGAGAATTTTCAGTCCATTGAGCATACCGAAAATTCTCTAAAATTTACTAATCTCATTTCAACTCCTTCGATCTAGTTCGATCAATCGGAGAAAATTATAGGCAATTGAGCACAAACTACTGTGCGATCAAGAAGTTCACAGATCAGATTCATAGGCATGCTTGTAAATCTCCACTGTTCGTGAGAATTTTCATTGCGCATACTGAGATTCTCTAAAATTTACTAATCTCATTTCAACTCTTTCGATCTAGTTCGATCAATTGGAGAAAATTATCGGCAATTGAGCACAGACTACTGTGCGATCAACAAATTTTACAGATTATATTCACAGGCATTCTTGTAATTATTCATCGGATAATTAAGGAGGTGAGTATACGACCTTTCTCGTGACCAAAAGCTCCGTGATGAGAACACTCGGAACTGCAACAGATCAGTCGCTGCATCTCTAGTGGAGAATAGTGTTCGCGCTTGCATTTTGGCGTTGTCGTAGCTTGATGATCTATAAATCTCCACCATTGCTCCTTCCTTTACGCAATTCTGCAACTTTACCTTCGTCTCCGGTAAAAAAGCGCGTTGGTGAACCGGTGAAAATATGAAAGAATGGTAAAAAAAAAAAAAAAAAAGGATATGCATGTATTCTTTTTTGTAAATGTGTTTCAAGGAACTTTTGTTGTGCCCACTTTAAAAGTTTAAATTTAAAAGTATAATTTAACTATAAAATTTTGTTTGCTTGAAAATGCATCAAGGGGTTGACTGTTTTGCCCTATAAAAAAAAATTGTATGTGAACCCAATCACATCATCATCATTAATTCGGTTGCCTTCGATTTAAAATTAAATTGAAAAAGAAAAATTATTAAAGTGATACCTATTTTATATATTTAAAAATGTACAATATCATTAATGTATTATGAAGTATGTTTAAAATAAATATTAATATAATTTTTTTTTTTATGTCAATTACCACACACATACTTACATACACTTTTACCGCATAGAGAACCTATAGGGGAGACTCAACTCACCGACGTGGGAGTAACGTCAATGGTCATTTTTGGGAGAGCGATAAATTCTCTATTATAGTATAAAATTAGGAAAAAACATAAATTGAGCGTGTTTAAAAAGCCAAATTGTAACTGCATTTTTGTTTCTAACGCAATTTATGACTGTTTTAAAAAAACAGTTGCAAACTGAATTGAAAAAGAAAAATTGTTAAAGTGACACCTATTTTGTACATTTAAAATGTACAACATCATTAATATATCATGAGATTGTTTAGAATCATGTTTAAAATAAATGTCAATGCAACTTTTTTTTTCATGTCAAGTACCACACACACATACTTACATACACTTTTATGACATAAAGAACCCACAAGGAAGACTCAACTTACCGACGTGGGAGTAATGTCAATGACCCTGTTTGGGAGTGCGGAAAACTCTCCATTATAATACAAAATTAGGAAAACACATAAATTGAGCGTGTTTGAAAAGCCAAATTATAACTGCATTTTTGTTTCTAACGCAATTTTTGACCGTTTAAAAAAAAAAAAGTTGCCTTCGATTTAAAACTGAATTGAAAAAGAAAAATTGTTAAAGTAACACTTATTTTATATATTTAAAATGTATAATATCATTAATCTATTATGAGATTGTCTGGAATCATGTTTAAAATAAATATTAAGGTAACTTTTTTTTTTCATGTCAATTACTACACACATACTTACATACACTTTTACAGCATAGGGAACCTACAGGGGAGACTCAACTCACCCACATGGGAGTAATGTTAATAGTCCTATTTGGGAGCGCGATAAATTCTTCATTAATGTACAAAATTAGGAAAACACATGAATTGTGCGTGTTTGAAAAGTCAAATTGTAATTGTATTTTTGTTTCTAACGCGATTTTTTACCGTTTTAAAAAAACGGTTGCCTTCGATTTAAAACTAAATTGAAAAAGGAAAATTGTTAACGTAACACCTATTTTGTACATTTAAAATGTACAACATCATTAATATATCATGAGATTGTTTAGAATCATGTTTAAAATAAATGTCAATGCAACTTTTTTTTTCATGTCAAGTACCACACACACATACTTACATACACTTTTATGACATAAAGAACCCACAAGGAAGACTCAACTTACCGACGTGGGAGTAATGTCAATGACCCTGTTTGAGAGTGCGGCAAACTCTCCATTATAATACAAAATTAGGAAAACACATAAATTGAGCGTGTTTGAAAAGCCAAATTATAACTGCATTTTTGTTTCTAACGCAATTTTTGACCGTTTAAAAAAAAAAGAGTTGCCTTCGATTTAAAACTGAATTGAAAAAGAAAAATTGTTAAAGTGACACCTATTTTATATATTTAAAATGTACAATATCATTAATCTATTATAAGATTATCTGAAATTATGTTTAAAATAAATATTAATGTAACTTTTTTTTTTTCATGTCAATTACTACACACATACTTACATACACTTTTACAGCATAGGGAACCCACAGGGGAGACTCAACTCACCCACGTGGGAGTAATGTCAATGGTCCTATTTGGGAGCGCGATAAATTCTTCATTAATGTACAAAATTAGGAAAAACATGAATTGTGCGTGTTTGAAAAGTCAAATTATAATTGTATTTTTGTTTCTAACGCGATTTTTTACCGTTTTAAAAAAACGGTTGCCTTCGATTTAAAACTAAATTGAAAAAGAAAAATTGTTAACGTAACACCTATTTTGTACATTTAAAATATATAACATCATTAATATATCATGACATTGTTTAGAATCATGTTTAAAATAAATGTCAATGTAACTTTTATTTTTCATGTCAATTACACACATACACACTCATATATACTTTTACCACATAGAGAACCTACAAAAAATATTAACTCAACGACGTGAGAGTAATGTCAATAGCCCTATTTGGAAGCGCCATAAATTCTTAGCTACATTACCAAATTAGGAAAAACGTAAATCAAACGTATTTGAAAAGCCAAATTTGTAACTGCATTTTTGTTTCTAAGGTGAGTTTTGACCGTTTTAAAAAATCTTCCCCTTACTTCTGCAGTTAGTGTTTGTGATTTAGAAAAGTATTTTGAAAGTTCGTAGATTAGTGGATGTACCCACGTGCCACGCTGGCCTGTCTCTTAGTCACCGTGCAAAAAGCATCCAAAACTAAAACTACGCTCAGGACAAAAACTTATCGTACGCCACCTAAGCTTCTTCTACACGCTAAACAAAAAGCTTCACCTTCTTTGCCGCTATTGAAGTTCACATTTTACAGTAAAAGGAAAATTCTAAATGTATTCATTAAAAGCACTTATTCAACTCCCATACTTTGTAAATTTTTAATAATCATGCCTAACAAATGGGTATTACGAATATTTTTTTGTAAATACATTTAGAATTACTCTTTAAAAATAACTTTTAAGTTTTTTTAAAATAGTTCAATCAAATAACTTTTTTTAGAAATATTAATTTAAAACTGTTTTTAAAATTTATATTGTTATAAATATGTTAAATATTTAAATAGTAAATATATGTATTAAGAAGCTTAATATCCCCAACTGATATATGTATTCAAATAATATATGTATTTAAGTTATATATGTATCCAATAGTATACGTATAAATACATATACAATTTATATAAATATTCTCCACATGATTCATATGGGTTGGTGGTATTATTTAGGTATTATCTCTCTATAAATATGGAAGAGAATCGTGAAAAAGTTGCAAGAAAATAAAAATGAGAAATGAGAGAAAATGATGAGAAATAAAATGAATTTAGTTCTCTTATCAAGTTTGTGATTTATTTAATTTGTATTTGTAATTTCATTAGTTAGTTTTATAACACGTTATTAGCACGAAGACTCTGCTCAATAAAGGAGTTCAATCATAAAAAATGTATATTGAGGTAAAATTTCATAAATTTTTATCATGTTCATTTATTTAATGTATTTTCAGTTACACTACAGTTTTGATTTTGATTTTGATTATATAATCTGAAGCTACGTAAAAAAATTCATATAGCATGAAGCTATATTAATATTTTGTTTACGTAACCTGAAGTTATGTAGAAAAATTAATAGCTTGAAGCTATATATTAAGAAATAATTTTCTAGTCAAGAGCTATGGTTTTTTATAACCAAAAGTTATGTTATAATTTTATTTATTTATTTATTTCTCTAACATCTAATGTAACATATAATTTATATACTCTAATATCATTATAAATTTTCATGTGAAATCACATTAGTTTTGTCCACATGACTCATATATTTGTGAATTTATAAATTAGCCTGAAACTAATATAATGCATTACTAAAATTAACGTTGACACTAACATTTTATTTTATTGCGATGCATTATTATACTAACATTGACACTAACCTTTTCTTTTATTATGATGCATTATTATACTAATTTTTTTTTGCATTTTCTTTAATTTTTGAATAATTATTTATGATTAATTGGTTATTTCAATTATTTAATTATTTTTGAAGATTTAACCTTTTGAACTATGGACAAGAAGATATAACATGAAGTTTATTGACATCTCATAACAAAAACTCATAACCTTTTATTTAAAGGTTCATCACAATTAATTGCACCCGTAGGTGCAATATTACAATCATACAGACTTAAAGTTCATTGAGATTAAATGACTAATTGCACTTGATGTTGCAATATTAAAGTTTCATGAGATAAATTATATATTTGAAGAAGATATATTTGAGAAAATAAATTATCTCGCATGTGCTATTGAAGTAACAATCCAAAAAGTCAAAGACTGTTAAAATCTTCTCAAAAAAATTTGTGATGAAAATCACTATGCTCATCCACTTAAATTTTATATCATTCTCCGAAGTAAATGCTACTTTAATGATCATGAATATGACCTAACAAAAGATCATAATCATGAATGAGAAAATGAATATGACAAAAGTCATAATTAAAATTATTATGAGAACCATGATGACTACAATTTAGAATATGGTTACAACCATATATTTGAAATAAATCTATTTCGTTCAATCAAAAGTGGAGTAATCCTATTGTAGTACAAGATGATTTTTTATCTATGTGTTTGCTTTAGGTGTGGAATGAAAAGAATTTGTGATGTACCTGTTGTATGTCAAACATATGATTAATCTATCATGCCTTAATAAAAAAAAAGAGGTTAAATTGAAAATATATTCATGACTCCAGAAGTGTGAATATTATGTTGTCAAATGAAACAAAATTTTCATATTTATAATACCTTATAATATATCATATCCAAAAGATCTTGGTTGATTTTACAAATATTTAAAAAGGATAGATATCAAATATTCAAAGAATATATTTATATTGCCTAATTGATTATTAGAAAATATTTAGAAAGACTTATTACTTGAATTTTTGGCATATTAAATTATGAGGTCAATTAAAAAGATATTGTGATCATGAACCGGAAGTTCTTTTACACAATAATATTTATTATATTTTTGCACAACTTGCCAAGTCTCTAGGACTTCAATGATATTTTAAATAATGACATCATTTGGACAAGTTTCATTTGTTTATATATCTGCTTTATGACTAGTTGAAATATAATATAATTGCGCAAATTTTTGAGATACTTTTAGAAAAATATTAGTATAAAGTTAGATGATCACAATATTAAGTATATTCGTAATACTATTAAAAATTCAATTATTAGAATGATTATCCAATGAAATTGACAGCTAACGACAAATGACCGACAATTAGGAAAACTCTAATCATTCAATTAGAAATTGTGCATTAAGTTAATAACTTTATAAACGACTTTAGCCCTCATCATTTTGCATCTCAAAGCAAAAGCGGGAAGTTCGTGTAGGCAATGACGCAAAACCAATATGGTACCTGAAGAATAGAAAGTGACCACCAATCACATCCAGAAGATGTGTTCGTCAGAAGAGTAATGGATCCTCCAATAAATACTCCAATAGATAATATGTATAATCATGGGGTGGAGCGACAAATCTTAAATGAAGAAGGAAGACCGCTTATGGAAATCCGTGAGATATACGCGTGACATTGGATACAACAACAAACAAACACATTATTGGTACTTTGGGTCATGATCCGTAGCCTGATTATTAGGGTTATACTACAATATTATCTAGATAATATTTTCCAGAGTATACATTTGACAATTTTTGGCACGGACTTTGGGGGTTTGGGTTTCCCATATTAGTTGTATATAAGTATGACTAAGTATGAGTCACAACTATGTAAATTCGTATTAACATAAATAAATATATTATTGATAAATAATAAGAAACATTGAGTTCTAGTGATCTGACTTGTCCCAAGAACTTGAAACTAGTTTGATCAAAAGTTGATCTCGTTCCTCACGGAGTTCTATGTTCGTCTCCAACACACGGTCGGTCAAAAAAATCTCTTAGACCAATACCTTCTTGTAGGGTAAAGTTCTCCTATCGTAACTCTGCAGTCTCTTACTGGAAATCACTAGTTTTTTGATAAAGAACGACAATAGACCTCTTTTTCGAGATTGATAACCCTTTGTCTGAGTTGTGCCAAATTTTGTAACTCCAAAGGGAGTATGGTATATAAAAGTTTCCTAAAAAAGAGAAAAAATAAATTTTAGTTCAAGAAAAAAAAATAAAACAAAATAAAATAATTACCTTGGAAAGTTGAGACAAAGCTATTAACGAGCGTTCCTCATGAGACAAAGACAAATATTTCCCACCTTAACTTTAGGAATACCAATAATATGATCATTATAGTTTAGTACAGTGAAACCAGAAGAAGATTTCATGTCATCTTCCTTATTGGAAGATTTGACTATATCGGTCTGACTAGAAGATCCAATTGCAGCAAAAGAAGAACTAACTTTAGAACCCTTACGAGGACATTTTGCTTTGGGAGGTCGCTGAATTGATTTCTTTTTCTTAGCTTGCTTTAAAGGAGAACCCGGTATAATAATTGTCACCCCCGGGTTGTACCGCAGTGCCCCTACCCAGGGTGATGAGTACCCCAATCTACAGGGCGTACTCCAGCCATTATAGATCCATAATATTGTCTCCTCCCAATCCACATGGAGTCCTTTACCAACTGCACAATCCACAGCACAGGGTGGGCCTCCCCCAGATTCGAACTCGTAACCCCCTTATGGAGTTAGATTTCGCAATCTGAGTAACCACTAAGCCATTGCAGGGGGTAAAGGACTCCCTGTGGATTGGGATGAGACAATATTATGGATCCATAATGGCTGGAGTACGCCCTGTAGATTGGGGTACTCATCACCCTGGGTAGGGGGCACTGTGTGCGACCCAGACGTGACAATAATGGTTACCAACAAGTTGGTGTTGGGATTAGAACTAGTTCCATATTTGCCCCTAACACTAGTTAACAAATTCATTTTACTCTAACTATCACAAATTGTACCGTAACAATGAGCCCTTATTTTTTCACAGTTCAGTTTAAATAAAGAAATTATAGAGACACAAGTGTTGTTGCACATATAATACGTCAAGATTGATGACATCGACAATGACAAAAATTATGCCGATACGACAATTGATATATATTTTATTTGAAAATTTTGTCACCAACAAATATAATATTGGTGACACAACGACGTGTCCCAAGTCATTAAAAGTATAATAATTATGGTATGTTGTATAAAGTAAATGACAATGATTACTGTACGAAATGACATACTATACAAACTAAATTACGTTGATCATCAATATTTTTGCTCAAAATAGAGCAATTTCCTCACCATTAGGGGGAGAAATAGTCAATTCCAGAAGAATCATGTGCAAAATTGCTAGAATACAATGCAAGCTTGTGTAAGGTAATCCTCCCACTATTAGGGGGAGAAAAGAAAATTGTCAAAAGAATGAAATGTAAAATTGTTTGACAAACAACATAAGTTATAAGCTAATGAAAACTAGAAGTTCAAATGATAAGTTAAAGTGAATGATAAATTCACATGATCAATCATATGCAAAAGAATTTGCAAATCAGTTAACTGATATATTCATATTTAGTCCCTAAAGGACAATTTATAAATGACACACCTAAAGTGTAGTTGACCGGTCAAATCAAATTATATAACTTCCTAAAAGATGAAGGTATATGCAAATGATTGATAAATATATAAGCATTCCGAAACAATAATGAATTGACAAATAAATATGCCATAAAAGCTATACAAGTATCTCTGAAAAACATAGATTGAGAAATAAACACACCCTGAAGAGGTATGAGAATCTCATGAAGAGATATGAATTGAAGAATAAATATTAAGAATTTTCAATTTGTTTATATTTAAATCTATTCATAATGAAAAACTATGGAATGAAAATAATATTGCTCTTGATAATATTTTAAAGTGTACTTTTGATATTATGGAATCCCAAAACATATAAGAATGTTGACATTGGAAAAATAGAAAGGAGCAAGATCAAATATAGCGAAACTCTTTGAAAAAACGATGGCGATCTGAACCAAAAGTTATAATACTAAAGAGGTAAATAATGTTAAATATACATGAAGAAATATATTAATCCATAGATAACGATGTTATACGTGAAAATCCCTAAAGGATTTATGAATTATACTTGAAGCTTCAAATGATGATCTTTGAAGGATCTAAAAGGCCTGAAGTACGTATTACATTAATATTCATATTGATCAATATGCATATACATTTTCATAATTGTATGAGTGAGCATTCTAACAATCATATTTGCGTATGCATTTTATTCATTTCATTGTTGCATATGCTAAGACTCCTAAAGAGTTTATTATAATATATTTATCAAAGAGAAATTTGAGATGAAAGATTATGAAAAATTAAAATTTTGCCTCGGCTTGCAGATCGAGAATTTTCCAAGTGGGATTCTTGTTCATTTGTCAAATATATTAAGAAATTTCATATGGACAAGAATATCCCTTAGACTCTCCAATATTGCGAGATCACTGAAAAGTGAATAAAGATGATATTCGCCTTCATTAAAATAATTAAGAGCTAGTTGATCTTGAAGTACCATGTCTGGATGCAATACACGCTCTTACATACAAAATCAGAAATTGTTTTATATGTTAACATGCTTACAAGATATAGCTTTACACCAAATAAAAATGGTGCTAAGAATGCATTATGTTATCTCCAAGAAAACAAATAATACAAGTTTATCTTATTCAAGAAAGATAAAGATAAAACTGGTTGAATATGCAAATGTTGAATATTTGTCAGACCCCACCATGCTCGATCTCAAGCACAATATCATGGAGATCTGTAAAGCAGACAATAGTTGTCACATCTTCAAATCATCTAGAAAAACATCGCGACTCCTGAAACAAGTCAAAAAATGTGTATAGATTACATGAATGACCTTAAATCAGGGGCTATCTTACAATGTTATAAGAAGATAATGCAACATGTATTGCACAGTAATGAAAAGCTTATATTGAAGCCAACAGAGCCATATATATTTCACAAAAGATTTTTTTCATAATGAGCTACAAAATACTGACAAATAAAATTGAACAACTTATTTATCAAAGCTTTGCTAATTACAAAGAAGATTATACACAATATTGAGATGCATCAACTCAAAGATATTTCAGGCAAAAAATAAAACTGAATTCTATCATCTTGAGGGGGAGAATTAAAAAGGAGTTATTGTTTAATGTATTGTATTTTTTTTCCTTCGCTATGATTTTGTACCACTAAGTTTTTAACGAGGCAGTCCTAACAATATCATGCTCTAATAGAATATTATACTTTTTTTCCTTCACTAGACTTTTTCCACTGGGTTTTTTCTAGTAAAATGTTAACGAGGCATATTCTACAATGATGGATATTCAAAGGGAAAGTGTTGTAAATATGTTGAATGCCCAAAATAGTAAATACATGTATTATACACATGTATTAAGAAATATAATATCTAAGTGATGTATGTATCTAAATAATGTATGTATTCAAATTATACATATATCCAGTAGTATACATATTTATACGTCTATTGTTTTTACATGAATCACGTGGGAGAGCAACCCACATGAATCGTGAGGGAAGTCAACCCACATGGCTCATATGGGTTGGTAGTATTATTTATGTATTATCTCCCTGTAAATATGAGAGAGAATCATGAAGAAGTTGTAAGCAAATAAAAATGAGAAATGAGAGAAAATGATGAAAAATGAAATGAATTTCATTCCCTTGTCAAGTTTGTGATTTATTTAATTTGTATTTGAAATTTTATTAGTTAGTTTTATAACACATATTACAAAATTTAAGCTACGCTGATGGGTATAGCCGTGTTTAAGAAATTTTCAAAATTGGCCATTTAAATATATAGTTTTTGTTTTAAATATTTTGAATATAAAAATGAAGCTGAATCATAATTCTCCAGTTTGTGACTCAATACAATTTCTATATCTAAAAGTAGACAGCTTGTTTGGTTCGTGATTTGAAAATTATAATATAACTAAAAACGTAAAAACAATATTTTTTTTTTGAAAATTTTGCAAAACAGTTTTCGAGTTTTAACCAACCAAACATATTTTTCGTGTTTTTCAAAACTTTTGATACAGAAAACTGTATCCGAATCCTAAACCAAGTGCAGTCAATTGATTGGTCAAATTTGAAAATATTTTTCTCAAAACATTATCTAAAAATAAATTATTTTTAGAAAAGAATACAAAAATATTTTCTAAACTTCACTGTTTAAATTGTATCCTTGATTTTAAATTTCAAACCAATCTTAAAACTTACACAAGATATTGTTATAACAAAAAATATTAATCTAACTGTAAAAACTATAACGACAAGTGTAACTACACCATTAATATCATTGGATATATATTCATTATACATTTCAATACATGTAATGAATGATTTAATGATATTTAAAATGTAATTGCACTCGTAGTTATATTTTTTAGTTAGATTAACATTTTTCTACTATAACATCTATAATAAATGACACTTACTAATAATAAACAAAAAAAAAGATATATTAAAAAGAATCCAAAACAATGTCATCGAAGTTAATTAGTAATTACTTTGGAACTGCGAACTTTCATTCGCCAGATGAGTTTATTATTATGAAAAATGTTAATCTAATTATAAAAAAGTATAATTTTAAGTGTAACTATATATTCACAATTATTAAATGAACGTGTGTTGTACATCTTAAGGTATGTAATAAATAATTCAATAGTATTATATGTGTAGTTATATTTAAAGTTATATAGTTCTTTGTTGTTAGATTAACATTGTCTTATTATTATTATTATTATTATTATTATTATTATTATTATTTATTTGGTGATCGCCTGAGATATTTTTGTAACTAATAAAGCCAATCAGATAATCTAAAATCTACCACAAAATAATATAAATTTTAATCTCAACTTTTATATTATTATTTTTAAAACATTTCTAAATGTTCGCGACAAAGTCGTTACATACAAACAAAACAAGGCATCTTTAATTAACTTAACGTAACCCATACTGCTTCTTCTTACTTGGACGTGCTCTTTAGCCACCTAACATTTTCACATGCCCATACCGTCCTCCCTACTCCTACTGTACTCCCAAATCTCTACCCGTTAGATTTCCCAAATCGCTGACTCCTTTACTCAAACGACCGTCTACCTCAGCGGACAGCAACGATTGCTTCGTTCTTTTAGCAAAAACCCGCAAATGATTCCATTTAAAGCTCTGAATCGAAATCTCCGAAAAATCGTCTCAGTTTCTTCGCGAAGTCCGAATTTCATGGAGTCTTCAGCTCAGTTGAAGTTCGTCTTTTCCGTTATTTTCGTAGCTTTTCTGCTTCACTCCGTCGATGCTTCTCACGCTGTCCGTTACTGCGGTAAGTTTGCAAAATCAAGTTTTGGGTTTTTTTTTTGGTGGAATTATGGTTGCTTGAATCGGAAGATTTCGTTCACGATGGATAGATAATGCGGGTAATGGAGAGGGATTTTTGTAGTCGATGCCGATGATTCTGGTGCATGTTTGTTTTGATTTTGATGCAGATTGTTTTTATTTTTTTTTATTTTTTATGTAATGATTTTGTTTAATGATCTGTTGATTGATTTTGTGGGTTTTATGTGATTAGATGATGGTTGATTGGTGGTGTAGTGGAAGAAGATGTGCGTTTTTTGATTTGTTAGGGTTTTTTTAATTTGGAATGTGTGTGTGCGTGCAGATAAGAAAGGGAATTATCCGGTAAAGGTGAAGGCGGTGGAGATATCTCCGGATCCGGTTGTGAGTGGGAAGGTAGCCACGTTCTCCATCTCTGCATCATCTGGTAAAAATCCCCTTTTATTATTATTTTTAGTTTGTTTGTGGCTATTGATGTATTCATGTGAAATCATTTATATAGTATGTAGTTGTGCATCCGCCAGTTTGAGCTATCTTGCTTTTTGCTCTTTTTGTTATTTCTTCTTTTTTTTTTTTTTCTTAAATTTGTTTTCCTGGATTAGAATCATGTTTGGGGGGTCAAAAGTTGTAGGTGAAAACCGTAAAATGTTGATAAGTATCATGCCCTTTTCCTGTACTGTTCCTCAGTCATTTAGATCCAAAGATGGGTTGTTAATGTAATCTGCAGATCTCCTAAATATCCGTATTAAAGCAGAAATAACTGCCTGAAATGGTTGGGAAGCCTTAGCTCTTGAAACTTTTTAGCGCTTAATGATATAAATATACATATTCATTGTTGGAAAATTTTTAAATAATAGTTTGTTCAAGAGAAAGGGTATGATGAATAGGTTCTTTGAGTCAAACACATTGAATTTAAATGTACCCATTGGAAAGAAGTGCTTATTCATGAAAAGGCATGTATCCTTTAATTGAAAATGTAGTTTCAATTAAATAGGCACATCTATTCATATGAATAGACCTTTATTAATGTAAAGGCACATTCAAATAAATAGACATAATATCTACTTATTAAAACGGTGTTGCCAATCAAAGAGACATGTCTATTAGCTAATGGACATGAAGAAAACTATAAATAGGGGTCCAAGCTCTCATTTCCAATCATCTTAATCACAATCAAGTGATTTGTTTCCCTTGATCTATTTTTCTTCTTCTTCTTCTTCTTCATATTCTCTAGTTCTAATGTTTAAAGTGTTCTTGGTTGAGTTGGAGAGAACACAATCCACATACAATATCGTTGAGTGAGACTTAATTGTATTCTGAAGGTGATTTTCTACATACGGTACCCTACCGCGTACTCGTGATTCTACTAGAAGGGGAGAAATATTGCCTAAAAGACAACGTCTTTTAAAACATACCTTGAAACCAATAAATCAACTTCTTTCCAATTTCTCTACACTAGTACTTCTTTTGTACCAACATTCATAATAATATCTGAAAAGTCAAATGATATTTGGGCTACCCACTTTTTATGTTATTTTTTGATGGATTGCTTCCAGATGTCCCATTTTCCTTGATGGAAACTTGATTTGATGAGGACACTTTGGCATTTGATTTTGAGTCTAGATTGATTTATGGGTGCCTAACTACTGGAGAGTGTTATTTGGAAGCTCAAGACCATTGAATTATTCTAAAGATATGCATGGTTTGGTTTGATTAATTTTGATGTGCCAAAACTCACCAAACCTAAGATAATTGGTTTTCAAATTTTACCAACCAAACCTAACCTATTCATATTATCAAATTGAACTTAACCTATGATGAGGACACTTTGGCATTTGATTTTGAGTCTAGATTGATTTATGGGTGCCTAACTACTGGAGAGTGTTATTTGGAAGCTCAAGACCATTGAATTATTCTAAAGATATGCATGGTTTGGTTTGATTAATTTTGATGTGCCAAAACTCACCAAACCTAAGATAATTGGTTTTCAAATTTTACCAACCAAACCTAACCTATTCATATTATCAAATTGAACTTAACCTAACTTGAAATTTTTTTTGTTTGGTTTGGTTTGATCAACTTGAACTTTGAAATGATATAGTTTGATTTTGCTCAATTAGGTAAGGTGTGTGAAACACTGTCTGAGCTGACCATAGTTGCCTACTTTTATACATAGTCGATCTCAAATCCGAAGAAAGAGGATTGAACATTTGAATATGCCATGCCTATGCGGTCTTCAATTCGAAATGTGGTACCAAAAAATCACCCAATTATAAGGACTGGGTAGTTCTCGTTTTCCTATTCTAACCTTGGACCAATTTAAGTCTTCAAAGCCCTCATTATCTATTATGCCATAATGTGGAGTATCAGAATTGGATGAGTGTGGTGCCTAAGCATAAGATAAGAAAAATGTTGATGATGATGATTTTAGAGGCTATGATGGTAATATATTCTGTTTATGTAGGATTGCTTTAATGACTTGGACTGATATGAGAATTGATATGTAACGTTTTTAGTGGCATTGAAAATGAAGCTGTTGAGTTTGTGGAAGTTGCTTTATATAGGAAAAGCTTGTAAGATCAGAGGTTCTGTTATTAAAATATTTGTCTTCCATAGGTTTTCATGATAAAGCATTCTACAAATATATGCAAAAGAATCATCTGTTCTTCACTTTTTGCTTAATTGTTTGTTGTGTCTCACATAAGGTCAATTGGATGGGGATAAATTTGTAGAAACCTATTTTATTAGGATCTTAGTTCTCAATTTTATTAAAATTCTAATTATTTAAACTTAGTTGCACTTTACTTGTCTTATTTTAGTAGGACTTTAATTTGCAATGGTTTAGTCTTAAATTAATAAGACCATAGTTACCTAGCTCTAGTAAGAGTCTAATTAGGGTGTTCATAAATATCACATTTGTAATAGGAATTAGATGGGTGATTGAACATTTGAATATGAATTGAATAAATGATTATGTTTTCTCGTCGTCTTTCTTCTCTCATTTCTTCATTTTCTACTTCTTCTCGTTCTTTTTCTTGCTTCTTTTGTGTTTCTTCTTCTTATCTGCACCTTCTACATCACAATGGTTTCTCATGAATGAAATATCTGCTCTTGGGTAGACCCAGATAACACTTCTGAACATGTATTTGGAGACAAATCAGCGGTAGTACAAATTTTTTTAGTGTTGAAGTCCCTAACGTTCCTCATGCAGGTCAAACCATCACTGGAGGTAAATTGGAAATAGATGTTGCATACTTTGGGATTCATGTCCGTACAGAGAAACATGAACTCTGCAAGGAGACATCATGCCCAATTGGAGAGGGAGACTTTGTTCTTGCTCACTCTGAAGATCTACCAGGATTCACTCCTCCAGTAAGCTACCTTTCTTATCTAGCTTTCAAATATTTGTCAAATCCTTTTGACTTTCATGCTCTATATGCCAGTGCTACGGTGCTTTGAATCAAATGATCTATTGGGTCAAAAAGAGTCGCTATCCTTGTAAAAAAGTTGATTTGGTAGAAAATATTTGCATAATACATAGAAATATTCTTGTATCTTTGATTATTTTTTAGTGTTCTTAGTTTAAAGTTCAACACAGCTTATTGATAAAAAGAGAGGAGGTTTTTGTTTTGTTTTGTTTTTGTGATGTCACTGTTATGAAAGAATGTGAATGCTGTTGTACTTTAGCTCATATTGATACATAAATTACATATTACATATGCACAGTGGTAAATTTATATTTAGACACACAGAAACCTTCTTCTTATTTTGACATGCCAAACCATGAAAAATATTATACAGAGATATAAATATAGGATGTATTGAGGAAACTGAACTTGTCAC
Source organism: Paratinospora sagittata (assembly GCA_035771175.1). NCBI lineage: Eukaryota > Viridiplantae > Streptophyta > Magnoliopsida > Ranunculales > Menispermaceae > Paratinospora > Paratinospora sagittata. The sequence goes on from CM069593.1 coordinate 46,930,561, forward strand.
CAATAAGATCATCCGTTTGAAAGCATTAACTTATTCTGACATTTCTATCTCTACAGTAACATCATTTTTAAATTGGGAAAGTTAAACCATCATTCTTCCCCTGTTTTGGAAATTTAATTTCCACATTTCAAGTAGACAGAACTTTAGTATAGACCAAAGTTCAATGGAGATGATCTTCTTTGCCAAAAAAAAAAAAAAAAAAAAAAATCAAAATATAGACCATAATTATGCAGGCAAAAAATATTTTTTCTTATGGTTTTTATGTAGCTGAAACAACCGGCATGCAGAGAGAATTTTCTTGTTGTTGTTTGAGCTTTGTCCCTTTCCGGTAGAATAGTTCTCTGTTTAGATGGCTATCCTTTCACTAATTCAAAAGAAGAAATTATTGGTGCACTTTGCTAGGTAAATGAGTTGACAGTAAGGTCTTAAAAAAAACCAAATGTTTTGTTTGCAAGAGTTTTACAAAATTCATGGAAGCTTGGACCAATATGCCAAATTGATGTGAACTACTTAATGGAAGTCCATGGGATCATAGGGTGCTTGGTCACATGTTACACAAGTAAACTATTTTGTTTCTCACCCAATTACCTGCAACAGTTGGATGTCTTTTGAACTACACGAGGTTTGCTAGAAAAATCCTTTTCATCTTTGCCTCATCAAGGCTAAGTCTTCAATTATGTTTTTTTTTTTTTTTTTTGAGTAGAAACAAAGGTATTTATTTATTATAAAGCAGAATAATAAAATGAAATACAAAGATATATGGGAGCACAAGGTGTGCACAGCAATATCAAGATCTTAATACAAGAAACCCTCCCCAACCACCATTACATAGTTACACCACATTTTCACCAAACAAGTATCTATCCCAACCCAACAGCCACTCCGAAATAGAAAATCCCTTATTCCATTTCAAGACCCACACCCATGCGCTAGTAGAGACCTAAACGCTGTCCCACACATGCTCCACGCACCTGTCTTCAATTATGTTATTAATAGTTTCATCTTTCTAAATGGTTTGTATTTATGTTATTTTAGGTCTTGATTTTCCTTTGTTGTTACCATTGACACTAATAGTTAAATGCCTAACCTTATGCTTAACTCAACTCAACAAAGTATTTTCCTAATTAAACAGAGTTGGCTATATGAATCCGTAATTAAACAGAGTTGGCTATATGAATCCGTCTTCTCTTTTTCGCTTTGTCAAGGGTTAAGTCAATAGTTATATTCCAAGTAATTATATCTTTCTTAATTATTTCTATCCATGTTATTTTATGCCTTCATTTACTCTACCTTGACCATAAATTACTAATGTGCCACTCTTCTTAATTGGTGCATCTAATATCTTTCAATGTTTACCATATATCCATCTTAACATTGAATTTCTATTCTATTTAGTTTTTAACTTGTTTTTTTGTTGTCCAATAGTTTGTTCTATAGAGCATGATTGGTCTAGTAGTAGTTTATAAAATTTTCCGTTGGGATATGTTAATCATATAATATTCCAGAAACATTTCTCCACTTAACCTATCTTGCTTTAACTTTATGGTGCACATCCTCTCTAACTCCTCCTAACCGACATTTTGTTCTTGATGTAAGGCATGTGCTAGATTATAGAAGTCTTAAAATCAGTTTTTTAGGTTCTTTCGATTTTAAGTAAGTTTCTTGTTTTTAGTATTTATTTTGTATTAAAAAGTGTTTAGAAGTGTCTAAACAGAATTATAATAGCATTAGAAAGTTGCTATAGAGTTATAAATAGCTTAGGACATAATTTTTAAGTGTTTTAGGAAGTTTCTTAGTTGTTTTAATGGAGTTATCTATATAAATAGCCCCAATGATGATCATCAATTATCTTTCGCTTTGAAAGTAAAATCTTAGTTCTTTATTTTTTATTTTCTCTTGAATCCATTGATTCAAATATGCTTCCGTTACGTTAGTTCCACAAAGGTCAGGCCTAATAAATCTTAAAATTTTGTTAGTGGTGTGTGTATAGGCCTTCATCAGACAACACTTATGTCAATCAAAGTTTCTAGGTAGTTAGGATCGAGATCCTAAGTAAGAACGATGAGGGCATGGTTGTTAGAATCCTAATTCAAATCCCTGAATCTTATAGTAAATCTTGAAAAAAATAGTAGAATTTTACGATTCAAGTGATTCATAAGAATCTTACCAAATGTAAAAGATATATTTTGTATATCGTGGGCTTAAGTTATCATGCTTTAATTTTAAAATTTAAGTACTTAATATGTAATATACCAATTTCATAAATATATAATTACTTATTAGGACTCTTTAGGAATGGTCATAAGAATGATTTATGACCGTTTAACCTAGATAATTTTTTTTTTAACCATGAGCTAATTTGTATGAGGATGGAACCTTCAACAAAAAAATATTTTTAGAAATTAGTTCTAAAAATTAGATCCTAAAGAATGATGGTATAGGAAATAAACGATTTGGGCCAAACCGACTAGTTAACCATACCATATTATAAATTAAATCCCTTAACATTGAAGGCCTACTATGAATCATTATTAATAGACCAAGTAATTTATTTTAAATAAAATACAAAATTTTCAATCAATCGTATATCATGTTCCTCAACTTAGCTTGTCCGGAGAAACATAAAGGATTCAGGTGCAATCGCTTTTAGATGTGGCCGGGTCCAAATCTTCTGTGAAGACTAGGCTCTTGGCTTTGTTGACTGTTTTCTCCATTTACTTTTGTCTCTTGCCCATCTCAGGCTAGCTGATTGTATCCCGTGTCAAACTCAATGTTTATAATTGTTTTTTCCATTAATGATGAAGAACAAAAACATTAGGTATCTGAGATCAGGTTGGGTGTCCAACAATCCTACTCAAGCTAGAAAAATTGAATTATGAGCTGGGTTTGGATTTAGGTGCATAAATTTCTTTGTTAATCATAAAACATCACACCTCAGGACTTAGTCAAGCATTTCAAATTGTCTAATGTCTGATGTAAAGTTGTCTGGTCTTGTTATTCTTTTTCTCTTCTTAATGTTTAGTGCCATCAATTTTTACAGGGCTCGTACAATCTCAAGATGAGGATGCTCGATGAACATGGACATCCATTGACATGCATCAACATTGACTTCAGAATTGTGTTTTCATCAGGCGTGGCTGATAGTTGAGCGAGTGCCTGTAAGAAGATTGGTAAATTCAGTCACTGTTAAGTTTGCTTGTATAAAATTTGTTGCTTTACGTATCTTGAACCAGCTCAAGCTTTACCTTGAGCTTATTCTGTGTACCCATCTTTATGAATGTTCTACATGCTACCAGATGCCAGATACTTGACTGTCAAATAGAAATCTTGCATTTTGAACGTGCCACGACCTTATGATAACATTGCTTTGGGTTTGACATGAAATTGTCTCATCAATTATTGTGGGGCTACAAGTGGATTGAGGTTTTTTTTTTTTTTGTACAAGGGTGGAATCACTATTATTGCTAATACTATATAATAATAATAATTATTATTATTATTTTGTTTTTGAAGTGGTCTGATCCTTCCTTCCCTGGGCCCTGGAGAGCTTCATGCACAAGGTTACTCTTTTTTCTCAAGAGGTCCTGTTTTTCCTTGCCCAATTAGTTCCTAGTACCAAAATTATGGTCATCATTGGCTCTGTTGGAAGGCCATTTTCCTTCGTCATCGCTCCCTTCAAGTTCAACCATTAAATCTATCCACTGCATGGTGATGAATCTAGACCTTCTTTACTATCTCCACCACCCTTGGCGGTTGGCCCTCCACCACCACCATCCTCAGCTCCTCCACTCCACTTTCGTTACAGGTGTAATCAGTTTTTCTTTAAACATATCCTGATCTTATTTATGTATGCAAAGTCGAATTCTTAATGCAATCAAGCATTTTTTTCGCCTATCTCAGCTTAGGAGAGAGAGCTCCATGACATTTTGATTCCAGCTAGGTCAGACATCGAAGAAATGAAGAGCAGCAGACCCTTGTCAATGATCCATCCTGTGGGTGTTGCTTGGGTAACTCGTTGCCCAGTCTCTTTCCCGCCCCCCTCCCTCTGTCCTTTTATTGTCTTTTACAGGTAACAAATTAATCAACTTTGCATCTCTTTAAAGAAAATATGACCCAAGTAGACACAAATTCTGTAGAAAAAATAGTCACAAATTTGCTACAGTAGTGTTTGCTAACTCTATGTAGCTCTACTTCTATTTTAAAATGAACCTCTATTTGTAATAAAGGTTTAAGCTCTAATAGAATAATCTAAAGTTTTTTTTTTGGTTGAGGTTATACTTCTACTTCCATTAGAAGTTAAAAAAAAAAAAATTATAATTTTTTTTATAACAAATGTATTATTTTATAAATTTTATGATTTTTTTTAATAAAACAATACATTCGGCTCTCCTCTGCTTTATTTGATTGATAACTTGATGATTTCAATTAAAATTTTCCTGACAAGTTGGTAGGGTCTGATAACATTTCCATTTATGTAATTTAGTCTATATTTTTAGAGAAAAAATAAGCATATTACAAACCCGTGGTTATCTTACCCTTTAGGGAGAGATAAATCTTACACCAACTTCATGGACTCCCGCGTTTGAAAATTTGTCCATCCACGTAAAGATGAAATTGATATGAAATCAATTTACTTTGTATTAATATTTTTAAAATAATAGATCATGAACTCTACCATATGAAATTCATTAATTTGAACCTTCTTTTGCACTATTTTGGGGTCTCACAAATTGGCATAGAAGCATAAAGTAATAGCTTGGCACATGTAAATTTCCTTAAAACAAGGCAGCAAATGCATATGATTAGAACTACCTAACTGTTCCTGAAATGGTGGTCCGCACCTCCTTGATATCTGCCAATGATCAAAGTGGTGGGCCCATGTTGTTATTGATGGCTCTAATTGGTGGGTACCCCACTGATTTCTGATGAAAGGACAAGGTGGGCATCCTACGTGTGGCAAAGTTTTTTTGTGATTTTGTCAAGATCTTTGCTTATTTTATTTATTTATTTTATGAACTTTCTGTTTTTTAGCACTCTTCAGGTAATGAAAATCTGTGATGGTAATTATGGTATCTATATTTGAAGATTAAGGATATAAATTATTTTTTTACAATAATAATAATAATAATAAAGTTGTGGGATTAAATCCAAGGTCTGAGATTTTATAACAAGTATTTACAATTGTTTTTAAATTATCAATAAAAATGTTATTTTAACTGTAGTACTTACTTTTGGCCCATCAACTAAATAGTTTTTACTAATAGTCAACTATACTGAATTAAAACTCTTACTTGTTAATATAATTTTTTTTTAAATTAACATCATCATATCAAGTAAATTATTAAAAAAATATATACAAAAATATCAGATAGCAGATAGATCTTGAGTTGGTGAGCGAATTACATCATGGCGCATGTTAGAGGGAGCCGTGGACGCTAGCACCTAAATTCCCTAACAAAGCTACTTTCCCAGAATTAAGTGTAGGTCCCTCTCCCTCTTCCGTGCATCTAAATTATGACCGTTCTTGCCCTACAACCTTCTTTATTGGGTTGTTGTTCTTCAATACGGTTGGATGTATCAAACCGGTTTTTATAGAGATATTCCCTCTCTAAGTCATTATTGATGGTGGTAGGCCCACTTTACCCAAATATAAAAGATGTGTTTTCCACCCAAAGTTGGGAAGGTTGCTGAATAAGATATTAAGATATAAACTGTGATTGATGAAAGATGTTTCTATTTTTAGTTCGAGTTTGTGTTCGTGTTTATGAGCCCATACTAAAAATAGACTGCCCAATATTGAATATTATTTCTCACTACAGAATAGTCTCGCCCCGCAAAAAGGTTACGTGTTTTCCAGATAAGTTAGGTTTTGCATAAAACATCAAAATAAAAAAAGGAAGATAGCTTGGGTTTTAGGCATTTTTCATAATAAGATTGATGTATGGAAGAAATCAAATTTATTTCTTTATGGGCATGCCCCAAAAGTTTCCATGTCAATATATTTAGACATGTATACTCATATTTAGTAAAAAGATTTTTTTTTTCTTGTTTAGTAAAAGATAATTGAAAATATATTTTTTGTGAAAGTAATACAAATGAGTTTAAGAAATTTTTTTAAAAAAATTATTTTATTTTTACCCACCAACTAATAGTTTGACTGACAATGGATTGACTTAGGGCCTAATTGTCCTAAGTTTGAGATCTACTATTGCTGTTATTATGGGATGAGTTTGCATGTTTTTTATTTTATTTTTTGGGAGAATAATTGAAGTGGGCGTGAGCTGATTTAAACACTTCACAGTTAATTTTTTTTTTTCAAAAAAAAAGGGAAAAAAGAAGAAAAAAAAAGAAGAGAAGATAATAATGCTAAATAGAGAGATATGAGTTACTATATTAACACTTAAAATGTATATTTAACGTGTATCATCACCTTTATATATCATTAGATTGCATAAAATTATGTGTTGATACATGATTCAAAATAATTCAATATGTACATTTTATATATTATTTTATTATTTTCCTTAAAATACAAATACTTTTTCCAATTTAAAAAACTAACAAATTAAAAAAAAATTATTTCTATATGTTAAGTGCCAACTTTATTTTTTAACATTGACACTTAATTATTTTTAATAATTTAACGATATATGTGTATTACATAATATATATAGTTACGGGCTGTTTTGAGTGCCGGTGTAAAAAAAAAAAAAAAAAAAAAAGGTGATTCACCTTGCATACAGATAGTATTATTTAAAAAAAAATAGTTGAAGTCAACTATGACATGGGTTCTTAAATTCATGGGAGATATCTTATAATTAGATGCTACAAGATAGATGTCCGTATCAAACTTCCAAAGCAGAAGACAGCTGTATCAAAGTCTTCTTTTTTTTTTTTTTTTCAGAGACGGTAGTCATTTTTTAAAATTTCAAAAATGGAATACAGCTTTATAGCCGTTGAAGCAGAAACACAACTTTGCAGCAGCAGAGCTCAAAAGGGAGAAAAAGAAGTTTCAACCTCTCTTCTCTGCCTCTCTCTCTCTCTCTCTCTCTCTCTCTCTCAATATCACACACACACAAACACCAGAGAATATGAATATACCCATTTTCCCACTTCATCCATTCAACTAGAATCTTCAAGAAACCTTTCATTTCTCCTCTCTTATCCAAACCTGTAATTTTCAGATTGATGCATGTGTGAAGCCATGAAAGGGGTGGTGAAGGGCAGGTTTCTAAAGAAACTGAAATCAATCAAACCCATTGAAGCTCTGAGACAGGGCCGTGTGATTCAAGTCAGTGCTGCCTCAGATGGGTGGTTAGACCGCATTTTTCAAGATCCAAATCAAAAATCTACAAGAAGTTCGTTGGAATGCAAGGAGCAAGATGAGAGAGCTAATCATCAGAGCAAAAATCTTCCTGTGATGGAACCCGATATCGTCAACGACGACGCTTCTGAACTCTTGAGAGACCTTGAAGATGAAGAAGAAATGGAGTTGTTTGGTGGTGATGATGTTGGCAACAAAGAAAACATTGGCCCATCCTCTGTACTAAAAGGAAATGGTCCATTAGCCCCCGCTAAAGGAAACTCTGAAAATCTCATGTTTCCAGAGCCTGGAAGCCAAAATCACAGGATTCTGCACCAATCTTCTTACCAAAAAATGGCTCCTGCCATGGAGAATTCTCAGAATTTAGTATCAGCAGAGCCTACCCAGTTGGCAGAAATTGATGTTTCTTCATTCAGAAGGCCGGATATGAATTCAGGAAGCTTGTTTGATCCCAAGTTGCTAATGGCATTTGAGCAGGCAGTGATGGAACACATGACAACCCAGGAAGAGGGTAAGAAAGATAGAGCTGAAAAACAGAAGTTGAGGAGAATTGAGGAGGAAAAAACTGTGTCAGAAGAGAGGGAAGTGGAAGGAAATCCACTGTTGAAATTTGAAGAGAAGTGCCCACCAGGAGGAAGTGAGTCGGTGATTCTGTACACAACTAGCTTGAGAGGAATAAGGAAGACATTTGAGGATTGCAGTAGCATTAGATTTCTACTGGGTAGCTTTAGGATTGTGTATTATGAGAGAGATGTTTCAATGCATTTGGAATTCAGGGAAGAGTTGTGGAGGATTTTAGGTGGTAGAGTTGTTCCTCCAAGGCTTTTCATTAAGGGAAGGTATATTGGAGGTGCTGATGAGGTTGTAGGGTTGCATGAGCAAGGGAAGTTGATGAAGCTCTTTCAAGGGATACCAAGAGATGGATCAAATGGCCCGTGTCACGAGTGCGGAGGTGTACACTTTTTGCTTTGCTTCAATTGCGATGGAAGCCGTAAGGTCAACTCGAATGAAGGGGACGAGGATCAGATGTGTGTCGTCCAGTGCCAAGATTGCAATGAGAATGGGTTGATTGTATGCCCCTTTTGTTGCTGAAGAAGCCGGGTATTGTGTATTTTGAATCTTGAATTCTCTCTGGATTCTTCAGCTACAGAATTTTTGTTGGTACTGTATAATGTAATAATGGAAAGAAGTGAGGATAAAATTGATATTGTTTTGAATCTTGAATTCTCTCTGGATTCTTCAGCTACAGAATTTTTGTTGGTACTGTATAATGTAATAATGGAAAGAAGTGAGGATAAAATTGATGTTGTTTTGAATCTTGAATTCTCTTTGGATTCTTCAGCTACAGAATTTTTGTTGGTAGTTATAATGTAATAATGGAAAGAAGTGAGGATAAAATTGATGCTGTTTGATGCAATTAGCCTTGTAAAACAAACCTGGATTAAGGTGCCCCTTCAGATTAATGGAGAAAAAGATGAGATCCCACTCGTGTCTAGCAAATCTTTAGGCGTATCCTTCAGCTTTCATTGTTTCTTTTTCTCTATGCATACATACGATCACAAACTGAAGAAAATCTTCAAAAACTCCAGAACGTTTGAGCTTCTAAGTATTGATATATTTGAGTCTTAAGATCCTGGAATAACTTTTGACTGATCTTAAACTCACTTTTTTGCTTTTTCGATAAATTACATTAGGATAGGTTATGTAGGGAGTAGTCATAATATAGAGCAAGCCTCCGCAACATTTGAGAATAGTTAGCGTTGAGCCACTGATACAAGAGAAAGTTCGGCAGCTCTAAAATCATAGGTTGGGACAACATCTTTTAGTTGGTTTCATAACTCATACACAAGCACTTCTTAGAGCAGCGTTTGAAGTTGTCAAGACTCTAGAGTGCCTTCATTGGTCTCTTGCCACAACCCAAAAACATTCTGTTGTTTTTGCCCATAAAGTTTTCTGAAACATGGCTATGCAATTCATCAAAACCACAGACCTGCAACATTTTCTAAGGAAACTAAATAGATTCCAACCTGCTCTTATTCGGACCATCCGAGGCTGTTGAGGAGGCCCGGATGGAAAGGAAATCTCTAATGAGTATGAATGAAGCTGAAAGCATAGTCCGGTCCCTGATAACAGCAAGCTTAAATCAGGTCTAATAGGATATAAATTCTAATTCCTAAGATTACCTTCATTCTCAGACCAGCCAATCATTTGGGCATTTCCTAATTCCCAAATGCATGAACAGAGCAGAGATAGATCTCGAATAAGAAATAATAAGATCCTATTACATTAGATCGGATGCTACAGAAATGGTCGAATTGATCAGTAAATTACACAAATGACCATGACGACGGCATATGGTTCTGCAGATACTGCATTGCCTGCACAACAGAATTGTTAAGATTGCTGAACATTTCCAGTAACATACTGTCATAATATCAGTTAGACACGCTGACCTGAAAAGCCATCCAAAAGTGACAATTTCAAAGAGAATACCACAACTGCCTGAGGTGAGTTTTCAACAGCTGACAGGAGGCGCTTTAGGTTGATGTGTTTCGTCGCAATTTGACGCATGTGTGTCCCTAGGTCTGGACTCTTCTTGCCTGTCCTTGCGGCCGGTAGAACCCGATAATTCTCCCACATTGAGATCTTTCTTGGGAGGAGCCTCCTCCGCAGCTGCATTTTCTACTTCTTTCTTGTTAGATGCCTCCTCGAGCGGCAGAGATGGTGCTTCAGAATCTTTATTTTCCTGAATTACGGATCCTGAATTGTTCTCTGGAAGCTCTTCCTTCTTGTCAGAACTCACTGCACTGTTGGGTTCCTGCTCATTGGACTCTGGCAATGGAGGTGGTACTTCAGAATCTTTGTTTTCCAGAACAACAGGCGAAGAAGCATTATTCTCTGTTTGCACTTCCTGTTCATGAGAATCCATCTTATCAGTAGCTTCCTCAAGGTTTTTTGCTTTCGTGCTGTTTTCCTTGGTGATTGTTTCCTCCTTTTTGTCTTTAGAATTCTGGTCCAGTACTTCCTCCATGGAATTGAGCTCTTCAGTTTTGTTGTCCCCTTCATTGTGTGCCTCACTCATTTCCACATCTGTGGTCACTTCAACTTTTTCAGCAGCTGTATCAGTAGCTTCTTCCTCTTTGGGAGCTTTTTCAGCGCCTGTATCAGTAGCTTCTTCCTCTTTGGGAGCCACATCTTCTCCATCAAGAAGATCCTTTTTGTCCTTTGTGCTCTTCTTTGAGCTTGATTTTCGCTCACGTTTCTTGGGCGTTTCACCTTCTGGAGTCTCCGTCGCCTTCACCTTCTCACTTATTCTAGCAGAACGCCTAGGAGTGTCACCTGCATTTAAGCCAGACAATTAAGTTATTGTTTCCTGTCCTGTAATTTATTTTCTCGAGCACGTGTGCATGTGTGTGTTTGTATGTTTGATGAGATATGAGTACCAGTGCCCCAGTCAAATTCAGATGATGAAGGGCCGCCAGGATGAGCTTTCAGAAACTGATCCAATTGTCTCTTGTTCTTGATTTCTTCCCCGGTAGGAGATATAAAAACTATCTCATTTCTTCTTGGTGTTCCACCCTTCTTGGGAGTGAACTACAAGAACAGTAAAAAAAATAACTAAGGGTACGTTCTTGAGTCAATGAATTAAATCATTCCAAAAAGAATCCGAATATAATACAATGCATTTAGCTAGTCGTCCAAGAATAATAACACTTTATGAATGATAAAAGGCATTTATCCAAAATGTAGAAGCTGAATAACAGAAACATATTTTTCAGAAGTATGCATGCCCAGCAAATTCAATCAGAATTTTTTTTGTTAAAACTAGTTCAAGTGGGTTCTAGGATAGTTCTCTCCAGTGTAGGTTGCAGAGTATAACTGTGGTTAGTGACAAGAAGTAATTTTTACAGAATTTTTTTTTCTTTTATTCCCCAATGAATTAAATATAATATAAGCTAAACAATTAAAGAATAAAACACAGAACAGTCAAATGAAAATGCTAGTGTCTAGAATTTCAAGAATGTGCGGCATTTAGACAACTTGCAAGCATTCAAAGCCAAAATGCATTGGGCACTGGAAACATAGGCCGGGAATTGAGAAGAGTCGAAAATGAGGATTATACAGTTCTCTACTAATATATTTTGATCAACAACCAAGTGAAGCTGGAAACCAGACTGCTCCTAGGCTGCAAAAAATAAGTTTTATTTTAGTCCATACTATAGTCACCATAGGAAAAATAATTCATAAAAGCTCCTTCACTATAAACTTGTTTATCTACCAGGCTATCGGTTACCTTTTACAAGAAATTCACTTTTTCAGTACTAGAGTCCAGATTCACTCACCCAACCACCACAAAGGACAAAGAAGGAAAAAAAAAAGGGAAAGAACCGGAAGGAGAAAATGCTAATCACTCATTATAAAATGACTAAGCCAGTGACACAAGTTTTATTTACTGGCAAATGCCTCAGAACAGCACCATCAAGAACCAGAATTAAGCACTTCAAACACCCAAATCTTGTATCTCATTATCTTGTCAGTAATTTTCTGGATAAAAAATCCTATGAAGGCAGAAATATAAAATATTACCCAACTCTAGTTCTGTTAAAACACCTTCAACCATAACATTCTGATGTAGATCCAGAAGATAAGAAAATAAAAGAAGAAGAAGAGAATGAGAAGAACCGATACCAATATTTTTTCATTCGGTTAATTATTTTCTTAACTCTATTTCAACCCCTTTTTTACAGAAAACCCAATTACCTAATTTCATTCTTATTACGATTTGGAAGTTAAAATTCCACTACATCAAAAAAATTAAAATCCTAATAAAATGAAATAACTACTACTCATAACAATAAACTCTAACCAAAAGTAAATCATAAGAATTACAACCTTTAAAATATTGCTTTATTAATTTCCCATTCTTGTGCCACATTACACATTCAGCATTGTTACAATCCTGGCTTACTGTTTTTAGTGAAGTCCAAAAAAAAGAGTTTTTAGTGAAGTCCAAAAAAAAAGGGGCAGCCCAGTGCACGAAGCTCCTGCATATGCACAGGGTCTCGAGGAAGGGTGGTCATGACATAGGATATACATGAGTTCGTGTTCGAGTTCAAGTCTAATTAGGATGTTATTTTTATTTTTTTTGGGTTGTTATTTATTTTAGAGTTATAATTTGACTAAGATTTTAGATGAAATTTGGATTTGTTTAAGAGTCCTAGTTGGTGTTGGGGTGGAAGTCATATTTGTATACATATATCTTATGGTGTAATTTTGGAAATTTTCATTTAATGAATTGAAAAATTGATTGATTCCTCCCTTGTTCTCTCTCCGCTCATCATTTTATGGTATTAGAGCTTCTTTAATCCCCTTCCTCTACTACTCTTCTCCCTCTCTTTCACCTCGTTCTTCTTCTCTTCTTCCTCTCTCAATTTCTTCTGCACTTTTGCTGTTACTGTGAATTCGAAACCCAAATCTGTTGTCGCGCGACCAGCAAAGATCACATGGAAATCTAAAAATCTGGCCGTGGAGATTTGTGACTTACATCATTGGATTTGGATGATTAAAATTGATCGGTGCCCTAGTTTCTATCATCACCGCGTGTTGTCGCACTTGTTCTTCAACCAAGGAGTGTAATCATTTCTGCACAAAGGGGGTGTGATCTAGTGTTCTGCTACAAAATACTGATTTAGGAGCCTCCACCACTTGCCTCCAATAGGATATAAAAGCTTTACTCAATTTTGATTAATACTTATATTGGTGACAGTTGGGCACATACATTGCCTACAATCCATAGCTATTTACTTTGATTGCTTCAAATACTACCACCTCACTACCTCTTGGCATATTCAGTATATTGTACAGCCCATTAATTACTCATTGGCCATGTATTAACAAAACCACCAAAGCACCCTTCATTACTTCGTTTACTATTTACCCACTTGCATTGTTTAAGCCTAATTAGTCTGCTTATAACTGTTTTTCTAGACCTTCAGTAACCTTTCTTTGCCCACAACCCAAAAAAAAAAAATCTTATATTTTTAATCATGACCACTGGTGACCTTGTTGATGACCACACTACCCTCCAAAAAGTAATCAATTGACTTCAAAGAACAATTCCAATCATATAAATCATCCATGGAACAATACAAGGAGGAACTACATGCAGAACTTAGGACAAAACTATCAAAGGTAGTATCCCAGTTAGCTACAATGTTTGGGATACAACTATTGAATGAAGCTAGTGTAAATCCCGCTCCACTTTATCATGGTAGCTAGTGTCCTAGTACTGATCAGGTACCAGTTCCTCTTCATAGTCAAGTCCCATCAGAATCCCCACATCCTACTGCAAAACTTGTTTCTAAGAGTTCAATTAGTCATTCTACCTTTTCCCAGCACTCTCACGAGTTTCATTCACGAGTTGCCATTACTTTTGATACTTACAAATGTCATCCCCATGTTTTTGGCCCATTAGTCGTCCTTGAAGCATTGGACTTGATGCTTATTTGCTTTGTTTTCCTACTAATGTAAATATTAGCCTAATTTTCAAAGGTGAGAACATATGACGTTATCGAGGTATTTTTGAGCCCTCCTGTGCCAGTTGGTGTTCCTACAAGTGTTTTCTTTGCTTCGTTTCACCACTCCCACATCATTTTAAGCACCCTGCAGATGTGTTGGATGATGATTTTTTTTTTTTTTGGTTACCATGATTGTATCTCGTTGAAGTCAAGTTCTTCAAGCCGAGGAGAGTTGATGCAAGATATACATGAGTTCAAGTCCAAATCTAAGTAGGATTTTATTTTTATTTTATTAGTGTTTTATTTATTTTAGAGTTATAGTTTAATTAGGATTTTCGATGAAATTTGAATTGGTTCAAGAGTCCTAGTTGGTGTAAGGTGAGGTCATATTTGTTTAGAAATATCTTAGGATGTAATTTTGGGAATTACCATTTAATGAATTGAAAAATTGATTAATTTCTCTCTTGTTCTCTCTCTGCTCGCCGTTAGGTCGGACCACTAATCCAATTAAATTCTCCTTCGCTTTGTTCAATCATTTGCTCATTTCTTCACATTCAACACATCCATGCAAAAAAACCAGGAACAACCAACCAATGTCATTTTTGTTAGGCTTTAACCTCCCCTACCCTACCACTAGAACCAACCAATGGAGTGACGCCTTGGGATTTTTCAACAAAATCACACTGGTTGTATCCACCTAAGCTGACCTTCCACTTGATTAAGAAATTGAAAGAAATATCTTTACAACAAGGAGTTTAGATGACATCGTCCTCCTAACTCTTGAGATGGACATACAAAGCCAATCAAGTGCATATCTAGACCTCATCAAACTCCATTGCTAATGCAAATAATTGAATTTCACAATTGGGATTGGAGATGCAATGTTATAATTATTTCATGCTCTCTATAGCAACAAGTTATCATTACGACACCATTGGTCTGTTCACATTGATGTTCATTTAGCAATCAATTATAAAAGTGTATAACCAATGCATGAGCCTCTCGATTGCAGTGTTTGGGGAAGGGATGATGTATATAGCACTACCTCCACATTGGAGAGCTTGTTTCCGTATTTAAAATATGACCTCCAAGTCACAATGATGCAATCTCAACCAATGAGCCAAGGCCTGCCCTCCCAAACTCACAGTCTTGCATACCGTAAAATGCAAGAAATTCTTCATAATTATTCTACCATTCTCATCGAAGTGTTGCATAAAATTTGCCATATTGTTTTTGTATCTCCTTTGTCAAGTTTTCTGATGAAGAGGCATATGCTTTAATAAACTTGATACCACCAAAACAAACATGATCAACAAATGTTTAACTTAAAAAGGGCATAGGGCATTACCCAATGCATGAGGCTTCTTCCATTGGGGTTTTGGGGAAAGGATGATGTTCGAAGACTTACCTCCATATTGAAGATGTCATTTCTCAATTTGAACTTATGACCCCCCAAGTCACAATGGAGAAACATCAACCACTGCACCAAGGCCGCCCTTTAGATATTTAACAAACTACAATAGAATTATTTTTCATGTACGTTTAAATATACTATTTCATGCCAATTAGCTGTTGAAAAAACAGTTGATGGTTAAGTGCAAATTCTCAAAACTTTTCCCGAACCTCTAAAAAGGCCAATAAATTACCCTAGGAATCCAAATTCCAAATTCATCTAAGCACTAAGCACTAAGCACTGCAGGCAAAAGGTGCTCATGGTACAAAAAGATGAGTATTACTATCCACATCATTTGTGCTAGTAATATCTTGTGCGTTGTTAATAGCTGCCAGTCACTAAAATTGCAAGTTATGGTATACAAAGTTGCAAACTCCTAAAAAATGGCAACCACTCACACCATACGAATTGTAGACAGAAAAAACCTAATTCTAGAATGAGAATCAACTATCTTCTTTCCACATTGTAAGATTTTGTTAGTTGTTACTATGAGTATGAATTCTACCATTTCATTTTCATTTTCACTTTCAAGTCTCCTTTTAACCAATAATATATGACTAATTATGTACTCCGTTCTATTCTGTATTCTCGTTTACCAGTAAAATGAGCAAAGGCATACACTCTCATCTATACATACATGTGTCATAGCATAAGATGCCCCATGACCTAATCAATATAAATCAGTCCGACCCCTATATTTTACCAATACAAAATGGGTATTCCACCAATAACATTGTGAGATGTTTCAATCCAACATCAACACCAACCACCTTTCTTGATTAATAAAATCTTCATTGTGATGATAATGACTTAGAATGCATGGCAGTAACCCACCACTTACCATTCTTTTTCTTTATTAAAATTTAGATATCTTTGCACTCTCAAGCAAGATTAATTTTCACAAACACAAAATGTTTTATTATGGTTTCAAATGTATCACTTTCATAAAACATTTTAATTATTAAATAAATATTTGTCAAACTTCCAAAATTGACCATTTAAACTTAACAATAACCATTTATTTAAAAATTCGCTATAAAGTTACTATAATAATTTAAGTAGTCTAACTAAACTCCACTGTCCTTCATGTCTCCTATTTTCAAGCTTACTTTACAAGTAACTTCTCCATTTTACCCTTTTCAACCATAACATTTTATTCTTTTCAATCATAACATTTTACTCTTTTCTACCCTCTTTTCATTTTTAAAGATAAAAAGATATCACTCATAAAAAAGTGCATACACATCAGCATTGCAAAGGGCTTTGCCATTGCCAAGTTTGTGGAAGAGACAAAATATGCAGCCTTATTTCCACATTGGAGAAATTATTTCTAGATTCAAACTCATGACCACCAAGCATCAATGGAGCAATTGCACCAATGCCCGCCCTTCATTACTCATATACATATTAGGGGTGAAAATAGGTTGGGCCAGGTCAAGTTTTACCCTTGGATCATCCCAACCTAACACTTTCAAGTGATATATACAATGACCCGATCCAACCAGAAAAAGTTTTATTAACTATTTAACTCGACCAACCCGTAAGCATTTCAGGTCAATCAAGTATTCGGGTTTAACCCATTCACAATAAAACCTACTTTTTACATACACTCTAGCATAACTATAAGAGAAATATTAAAAAATCATTAAAAAAATAATGAATAGAACATAAAGAAAATTAAACAAGGGGCTTCCCAAGAGAGGATGCCCCTCTTCTTTCTAAATATAAATTAATAGTAAGAAAATGAAAAAAGTTGATATTATATTTTATTTTTTTATTTTTTTGACAAGAAACATACTATATATATGCATATATATATATAAAGTTAGAAGCCAAAGGGACGAGATGTCCCATTTAGATGCTACAATGCTTCAAGGATGTCGTTCCAATTGAACATCCAATCCCCAAAACTGTACCCTAGAGACAACTTACATGAGCTGACCCAAGTAGCAAACAAAAAGAGGGCCTAGTCCCACAACCTATTACAACTAGTGAAACAGTCATTAAAGATCATGTTGTTCCTTTCAACCCAAATACACCACAAATTTGCAAAATAAATAAACTTCCAATACAGTTTGAATTTACTATTCAACTGAACAAGGAGAAGGTTTTCCAAAATGTGGAATACCCTTCTCACCAAGGCCCCAAAAGGTATGAACAAGGAGAATGGGGAAAAGGGGAGGTATTTATAGTGGGTGAGTGCTTCCCCCCACCCCCAAAACTCCACGATGTGAGACTAAAGAGTGGGAGTTTCCAAATCTTTAGTCCCAAATTTCAAAATCTGAAATGTCGGGAAAACTCCCTCTCTGTTAAAATTTGGGACTCTTTAGGTGGAAAACCCGCCCCCCTTTGTCCCATATCGGGAGATGGGTGGAAGGGGAGCACTCTACAGCTATAAATACCTCCCCATCCTCCCATTCTACTTGAGCATTTCTTCTTCTTGGCGTTTGCTAAGGAAGAACTCTTAGGGCTTCCTCTCTCAAAGAAGTCTCCCTTAAGAAATTTTGTACAAACACATTAATATGTATGTATGTGCATGTTTCTATACATTTTTATGAACCAAGCAACACCATATTTATATTGTCCTTTCTTTAAAAATATAATAACTTATTAATGTAATATATTAATAGAATAGTGTGTGCACGTGCGTTGCACAATAAAAATTATTAATTAATGAAAATCAAATAAATTCTTAAAGTAAGGTTATAGCTATAACTTTTATATAAAAGATTTTGAGTTGAACAACAAAAGTGACTATTTCAGTTTAAAAATGGAAAGAGGGTCAAAAAATTGCATGTAAAATTATAAATTAAGCCCAAGAGTTGGAGAAGCGAAGGGGAGTGGGGATTGGTTAAATTACCATATTGACCCAGTAGTTATTATTAATATAAAAGATAATCATAAAGTTTACAGGGTTAAATTTAGAACTATGGCAAATATTACTTCACCGTGAAAAACTTAAAGAGTTCTTATTATATAGTTCATATATTTTCTTACCACCAATGAACTACTATAGATAGATGACGTAGATCAAATTGCCAAACTAACCCTAAAACCATAACAACATTGAGCAAAAACATAAGATTATAATCCCTTATGAAGATTTGATCCTTTTAACCTTCAAAAATTTGAAAAAACCAACAATATGTATCCATTATCTAATTCTTTGGAAACAAACTACTCACATTTTAAGATATAAAGCATCATTTGCAAGAGGAATAAGGCCAGTCACCATCAAGTTTTCAGGGGGAATTTTCTAGTAACTTAGCCAGAATACCTCAAAAGATAAGGCAAACGATAAGTTATAGCAATGTCCACCATCATTATTGGTGTGGTAACTCAAAAAAGAGACACCATCCTCCAATAGAAAGTGCCTAAGGTTCATTAGTTGATATAAAAAGCGTAACTAGTGGACAAGGCTCCCGCCATTGGGGGGTCAAGGAAATGGATGAGGTACACAGCCTTACCTCCTCAAAGAGGTTGTGTATAACACCGTCAAGTCACAATGGAGCAACCTCAACTATTGAGGCAATGCCCACCCTTCAATATTAGTTGGCATGTTTGATCAAAATCTTTAAACTACAAAATGCCATCTCTAACGTTACTCCCACATCATTCATACACAAGCACTTAGAAGGAAAATATTAATCTTCTTACAACGTCATTCTACAAGTACAACCCAATCTAAAACGTTACATTACAAACTTATAGCAAGGAACTACAAAACTTATTCAAATATATGCTCAAATTCTCTTTTACAAAACAAAAAGTTTCTTGAGAAGATAGACATCTTAAGAACATACACCAATATTTCTAAAAGAAGGAATACCTCAAAAGTCTCGAAAGTAAAACAAATCAAAGAAAATGTAGTTAAGAACATCCAAAGTCCCTTCAAATCGAGACTTCTTTCAAAATTTGAATGCATAAAACCACCTTTATAAATATATATTTAGCTCCTCGTTTAGCAGCTTCTTCTTTCTTTTTTTTTCCTATTTTCTCAGTTTCACTTTTGGATTCAGGTGTCAAAAAAACATGTATGGCCAAAACAAAAACAACAACAAAAATACAAAGAGGAAGGTCAAAGATTACATAGCAATCAACAAACAAGATGATGATGAATGAAAATCATATGACAAAAAGTAACCTAGTTCCAAAGTAAATAAATGATGAGTATGATGCTAAGTTATTGTTAAAAATCCACAAAAAAGGCTAAAAATTCAAACCAAAGGCTATTTTTACAGAATCAATAACAATATGCAAATACACTCATCAAAAGAAATAAAACAAAAATAGATTAGAGAGATTATGGGAAGAATAAATAATAAATAACTATGAAGTCAGCACCATAACACACAAGGAATCAGTTCCCATGGTTGTGAAAGAGGAATCGTCACTTCAAGGACCCAAAACACAATTACTTTGGAGCCAAACAACAAAACTTTCAACATCCACCACCAATTAATCATTGCAACTAAAAGGATCTAAAAAATTAAAACTTGTCTCATTCAAAATTATATAGGTCAACAATAGAAAAAATCGAAAAACTCCCTATATCCTCAACTAGACATCGGAAATTAATACTCTAACCTACCAAATATCAAAATGAAAACCCAAAACAAAGCTATAACAAATGCCATCCGAGGCTCCAACTGTAATAACAATAAAATCCAATATTACAAACCATTGTTTCTTCTTTCATGAACTCAAAGGTTTCCCTGATTACAAACTAAAAATAAGCCATGTACTAACCTTCTTCTACACCAAACAGTAATAGCATAGACAAGCATGTACTTTTCTTACCTCAACATGGATTTCTCACATATGCCAAGTAAAAGTTTTAGACTCTTCAAGTGGTCTTGCATCTATAGGCGAATCACTAAATAAAGCCATCAAAATCTGACCCACAAATTAGTTGAATTATGATAACCCAATTTATTAACAAACAAGATCTAGCCCCTCCTAGAAGTATGGACACTAATAAAACATCGCAAGAAACTTTCAAGCTTTGGTTAAACTATTTTCCCCAATCATATATTTAAGAATGATGTGTAGCTAAAAATGAACTTGTCCTATTGAGTTAAAACATACATAAAAAATGGGTTAATAGCATTGGGTAAGCTTAATTGGATAATGTAGAATTTGTTGTAAAAGTAGAATAATTAAAGACACAAATATATAACGTGGTTCGGCTCTATGGCCTACGTCCACGGGAGAAGAGAGGGGATATTTTCTTATTCATCTTGTCTCAATGTGAGAGCATGTATAAATAGATATACAGGGATGTATACTTTACAAACTTAGTAGATGATATAAATGGCAACTTCTAAAACACTCTTTCTTGTACATGGTAACGCAATCCCATAGATTGCACTCTTCTCCGCAACACTCCCCCTCAAGCTGGTGAGTAAAGGTTTATCATTCCCAGCTTGGACACATTTGTTTGAAATACAGAATGCCTTAACCCTTTAGTGAGCATATCGGTGAGCTAATTATTGGTAGACACATATGGAGTACAGATCAACCCACTATCAAGCTTCTCTTTAATGAAGTGTCTATCAATCTCTATATGCTTGGTTCGATCATGTTGAACTGGGTTGTGGGCAATGCTGGTGGTAGACTTATTATCACAATAGAGCCGCATAAGGCCGTCCCAGCGTATCTTCAAGTCTCCCAAAGTTATCTGTAACCATAATAGCTCACACACCCCTTGTGCCATTGCTCGAAATTCTGCTTCCGCACTAGATCTTGCCACTACGTTTTGCTTTTTACTTCGCCACGTCACCAAGTTTCCACTAAGAAATGTACAATATCTTGTAGTTGATCTTCTGTCAACTACTGAACCAACATAATCTGCATCCGTATATGCTTCGAGAACCACTCTTGTGTGTCGTTTAAATAAGATGCCCTGTCCTGAAGTCCCCTTAAGATACTGTAAGTCACGGTTAGCTGCTTGCAAATGAATATCTCTAAGGTTATGGATAAACTGACTAATTACACTTACTGCATATGTAATATCCGGTCTCTTGTGAGAAAAATAGATGAGTCTTCCTACTAGTCTTTGATACATCTCCTTATCAGTAGGTGCTTCTTCAGCTTCTCCAAGTTTGTGATTGGGATCAATAGGTGTGGTTGCTGGTTTGCATGCTAACTTCCCTATCTCTTTAAGATCTGTAATGAACTTCTGTTGAGAAATAAAAATCCCCTGTTTGGAGTGTGCCACTTCAATTCCAAGAAAGTATTTTAATCTTCCTAAATCCTTAATCTCGAATTCTTTGGCCAAACACTGTTTCAGGCACTGTTTCTCATGCTCACCGTTTCCCGTCATAATGATGTCATCTACATATACCAAAAGTGCAGTGACTCCCCCTGAAGCTGAGTGTTTAATGAATAAGGTATGATCCCCTTGGCTCTGCTTGTACTCCATTTCTTTCATTACTTTGGAGAAGTGGCCAAACCATGCTCTTGGAGACTGTTTAAGTCCATATAAGGCCTTTTTCAGTTTGCATACTTTACCAATGGTTAGGTTGTTCTCAAATCCATGAGGGACTTCCATATAGATCTCTTCTTCTAGATCTCCGTGAAGAAATGCATTTTTCACATCAAATTGTTGCAAGTCCTAGTCGTAGTTGGCTGCCAAAGAGAGTAGTAATCGAACAATATTCATTTTGGCAACTGGTGCAAATGTCTCCAAATAGTCCACACCGTATGTCTGAGTGTACCCTTTCGCTACCAATCTTGCCTTGTATCTCTCCAGTGATCCATTCGCTCTGTATTTAATTGTATAAACCCATTTGCATCCCACAAGTTTCTTCCCAGCAAGCAACGTCAATGGCGATGAAGATCGCGTTGATGGTGATGAAGAAGATAAGCAGCAGCAACGGAAGCAATGGTTTACAACGGCAACGGTGGCAACGATCTGATGGATGTGCGATCTAACAGATGCAGTGATGCGCGAAATCAGAGAGACAATGGAGATCAGAGTGATGCAATGATGCGTGAGAGAGATATGCGAGAGAGATGCACAAGAGACGACGGTTATCAATAACAGCGTTTATGAAGCAGCAACAAGTGGGTTCAAGCAGCGACGGCTGGAACAATGGTGGTAAAGATTAGCAACGTCAAAGAGCAGCAATGGTGGGTTTGAGCAACGGGGCTGAAACACAGCAGCGATGGAGACGAAGGCGTCGGCTATGGTGAGGATATCGGTAGTGACGATGAGGAAGACGCAGTGGCCGCAATACAACAGCAATGATGTTGCGATTGCAGTGATGAAGACGCACAGTAGCGGAGTTGCGATGGTGATACACAAGCAGTGATGAAGACGCACGCACCAATCAACAACACGTTTAATGGCGATGCAGACCAACGAGGAAGGTTCCGGCAATGAAGGCCAAAATAAAAAAAATTCCGACAATGAAGGTCGAAAAAAAAAATCTCAGTTGTACGAGCCTAAAGCTCTGATACCATGTTGTCAAAGTAAAATAATGAAAGAGAAAGATGTAACGTGGTTCGGCTCTATGGCCTACGTCCACGGGAGAAGAGAGGGGATATTTTTTTATTCATCTTGTCTCAATGTGAGAGCATGTATAAATAGATATACAGGGTTGTATACTTTGCAAACTTAGTAGATGATATAAATGGCAACTTCTAAAAACACTCTTTCTTGTACATGGCAACACAATCCCATAGATTGCTTTCTTCTCCGCAACATAATTCATACCCAAGTCCAACATAATTGGATTGGGTTAGCAATGATCACAATCAAGAGAAGCCAAATAGCCTTGAGACCTTAACTACCAAGTCAACCTGAGTGGGTTAGTTTGGAATAGTCGATTTCTTGAGTTCATTGTTTACCTAGAACAACCCCACTAGACACTCTGCGATCAAAAGGCCAAGGTCTTTGAAGAACTACTTGATTCCAAGAAGTGTGTGAGACATGTTAAAGGAACAAAATGCTCCAAGTAGAATCTCCACAAAGGTTTATATTAAGTGCACCAAGCTTTTCTTAGACTCTATGATTGTCACATTATTGGCCCAAGCCACCTCATATAGGATGATGAATGCTTCATTCCTATTGGCAATTGTAGCTTATCAACTAGCTTTTGTGAGACCGCATTTTAGCAACTTCCTACATCAATGATCAAGTTGCATACTTAGCTCCATTGCCACAATTAACATGAGTGTCTAGAGCCATCCTTTGAACAAATTATGATTTATAACATTTTTTCATGCATGCCTTCTAGGTACTCTTCTCCGCCTTTAAATACATTAGTTCTCCCCTTGCACAAATGGCAACATGCAACACAATAAGTCCTTCCCCTACAATTCTAACAATATAAAAAGGGTGTGCCCAATGCACGAGGTTCGCGTAGCTAACGGGAATTGGAGAAGGGACAACGTACGAAAAAATTACCCTCACATTATAGAGAAGTGGTTTTGAATTCGAACACATACCCTTCAAGTCCTAATGGAGCAATCTCTATGGTAATGCCAATGTCTACCCTTCACAAGTCTAAAAGTATACATAAAGTTATAAACATATTATTGGAAGGCCAAATGAAAACTACTTCCCACAAGAGTCTATTGTTTATTTTGGTTATAAAGGATAATTTTGAATTTATTGGCTTGTCAATTGCTGCATCACTGGTAATAATTCCCACTAACCAATATGGTGGTCAATTTTGAATTTATAAGCTTGTTGATTGTTGCATCACTAGTGGTAATTCCAAGTGTCCAATCATTTTCAGCACCTCTCCAACTCATCATTTCCTTGGTTGTAGTGCCAAATATTCTCCCATTGGAAAATTGGAACCTCAAGGCCATTTGGAATGCCTCATCACTTAGATTTCAGATATGTCATATTATTGAAACAAGATATCTCTCATTATTTTTAACATATATAAGTGCATTCCCGATAACTATCATCGTAGCAAATTTGAATCATATAACCAACATCTAAGTCGTTTCATTCAAAATAATCCTCCAATGTCGTCAACCAATCAAGACATTCATTTGATTCTACATTGCCAAAGAAATCAGGTACATCCATCCTCCACTTTCTTTGTAATATTTGCATCAATATAATTATATGTAAGTTGTAATTGTCCCTTGCAAGAAACCTAGATAGAGCTTGCATAGTTGTCCTCGCCTTGTTGACAAAAAGATTGTAATACAGAAGCTTCATCAAAAGACAAATAACTAGGTGCTACTAGATGCTCTTGAGTTGAATCTTCAACATCATAAATTACCATAACATGCAATCAACAAGTCTCACCTTTTAATGTATGTTTAGGGGCTGTAAAGTATTTGATCCATAGGTCCTCATTTTCAATCACTCCACAAGCATCTTGAATTCATCCATTCAACATATCAAGTACCCAATTCAATTAAAAATGCATGTGTGCATGTTATATTGTTATCCCACTCAAACATTCATAAGAATTCCATAATAGAACTTATAGAGACAAGTCATCGAGGTAGCAATACAAACTCAACATTGCAACAGCAGGCCGAAATCAGCTAGAAAAATATACTTGGATACAAAAATTGTATCCCAAAAAAAAAAAAAAAAAAAAAGACCCCATTTTCTAAATAATTTTTTTTTAATTTGACTAACCAAGCATTAGTTCCTTGTAAATATAATTGGATACAAAAACTTGCATCTAAATCACTAACCAAATGAGATCTTAAAAACTCTT